>JAEVFN010000016.1:1791271-2399759 GCA_030449075.1 Murraya paniculata | reverse complement strand
TCGGATATCTGAAGCGAGGTACTTAGCTGGCTGGAAGAAGCAGCCAACGCCCAATAGCCACGGACTGGTCACGAGAAGCACTTAGTTGCTGAGGAGTCATGTTAATGAAATGAAGGGTTATAGCTGGCGGGACCGAGCACAGCCCCTTAGATCTCTCGGATAGCTTGGACAGTCGATATATTCACTGAGCATGCCTCGCAAAATTCCATGTTAGCATCTTAAAGGTATTCCATGACAGTGTTCAAACAATTGGAAAGCTACAAAAGTCTCCATTGTCAATCACGTGCCTTTGAATAGAATTTTACAGAATATTAGAATGAAATGAAAAAAAAAGTAACAAATTAATTTTTATTATATATAATATTGATGAATCAATCCCACACAGCACGCACGAAAAGGCCCCAAAGACCTTTGTATATTTTTATACCTTAGGCCAAAACTAAGGGCCATGAAAGAGGTTTCGCCTCTTCTGAGAAAATTTCTATTTTCAAAAAAAAAAAAAGTATCCATGCGTATCACCTCTACACGCATGGACGCTTGAGTATTAAATGTTAGGCCAAGGTCAAGTCAAGGCCATATTAGAAGAGGCATTTCCCGCCAAAAAAGCACACATGCACACGTGCGAGCCATGCACCTATCACGTGCCTTAGCCCACAAACCACTCAACAAGTCTATTTTATAAACATGAAGTCATCTTCTTTAATAAGTTGTTGGACTGCGCTGTCCATGAAAAGTTGCAGAACGATAATGAAGAAGAAATGGAGAATGCCCTTTGATTTTTGATGGGAAGCTTTGACAAATACCCCCTTAAGCAGCTGCAGCTCAACTTCAAAGTCTCCATTTCCCCTCATTATTTTGCCAAATTTTCTTCTCTTTACGCCACACTCTGTGCATTAAGGGCCCCACTATTATTCACTTCTTCATCAATAATAATGCAGCCTCTGAATTCAATCCCCCACTTGATCTTTCACACTCCATCACTGAATCACTATTAATAACTTTCTGTTTCTTTCCTCCTTTAGTTATTTATTTATTTATTTTTTTCCCCCGCTTCTATCTGCACCTAACCTTTTGGTCACACAGAAATATTTATAATGTAGCAAATCCCGTTCCCTTGGAATCTGCAAAGGCCTTAAAGGCTCAAACTTAATGGATTGATAGAATCCCGCCAGCAAACTTAAAAAGAAAATTAATAAATCAATTCTCCCAAACTCACCAAACTCTCATACATTACGCTTATACATATATACTAAATAATCCTCACCACTCAAGTCAATTTAATTACTCTCAAAACCCTCCTAAAAAATATTGAGGATTAGACAACTTGGACCACCATTTCTTTTCTTTCGTCCCTTGCCCCATTTTTTAATAATTTAATAAAATTTTCCCCTTACTCGGAGCCCTCCATTGTCATCACCTACCCATAGATAGTTAGTTAATTTTCTTCTTTTGTAAGTTGGTGATGATGAAGATGATGATTGATGATGAGTCACAGGAGGACCTCATTCTGGCCCGAATTGTAACTCGAAGCTGGGAAAATAACTTTCGGTTGTTTTCTTCTGCTATCATTAAGCACGAGTTGTTGCATTAACCGGTAGCAACTGATGATTTTCTCCTGCAAAAATGAATATTTGTTCGTGTTGGCATCGGCAGATATTATAATTTGTGGTAAACTATATATATATATTAAAGTTAAATATTAAAGTCAGAGATCTCTTATTGAAAAATTATATATATATATATATATATATATGCCCAACATTAATGCATTATTAATTACTCGCTTACCTGCTTAGTCCATCACACCATGATTCAGCATGTTCAGGGTTAACAAGAGACAAATTTGGAATTTCATTGGCTGCACAAAGAATCGCTGCGGCAGCAATGCTTGACGGCCTATATTCTAAAAAGCTAGCCTCTGTTGACATAATATTAGCAATTAATAAATTAGTCATTATACAAGTAAGTATAATGTGGGAGAATGTATAATTATTATGTATATTGTACTACCTTGGATATTGGATAAAATGATTTTTGTGGCCCTTGAAATTAGAAACCCCATAAAAGTTCCTGTTGGATCGAGCTTGCATGCGAAAAAATCAATGAAGCTGAATGGTGTTACGGATCGTAGCCTCCAATCCAAGACACTCAGCACAAGAAGCTCCATGCGACGGATTGTTTTTTGTTTCAAAAATATATTTGCACCTTCAACCTATAATTATCAAAAAGTTATTATTATTATTATTATTTGAAAATTAGTCAGTTGTACTGTTTTTAGACTTGACAATTACTAATTAATACCTGAAGATCCAACAGAGAAGGAACCACAGGTTCCTCCATCTTAGCCGCTAACGATAAGCAAGCAACAGACAAGAGTTGCCATGGCCACCCATTGTTATCCTGAAAATAGTTTCAATTAACAATGAATTAAAATAAAAAATAATCATTACACATTATATTAGGTTTCAAGCCGCCTCTAATTTGTGACATTGTAGTTGAAAATGTTTTTCCCAACTCCCAAGTGAATTTCACGTGCTGACAAAGAATGAAAAAGTTTATAAAAGCATTAAATGGTAACGTTAAATAGAAGAAAAGTAAGAAGTTTAGGAAAGCATTAGTAAAGTCCTATATATATATATATATATATATATATATATATATATAGTTATTTAGTGAAATAGAAACAAAAGTTTATAAAGACATAATAAATAGTATATACTCGATTAAAGTTCATTTAAAATAAAAATAGTTTTTGTCTACAAAATTAATTCAAAAATGGGGGGAAAAAAACAGTGTTTAGTTACTCGCGTAAACAACACTGTAATCCATAAATTGATTAATCACTTGTGTCATTTTCTTTGTTTTCAAAAGTCAAAAATAAGTACCTTAATAGTCAAAATTAATTAATGACTTCCCACAATCATTATTAGTTATCCTGGTAATCCGTTTTGCAGTCCAGCTAAGAAACTTGGACGGACTTGCACTTACCGGCAACCGGCGAGAGGACAGAAACCGATCCATGTAGTTGACGGAGAGATACGACGTCAGTGGCAGGAAATTATAGTATGCTTGCACCTGTAGATTAAAAAGACACTCAAGTACGTGAAAACTTTTTAATATCAATGGCTGCCACGTAATATCAAATCGTATTTATAGTATAGCGAGAGATTAGAGATTGGGGGATTGATCATTGATATCTCCATTAATCCAACGGCTGGTCAAACCGATTTTAAAAAACTTTTCAACTCGGATCTACGGCTCAGATTGATTGACAGTCTCCTTTTATGATCATCAAGCTATACATACGTATTAACATAACTATATTGATGAGGTGGCGCTAATATCATCACCTTGAGAATCCATGCAACCGATTCTTCTCTGGCAAAGGCGTCCAGAGACTGAGTTTGAAACCGAGTCAGGTAATCAAACCCAGGAACAAAGTTCCGCTCATCTTCTATAAATCCAGCGATTGACTCTTCGATGGACGCCGAAGACTCGATGTCCGATGATGAACATGCCGGCGATGGATCGCCGGTGAAGACGCCGGAATCCTCGCCGCAGAGAAGGTCCGGGAAGCTACTCGAGCACGTCACCGACATCTCTCAGAGCTCCCTTCTCATAGATCACTTCTTAAATTCCTTTTTTTTTCCAGAAAATCCACCCCCGGAAAAGTGATCGGAGAAAACTCGAGAGAGAGTGAGTAAGTGAAGAAGAAGAAGAGGCTTTGTTTTGATACCTGAATTATATGTGCTTGTTTGGATATAAATATGAGGTTGAGGTGAGCGTTCCGTGTTTTTATTTTTATTTTTTTATCTTTCTTAATTTCTCTTTTGGAGGTAAATGTACATTGGGATGGTTTATCTGAAAAGAAAGAAAAAGAGAGTGTGTGTGTGTGTGATAGGGATTTTAGTTTTCCCGGGAAAATGGATTTTCTATTCTGGGACTGAGAGTTTTGGTTATTAGTCATATTAATTACAGGAAGATTAAGATAGATAATAATGTTGCGTTCCGAGGTTAGGTTGGCGAGATTAACTGGTGGTTGATGACTTCACTTGCCAATTATTATTATTTGCTTAATCTTCCAACGTCGTCGTTTTGTTTTCTCACGTGGCCTTTCTATATTACTTGAAATGCTTGCGTTTCACGAGTGTTTCCAAATCCAAAAAGGGCAATGACATTTTCTCGTGCAGATTTTTTTTTCTTTTTTTTTTTTTAAACACCACTTACTCTCACCGTCTCTACGAGGCTTTCTTGTCTCTTTGATATCAAAATTTTCACAACCTTGAAACAATCACTTGTTTTTATTAAAATTTTTTACATCAAAGAGGAAACCGAATATTTTCTAAAATGCAAAAATTCTAGGAGAAAAAGTGTTATCCTCCCATCCAGGATTGAGGTGATAAGCAATAGCACTGGAGACCCCACGTTATTATAATCTCTCGCGTTAGGGCATAATTTTTCTATTTCAATCAATTAGACCCAGTTAAACAATGAAAGTATCCGTACGGTAGTGTATCTAAATCCTATTGACTATTTTAGTCGTTTCAATAAGAGTTAGGGCCCTATTTGATTCAAATGGCAAATATGGTTGTAGTACTTACTTGAAAAAGAAAAAGATATAAATGTCACTGCGTTTTGAACGGTAACACATATTTTATAAATTTATCAGAGACTAACTGTCTTTAGTTTAATTATTATCACTTTCTAATTTCTCTTGTCTCCTTATTTGATATATTTATCCATATTGAAAAATTTATCAAATTTTAATTAATCTTAATTAAAACAGTTAGTTGTTGCTTATTTTAGAAAATTTTTATGATATTGTTGTTGGGGTCCATATAAATGTAAAGAATTATTAAGGAGAATTAATCAAAGATAAGAGTCTTAATGAGGTGACCATATTCAATAAAGTTACATACAGCACGTTCGAGAGTGAAGACAAAGAAGAATCTAATTAAACGAAGCCACATGTTTGCAACTAGAGGCTGCTGCAATTGAATGAGGGACACATGGCTAATTGTGAGATTATCTTCTTTCAACCTTTCAATCTTTTCTCTCCCATTGGGCCAAGGGAAAAATTGAAAAGGAAACAAATCTCTGTCTTATTTTCATCTGGGGACAACGCTCGAGCTAAAGGCACTTATATTGAGTGATCAACAGGAACGTACCGTGATTTTGTTGCTTGCACGACGGGTTAATTACATTTCAAATGACAAAAAAGTCTCCGGCTATATAAAATATCGATAATTTTTCTATTTTACCAAATAATGTTTACGAAAATAAAACTCCAAAAAGAAAAGAAACCACTCAGTCACTGTATTTGAGGTTCACTGTACATTTCAATCGCACTACATATAGTGGAGCTGGTCAAAGTAGAGTTGCGACTATGTATTCTGGTTAAATATTAATTAATGCATGTTAGTAATAAAAACGGGGCTATAAATATAATGTTTCCAAATGAGTATACTGTACTAGGAAGTATTTCTGTTGAGCAAATAATTTATAATTCTGTTTGAAAATATCTTAACAAAAATGTTATAAGCCGTATAAGCTCGTTTTATTTCTTTAATATAGTTGTTTGTTTGTTTAATTAATAACACGTTAAATTAATGTCTATATTTATTTTCATCTCTTTCTATGGAATAAAGGGTACAATGGATTAGTTGGTAAGACTTTTGGGTCTAGAATACAAAATGTCTAGGTCAAAATTTTTTCCAGCCAGGGGAGGAGTTGTTTCGTTGAAATTATGCAATACTTGTTTATTTATTTATTTATTTTTTTAAGCTTAGACTTTAGAAAGGAATAAGAAATTCCATTTATTACACACCAACGGCTGTCCCTCGTCCTACTCAATTTATGTATTAATTAAAAATTTATAAATAAAAAAGAAACAAATAAAAAACATTAATTCATACAAAATTTGAAAACGCTTCTTTGATTGTACAAGTAAATTTTGTTGTGAGGGCCATCAATGCAAGATAAAAAAATACTTTAAAAACGTTTAAAAATGCATGCTACTCTTGAAACTTAATACAACATTGTCTAATAAAAAAATAAAAAATTGTTAACGTCGCTGTACTGTGCATGATGAAACTCGGATGTCATGCTCGTGGGGGCAACTCATTGAGAACAAGCCAAGCAGTGAGACCTACTACCGAAAATTTTAAAACAAATGAATTTGATGGCATTAAAATGATGGCCTAACAGTCGGGCATGGCATGCACTTGCTGCATATGACAACAATAATGTGAATATCTTTTCTACGATATGATTATTACTCAATCTCAGTGAAAGACATTTTGGTGCGGAGGCACCATCGGATCCCAAACATCTATATATAGCCCATTAGCCCTGCGCTTGCAGCCACTGTTCTCCACTTTAGTTCTTATGATTAATGGCTCAGAATTTCAAGATTACATGATAATTTATGTGCAATGAAAGGTGAACTTGCCTCTCACCTAATTCATGAAAATGAAATATCATCGGTTCTTATTAATTAGTTATTCATGTCTTCTTGCTCTTAATGAGTATTACAATTTGAGTATTATAAAGTGAAATAAAAGGTACATCCCATGATTTGAGTCAATTACTGAGTTTGTCATTTTATTATAAAGATTACATAAAAAATCATCCATTGTATACCTATTTCCGTCAAACCCTGTCAAATTATCATATATTTTTACCTAATTGAATGTTAAATTTATTTGGATTTAAGTTACATCATATAAAAATACAATTTTATCCTTGAATGTTAGATTCAGTAACTATGATTCGAGATATTGATTTTCTTAGTCAAAATTGTAGTCTACAATATTCTGTAAAGCTTCTGCATTAAAGGGGAAAAAAAAACTTAAAATTCATAAATTTTAATATTTTGTTTTGTAGACCATAAGAATGATTAATTGATTGAAATTGTAAGAACTGAAGGAGATGTTTGGACGCGTGAGATAAACTTCGCAAATTGATAGGGAGTTGTTGAACTTCCTGAAAAAGTTATACATGGTTAATGAAAACTTGAAAAGATAAAAAAAAAAGTCACCGCCTTCTTCCTCTCTCTCTCACTCATGCACATGGACAGGGACAAGGACATGATTTAACATTTTGAACTCAATAAAAAGTTTGCCCATACAAATCTGCCTGAAATGATTTATTGTATTATATCATATAATATATGTGAAATAATTAAATTCACCTTTTCATGTCGATCATGACTCAACTGTGCCGTCGAGTTAAACTTGTAGCTACTTTCACTGTGTGGTAACTGGTAAGTAACTCGATGCAAACCAACCCTAAAATTATTGACATTGCAATTTAACACTTTTGTTTGTTATTTTTCCCAAAAAAATAAAACTTAATTAATAACTATTCCACATCTTTGTTTTTTTTTTGGAGGGGGGGCTGGGGGGATTGTGGATGTCCGCTGTCTAGGATTAAGACTAGTTGTCTGCTGTTTTCTGTGCAAACCCAAATCTAAAAAAATTAAATCACTGTTGCATCCTCCCAACAAACATAACAAATTCAAACTGAACAGTTCCTTTTTGACAAAAATATGAAATAGTGCAGTGTCCCCCATGTAGGGCTTGTATCACTCCACTGGAAGGGATTCAATCTCACAATAGCTGTTCAAATTTGATGCTTCGTCATATAGAATTGGCTGTAGATAATTTTATGACAAATCACACACATGTATTTGAAAATGAATAAAGGGCACTGTTTATCTGGGCGTTAACATTAGATCACCACTATAGGGCTTGATCGATATCCCATGAAGTTTAGTTGGCAATAACATTAACGAATACCATAAGTTTATGAACCTCACAAAGGCAAATTAATAATGGCAATGCCTTTCCTACTTGGAATCACAAATCATTATAAGAATTTGACTCACTAGGGCATACATAATTCGTCAGATAGCTGTGCAGCCCTAGTGTGGGCATGAATTTCTCCATATATACCACAAGCCACTAGGTGTGATTTGTCAGTTGACAAAATAATCAAACTTCAAGTCCACCAAAGACTAGAATAATTAAATTCTATACAGAGATGATAATCACAATGTATAAATGTCTCTCGAAACCAGCCCACTGCTTTGTGTGTGTTTTTATATTGACGGGGTGAGTAAAATTTAAATTAATTTTTTAACTCCTATTTTTTGATAGAATTTGAATTCGGTTGAATAGTCAAATAAAATTGCTTTAAAGTATATTTAACCAAAAGGCTAAGTGCTATACTTTTAATTTTGAGCGTTCCATGTACAAAACAGAAATATATATTGCTCAAAATGGGTAGATTTTGATTTGATATACGCAAACATATACATGCATATATTATGTATATAATATGATAATCTATCCTACTAAGAACTGAGAGCGTTGCAGCCCATCTTGGGAATCATGAGGAGTAGGGATATATTGTGGGTCGACTTCCAATTAATATTTATTTGATAACTAATTTAATTAGAAAAGAAAGATACATTAATAATATATTATTAGCCTCTCGTATACAAGAGTCACAAAATTATAGGATTTTCTTTTTATTTTTCCTTTATTTTATTTCCTTGTGACAAAATTTATAAACTCATGACCCTCTTGATAGTGAAATAAGAGGAAACATAGTTCTGGTTTTGGGGATTTATTATCCTTCAGGATTCTGGCATTAGTTGCTTCTCAGAACTTATAGGGCCCATTGTAGCACCTTTTCCACAATGGTCGGTGGGTTAGATTGAGACATTAAATTTGCATACAAAAGTCTAACCCCCTTTGAACCACGGTTTTGAATTGTAGGTTATGTTATTCAAAATAAAACTTAATTAGTGCAAATAATAATGTTGATTTTGGCGAAAGTATCAATTATTGTATAAATAATGCATGCCTAACTGACTATGGTATCAAATTAATTATTTATTACCAACACCCTATTATGTCTATTAATTCTTTACTAGCATGCTTTTTGGTTTGGTAACTTCGGTTTTAATTTCTTTAATTAATTTGATGACAATAATGCATCAATCTAATAATTTAAAATTAAGAATATATCATAAGTTCTGCCTAAAGGCTATTGCTATATCATGCACAAACACATCGTAATCCATATATAGTGCTTAATTAGTTTTATAATCTTATACGAACCAAATGTCAATGATATTTTGAATTTTAATTTTAAGCATACAAACATTGTTGTACAATGTAATAGCATAGATGACAAACCAACAATCAAATCCGACCAAAATATGTACAGTAATTAGCTAGTTTTCTAACAGGAATAATAGTTGACTAAATACAGTGGCAAAACAAAGTTTAATACTTTCAAACACATTCTAGCAACACCATCAATTCACCTATCACCTTCTAATATTATTTGAGATTGTGTAATAATAGCGATACATCTATTAGTTTGTTCTTCACCCCATCCACCCCCCCCCCCCTCTTCTCTCTTTTTCCTTAAAGATGGCGACATTTCATGATCTACTTTAGTTGAATATGTCCAAAGAATCCATAATCAAATTAATAATGAGGTTTGGCCGTATACAAGAGAAATAATTAGAAAACTTTAAGCTATATAGAAAAACACTGATATGTCTTCATCAAGCCTTTAATTCTTTAATCGAGAGCCTCCATATGGTCAATTTCATCCGCATAATATAGTTTTGTGTTTAGGATTCTTTTAAGTAACGAGTACCGAACTGATCACTTTTGTCCGTAAGTAGCTAGAGACCTTTCTCACATTTGCATAGACATTAATTTGGTTTATTCAGTTTAAGTGAAAGTAAATAAAAGTAATATTTGAACATATTAAATGAAATCACAACAATTTCTCAGTGGATAACTAATAGAATCAGATAAATTCAATACAGAACACAATACAGCAATCAGATATATTAAAGTAAATTGACTAGCTAGCTGGGAAACTTTTTAAAAGCAAATCCATCTGCCAACTACCAAACAAAACCTAACTGGCCTTCAAAAACACACAAGTCTAAGTCCCTCAGCCTTTGCATTTGGCTCTAATTATATGAACTATCAGTCTGGCTAGGTCCTGATAGAAAGCTCTACGGACCTAATTAATCTCAACATCAATGGAAATATACGAGTCGTGAGCTCCCCACTGCTGTAGCTACTCTTGAAAAATCAAATCAGAAAGCTACTGCTTATTTGATGGGGTTGGGTACCTACACAGCCTAGCATATTATTATGTCATCGTTGTTTATACTTATAGAAGCTCGTAGGCATAACTCAGACTTTAGTAATGTTCCTAATACCCCTCCTTCACATGTATGCATGTAGACTAGATCTTTTGCTTAATCATTGTCATGTGGAAGATAAGGAACTAGTGCGGATCCGTTTGTGGATAAGTTTCACTCTAATATCATATAAAAACCTATGAGTCTAACTCAAAAGCTAGCTAAGGGTTGGCTCGCACAACATTCAGGCAGTAAATATATAATTTATATATTTTTACATACAATTTTTATTATAATATTATAATTCAGTCATGATATGAGCTAATGAAATTTAAAAAAAAAAAAATATTGAAAGACAGACAACATCAAGCAAAGGGCCTGCATGGTAAGGGAAGATGTTAACCCTAATGGCAGGGAAGAGTTTTGGACGAGAACTGCTGGATGTTTTCTGGTAGGTAGCAAAAATTGTGGCCTTGTGGGGTAAATCAATCACATGCATGCGATAGCAATCACGTTAGCGCCATGCAATTAAGCTCGAAATTTGAGACTCTTCATTTACAGCTCATAGTTTACAACCTTACGAAAATATAATAATATTGTGCTATATGTCTCTGCTTTCACCCCCAAATAATAATTGTAAAGGTACAGCTTTTCATCAATATTAGACCCTGATGAAGGTACAAAATAACGCATATCCCATAAAACAAATCTGTAACAAGTGAAAGGATTGCCTTTAATTTGCCAGGTATTTCATTGGATCCTTTGCATGAGTAATCATGGTGTTGGTGGTGTCTATATATGTATATACACACACACATATTCTTGCTTTGGGAATAGGTAATGAGCCTGTGAGGTGAATTTTGGCATTTTTTGTATGCTATTGGTCCATGGACATGGACAGGGACAGGGAAGTACTACTGATGACCATCTGCATGCACGTTGGCTTATATATATAAATAATCATTATCTAGTAAAGGATCTCTCATGTTAGTAAAATAAGAGATAAATTAAAAGACAAGTAAAACATATATTCACATAGTAATTTGTCTTGTAGTGTATTGAAATGTGTATTTTACTTGACTTTTAATTTATCCCTTACTCTAATAACTTAAGAATTTCTCATTGAAAAATTACTATGTATATATAAAACTTCATTCCCTCCACGTATATTGCATTTTGTTTATCCTCTTACAATCCCTTCTGATATTGTAGATGTGAGTGAAATGCAATTGATTATAAAAAATTTTGTTAAATCCTGCCGATATGAGTTTTCTACTAATCTTTTTGTAAGATTGTAATTGGCCGTTATTAAATAAATTTACATACGCAATTGAATCGAAACAATACGTATGTGGCATAAAATTTCAAAATATCAACACAAATAATTTAGATCAACTCCGAATCCAAATTTGATAACAATACATTTGATTTCCTACTCTCTCAAGTGAAAATGAGGATTGGACTATTCATTCCACCAGACCAACACCCCCCCCCCCCCCCGGCGGTGGTCGCGCCGGGGCGAAATTGTCTATGTATCCATTTAATTGTACTACTAATAATTTAATGCGGTATATGCAGATATGCTACCGGCTACCGGCTACGTGATGGATGAAACTTGAAAGGGAGTCGGACATTCAATTATCGGATCCCAACTAGCTAGTAATTAAAAGCCCATATATGCACAAGGATGAAATAGCTCTAACCAGTGGCTAATGTTGACAGCCCATCTCATCCAACATAACCTTAAAAGTCTTGGTAGTAATTTTTCATAAAACTCACTAATATGATAATGGCTTTCTTACCAAATTACTTTTGCAAATGAGTGGTTAATAAAAGCTGACATATACGGTAATGGAAGTGTTGATACCTAATTTGTTCCGCTTGGGTTGAGCCAAGTGCAACAGATGGAGATATGCCTGCATATACAATAATAAATTAAAAAAAAGGGTGAAGGTTAGAAGTTGGGATTTCCGGCGATCTCACTCCGATGCTTAAGTCAGTAAAAATTTTTTATTTTAGTTCAATTAGGAGTTTATGTTTAGTTGGAATTCTCATACCTCTCTTCACTTTTGTTTCCTCTTCAAATACCTTTTGGAAGGGGAGTGAAGCATGTTTTTAGGAGTGGGTGTCATGCCCTTACTTTTGCGCACTTGGTGGTTTTGTAGTCAACTTCTTCAACTACCTTAATTGTGTTTCAATTGTTTTTCTCTACTGTTAAGCCTTATCCCTATATTTTTACCTTGTTGGGTTAATGGTTTTGACCAATTCATAGTCTCGATCTAGGATTCTTCATTTTTTACCTTGAGAGGTCGTTAGTGTCCATTTAGTGGTCTTCATTCTTACCATTGAGGGATCCTCATTTCTCATCTGGTGGTCTTTATCCCTCAAGGAAGTGCAAGTGACAAATTTCCCTATCAATAGGTAGTACCCATTGTGAGCTAATTAATGTAACATTCTAGGATTTCAAAGTTGGGACTCTTTTAATTGAGGTCCTAAAAGAAAGAATGCTTAGAGAAAACCCTATTTTGGCTACACTCTTAAACAACCCAATATACAAAAGTTTGGAAAAGAGTAGTGCTATTAACACTTATTTTTTCCTTTTTTTGTTTTATACCACTTTGTTTTATGCTGCAATTATATTTAAGAATAAAATTCATAACCAAAACTAAAGTGTGCATGAGGTTCAAACTACAATCCTGACAATAGGAAAGGTAAAGACTTGACTTTATTCGTGTAAAAATAATTGTCTTTAAAGAAAAAGAAGAGGAGAAAGCCTTTTGAATAGACACTTTTATGTGACACCAGGAGATTCCTCTCCCCAAAATCCCCTTACCCCTTTAAGAGACATTATCCTTCTCAATACCCCCCAAAATCCCCTTACCCCTTTAAGAGATATTATCCTCCTCAATCCCCTTTGTGGGGGACTGCAAATATGGACTATATTAGCGTGTCTCTTTAAATGGGTTATACATGTTGGATAATTTTTTTTTGTGTTTCCCCTATGTGTATTCATTGGTGATGCTCTATTTTCCTTATTTTTTTATTTGGAATGATCTCTTGACATTTCATTCATCTCATTCTAAATTTGGTTCAATAATATAAAAATTATGCATGTGACATGCATTACATTTTATTTGAAATATTTTTTTCTTAATTATTAATATTACTGTTAATATACGTGGATAGAAAGACCATTTATAAAACTGAAATTAGAAAACCGAAAGACCATTAGCTAATCCAAAATAAAATTAGAGGTGGCAAATTTGGTTGGAAATGCTTTTTTTTTTTTTACTTTTTCTTAAAAAAATCCTGTATTTTGCAAAAAAATGAAAAAAAAAATTACCATTAACTTTGATTTTCTATATTTCTTTCTTGTAAATATGACTGTTGTAAAATCTAATTTAGATATAACAAGTTGTTTATTTTTCAACGATATTACATCTAATATCTTATATGTTTAATTCAGAAATAGGCAACATATGATAGCTCCGTTTTAGAAGAAGATACAAACAACCTATCATCAGGCAATTATAATAGAAGATGACATGTCTTCCATATTATTTATGTAATAACAAGCGTAAATAGTAGTGCCAACACATACTATTTCCAACTTGTTGTCTTTTTTTACTACAAACAATGTGTCATTTGTATTTATATACGTCAGAAGTTAAGTCATCTTTGTGTTTCACTTGTTAGTGACACGTAATCGATTAAGATGAATTCCAAATAATTTTAAGAGAAAATAAGAGGCCATTTATTTTTTAAAAATTAAATAGAATAATAAATTATCTCAATTACTCATATATTTTTTTATGTTTGTTTTCGCCAACACTGAAAATAATTCATTTGCACGGTAGGGAAAAACTAAGGAAAAAATTTTAATTTAAAAATCATGCTTACATATGAATATATAATACATTGGATATAGACATGGAAATTATATTAACTACGAGCGTGTGTGTGTGTGTGTGTGTAATGTCTTGGCCTCTCACTTAGCTCATTCCAAATCTTGTCTAGTAATACAAGAATTGAATATGTATTACATTTTATTTGAAATGTTTTTTCTTAATATTAATATTAATATACATGTATAGAGAGACTATTTATAAAATTGAAATTACAAAACCAAAAGAATTTTAGCTAATGTAAAATAAAATCAAAGGTAGCAATTTTGTCCATAAATGCTTCCTTTTTTAATTTTTTCTTTTAAAAAATCTTGCACTTTGCAAAAAAATGAAAAAAAAAAAAACTACCAATAACTTTGATTTTCTACTTTCTTTCTTATAAGGACAACCGTTGTTCAATCTAGTTTAAACTCGATAAGTTGTCCAATTGTCAATGACATTACGTCTAATATTTTAAATTTTAAATTTGGAAAGCAGGCAAATAAATGATAGGTCAGTTTTAAGAGAAAATCCAAACGTCGTCCTGTCACTATAGGGAAAGATGATGTGTCGTCCATTTTATTATATAAATGCATCAGTGCATATTATTTTCGACTCGCATATTTTACTAGACAACGACACATAGTTTATGAAGATGAATTCTACATGATTTTAATAAAAATAAGTTGTTTTTAACAATTAAATGTCTATTTTGTCCAACACTAAAAATAAATTATTTATATATTTGGATAAAACTAAGGAAAAAGACTTTCATTTGAAAATCACGCTTAAGCATGCACGTATAATGATGGCATTGATGATGAATATTCGAGGGACACATGATTTATGTGTTTAACATTCTTATAACATATGTGTGCATGTGTGTGTTACTGTTTTTTTGTCTCAGTAAATTCTTTGATTATATCATTAACAATTTTTTTCTTTTTATTTATGACTGTTCATCTATTCGAAAATAGGACTTCAAATTATTTTATAGGTGAAAATATTAAAAAAAAAAGTTTTTTCACAACTTGCTGGTGCACTATCGAGATCAAGGATTAGGAATTAGGGATTTCATAAATTTTGAATGGGTGTTTGAATTCCACGTATTTTTCATAAGAATTTTGAAGTTTATTTTATAGGTGAGAAAATGATGAGAAACAAAAAAAAAAAGTTAAAGTCTTGGCGTCGCCCGGGTTTGAACCGGAGACCTTCAGTGTGTTAGACTGACGTGATAACCAACTACACCACGACACCGAGGCGTTGGGATTAGTATATAATATTTAATCATAACAATAAATAATTAGTGTAGCGTCCACCACGTCATTCATAGAAGCGGCAAGCAGGGGATGAGCAGGGACTTGCAATCTTGCAGCGTCAGGGAAGGATGATAAACGTGGGAACGGTTTCACCCTTGGATTCAGCTTCACTTTTACCACCAAAGAAGCCTACTTTTGCGTTACCTACTCCCGTAACTCCCCCGTCCCCATTCTTTTCTAAAAACTCAATGTTTGTTGTATCTTCTCCGCAACAAACCCAACAGACACGACTCGGTTTCAAGACAATACACAATGGGCAGTCCTTGTTACGTGTCTCTGCTGTAAAAAATAAGTGGATAAAGGGTGGGAGTGAAGTAGTTGAATCGGACGGCTCTGATTCTGATGACTTTGATGATTTTGATGAAGACGACGCTGATAATGATGAGGATGAGGGAATGATGATACCGTTTGGGAAGATGAGGAGGTGGCTGGAGAATAAGCCACGTGGTTTCGGTGAAGGCAAAGTGTACGATGCTTCTATTGAAGATAAGTTGCTTCAAGAAATACAGCAGAGTAGAGAAGCGCAGATGACTAATATTAATAAGCTTAAGAATGAGCTTTTACAGCCTAGTTCCAGAAAAAATGAGCCAAAGAAGAAAGGTTAGTATTTATTTTTTAATTTTTAAGTCTGAACCCATGGTTCAATTAAATTTTCTTTTCTTGAGTTATGGGAATGTTTTACTGTGAAGTTGGCTTTCGTTTGTGTTTATTTAAACATTTTTGGTTTTGGTTCGCTTGTTTGATGTTATGTATTAATAAGTACTAGTGAAGAACTTAGCACGTCATCGAAAAGAGAGAGCAAAATGCAGGAGTAATCCTCGTCTAATTTATGTTTTATACAAAACTTGGTTCGACTGAGTACGAACTAGAGCTACTGCTTATAGAGTTGAACAATGATGTGTTTGGAATCTAATTCCTTTGAAAGGTTGAACATTAGACTTTATATTTATCCTGTTAAAGGAGTACTAGTTGATTATCATTCAGAATATCAGTGTTTTCTCCCCTTGGGTTTGGTTTTACCGGTAATAGCTATGCTAATGAATATATTTCTTTGGCCAAGGTTTGTGGACAAGTTTTGGAAAATGAAATGAAATTACTTTGCAAGTTTAGCAGAGTGATTTTTTCACATCACAGAAAATGGATTTAGCTATTTCAATATCAGGGTGAAAATGTTAATGAATACCAAGGGATATTACAGAATTTTGGGAATTATTATTTTTGCTTCGGCATCAATGATACAAGCTGAGGCAGTTAAACTGCCTCATTTTGCGAGCATCTCAATTCTCAGTTAAATTTTCATAAAACTTTTGCTTTACCATATCCTTATTGGTTGCTCTATGCTCCTTCTCTGTGTTCCTAATTGGTGAATATGTTATATCAACATCTTCTTTTCCTTTGTACCGTCTGCATGTGGCTTGTAAATAGATAGTGCAGACATCTTTGGAGGACTTCTGTTCTCACAATGTGGGGAGAATTGATTTCATCTGCAGTTTACCAAATTAATTTAATAAATATTATTTCTTCTTTAATAATGCCAATCGCACTATGTTCTTTTTGCTTCTCCATACCTACTTTAGTCTGACTTTTCAGTACTATACTTGAGTTTTGCAGAACCTGAAGATATGCCAAGTGGTATCCGTGTACGTTTGTTCAACCTTCCTAAGAAAAAGAACATCCACAGAGATCTGAAATCGGCTTTTGAAGGAGTCCCTGGTATAATTAACATAATACCAGTAGTCTCTGGAAACAAGAAGACTAAGGATCCTATCTCCAAGGGCTTTGCTTTTGTTGATTTTGAGTCTGAGGACTATGCAACTAGGTATGCTAACCTACAAACTAATTGCTGCTCGGGGTTCTTGCTTGCATCTTGGTTTGAGTTAACAAACAAATCTTTGTTCTTATGATATCTCTGGGTTCAATACTTCAATTATGCTTTAATCCATTAAGAATTCAAGATGGGGAATTTGCGGGACATTTTGTTTGCATATGCATCTACTCTCTTCTCTCTCTTTGAGTCTGGACTGAGAGAACTGAGTTTCAAGTCTTTGGACAACTTGTCATGGTAAAAATTCTTTACTTTTACAGAATTGAAGTTTGTTGTTAGAATAAATAAATATCTCAAGGACTCAAACGCTAAAACAATGCTTGTAAATAGAGACTGCAATCATTATTTTTAAACTAAAGTCTAAACAATTTGGCTGGGAGTCGTTAGGTATGTATTTTATTTGAACACTACATCCCATGGACATTAATGAATATCAAAGCGTCCTCTGGATGGCAGAGAGCATTCCGTGATTCTCATAACTGAGTGGTAATGGTTAAGTCGTTAACACTTAATAAGTAGAGCTTGAACAAATCTAACTGAAAATATGATTGCTCTGCTTTCAGGTTTGTGCAATTATTTTCTAGACAAATTATAGCATTTGGCAAGGTTCAGAAACAGATAAGATGTGAGATGGTGAATTCGAGTTCTTCCAATTCTGTTGATGAGCATTCCTTTAATGACACCAGCAATTATCCTAAAATAACAGTTAATGGCTTTGAAGAAGACCCAGGTGCTGATTTTGACGACAATGAAGACTCGTATGGTTCAGTGATGGAAGCGGTTTCTGATGGTTTTGATCCAGATGATGAGCTCGACCTTGCAGAATTAGAGGAAGTCAGAGATAACCTAGAATTTGTAACTGTATCCGAATTGAATGGCAGTTATAACACAAAACAAGCTAAGAAATCTGCTACTGATTCATCTTCCTCAAACCAGCGAAAGAAAATCCAGGCAATTAAGAAAAAGTTAACTGCTAAAGGAAAAGAGAAAAAAGTTCCAAAGTTGGAAATTCCAGGTTCTGCAAAGAGGTAACCTTTCTGCATTTTGCTGTTGATCGAGAATTAATTTGTTTGGTTAACGTTGTTTTCTTAGCGTAATTGTTCCGTTTACTAATATGCAGATTAAAGATCAAGGAGAAGGCTGTGCTGACAAACGTGTTCTCAAAATATGCAGTAAAAGCTGCTTCAACAGCAGAGGAAGAGAACTAACAACTTATGTGTACATTTATTATTATTATATATTTGATATTCACCAGGATTGAGTTCGTGCCACTTGTATTTGTATTATTGGTCTGTTTATTAATCTTGATGATGTCTCCAACAAACAACGACGGAGTCTTTCACGACCTTTTGTTAACATCATTCATTAGGACTCGGGATTAGTTTGTGCCTACTATTTGTGAATGGAAGTGCCTTTTTAGTCTTAATTAAATGTCAAATAGTCCTTTTAATTTTGTTTATTGAACTTAAACGTTGAATAAATTTGTTTAACTCCTTTGAAAAAAAAAAATAAAACGAACTGTTGGTTTAACGAATTTTAAAAATTTAGACAGAAAATCTTTAGGAACTTTGAAATCAATCCGATGATGTGTCCCTGGTACGTTACGTCAGCCAACCCTACATGTCGACAAAACATCCGGATCTGGATATCCCGAGTTACGGGTTTAACCCGCATCTGGATCCGTACAATATTTATCCGGATTTCATATTGTGACAATGTTACCCTTAAGCCAAGTAATTGCTCAGTTGGCTTTCTAATATTTGCATTTGCACTTTTGCAGAGCTCGATAGAATCATCGACCGCTGCAGTCGGTACGTTCCTTCAGCTAACTCTCTCCCTTAACTACCGAAATATTTCTTTCTTTATTTTTTTCTTCTTCCACTTCCAGAAAATTAAAAAAATCTGCTGATGAGTTGCTTGTCGCATGTGGCTTCATATTCTGCGGCTATACTTCGAGGGACTCGTAATTGTATTGGTAGAAGTAATTTGCATTATCAGTCATACGACAATCCACTGAAAATAAATTCCGGGCATCTGGGTATTAAATCTGTGAATTTAGAGTTTTTGCTTACACGGTTCCGTCTTCAGTGTTACTCTTCCAGTGCTAAAAAGCCTCGGTCGCGCAAATTAAAGACTGAACCACAGATGGAACGAGGCAAAGATGAGTTTTTTGTCGTGCGGAAAGGGGACCTTGTTGGAGTTTACAGAAGCTTCACCGACTGTCAGGCTCAACTTGGATCTTCGGTAATTCTCCTTTCTATTTTTCATTTCTTTGACTATGGTTTGTGAAGTTATTGTTTGCGGTTTATCAATATTTTGTGATCTTCTCTTGTTTTTGGATAGACTGCCTTTGGCATTACCTTTAACAATGTTGAAATGTGATTATTATTTTTTTTCAATGCATTTTTTTTGCTATGTGGGGCTGCAACTTATGAAGCAATTGATAAATGCTTATTCTAAATACTGTTTTATGTTGGAACAGCACTTCAAGTGCTTTTCTGAAAATCACTTGATAAATAATGCTCTTTTATAGAGCGATTCCAGGTGCATTCTTGCTTGAAATTGTTTCTTTGTTTGGTTTTTTTGGCAAAATCACTCCAGATGCACCAGCAGCCTACAAAGTTTATGGTATGGTGCTTTCACAATTTGAAATTTGGAGTACACTGATCATTTTTCTTTTATAAATTTTGTCAACATTGTACTTTATAAATTTGCTGGGAGTTCTCAATGAGTAAGACCATGTACTTTGGTGGATGTCAATCTGTTTGTGGAAAACAGTCCTCTTTTTTTTTTTTCCTTTTTTTTTGTCTTGATATTTTTTGGATCTATCTCTATTAAATTTTAAAGGTACTTTTAGGACTTCAAAATTGATAGATGCATTTTGCTGACCCCTGATCATGTTTTATGTTATAGATATGCCATCCTCCTGTCAGTGTGTACAAGGGGTACTCTTTGCCTAAAGGCACTGAGGAGTACCTCGCGTCTCATGGGCTTAAGAACGCTCTCTACACTATTAGAGCTGCAGATCTGACTGAGGATCTTTTTGGCTCGCTTATGCCTTGCACTTTGCAGGTAAGATGATCAGAGACCTCTAAAGATAAAATTAAGTTTGTCATCATTTATATGGTGAATGGAAATGATTAGCTCTACTTCCCGATGCAAACTCCTTTAGTCTTTTCTCCCTTTGGATGGGTCGCTGCCCTACCAAGTTCTTGGTTTCATGAGTTATTTGGCATGCCAGTTTAAGATCCCCAGTTCTAGGTCACTGAGTCCAGTCATGATTTGAGGTGTTGAATTGGGCATCACCTTTATTTGTAATCTTACGCTACTTGATCTCATTGACATGCTTGATTTCTCACTAAGGGAATTCTGCAACATGCATTTGGGGAGGTTTTTTGGCTTTGAGCTTTTACACTGTAAGAACGATAGCCTGATAACTGATCCGAACATTATTTTTGTTTTACCGTCATAAACATGTTATCTCCTCTGTTTGGTTACTAGGTTGATGTTCCCTTTGTTTCTGTACGTAACAAGTTCTTGTTCTCAGTTAAGAACTTACTGTCAACCTTGCCACGACAAAGAATATTGAGATTGGTGACTCAAGCTTTTTTGTTTCAGGACCCAACATCTAAAAAGAGACCACAGGATACGATCAGACCAGAGATTGGGGTAAGCTGGCAGACGTAGTATTTTCTGAACTAGTGCATCCTTGTTGAAGAATAGAACAAATTAATTGCTCATGTAGATAGAGGCTTCATTAATATCTCAGTTGTATCTCCTTTTCTTCTTTGAATTTTTGAGTTTTATCTAAATGTTGTGCTGAATTCTCATGGTTTATGATGCAAAATCTGCAGTAGTATCATTGCCCTATATGCTGGTTTTCTAATGCTTAAAATGTGTATTAAATCTTATGCCATAGAATAAAATATAGATACCATTGGCTGGTGTTATGACAAAACCATTGGACCGATAAGTGCAAGTGCTTGGCCTTGGTGCTCTATTTGTAAGAGTAGCCACTTTATGTGAAATGCTAAAGTCTAAGACTCTATCCTGAAACAACCCTTCATCCTGCATTTATCTGTTACTAGTGAACAACCTTTTCATGCTTTGGAGAATATACTGGTGAGCTTTTTCTTGGTCATATTTATTTATTCTTTCACATTATTCTTAATCTGATGCAGTATGAAATTGGTTCAACATCCGTTTTAGCTGATCCTTTGAGAAAGCATGTCAAGTTGGATCATGATCCTGAGGCCCGAACAGCATCCTATCGTGTAAGTATATTTTCATTTCTGCATAAAGATGAAATGTTACATTTGCTAGAGTGACTTTATTGCAAGTCCTTTTCTGGCCTCTGGGCCCATCCTTTGTACTTGTACAGGTCTTACCATCCCACGGTTGCTAGGGTAGATATAGCTAAAATGTGGAGTATTAGGAAAATATCTTTTATTTTTTGTACCAAGTTGATGCTTGCATTGTGCTGGTTCCTTTGTTGGAGGTGTCTCCAACACAGTATCTAGTTACAATTTGGTTACTTATTTGCAGCATTCCTGTGTTATTGAATTCGATGGTGCATCAAAGGGAAATCCTGGACCAGCTGGTGCAGCAGCCGTGTTGCGAACTGATGATGGAAGCTTGGTATGCTGTCACACTCACTATTGTGAATCAGTTCATTCCTTTAACGTATTTATCTGCTTAACATGTTTTTTGAACAGATTTGTAAATTGCGAGAGGGTGTGGGCATAGCAACAAGTAATGTTGCTGAATATCGAGGCTTGATTTTGGGATTGAAATATGCTCTTGAAAAAGGCTTTTCCAGTATCCGTGTCCAAGGAGACTCCAAACTTGTCTGTATGCAGGTTTGTGTTGCCTTTATAAAAAAGTTAAAAACAAGAGGAGGAAAAAATTGGACTTTATGATTGGCTCATTGATGGCAACATTTTACCATATTCTGATTGATATCTCGTTGTTTTCTTCTTCTTTTCCTTGCTTCTTACACAGGTTGCTTCTTGATGCAGGTTGCGGGATCATGGAAGACCAAACACCAAGGCATGGCTGAACTATGTGGGGAGGCCAAGAGGCTGAAAGATAAATTTCTTTCATTTCAGATAGCTCATGTTCTAAGGGTGACTATAGTTTTTGTGCCTAATGGTTCTTATCTATTAGTACAAGATAATGTCTTAATTCCACTCATAGATTCACATGTGTTAGTTATAAAGGTTCTCGCTGCTTTTTCCTTTTTCTGCACAAGTTTCTGACATTTTCTTTGCACGTTTGGAAGAACCTGAACTCTGAAGCTGATGCTCAAGCGAATTTGGCTGTCAGTCTTGCTGGTGAGGCTTACATAATTACTTAACTGTAATGCCATTCACGTTGCTTCAATCAATCCATGAATACTTAATCAGCTCTATCCGTTGTTCCAGATGGTGAAGTTGCAGAGGAGTGCTCGATATAGTGCATACAATGGTTGGCTGTTGGATACATTTCAGGTTTGTTTGACAACCCATTTGCATTGAGATCCGGCAAATGCATCATTACTCTTTACTGTTTGGGCTAAAAATTTGTTCTCTATGTAGGTGATAGTGGCCATTCTCAGAACTCAACTCACTCGGTAAATGAGTAGGGTTTTCTGAAACTGCACTTGGTGGTGATTAGCAGGAGGTCAAATAACCTGAGTGAGCCCTCGACGTGTTTTCACATTTTGACGATAGAGAATACCGACTGATTATAAACTTCACCTGTGATCAGCTGCTGGAATGAGATAAGAAAAGAAAATCTTCAATTACTCGTCCATATTCTTCTGGTGAAGCCTAGCAATATATTCCAGAATCCGTATAGAAACTAACATGTGCTGAATTGGTTATTATCATTTTCCCAAAAAGCATTGATCTCGTCTATTTTACGAGAACTATTTTGTTTTTAAACCGGTCTCAAGTACCTCATCATAAAAAATGATACTACGTTTATCTCTGATTATTTATTTAGCACACTTTTAATTTTAAGAATTTAGACCCCTTATCGAAATGTAATTAATTGAAAAGAAATGGTCAAAGATTGATAATGTGTTAATTAAATTTTGGAATGACATTGAGATAAGGCGTCCGTTGGATCAGACTAGACAAAATCGGACGGTAGACATAAATACGCATGGTTACCATAAAATCTTTTCCGGTAGAAGCAAAACCTCTAAAGGCCGACCTGAAGAACCTTTATTTATTTATTTATCTTTCAAAATTGAAGATATGTTTGAGGGAGAGCATGTACCGACTTGGGCGCCACGAAAAGTACCAAATTGCCTTCAGTTGATGCAAGGCAAGCAAAAACCAAGCGAAAACGAAAAGGAAATGACATGAAATAGAATCGCCGAGTTTGAGGGAGCAAAACAATTATGTTGATTAGACAAACTCGAAACTTCTCAAAAGCATACGCGGCTTCGTTATCATCTTTGAAACCTCTGTTTTCTTCACCAACCGATGTCGTTTCAGGGGCAGCCGACGTTACTGGGGCTGACGATCTGGTGTACACTGAACCTCCGGTTTCTTCTACCGTCAAGCCTGCGATGGAGCCCTCTGTCCTTCAGCCAGGTGTTGTTATCTATGACGGCGTTTGCCATCTTTGCCACGGAGGTATGTGTTGTTTTTGTTCTTATGATTGAAATGCTTTTCTGGATTTTGTTTTGTTGCTTGTAAACATGGCCTTAGCTAATCATTCTTTGTTGTCATTTGGCTTTTTGGGTTCTTAATTTTATTTCATTTCAATAAGAAAAGAATGGCTGACCCCACTTGTTGTTTTGTTGCTTACGTTGTTGTTTAGTTTCTTTCCTTGAGTTCTTTGTCTTTTTTGGTTGGAATTTTGTTTTAATATGAAGATGGACATTCACTTGTATTTTTTGTATCTCCATGTGTTTGCTTGCATTGTCATTTGTCTGAGGATTTACATTGGAATATCAGCAAGTGAATTCTCAGCCTCTCTAAGATTCCTGGGTATTATTGTTATATGTCCTTATATTCAACCGGTCTGTGCTTTCTTCAGCTATTTTAGAAATATAGCAGATTATTGCCCGGCAAGACTTTTGAATACATTCTGGACATTGGTATTTTTCAAAATAAAAATTTACCTTTTTTTCAGACAAATAAAATGGTTATCAGTGAGCTTCTTTAAAAGAAGTTATGATGGGATCAAAATCTAATGGCAAATAGCAACCGTTGGGTCTCAAATGCTTTTTCTTCTTGGCTTTTCGTCAGGTTTCTTTCCCATTAGAACAGTCTGGAAATCATCAAAAACGTTTTGACCTTGTTGACACTGTCTTTTTATTCCCTCAATTTCTTGACATATATGTTTGATTTCAGTCGGTTATGTTGGCATTCCCAGTAACAATTATTATTTTTTCATTAAAGTCTACTTTCTTGAAATGCAGTGGGAAAAGTTAGTTTCTTCTATTCTCACCATATTAATTTTTCAGGGGTCAAATGGGTAATTCGAGCTGACAAATATAGAAAGATTAAATTCTGTTGTCTCCAATCTCAAGCAGCTGAACCATACTTGAGATTGTGTGGTCTTGACAGAGAGGATGTCCTCCGTCGCTTTTTGTTTGTTGAAGGCCCAGGTTTATACCATCAAGCATCTACTGGTATGTCCTCAAACATTATACATGTGTCTACAATTTGGCTTTGTCCATATTATATTTTGTGCGCTCTGTTCTGTAGCGTGAAAAATAGAAGGAAGTTGTGCTACTCTCTAAATTCTTCTACTGCATTACGGGGCTTCGCTATAGAACTTTCAAGTTGGGTGTATTTATGTGATAGCTAGCTCTGTTCATTATCTCATGGTACTATTTATCAAGTTGGATCTATTGAAATGTATTCCCTTTTTAGATGCATAACAATGATGTCATTAAGAATTTGTTGCATTGTGAGATATTCCCTGCATATCAGTAGTTGAAATTCTGTAGGCAGGGGATGGGGAATCACTGTAAATGGGAAGCCAGGAGACTAGGGGTCATTCATATTTGGGTTATATGGATCTTTCTTGGCTAAATGACCAAAGTTGAACAAAGACTGCAAGCCAAATATGTCATTTACCATTTAGTTATGAATCATAAATATAGTCCATTATTGTCCTCGTTCCTTGGTGCATTATGGCCCTATTTAGTGTTGAGGTGTTGTAGCTTAAAGCTATGGCTGTTGTGGAAAAAAAATTGTAACTATGAAATAAAAGTTAATAGTGTGTAGTAAATATTTCTTTTAAATAATGATTTTCACAAACTAATAAAAATTTTGACAACTTAACTTCAAAGCCACGACAACTAGTGTTTACTAAACATTTTAGAAGATATTATAGCTTTTCATCAAAAAAAGCTATGGCTGCTCAACCTCCATACCAAACAGGGCCTATATAATTATTTGTGAAAATAGTTGATGGCAAACAAACTATACTTTTTAACTTGAACTCTTGAAGGGTTAAGGGGCTGTCAGATCAAGAAGCCATGCGCTCACAGCATCTTTTTTCATTAAGGGAGGGAAGAAGTCTGCTTGTGCTTGGAGAATGTAAAGACAGTTTTTTATAACATTACATTTTATAGTCTTTGATATTGTATTAAATGTATGTTTGAGAGAGATCCACTTGGTCACTAAATCCTAATCCTTGAGCCTCAAGCCCTCAACACTTACTTTCCTGCTGAGTGGATTGTTTTCCGGTCAAAATATGGGAAAGGATGAATGGTGCGTATAGACCTTCATCACATGTCATTTCTATTGATTATATAGTTTTATGTTTTTGTGTTTTCTTTGGATGTAACACATTTATTTTCACAATCCGGACAGGAATTTTGGAGGATGTACTTTTATATGTTCGTGCAAGCTGTTTTACTTATGATTGATGATTGAAATTTTGTCACTTTATAACACTGCTTTCGTTCCCTGTTTTCCTCAATATGATAATGTTTCAAGTGTGTATGGTTTGCAGCTGCACTGAAAGTGCTGTCACACCTGCCACTTCCATACTCTGCTTTAAGTTCGTTGCTGATAATACCAAGGCCCCTAAGGGATGCTGTCTATGACTACGTAGCCAAACGACGCTATCACTGGTTTGGGAAGAGTAACGATTGCTTAGTTTTGAAGGAAAAAGAGCTCTTAGAACGTTTTATAGACAGAGATGAGATGCTGGGTCGGAGTTGATCAAGTCGTCAATGCTATATCTGCTTTCTTTTGTTTCAGATGTTAGACATTTCCTGAAAAAAGATGCTAGGATGTAGAATTGTAAATTCATTGTCCTCTTTAAGGGTAGCTTATTAACCCAAAACTTGAGCTTTGGATGGATGATAGATCTTTGATACAGCTCAATGTTAGTTTCATCATACTGGCACACAACTCAAACGTATGTTTTTGGTGTGATATGAATTCACCAGTTTTCACTTTTTGACAGTGCTACGTTCACAGATTTTAAGTTTGGGTCCCTGGTTACACAATACAAATACATCATTTCTTTTCTTTTTCATGTGCTCAGCATATCAAAGACCTGCAGAAAGTTTTCTGTTTGTAGAAACCGTATTACAGCAGTTGAGCACCAGGTAGGCATCAAAAGACTGGTTGAAATGTTGAACTAAAATAATTTATATGACACATGACACAACTCCATCAGGTATCAAGAGAATAGAAGAAATCTTGAACTACATTTGTTGGGATTCCCCGATTTCGGGGAAACCCTCCAAAAATTGGCGTATGCCGCTTTGAGCGGCGAGCACACGGTATTCTTTAGTAAAAGGCGAAAGAATAGTTCGCTTTGTGCTCACCGCACGGCTGCGTAAATTGTTGAGGAGGCTGCCTTGCGTTTTATATAATAGCTCGTCTTTTATTGACGCCTCTCTGTACGATGTGGGATATGAGCGTGCCTTGACTTGAAATCCATTTCATCAGCTCACGTGTCATGATGAACCACCAGCTGTTGTGGGGACCATCCATGAAAATCACATGCATGTTCCATCTGGTCAACGGACCCAAGAGCAACCAGGTGCACCATCTCCATTAACAAGTAGGGTAATCAGACTGAGGAAGGGATGCTTAGGATTTGAATCTCTTGCTGTCAAAACCATGCATCTCAGTTGAAGTAGTGCATTCCTCGTTTTCGAATCTAAGATTTTTCTTTTATATTTTTATACCAGTCCGCCACGAGAGGAAAAATAAAGTTAATTGATTGACACAAAACGTTATCACCGATGCAGTCCCACCTAAATCAAAGTTGATGAGCACTCTTATAGCAGGCTGAAAGTTGAGAAGCAAAAGACCAAATACTTCCACTGTGATCAAGATTTTGATTGAACAAATCTATTATCCCCACTTCCTGAAGTCACTACACTGCAAAGGTAGCTCAAACCATAATTTCCCTCTTCATCTTCAGATTTTACATCGACTTCCCAGTTCACAGATATTGACAAGGGTAAATTATTCTCAATGAGCTCTAAAAACCTACATAAACAATATCAAAATCTATCTTCAACCTGAGATGAAAGTTTTTGTTTTAATCACCATCCCCAGTCCATTCCTCCCAGTCCTTGTCCACATGATTCTGAGCCCATTTCACAGCTGCACGAGCAGCTTGTGGCCCTCCAGGCAATCCTCGTTCGTTTATAGTATCAGCCATGTCAATGAATGGGAGGACTAAGAGTGTTCCAGGACCGCCGTACTCGCTGTGTAAGAAGCTGCTGAATATCTATTAAAAATTATAAAATACAACGAGGTCAAGAATCTGTTAACTTGTCCGCACAACAGTGCATCAAGTGGTCAAGAGTCATTTAGGCAACAAGAAAAACAATCAAGCAACGTAGAGCAAACATACAAAAACCTTGTGCTACATGGTGGAGACCAGATACGAAATCTGAAAAAAAAAAAAAAAAGGAATTTACTGTCTAATTATGCACTCCTCCGTCAACAGAGAATAACACAGTCATTCTATGGTTAGTAACTTGGGTACATGCAATTTGCTGAAATTGCGCCCTCTCAAATACAATTGTCTCACCGTGTCAAATCTTTATCAATCCCAAGTGAAAGCACCATAAATAATCATCTAGAACACTGTCGTGGTTTTCAGTCTCTTCATTAAAAATAAAATTAACTTCTTTCTGAAGAAATAAAACCTGCAACTACCTTTCAATTTTGTACTTAGTCTTCTTGTCTTAATACATATCTGTTGGAGGAGCATCAATCAGTTGATCTTTTAATTGAAAAATATTAAATATCACCAATTTCATTTGGCAACATTATTATGGATGATTCTTTGCAGCAATTACTGGGAATATTTCTATCTTTTCCCATTTTAATTTTCTATTTCTCTACTTGTTCTGATAATGATAATAACAATTTGAAAAAGCCTGACGGAACTCAAGAGAAAACTCCTATGGCCATTAGTGAAAAGTGCAAATTGATATCTCTGAAGTTATGAACTTTTTGTTGTCTTATTGAGGTTATTTCTACATTTAAATCACTCCAATTATTTTAATCGAGAAAAACCTTCCCAAAGAACAGATCACAGACCTCTACTTTACATGACCATGGTTCTTGTACATTGCAGAGGGACCCAGCAGAAGATTACAGCAGTGTTTTTTCCTAAAGAAACTTTTAGAGTTGAGTTATTAAATAAATGACAATTTCTATACTCAGTGAAAGTGCCTATGCATTTGATAACTCCATATACTATTACTCTCTTCTGTTCGTCCAAAAACACCACAAGTGTAGGTGTAGGTGATCTCTCAATTGTCCTTTATCATAGTTAAGATCCCTCTTACAATTGGGTGCTTTCTATAATAATTGCCCAATGTACATTTTGAGGAACTGGTTGCCCTTAAATTATTTTCAGAGATTAGTTGCCAATAAATAAATTAATTAATAAGACCTTTTGTGATCCAATGGTTTCTACAAGTCATCTAAATAACGACTTTCAGGCTTCGGTGTAGTGAAACTCAAAATTAATTTTTAACCAGAAGTGGAATATATGATAAGACATCCGCAAAATTTGATGTTCCTCATTTCTAATCTTCTCTGATGCACAAAAGAAGTCCAAACCAAATATGCAAGAATCGAGTCATATATTTACCAAAATGAGAAAAAGAATCACAAATCAAGGGAGGAAAAAAAACAACAACGCGCCAATAGAAAATATATGTTGACCAACAACTCTGTCTTCTCACTGAAACTAAATTCTATACAATCATCATCACAAGAAGTTTCAAAATGAAAAAAAAAAGTTGACAAAGTAAAAGAGAGCATCACCTCAGTGCAGATTCCTACAACGTCCTCAAGTGAGTCTCCAAACATATCTTTCTTGGCAAGCTTATTGAGCAGATGGGTCCTAAACTTCTGCGTCTCCTGAACCCAGAAAAGCTTTTATCAGATTCAGGTAATTCACCAACCAAGACAATGAACGCATAAGAAAGAACAGTAATAGGGAAGTTTACAGAATCAGCAAATTCGGGAATCGGCTCAGGAAATTTGTACTCAGCAGCTCTACAAATGTGGTTTCGGAACGAGGCAGAAAATGAAAGACGTGATAAGTGTGCTTTCTTGCTAATTGTAGAGGAGTCATGCAGCTTGATAACACCACCAAGTAAAGCAGATGAGTTGCGATGAAAAGCAAGACGCGAAGAAGAACAAGAAAAGGGGGAACACGGGTCGAGCTTTGAAGAGATGAGAGATTTGATACAAGAACAAGCCATGTCTCCGTGTCTCTCACTCTTAAGGCTCTGCACCTTATCTGGTTCTGCTGTGTTGTGTCGCCTGATAAATGATAAAAGTGAGGGTTTAAGGACATTTTAAAACCCTCGTCTGTGTTCAACGTAGGCATTTCGCTACACCGAAGTTACAGTGGTAAAATCTGACCGTTAAAATTTATTGAATTTTAAACGATATTTTCTTAATCAACATAAAGGAATCCTCTTTCTCTAGAAGAAGAAGAAGAAGAAGAAGAAGAAGAATAAATAAATAAATAAATAAATACAATAATAAGATAAGTTAGTAGGAAAAGAGAAAAAAGGTTATAAAACTCGAACAAAACCCAATTGATTGATTCTATCGCTTTATTCACTGAGTACGCTCTGTTAATTTACTTTCAATATGTGAGCAACTGCAATTTACCTTTCGAATCCCAAAAATCAAAATAGACAAATATACATACATACGGTGCTAAAAGCTTCCTTCATTCAAAGAGAACCATCCCCGAAAAGGCAAAAACGTCTGTACAATTTTATAGGATTCCTAAATCTGCACTAAAGTAATTTAAATTAAATTACTGACAGAAATGTTTAGGATAAAGATTTATAATAATACAGAATTTTGACACCAGATACTATATACATTCAAAAACATTAGTCTGATAATTTAAGTCGAGCATCAAAGGCATGGCATGGCAAGGCAAGATGAGAAAATGCCTACCACCATGACCACCAGCACACTTGACTGTATAATTAGTACCAAACATAAATCTGTTGACAGGCTCCTAAGTACAGCCTGCTCTTTGAAGCGTGCCTATTTACAGCATCATCTTACTACTTAACACACTACACATGTTTCACAAATTTCTTTCATGAGGGTCTAGCCAAGGAAACCCCAGGAAATCAAACACCTCCTTTTCAGTATCAAATTTCAAACTTGTCCTCGCCCTTACACCCTGCAGTAAAATTCACATATCTGAGCTTTTAAATAAACAAGGAAACGAAAGTTCCAGCAACGAGATGATTCTGAAATCCAGCTGATAACCTGTTTACCGCCTGAGCCATGAGTAGCTGGAAACAGCCCTGTATCATCAAGTCGGTATCCTTTGGATTCTGCTAGTAGTCTCAACCTGCAACAATTGAAAATGTATGGCACTGCTTAAGACGGAAATTCCTCATCCAGGAAAATATACCAAGAGTAAACTACAGACCATCTACTGTCAGTCTACATATTGGTTCTACCTGTTTTACACAAATTCTCTGTTCAAGTGAAAGTATCAAACATCAACAAAAGAGTAGAGACCTCCTATTACATCATCAAAGCTCAGACTTATGTCATTCATTTTTTCTACAAACCAGAAACTACCAAAACATTAGTAGCAAACTTTATAGGAAGGGGGCTCCCACCAGAACCCTACAATCCTGGGAAAGCAGGAAACTCATGGATTTCCAAGAAGTAGGTATCCCGAGAAACTGAGCGAAATTGCCACTCGATGGCTTCCTAAAATTCAAAGCTCTGAAATATAACACTCCACAAATTAAATTATTCCCAAATATTCAACTATTAGTGATGTAAGCATACCTCCTATTTAGTACATCATTCCCAGTCCATGCTATTAGTCCAAATGCATATATGTCCCTTGGATACACCTTTAGAATACAAAAGATATAATGTAAAATGATAATTAAAGCAGTATGTGGATATCTGGAACTTTGAACCTACTTGAAAAAAAAAAAAAAAAAGATGAGGAAGAAGAAGTAGAAGAAAAGTTTCAACCATGACTAAGATGAAATACGTCAATGACAAAGCAAATGGAAGAATGAACACAAAAGATGTAATTCAACAATAAAACCAATAAAAATAATAACAAGCACAAGTTTCCAACCACAGGATTGGGAGGAAGTATGGTAGACCCAGACAAAACAAGGGCAGGCTAAACATAAAGAGTTTCGCTGTCATATTATTATATTCAAATTAAAAGGGACAAGTGTGTGGATGATCTTGTCTCTGTTCTTTCTCCTCTTGAAGTCTGTCATCCTAAGTTGTTTAAAGAATAAATGAGAAACTATCAAGTACTTTGAAATCAATGCGATGCCGCAGCTCTCGACCAGGATAGGTGCAAAGACCAAAGTACGTATCAACACCAGAATCGGTGCCCTGTCAATGGTTTAAACATGTGATAGCAGGTAAGAAACACAAAAACATGGGTAACGTGATACATAGGGATAAATGGTAAAAAACAAAAACTCCTTATCTTATAAAAAAAGATTCAAGCTAAGAGAAAGCAAGTAACATTTTTAAAAATGCATGTGATGATGAAGTCCAGAAAAATGTTACCTTTCTTCAGTAGTTTGAAAGAAACTATATAAAAATGATAAGGGAATGAAAGAAAGTTAATTTATTACAGTTTTCAGTTCCATCAGAATAAAATTATCATCTGATTATGGCCCTATGCAATTATTTTCCGATAAATTTTCTGCTCTCTTAAATGCAGAGAACATAAAGTTCTCTTTGCCACCTTTCTCTTTCAATTTCTAGGAAACTGACATGTGAGAGAATAATATTTTTCAGCTGGGAATAAACAATATAATGAACTAATTTTCCTGATATACTAGAGTAGGATTTTTCGATATGCAAAGACCAAGTAAATAATTAAAATTACTGAAAGAAAATAACAAAAAAAAAGGAAACCCGATCTCCTTGGACACAAGACCAATGGTCAATGAGGAGAAGACTTCTACCACCAAATTACTAGCTTTGTGTATTACTCAAGGAATCAACATGAACAGATAGTTATTCATAGACCATAAAACTTTGTAATACAATTCCAACAGTCCGCCGAATGATACACAAATCTGTGTAAGGATAAAGAACAGGGCAGCATTACTCGTACAGCTCATCTACAATTAAGTAGTATTGATAACAATATGAAAAAACATATTACCTCCTCACTGTGAGTGCTGAAAATCAAATCCTCTCTTAAGAACTTCATTTCCTTTAACTTCTTCACATATCTTGACAAGAAACCCTTATGACTGAAAGTACATAAACAATTAAGCCAGCATTTCATAGCCAATTTCATAAACATGACTCAATAGACAGGAAAGAAACCAACTAAGTAATTAGGAAATCATATTCGGAGTGAGGGGAGATAGAGTGAACATAAAAAACTAGATTTGTACTGATAAGAGGTATTGTAATATTTTACATTATAATATTCACATCTTAAATCGAAGAGAGCTTTTTAGAAAATGGTGGCTCATGGAGGAAGTAGTCCACTGTCTGCCTGGCATCAAAAGCTATGAGCTTCCATTGTAGCTCTTCCAACGCACTAGAAAGTTGAACTTAAAGGCTTCTGGACACAATCAATTCTCTAGGCACCAATAATGGTAGAGGATCCAAAGATAAAAATAGTGGTCAACAAATCTTCTATAATCCCTGTTAGTTGACCTTGTTAAATATAAACCGCTGCTTGACTTTTTCTAATCAAAGCAAAGACAAAAACCCGTAACTATTTATAAGCAAAAATAAATTAGATTCACATTTTTTACCTTTTTCTATCAGGATGCATAATTACAACATCTAGATCCCCACAGGAAGCCTTTCCACGTCTATATGATCCTCCACATAAAATGATCACCTTCAGGACAAATATGGTAACATCAAATGAGTTGTAACGCCACGTATGAATATTTCTGTCTATGGCTCCTGAACACTATGCCTTAAAGCCTTAAAAGGACAGTTTTGTATGCTTAAAATGCTAAAGGTTCAGGTTCAAACTCTAATAAATCTTATGATATAATGGAGATAGACGTCACCGGCCAAAAAGACTATTGGGTCAAAATTTACAAAAATGAATCATCAACCAAAGACTTACCTATACAGTCAAATGAAAATGTAACTTTCAACTGGTGCATTTTCTTTGCATGTATAACAGTTGAGACAACTATTCATTATAATTGTCTATTCTTCACAAGGGCGTGCGCACGCATGAGAGAGAGAGAGAGAGAGAGAGAGAGAGAGAGCAGAAATTGGGTACATCCACTTAATTCTGAACTAACTATGCCTTGTATGTCCAGTTCATGACACCACTTAATTGGGTACCAGTTCATGTCCAGTTCATGACACCAGTTCAGAAATTGGGTACATCCACTTAATTCTGAACTAACTATGCCTTGTATGTCCAGTTCATGACACCACTTAATTGGGTACCAGTTCATGTCCAGTTCATGACACCAGTTCAGAAATTGGGTACATCCACTTAATTCTGAACTAACTATGCCTTTTATGTCCAGTTCATGACACCAGAATCATTAATGAGGCATTCAAAGTTCACTTAAACTCAGTACAATACACAAGGTGCTCACCCCAGGCAAAACTTCTTCCCCGGCCTTCTGCAGAAGACGTTCCATCTGTTCAACCTATGCATGCAGAGTGCATCAAACATTGGACATAAGGAGAAATGAAAGGGAAAAAGAAGAACAAGTTCAAGGAAGAGCAAAATATCAAACCTCATGGCGTGGAATCCTCATCTTAATATCATCGAAATATTTCAACCCTAATCTCTGTGAATGTGTTAATGAATCTTCATTCTTCAAATCATCTAGAGTACGGTGTCCTTTCTCATATAATTTCTGTGCAGTTGCAGGACCGATGCCCCAAACTTCCCCAAACAAACTGATTGCCCGTACCTGCAAATTATTGACAATTTAACTACAGCATTAGTGGATAATCCACATAATTTTCTGTCCGATGCATTTCTTTTCCTGTTCTTCCCAGTAAACTATGCAAAACTATATTTTCTTTTTAAAACCAAAAGCAATAGCACTGAAAGCAATCAGAAAAGAAGAAAAGTATAAGGAACTATATTGCTGAATGAAAGTTTGCAAGAAGATAACACAAACCACAATAGATTGAGAAGCATCAGACACCCATTTATTGTTAAAATAATAATAGTATTAAAATTCCAAATTCTGAAAAAAAGGAAAACAGAAAAGAATTACTTCCCATTAAATTATGCATAAATGAAGGCAGTAGATGAGAGGAGTATAAATGTGAATTTGATTCACTACACAACACAAATTGTCGACCATATGTTGCTCAGAATCATTGCATTACCTTTTCATCCTTTTCAAAGTGCTCTAACTTTGATAATTTCCCAGTAGTTACTATCTCCTGAATCTGCATGCAAGAAATGTTGAAAAACGCCAATCATTTAAAGAAATGCTGAACACTTTTAACTTTAAGCTTATGGTTGCTCACTTACATGATCCTGCATTGACTTTCCAATCCCTGGCAGACCTTTAACCTGATCTGCACTTTCAATTTTAAATGGTAACTTCTCAATAACTGGAATAGCTTTGTGGTAGCTAAATGATCTCCGATCCTCACCCAGTGCTTCTCATATAAAAAACAAGCAACATCAGTACGTATAAGAAAACAGTGATAGGAAAAGAAATTCCCTCTCGGTGAAATAGATTTAATAGAGAATATTTACAGATAATAAAATCAAACCTCACCCCTATAAATGTTGATAAGCTTTCCAAATATCTCAGTGATATTCTTGTTTAAATCAGGTGGATTGTACAGCAGGGATGGCTAAAAAACATTAACCTTGGTAGTTTTTTTTTTTAAAAAAAGTGTTCCATGGAAATAACTATAAGAATATATCGAACACGATAAAATTGAGATGCAGACATTACTGATAAAATAAAACAAATTTCCACCACAAAGTAAGCTTTACTGTTCATTACTAAATCTTACATCCTTAATATGATGACTGGAGAAATCCGGACTCGCACTTGCAGTGCTCAGAGGGTTAGTCAAACTTCCAGAACTCATGGGACTATTCGGTGCCTCAGATAGAGCATTGGTTTCCACGTCTCTCTTGCTTTCTGCTTTGAAGTGTTCCACGTCCTCAGTGGAGGATTTGATCTTTTTTCGATGAGATGATTCACCATCACTTGAAGTATTTCCATTTCCTTGTATTTGACCCCTGTCTGCTATATTTTCTCCCTCTGAATCCGGTTTTATACGATACAAATCCTGAGAGACCTTTTCCCCTAATCTCAAGCTGTCCTCCAGCCACTGGTAACGGATAACACTCTGCAATTTATGATAGGATTGCAAACTTGCCACAACTTAAATTGCAAGAAAATTTGGAACAGAAAGAAATTAGCAATGTAAATGTATGTTTCTAGGTACTTTCACAAAGTGTTGCAAGGAAAATTACTTTTAGGAGAGCAAAGAAAATGATAGGTGATTGATCCAAGTTCCACAATTACTCTTTAGAACTCTCTAAAAAAGGCTCTTAGGCACATTCTAAATGAAGAGAGACAGTTGAAAATTGAAACAATAAAACAGAGAAAAATTTTAACAGTTATGGAATAACTGCATCACAATGAGAAATAGTGGGAGACAAAGAATAGAAACTGACTCCTTTGAAGCGTGCGAGGTGTTGTCCACTGACTTGTTGAAGAAGCGCTTCTAAATCCATCGCTAAAATATGCGTAACATTCTTGGATAGCTTTTCCTCAACAGTAGCCCCCATTTGCACCAGCTTCTGCCTCCAAATCTTAATCGCCCAAAAGGCCACACCCATTAAAAACAAACATTTTGTCGGTAAAGAAATATAGTTTAACATAAGCACGGATTACGAAATAACAAACGGTGATTACAAACCTGTAATCGACGGTTTTGAACTCCGTTTTCGACTAAGAAAACGCGCATTCCGTCGAACATACCGTTCGAGCCGAGAGCTGGAGTCGGTTTTCCTGTTGTCTTTGGCGCCATTGAACTTCTTCATCTTCTTCATAAAGCTGGGGTCTTGTGTGTATAGTAGTAAAACCCGTAATTCAGGTGTGCCCCAGTGTAGTGTAATCTGAGAGTGTCCACTTAAAACGAGAATGAGTATTGACACGTGTAACCAAAGTTTAATAGCCATGTTTTTATGCTTCAGGCCCGGGCCGATGCTGGATGGGCTTAAGAAATTATCAAAAAACCACGTCACGTCTAAACGACAGACCGTTTTGGAAACCGGATATCCAAATCCACCACCTTAATCGGCCTCTGCAGTAACAGTTAACTTGTGCCTTAAACCCTAAACCCCATCCCCCTCCTCTTGCTCTTCTGAGCGATACACGGAAGCCCATACACAAACAAAACAAATGATTCTCCATCGTTCATCGTCAATGCTTCATTTTTATAAACTATCATCTCCGCCTAAACTCGTTTCCAAATTCAACGCCTCTTCTTCGTGTCTCTCTAACTCTGTTCCGTCTTCTTTTTATCCGCTCCGAGTCCGCGTTTTCCGGCTCAACCAATCGAAAGGCAGACCGTTCAGGGGATTCGCGACAGCCGCTGCTGTCGTGTCGGATAAAAATGGATCAGGCTATACGTTCTTTGCCGACGATAATGTCACGTGGAAGTCTCTAGGCTTATCCGATCGCCTCACTCGTGCTCTCGAAAATTCCGGCTTCGTCAGACCCTCTATTGTTCAGGTTCCCTAATTCACTGTTGTTACTGATTCACTGTTGTTATTTCTAAAGGAAACCTTAAATAATAATGTTAAAAAAAATGAATGATGGATAATGGAAATTTTCCATTTGCAGGCTGCTTCCATAGGACCTGTTCTTTCAGGAAAAGATGTTGTGATTGCGGCAGAGACTGGTAGCGGTAAAACACATAGCTACCTCGTCCCTCTGATTGAAAAGCTGTGCACTGCATTGGGTGATTCGGAGAATTCCAATTCTGATAAAGAGCCGACTCCTCCCCGTGGACCTTCTCTAGTTCTTTGTCCAAATGTAGTACTTTGTGAACAAGTGGTTCGAATGGCTAATTCTCTTTCTGCAGATAATGGCGAACCACTTGTACGAGCTGTTGCCGTCTGTGGGGGACAGGTTCTAATGCTCTAATCTTTCTTGATATTGATACAACTTTTACATATTGGTATGGCTATGCATGATTCAGGGTGCTTTTTAGTATTTGTTAGAACTTTGGGATTCACAAATGAGAAACTTTCACTGCAGGGATGGCCAATTGGTAAACCTGATATTATTGTGTCAACACCAGCAGCTCTTTTGAATAATATAGACCCGAAGAGACGCCGTCGCATGGAGTTTGTTCGTGGTGTAAAATATGTGGTTTGTTTACTCTCTTCCAGCCCCGTTGTTCATTTTGATTAACAGATAAATCATGTACTGTAATTGATTTGTTGCTTTACAATAACTGTCAGGTTTTCGATGAAGCTGATATGCTTTTGTGTGGGAGCTTTCAGAACCAAGTTATCCGTCTTGTAAATATGTTCCGTTTTGATGAAAAACAACTCTCTCGAATGAATGAATCTGGAGTTGAGAAGCCTTTGGAAATGGATTATAGTTCCTTGACACAGCCTCACTTGCGGGATGAAGAGAACCTCCAAGATGAATATATCTCTGACGAGGAAAATTTTGAGGGTGATGATGATGTTGAGGACTTAACTGAGGAAACTAAATCTGGGTCCATTAAGAAAAAAGATTGGAGGAGAGTAAGAAAAAATTACCAGCGCAGTAAACAGTACATCTTTGTTGCAGCAACCCTTCCAATTAATGGAAAGAAGACCGCTGGGGCTGTGTTGAAACAGATGTTCTCCAATGCCGTTTGGATTAGTGGAAACTACCTCCATTTTCACAACCCCAGGTGCTATTTTCAGTTGTTTTATTTAGTTATATTATGATAGATTAGTTTTCTTCTTTCAATTTGGCAATGACTTTCTTTCGCCAAATGATGTATAAACATAGCCATGGAATGCTTACTGTCACTTACAGGATATACCTTAATTCGCAGTTTATCTGCTTTCTGAATTCAAATGGCAGATTTAAAATTGTTGTTTAATTTGTATCATATACTTTATTTGATTTGTGTTTGTTCCATTTGTTTTTACCTGTTTGGTCTTGCTGGTAATTTTGATTTCTTTTCATTCAGGTTGAAGGAGAAGTGGATTGAGGTTACAGTTGACACACAGGTGGATGCTCTCATACAGGCTGTCAAAGAACGTCTGGAATTTGGGGCTGAAACAAGTCGAACTATGGTGTTTGCAAACACTGTTGATGCTGTTTATGCAGTAACTAAGATTTTGAAAACAGCTGGGATTGAATGTTACTGTTACCATAAGGACCTTTCCTTCGAGGAACGTGCTAAGACATTAGTTAATTTCCAAGAGAAAGGGGGAGTGTTTGTGTGCACTGATGCTGCTGCACGTGGTATTGACATTCCAAATGTTTCACATGTTATTCAGGTGCTTGTCTTCTAAATGCTGTAGAAAAAGTGCTGTTCTTGCATGATGCAAAGAGTATGCTCAAGTAAAATGGAATTTTTTTTTTTTTTGTTAACTCGTTATTATCCTATCCTGCAAGGGTGACATCTGTGGATGGCCTGACTATTAGTTTCTGGTGGGGGCAGTAATAGATTATAATCTTGACTGCTAATTTCTTATAGAAGCAAAATTTAATGCACTTACTATCATCAAATCAGTTCTCTTAGCAATCTCTTCTCTTGTAAGATGTTTGATATCTGACATTATAACATCCAGGAACTTCTTTGAGAATCAGTTATCTACATTGTATTCAGAAACCTCTGTTCCCACAAAATCTAAAAGTTTAAGGGAGCTAAAAGAATGATTTGATTTGTTCCAGGCGGACTTTGCCACTTCTGCAGTGGATTTTTTGCATAGGGTTGGTCGCACAGCTCGAGCTGGTCAGTATGGACTTGTCACTAGCCTTTATACTGAATCCAACCGGGATCTTGTTGACACAATTCGTCAAGCAGCGAAACTGGGCCAGCCTGTGGTAAATATCAAATCTTGTCGTTACAAGTTACCTAAATATATGGTTTTTGGTGTTTATAAAGCCTTGTTGAAAGCTTATCCTCCCCCCTCCCCCCCCCTCCCCAAAAAAAAAAAAAATAAAATAAAAGCCTTGTTGAAAGAAATAAATTTGTTTTTCTGCTAACAATCTTACGCCTAAAGTGGTATAGGCTACAAAACTTTAGTCCAAATCATCATTTGACAAACGATTTATCATAAATTAGTAGAGTAATGGAATAATCTAAGCAATAAGCATATGCATCCTTTGGTCACCAGCAACTTCTTTAGTGATGCCTAAATTGTTTTTTGGGTACAGGAAACAGCATTTAGCAGGAAAAGAAGCTTCCGAAACAAGCTTAAGAAGAGAGGTGAAGTACTAATTCTCTGCCAAGGTTTAAATGTTTCAACCCAAAAAAAAAAATAGCTCTGCAGCAAAAACATAGTGGAGAGCTAGAATTTCTGTTGGATTCTAGCTAGTATTATATTCATTTTTGAATTGAGTGCAGTGATACAGATCAGTTATGATAAAAATTTGGAAACTAATATGTAAACATCATAATCTTAGCAGGTTCCATCAGAGATAGAGAGACATCAACTGCAGAACTGACAATGGTTTAAGGAACTTGGTATGTAAAGGGCCATTGATATTTCCTTTTCTTTCTTAGTAATCTATATGTAAATTATATACTGTAACATTCCTCTTAATTGGTGCTGGAAACTCAAATGGCATGTAGCCATGTACGTGTTAGAAATCGAATGAGAGAGTCCCAAACTGTTGCCTTTTCTTGCCTCTTATATCCGCCGTGTAAACTTCCAACCATTTTGTGCCTGCTTCAGCCTAATTCATCACACGATTCCACATGAATGTATCATTGCCAAAACCCGACACCCTGTAATTTTGGTGGTCAATTGCTCTGAGGTGAGGCAATCTTACGTTTTCATTGTGTAATGAGTGGTTTCCAGAACGTTTAGGTCTTGTTTGAACTACATCCTCAAGTTCTCTTGAAAGAGGCCAAGCTTGGGTTGTGGCACGAGACAAGAAGCGAATGATTGTGGGCAGAATTAGCCGTTGAATTGCTCAGATGAAAACAAACAGCCGCTGAGAGTATAGCATTTTGTGGTCTTCCTTTTCTACACCTTGCCGTATCAGGGCCGCTCGATTTTAATACGAATATACGATTTCGTTTTGTTACTTTTTTCCCCGCCTTTCAAATGTTCGATATTCATAGAATTTTGTTAAATTTTTTTCCGCATTGAATTTTTCAAAGTTCACTTTAAATGATTCCTACCTTCCCCAACCCCCCACACCCACGCCACCCCCCAAACCCACGCCTCCCCCCAAGCCCACAACAAACAGGAAATTTTTTTTAAAAAAAAAAAAAAATTAACTCAAGTCAGTAATTGTACTAGTATGTAATAAGGGTGTATTGTGTCACATCAAAACCGTATTCGATTCTTATTCTCAATTCATTTGTTCCTTCAAGAAATATATAACATAGCGGTTCGTCATCACGTCAAACGTATCTTAGAGATAGGCCGACGCTGTCTATCCCAAAGCAGGTCATGTACTTCGGCTCTTTCGCGTTTCAGCTTAGAAATCACAAATGCCCATACACTAACCAAATAATAATAATGATTATAATAGTAATGATAGCAATTAATAGCTTGATGGTAATCAAGTCTGGAATGGAAAAGGAGGCATGTTCCAAGGCATCTAAGGCTTTTAATGTTTTTTCCAAACCCAGCATGAACAGAAAATGAATTCCTCAACTCATCGTGGAGTTTACACAGACATCTTGTGCCAACCGGCATCCATGTCCATACCTAGACTGAAACATAAGCTTGAGCACAATTGTCGTTCGAGTGCTTTGGTTTTCAGTTGCTAGAACACATCAAAGCGTTGACAAAATCACAAATATTCCGATCAGAACTCCCCCCTTGGCTTATAGCTTTCTTTGACTTCTTCTTCCATTCACTAACATTCTTCTTAATCACTTGGCTTCTCTCTCCTTCCATAACTTCCTTGAAACATCTGAGGATCTCTTCTTTTCTCACTATTCCTTTTTCATCTTCCTTAGCTCTAACCCCGACTCTCCAAACCTCCTCAATATACTTGGCGTCGGTCAATTGATCAGTCCATTGCGGCACGCCAATCATGGGCACCCCTAGGCTCAGCCCTTCAAGCGTTGAGTTCCACCCGCAATGAGTCACAAAGCATCCTATAGCTGGATGTTCGAGCACTTGTAGCTGGTTGCACCAAGTCACAACCAGACCCTTCTGTTTTGTTGAGTCCATGAACCAGTTTGGTAACTTCGCTTGCTGGGACTCCCTGACAACCCAAAGGAAATGCAAACTGCTTTCTTTCAAGCCCAGTGCAATCTCTTCCATTTGTTCAGCTGCCAGTGACACCATGCTTCCAAAGGAGATGTAAACGACTGACTGATGTGGCTTTGCTTCTAGCCACTCACTGCATTCTTCACCAAGTGGCTTCCATAGACTAGATCCATATCCACTATCGCCCTTGATCCTGCCGTCTAAGTAGGCTGATGGGACCATCGGACCTATCAGCTTCGCTGGCCATAGCTCTGATATGCTTCTTGCCTCCTTTTGTAAAACACACACACACACACCCATATAATAACCAAATTAAAACCAGTAATTATTAGCACCACCGCGTAATATATAATAATAATCATAATAATACGTTACGTGATGAGTTATCTAAGGAACAGAAATTGTACCTCGCCTTCTAATTCTTGAAAGGTATTTCCAAATATCCAATCAGCCTTATCCAAGTTGGAATACTGAGTGAGTTTCATCGCTAAGTATGCAGGGTAACTTTCAGGAAACTTAACAAAAGTTGGCAAGTCAATGAAGTTCAATGGAGGCAGGCCAGGGATCGACAAGGGCGTGTCTTCAAGCTTCACGGGCAGAGTAAGTAATGCATGATGTATGCGACAAAATATGTTACACACAGTCGCTGAATTAGTGAAAAATGCGGCTCCGTACAAGCCATATTCCTTGGCCACATCAAGAGCCCATGGCAAAAACGAATCATACACAACACAATTAACGGGAAAGCTAGAGTTTTTGTACTTTTCGATGAGCTCAGAAAGAGTTCTTGAGCCGTTGGCCTTGAAGGACTTAAGGTACAAGTCCTCGTTTTTGGCCTGAGCATAGCCACCTTCGTCGAACCCATCGGAAATTGGCTCGACACCGACGTGCGGGGCACATATGGACTTGGCAGTGTAATGGGTTGTGGCCAGCGTAGCCTTCACGCCTTTAGAGGCTAAACGTTTTGCAAATTGAAGGAGAGGATTTATGTGGCCTTGGCTTGGATATGGGAGAAGCACCACATGCCTTCTATTCTTCTCATTCATGGCTTTGGGGCTTTGAGTTTCTTTTGGCAGGGCGCCCTTCTTTATAATTAAACTGAAACCATTTCATGTTCATCACGTGCTGTCGTTTGTAAGTTCCGAATTCATTCAACATAAAAAATGTAAAACCATTTTCAGTATAAGGTAATTATTAGATCCTATAACTATTAATCCGTAAAATATATATGTAAAAAAAAAAAAAAGCCGGCGCGTAAAAAAGGGACTAAACTTAGGAAATGAAGACGACGGAACAATGCCTAACTTATTAATTACCAATATATTAAATAAAGTGGTAGCAAGAAAGAATAAATGTAAAATAAAATAAAGAAATCTATGTACATGTTTAAATTCCAAGTTGTTGTAAATAATCAACGTTATGGTCACCAAACAATAATTTTGAGCCACGTCTTTGCGAGAGATATCCATTCGTATGAGAAAGGATTGCCATTGCGGCATTGCCCATCAGCATAACCTTATAGAAAAGAAACTGGACCCTATTAAAATATAAAACACGTAAACTTAGAGATTATATGATCTGTGTTTGTTACGTCACTCGTATGACATAATTGTATGCTATAACTATACTTGTCGACGCACCTCATGACGCATACACTTTTGTCCCTGTGCAACAGATAAGACGAGTAGAAGACTCCAGACATCCGTGAGTCACATGCCGATGCTTGCTGCTGAATAATTGTGTCTGCGAAAATCATAATGTGCCCTAACTAAGCACCGTGCATGGACAGCATGGTCTGTGGGACAAGAAGAAGAAGAAGAATGGTCTTGTAATTTAGACTCAACTAAAAATTTATCAACAAGGCCAGTGACATCATTATTTTATTGTAAGTTACAGAGTTACTGTTTATTCAATTTTTGTGTGCGGCCGTGATTTTTTTAAAAAAATTATTTTATTATTTATTTTTACTAAAAATCTTCGCGAAAATCCAAAAAATAGTAATAATGATAATGAAGAAGTGGGCCAACATCATTACTAGCAATGAACTCTCTTGTTTCATCACGGGCCTTCAATTCATGTTTGTCAAAGAAATAGAGAAAATGTCATCCACCAATGCCGCCACTTGTCTATGATACATCTATGATCGTATTTTAATTTAATTATGAGCATGTATACGATAATTGGATGGTGGGATGATAACGGGATAGCATCAACGTCACTTAAAATAAAACTGCATAAATCTTTCAACGTGGCATTTGATCAGCATTCGAGCTGGTTCTTGTTCTTCACAAAATAAATAGCACTGGCATAAAAAAAATATGAATAAAAAAATTTGACAGAACGATAATAAAAGCAATGTTATACATATCTATTCAAGATGATAGTGTGAATTGAAAACTTCTAAATAATTTTTTATTAATACTATAACTCAGGCTTGAATATTATATTTATCCTATCTATTGTATTTAATTCTGATGTAATCTTGTGTTTATGCCGCAGTAACATTGTATTATTAACTATCGTTAATCCTTTAATGAAAGACATATTTTCCTCCAAAAAAAATATTAACACTACAACTTCGATAGAATCTCACATAATTTTTGTGGCTATTGTGTTAGGCTCTTTATCATTATACTAAGGAAATTAAAATGACAGGTGATGATGAGTCATAAAAGAGCAGTAGCATATATTCCCAGTTCTAGCTCCCGGGCTCAGCTACTGCCTGATCTAGGCCTAGCTAGGGAATCATATTAATGGACAGAAAAGCGGGTACATATTCCCCCACCGAATTTTGCGACCTTGAGCTGTAGTCCAGTTCGAGCTACAGCAGTGTAGAACGGATTATTTAATTCGATGCGAATGGAAAAGAAGGCAACGAGACCAACCTTAATTATTTAAGATTCAACATGAACATGCAACACCCCTTTGTTTATGCATTTCAGTGGGCTTCGGAATGAAGGTTGCACGAAGAAAGGCAAGACAGGGACAAGGGCAACACACAATAAGGGTCCAAAACAAAGCCTGATTCTAAATGATGATCATGAGCTCATGTGTGTGTGTGTGTGTGCGCGTATTGTCGTGTGCAGTACAGGAAGCGTTAGGGAACAAGTAATTAACTAAAGTGGAACAGAGACGAATGAAGGACAAAGGAGTATAGGTACAATCACGGCTTTATCATTCATATATGAAGGTACCAACATTTGCATTACATTAGGCTATATTTATAGCCAAATATCAGTCGCTGCCCGTAGGAGGGGAGTGATGCAAGCGGTGTGTATAGCTAAAAATCACAATCCACAAATTTTGCTTGCATGTGATAAGCTTGTGCAGACTGTGTGTGATTAACAAAATATACACTAATTTTGGTGGATAGTCAAATTATAATATTTCATTTTATATATATATATATAGAGAGAGAGAGAGAGGGAGAGAGAGAGAGAGAGAGAAAGAGAGAGACCGACACACAAATATCATGAATCATGAATCAAGTAGGTGATAAGAGTCATCTCAATGTTTATCATCTATGGTTTCATGCATCGGCACTCATCAGCTGGTTGGTCGGAGATAAGAACAAGATAGGAGACTATGATTATTATCTGATCATCACATGCACACAGAGAACTAAATTTAAATACCTCGCCAGCTAGTAGCTTCAACTTCATTAATTTATAAATAAATACAACACCACTTGCACAGGACCACTTTCTTCTCTCATACTCTAAATATACATATATAGGTAAACTGGTAAACACAAACAGAAACTCCCATACGAACTCGAAAATACATCATTCTATCAACAAAACAAACAGTGCTAAGAAACAGCTTATTAATTTAGCTATAGCTTAAGACCTATTACATATTCAAGAGAAAGCCTTTGAAATGGCATGCACATATAATTAATTGATTAAGGGCATTTGGTCTTGTTGCCATGAGTAGTCATGTCAGTATAGCATCTCCCGCACATCTCTCTGTTCCCTGAGGTTCCAGGAGGAACACATTTGCACCTTGCACAGCATGTCCCGCAAGCTCTTGTGCACACGTTTGGCCTCGAGTGTAAGCTGCATCTTACCCTGCACAGCCCTCCACAATCTGCCACGACATAAGCCGATCAGCTAATCAACAGTGATCCCATATCTAAAACAAAGGTTTTAATTTAAAATGGAAAAAAAAAAAGAAAAGAAAAAAAGGAGAAGAAGCTGTGTACCAACGAATGTCAAAAGCCTTCTATTAGCTACTTTGATGATTTCCTGGCCCTGATGGGTGTCTTGATTTTCGATCTTGGCATCAGATGAAACCTGCAGGCAAAGTAAGTAGGATGTTAATCAAGAAAGGAACCAAAGAATTGCATGCAGATGCAGAAACCATTTTTATGATATATAAATAATTAAGTTGTTTCTTAATTAATATAAAAAACATGTAACATGAGATAGTTTGCTCGCTTCACTTACGAGTGCCATGCAGAAGAGCACAATCGCTGCAAGAAGAAATAAACGCGACGCCATGTTTGAGAACTGCATCAGCTCTATCAGAACTCAGAAGCAGTGAGTTTCTCTGTGTTACTTGGTACAGAGCTTACTATGCCTCCAGTTTTTGCCAGAATTTGCACTTCCTACCTGGGGTCTAAACGCCATGGGTGGCTATTTATTTATTTATGGCCGTTTCTTTCCTCTGCGAATGCAATTACCAAGTATCCAACTACTATTGCAATTATTTACACGCCCGAGGAGGCAATCATATTTATTGCACACAGTCCATGACAATTTTTTTTTTTTTGAATAACAGAAAAACATTTGATGCATGTCTATAAATCTGGTTTTTTTTTTAATATTAATATTACAATCAGAAATTTGATTTAAATTATGTATCATACAAATACATATATAGAACATATCGGGGCTAAATCTAAAAAAATGAAAGATGGTAATGGATGATAGGGCCGAGAGCCGCCCTCCCTGGAACAAGGGCATGTCTCTATCTGTAATATAAGCACAGAAGGAGAGACGGGAAGACGATTCTTATCCAACATCCAAATTACCAATAAATAGCTAGCTGTACTCCACATGTCTTCAAAACTTAATGTCGCCACCGCCACCGAAAGTGGAGCAGCAGCTTAAACATTAAACGTAACATAAAAATGTCGTTTTGCGATCGTGAAATTAATTAGGTTTTTGCTGACAAGCTTGCTCATAATAGAAACGGAAATGAAATGAAATATCCAATCTATCTATCTATTTCTATCATTAACGTAATTGGCCCGGAATCAAGATTTTAGTTTTTTGGGATTGTCCTTGAAAACTTTTCTTAAAAATTTTTTTTGGCGTTGCCAAAATATAAAGTTGAAGGTTTCCTTGATTTTTTTTTTTCAGTGTACCTTGCATTTCGTAAAAAGTAGTAACCCGCAACTTATGGTAACTTTGCCAAGAAAGTGACACCGAACAGGAGTGCATGTAGATTGTAGAAGACAACTTTTAGTTTTAGAAGTAGATACAGACAGACAAGTCATAAGATGGTGACAATTGCTATTAGGCTTAACTAGCAGCAGCTTATTAATTTCTAATTTTTTTAAAAAAAAATTATCACTTGTTTATTTTTTATAACTCATGCTCGATTTTTAGACAATTACATCTTAATAGAAAAAAAAAAGATTTTTATTTAAATAGAAAAAGGACAGAATGAAAAATAATTATTATATCTCAAAAATATCTCCATTAAATATATTTATTTCTTAAACTATAAAACATCAATAATTCATTTTAACTTATAAAGGCATAAATATCAAATAATCATATTTAAAATATATTTTTATTTATAAAAATAAATAAAATATCTCTTATATTCTGATATTTTGAAAAAAAGAATAAATATATCATTGAAGCACAAATATTCAATTCCATTCAAACTTAAGTGAGTACATATAACCCCTCGCTGTTATACAGATTCTGGCAGAAAGCCGGTAGCATTTTGTAGCGTGCACAATGAGGATGAATGAGATCAGAAGAATGAGACACTTCCAGTCTATGATAAGGACTTGAAATTTAATTAAAATATGCTTGCCAGTGCGATTCCCAGCCTCCCAAACATAATCGATAAATAAATTCAGCCGCCATAAGAATAACTCTGGTACGAGTGCAATACTTTCAGAGGATCCAAAGCCATGCAACTTAAAATATTAAGAGTCCATAATTCATTCAAGTCACGAGATCACCGCATATTCCTCAGACAAGCCATCAATTTGCAATTGCAGTTCCCAAGCCAACACCCAGCCGTGGGTTTGGGTAGAGAGGAAAGGCCACCCGTGATCTCAATTGGCATGAAGCGACCTATCCTATCTACTCCTTAAACTACGCTATCACCAACTAGCTAATTAATCAAACCCATATGCATTTACCATATGGGAAACATCAGCTTATCAATCAACCCTTGTCTAAATGAAACTTTAAGTAGATTAAATTCCAAAATTTGACAATCAAAATCCATCAGCTGATAAGCTTGTATCACAAATCCAGAATATTTGAAGCCTATCTAATTAATTACCAAAAACTTGTGAATATAACACTTGCACTATGATTAACTTTTCCTAGTCAAATAACATTATAGCAGACCAAGAGATTTGGATACGCAGATATATTAATCTTGAACTCTGATTGAAGAAAAATCATTTAATCAACAATGGTAAAGCTAACCATAACTGCTCAATGTCAAAATTCCAAATGTTCCTCAGGTAATTGATGTTGGTTACGCCTCTGATATCTGACTTGAGCGATGGAGTTCTTACCATTACTCGCCGGCAAAAGAATAAACAGAAAGAATGGGCCCCTGTTCTAATACACAGCAACTGACTATTTTCCTCCTTTACTATATGAAAGATCTTCTAGAAAAATATGTTGACTTCCTTTTCATTCATTTCATATACAAGGTCTTTTGCATCTGTGAGAGCACTCTGCATGGTAGAAAGGTCAATTACAACATACTTACGCACCAGGAGTGACACAGAAATTTAATTTGTTGCAGTAAAAAAGAAAAAAAAATTACCTGGCCAAATTTCGTAAGAAAATTATTAGAAAGGTTTAGAGATGTGACTGCCACATCTTCATTAGCCTTGAGTGCCTGAGCTATAGCAAATGCCCCATCATCCTGTATACAAACCCAATGTGAGACAGTGCAATAATATTACTGCTTTGATAACAATGAATATGTGACAAAGGAAAAATGGAAAAAAAGAATATATTATTAACCCTTATTTCATTAAATGCCAAATCAATTGACGTCAAAGCTTCATTGACCACTTTGAAGCTTCGAGCCAGGCACTTCGCACCCTGCAAATAATTGATGCACAAAGAATAGAACAACATAAGGTTAAGAGAATAAATGGCCGAATGAAAGACAGATAAACCATTACATCCAGAACATACTTCATCTCTAAGTCCATTTGCCCGCAAATCCAGCATAGATATGGTATTGTTATATCTCAACATATCTGCAACAAATTCTGCACCAGTGGCTCCTATCTGCCAGATTTTTTTGCCATCACTCTAGTTTAAAAATGAAAAAAAAAAAAAAAAAGAGGCTTAAGACGAGAACACTCATAATGGTGGAATTACCTGACACCAACCAAGCTTAAGGGTGTTTATGTTTCCATGGAACTTCAGAACCTCTGATAAAGCCTTTGCTCCATCAGCTCCAATGGGATTATAAGCTAGGTCCAACTGAGAGAGGGAGAGTGAGAGAGACAGGAATCATGTCATCGTGCTCAAATTAAAATAGTAAAGTAGTGATAATAATAATAATAAATAAAGTAGAACAAAATGATGGTCAAGGACTCACACTTGTAATGACAGAATTATCTTTCAATACCCGGGCTATGGCACTGGCTCCCTTAGAATGTATGTTATTTCCTCCCTGCATTATTCATCATCATCTAAGGAATAACTCAATGCAGACCTCCAAAAGATAAGGAAAGACACAGATATGAGTAATAAGAAAAACTAATTTCCCCTTACCAGGTCTATGGTTGTTATTGACCGGTTTTGCTTCAGAGCATCTGCAATTTTTTCAGCTCCCTGATGAGTTTTCAACAATTAATATCAACAAGAGCGGCAAGTCCAAAATGTGAAGCAATTAATAAATAATTTATCTAGGTAGATACTACAAGTTGATTGCTTTTCTGAAAAAAACACAGCAGATTAGTTTTCTTCCATCCAAATATATTCTGTCAATAATAATTTCTCTCTATTGTTACATTTGATAATCTCAGAGTGATCTACACAAACTCTAGTAACTTTAAACCACAAATGGAGAACTTGAAAAATTTACAAGCATAGCTAACTATTGAGAATATGAATACCTCATCACCAATGTCATTCATGTAAAGATTTATCCACAACAAGCTCTTGCAGTTCTTGATATATTCAGCAACATGATACGCACCTTTTGAACTAATTGAGTTGTTACCAATGTCTAGAACTGCAAGTTTCCCTGAAACATATAAAAACATGTCAGCTTAACTGTAATATAGTCAAATGTTTGGTAACTTAAAATGTCAATGACAGCAGTAAAATGCAAACCTTTACGAGAAGATAGACCAGACATCAAGGCACGAATTCCTTCATCTCCAACGTAATTTCCATGAAGATAAAGTTCCTGAACATATAATTTAGCTATTAGTTTCATATCCCTTGAAAAGAAGAACTATTTAGTCTTCTCTTATGTCAAGACCCAAGTCTTTTAAGTGAAAGATATCAATGCTCCACAGTCGTAAGAAAGCTACCTAAACAAGAAATAGGCAGGAAAGGCACAATATTGCCAAAGTAGGGGAGCACCAAAAAATATTTTATTTTTTAAGATTCAAATTCCAACTCAAATATCATAACAAGCTTACATATGGAATGTATATTAGGATTTGCATCTTTCTAATCATTATAGTTCCCACCTTGACTTGATAGCCAACGCAGTACGTTCAGACACATCATTGATGTATAATTTAAATATCACTTCATGATTCAGCAAAATCTAAGTTTTCTGGTTTACTTTTCTAGCATAAAACTAAAGCTATTCATCCATCATAATTGAGCATCATATTTTCCAGTGAACATAATGTTAGAAAGTCCTAAAAAGATTATAGACAATAATGTGATCTATGCAAGGCTGAAAGAAGAAAGCAAACATAAAAAAATTGCCAAATTTAATGAGACACACACCCGCAATGATTTGTTCCCTCCAAGCCCTTTAGCCAAAGCATTAGCCCCCAGAGCACCACCATAGTTGCCACTTGAATGATAACAGAATGTTAGAAAATTTTTCAAAAGCTCCACAAAGAAAAATGCAATACCAGAAAACTTTAATCTAAGACTGCCCAATAAAAAGATATACCATAACATATCCTTATACCACAAAAAGATAAATTTTATGCTTAGGCGGATTCCACATATTAGACAAGCTTAAAAATAAGAGAAGAAGATAATAGACAAAAAAAGCACTCACTTAAGATGTAGACTTCTTATAGTGCTATTCTCAAGAAAAGCTTCAGCAAGACTGGTAAACCCCTACCTCCATTTCGAAAGACATTTCAAAACAGTATTAATATCTGAAACTTTGACGAACAGACCCATTTTAAACCTATGAAAAAAATGTATAAGATTACTGCATACAGAATAATCAATCATATTGTTGTTAAGTTCAAGAACACGCAAGATTGGATTGTTTTTCAGCAACTCAGCAATAGCCTTCGCACCCTGCACCAAAAAGTGATATAAAATTTAGGCAAATCAATAAATCATAAGCTGAAAGGCATAAGGCATCCTTCTCTCCCTGGATACCATGAATGAACTCATGTAGGCACTAGTTTTGATGCTAAAAGTAAACTAACCTCATCACTCAAGTCAACACTGCTAAGTTGGAGCCTCTCGATACCAGCATTGTCCACTAATATATCACACAGGCACTGCAAATATGGATTAGGACAAGTAATTGGAACACGTTTAAAGTATTGAGAAGGTTATAACTATATTCATTCAAAATGCCCAGGAAAATTTGGGACTGAGATTTACAATCATGATATAAACAAAATAAGAAAGAGAATTGCTATCTGTAATCATAAAAATCAATCTACACTTTGAATATGAGAACCCTTAGTAATAATATAATCAAAGTGAAAAAAAGTTAAGAAGTCTGGCCAATGGAATTACAAAAATTGTCTCTGCGCTCATAATAGCAACTCTAAACTGAAGAAATAATTTCCAGACACATAAAACATGTGGTGCAAAAGATACATCAGCATCAATTATAAGATGGCACTAATCATGCAGGTCAACAATTTGATACACTGGTGGAACTGATGCCAATTTACAACTAAAGCAACAGAGGAAGCATAGGAACAAATTGATCCTGAACTATCTTTTAACTTAAAGGCCCCTATGTCATATTCCATTTGACTCACTCAATCAACGGAGATAATTAGAAAAGAATTTATAAAACATCGGTAAGGTGGCTTGTGCTGACCTTCACTCCTTCATCTCCAATAGGGTTACCAGAAAGATTTAGTGTCTTTAATGCAATGTTTGATTGAAGAACACCATCAAAGGCTTTAATTCCAGCAGCAGTTATTCCATTTGCAGCAAAACTAACTTCCTCAGCAGTCTGAAACACAATTAAAACACAATCCATAAACTCAATAGTAGAGAATCATAGCCATGGTCATCATATCACCAAACAAAAATGAAAGATAATGATAGATTATTCAAGAAATCCAACCTGATTGTAACCTAAGCTCTCTGCAAGGAAAAATAATCCTTCATCTCCAAAGTTGCGTCCTGCCCAAAATCTCATGTAAGCAAGCATATCATTGTTACGAGAAATGAGTTCTACACTGCATTCATGAGAATATATATTAAAGCCTCCAGAAAATCACCATTGAATATAATATACCTGACATGTCAACACTGCTGAAAGCCCTGAGTTCTTTCGCAAATTCATTGAGAGTCTGCTTTGACTCGCGGAATAACTTTGCAGTGAAGCCGGATAGCAAATTTGTGCCTGCTCCTACAGACCAATTCGTCCCTTCGGCGGTAGATTTACTTGGCCTTGACGGTTTTGGCATAAGGAGTTTCTCCACCAATTTCCATAGAACTGTTGGCTGAACTTAAATTAGTACAACTACTGAGAGACGTTTTATCAAAGTAAATCGCAAATGTTTATTAATACAGAATACAGACATGTGACAATCATTGGATAAGTTAGCAATTATTATTAAGCTAAAATTCAGTGATTAGAAAAACTTGCGCACCGAATGTAGCGGCGACGAACACGCCGGCAGGCACAACGAAAGAGGCAATCTGTTTGACCGGAGCGGTGGTCAAAGCGTTGTCACTCTGAGACTGCCTATAAACTCGCCGTTGTCTCGGGCCTCCCTCTGCCCGAGCAGCAGCCGTCACAACCAAACGCTTAAGCCTGAAACACCTTCTCCTGCCACTAAACGGCAGCGGAAGCGGGGCGCCTCCCGCTTGACAGAAAGAGCGAGATAAAACAGGGTGGGCCCGAAGCGAAAGCTTGGGATGTAAGTAGAGAGAGACAGTTGAAGTGGAGCCCATGAGCGGGCTAGCGCCAAGTGTCGAAGCGAGAGGAGAATTTGAATAAAGCCGACCACGAGCGAGCGATTAAGCGGCTGGCGAGTGGCGAGCTTCCCGGATAGCTCGAAGAAGAAATACGAAACTATTGAAAGTGGGGAGTGTCCCTGAAGACGCAAGTCACGGTTACGGTAACACTAACACAACCCAACGTCGTTTCAATGCTGTGTGGCATGGGCTGCTTTATTATGTTGACCCAAATCTCTGGGTGGTGCTGTTGGCACCCCGTTTCTTATCTCTTAAAACCCTTGTAAGGCCACTACACTTATCAGGACCGTCGTCCGGAAATAATCGAACCAAATCTCGTTGAGTTTTTAAAATTAAAAGCAAAAAAACAATCGGTTTACATGATAAAAACTTAAAAGTTGAAAAAAAAATTAGAAAATGCAAAGAAAAGTACCGTTCAAAACTAAAAAAATGTTGAATCAAATTAAAAACCGAACCGAATTAGATTATTATTTCCGAAAAACTAACATTCAATTTAATTCGGAACCAGACTGTTGCCCAACCCTAATCATCAATATCATAAATTCTGATAAAGGCTAACTTCATTCCGAAAGTACCCTTATCATTCGCCATCAATGGCTCTTTCATCCCACGATTTATTTCATCTCGTTTCAGAACATAACAAGCTTGTAGAACCAACAAAATAATATTTATATCTGACGTTTTCTATAAGAGGTGTAGAAATTAATCCAGTTAACTTGTAATCATTGCTTCACCGAACAATAACCCAACATATGCTATGCTCTCCGTTTTAGAACTCCAAGAACATGATTCATCCATGTAATTGTGCGTTCTACAATGACAGTGTTAGAAACTCAGGACATCTCTTTCAAAATTATTAAGCTTCTATGTACCTGACTGCAACAATATTCCATTTTCAGATACATACAAGCAATAAAGAAAACAACTGTGCGTATCATTAATTCTAAAAGAATTTCGGTGTTATGTGGCGATGGTAGATTAGTCAGTTGGAATATATAAATATATTAGTTAGATGAATGAAAGTTTATGTTTAAAAATGATATGGGTTTAAAAATCGTCTCGCAAAACAAAGCAAAACTAAGAAATAGAGGCAATTTTGTCAGTGTTCTTTGAGTTTTCCGCACAACAATGTTTATCGAGTAATCGTTGATCTCATCAGTAAATGCAATTGGTCGAATAATTTAGACGACGGCACAGCCCCAAGATTAATTCCTTGGATGCATATGCTCGTTCGCTTTGGCCTCATCGAACCTGTATCATCCAAACAGTATAAATACAAATCAGCCGCCAGTACTCTTTCATCCATCGATCAATCCTCACAAGTCGCTGATAAAAATGGCTTCTAGCACGAAGGCAACCATGTTCGCGGTTTGTTTTGCTGTGTTGGCTACGGCAGCGGTCGCCATGGACCCGAATATGCCTGGTATGACTATGACTCCATCCCCCGGCCCGTCACCCTCGGATAATCTTGGCAACCTCGCATCGCCGTCGATGATGATTGGATTCCTTGCCTCCATTGTGGCTTTTCTTGGTCTTTAGAAAGCTGTTGCTGTTCTCAGACTCCCAGTGTGTTGTTTATGTTTCTTGCTTCTCTTTTCTTCAGGTTTTTTCGTTGTTTTGGTATTGCATGTGTCGACGTTGTTTGCTTTATGTATGTTTTCTATTTTCTAGTTTTGGGTGGATATATATTTTTATCTTTACTGAATAATGTGGTGAATCGTGATGGTTTCTATTTCTTAATCTAGCTATATACTATTAGTTTGGTTGTGGATGTTTATTAATTGATAAGCCACACACCACAATCCCAACAGACATGAGATGTGTTGTATTTTATCAGGTGAAAACACAGATGCCGCCTCATTAATTAATAATCAAAACTCCAAACTAATACCCCATGCAGAAGGAAAACGGAAAACTGCAAACAGATAATCAAATATCGGTTACAGAATGATGCTTTGCTTGTTCTAAAAACCGCAAACCAACCAACCCCCTTCTCCGGGGAACAAAAATACCAATGATAAAAGGCAAAAGTTGGCTGCCTTAATTAAGCTTCTAGTGCTGACTAGAGAAGTATACACACACACACATGCACCTACACATGTATGCAGTCTGCTAATAATATATGCTTCAATTAACTTAGTTTTTCAGAATTTACAAGGTACGAATGGGCAAATGCAGCATGAATTACAGCTCCAATGGGAAGCACATTCTCATCAATGGTAAAATAAGGACTGTGCGGAGGGTACAGCGATCCAACACTCTCGTTTAAGATTCCTAATAATAGAAACGATCCTGGTATTTCATCTAGAAAGAAAGCAAAATCTTCACTCCCTGTGAATATTGGAGCTAGTTTGACGTTTTCTTCACCTAGAATTTCAGCCGTGACGCGCCGTACATGTTGATATATTCTGACATCATTCATGGTCGGAGGAAGTGTAGGATGCTCCCTTCCTGAAAAATCAACCTCAGCAGAGCACCGATATACAGCCGCCTGTCCTTTGATGATCTTGAACAAATCAAAGAAATTGTATTTCTGAATCTCGATATGATACTAATGGCTTTTAGAATTAGTGCAGTAATTAAAATTGTTACCTCTTCGATTCTTTGTCCAAGTGCATTGAAGCTCTTTTTGTTGAAAGCTCTAAAAGTTCCAGCTACTGTAGCCGACTCTGGGATGATGTTGTATGCGCTCCCTCCATTGATCATAGCTACCGAAACCACCTGCCATGGCCGAATTTTCTTGTTAGGGGCAGGGAAAGCTCGAAATTGGGATTAAGTGCGTGTGTCTAGTAATTACCTGAGAATCTAATGGGTCTATTTCCCTGGAAACAATATTTTGCAAGCTAATGACCGACGATGAAACTGCCAAAATTGGATCAATGCAGTGTTGCGGGATCGCAGCATGGCCTCCTTTACCACTGATTTTGGCCTTAAAGCTCCCACAACCGGCTAGAAAATCTCCAGGCCGTGAAGCAACAACGCCAGTGGGATACTTATGCACCAAGTGCAATCCAAAAATGGCCTCAACATTTTCAAGAGCACCTTCTTGAATCATATCTTTTGCACCTGTTCCTCGTTCCTCAGCTGGTTGAAATATGAGAACGACAGTGCCCTGCATCGGAACACCAAATGGAAATTAATTCGGTTTCAAAGAAAGATGGAGAAGAAAATTCTGAACATATTAGCAAAATTTTGAAAAAATAATTCCACCACCAATTACCTTCAATGTTTCACGCATCTCTTGCAGAATCTTTGCAGCACCAAGGAGCATTGCGGCATGCGCATCATGGCCACAGGCATGCATTTTCCCTTCGATTTTGCTCTTGTGTTCCCATTCTACCAATTCCTGCAAAGAGGCAGAACCGTTTGGCATGAAAGTGGCATGTGAGAGTTAAGCATAAACACAACCCTTAAAAACATATGCTTCTTTTAACTTAAAAAATTTGATCAATTTATATTAAAAGGCACTACAACTTAATTAATTAATTATCCCGTAAAAATCCCAACAAATTAACAAGGAATTACCCAATAGCATTTATGCTTTAACTAGATGAAAATAAAATTTACTTTTCCTTCATCTACGTCCCTATCACACAACGCCATGATGTATATAATAGAGAGAGTATACAGTGAAAAGTAGAAAATGATAGACAAAGCATCTGCCATAGCGAGTCAGTTGGGGTTGGCTGTGGCTTAACTATTATTACAATACAAAGTTAAAAATCGCAGAACATATTAAAATATTCTTAAATAATAAGAATGTGGCGAATTTCAGCCCTTCATGAAGTAAGCAACAACATATACCTCTCAGCAATATGTGCCACAGAAGACCACCATGTTTGATTTCTTTGTCCTTGATTTTTATTTTCAACAAAACTCCCAATCATCGACATCAATTACAATGAGCTACGCGGAAAAATCATAGTTATTGACTTGAAAAGATGTTTTGCTACTTGTGACTGCCACTTTGAAATTTTGTTTTATTATGTTGAAAACTTTATAGCACATGTTTCAGTGTAATTGTGTAATATTAAATTAACAAAAGCAGCAAAGAATCAGCTTCCTCACTTGTGGGTCATGGCTCTCAACACATTTAGTCCACAGAACACAATTTTAAAAGATATTATTTTGTTGCTGCGTTGTGCAGATTTTAAGCACTTCAAAAATTTACTATCTACATCATATGATGAAGTATTAATTATAGAACTCACCTGAATTGGCAAGGCATCCATATCCGCTCTTAAAGCAACAAAAGGAGGAGAGCCAGATCCAACGGTGGCTACAACACCAGTCCTAGCTACTGGCCATCGATAAGCAATACCAAGTTGGTCGAGTTCTCGCCTAATGATCTGACTGGTCTCAAACTCTTCGTAAGCAAGTTCTGGGTTCTCATGAATTTGCCTCCTTATCTTTTTCATCCAGTTCACTGTGTCTTGATCATTGGCCAGCTCAATTATCTGGCTTTTTATGGAACTATTTTGACTTTTGCTTGTTTGAAGATTCAAGCTCCTTTCACGAGAACAAAACTGAAAGTTCAAAGAAGCACATATAGTTATGGAGATGAAGACGAGGAGAGCGTGTTGAAGTGGATGAAAAGCCATGGCCAAGTTGGAGAATGGTGATGAAATAGTTGTGAGTTTGTAATTTTATGTGCAATCGATTTTTATTAGTATGCAACTTAACAGCTTCAGTTATATATACATATATATGTTATGTATATGTACCTATATGTATATGTATGTACAATACATATATATATATATTGTACATACATATACATACACACGGAGATTGTTGGTTCTCTACGTTAAACTTAATAAACACTACTTATCTCTTAATAGTTTCTTAATATTCAATAACTCTCTTGGTATAAAAAATTCACAAGGAAATGTGATAAATAGGTCATTTATTTAATATGTGATTTTACGAATGTAAAATATATATTTATTAAAAAATAACAAAAAGTATAAAAAAAATATTTTATTATTATTTTTTATTTCATATCGAACATGTATTTCTTACTTTTAATATTAAATTTTTAAATTTTAATTTCGATATATATGACTTATTATTTAATTTATAAAAAATATGAATAAAATATATTTAAAAATTAGGGTAATACTATAAAATAATGGTGTCAAAAAAAATTATTGAATATTGTGAAAGTAGTAAAAGGCAAGTAATATATGTTCATTTTATTAGGAGAAGACGAAAATGTCCTTAAACTTATACATAGAGCTAACAAAATTTAACACGACCTGATTATTCGACACGAACACAACACGGATAAATGGGTATAAGTCGTCAAATTCGACACGATTATTAAATGGGACCGGTTCGAATTGACACGATTTTTTTTCGTGTCAGGTTAGGGTTAAAGTTCTTGACCTATTTACCCGAACAATGACACTATTATATTTTTTTATTTTAAATTAAATTTTAGGTTCTTGTCATTAAAACTCAAATATTAGACATAATTAATTTTTTTTATTTTTTTTTAAGACGGATATATACACAGTGTTTTATTTATAAAATTTTATATAAATTTATAACTTTAATAGTATAAGTGTGTAAAATATTGATACACATGTATATTTTATGATATCGATATATAACATTATTTACATATATATAATTCAAACTTTGTTAGAGAATTTTAATAATGAGTGGCGAAATAACTAATATAAATATATAAATATTTATCCAACTCCAGCAGTTTCATTAATTTAAAGAGCACAAAGACTACACACGCATATGTATATATATGTGTATATATATATATATATATATATATATATATATATATATATATATATATATATATATATATATATATATATATATCCAGGACAATCCCATATACAATATACAATACATAAATTTGAGCCTTTGATTTTACACAATCCAATTGTTGAAAAATTGATATCATTTAATATTATTTTGATTTTCAATATTGTGTAAGATCAATGACTTAAAAAATGTGTTAAAATTTTGAGTTGAAATAATCTTACCCTATGCATGCATAATCAAAACTCAGATGGAGCCCCACATACATATGCAGATTAACATAAAAGAATTATAATTTTATTTATTTTAGTCGAATTTTGACACAATTTCTTAAAGAGGATACTTTGAATTACCAAGAAGCTACCACGTCCCATTATGTACCCAGACTCTAGAGGAAAATTGGCTTTAGCCTCATGTACCACGTGGATATAAGTTAAATGACCGCAGACTTTTGACAATTTCATGATGGCTATGAATTGAGGTAATCCACTTTTCCTATTTTTTACTTTATTATTATTACTGTTTTTTCAATCTCTAATATCTTATCTGTTGAGGAAACTTCATGATTCTTATACGTTGGAAAGTGAATTAATTAGAGCACGTTTTTTCATTTTATTGATTTTGTATTTCTTTTTAGTGATAAAAACGTGTCAACGTTTAAAAATTTGTATTTTGTACCCTTTTTACAGATTATATTTATTTTATCAATCTTCACTCAAACGTTTTTTTTTTTTTTTCGAAAATCTAATCATTCAAAACGAATTTGATGTTAAAAGGATAAACATAATGCATTATCCAAAAAAGTGAATAGCGTGCTAATCAAGTTATCATGATTGAACTTTGATTAGCTTTTCCTTTGGAAAGTGGATACATGAGATAATTTATGAATCATTTCGTATGGGAATAAATAACAAATGGGATTCACCGATAGTAAGTAACATACATAGACAAACATATAAATCTCATATTTTTATCAAAATGCAAAAACATAAAATGAAACTTTGATTTATGTTATGGGGAAGAATTTCAATGAACTGGTGTAATTTTTTTTTTCGAAATAAAGAATGATCTAGTATAATTAGTTCAATCAATAAGATCTTTTGAGATTTGAAAATTTACACTCTCATGTTAAAATTTATACTAATAACAGGTTATAAAGGCATGGTGCAAAATTGATTTGACCCTAATACAAACTCACCATTTGGATGATTAAATACAGTAGTTGGATAGAAATAATAACGTTTAAAAATTAATCGTCATGTAATCGTGTCATATAAAGTCACATTTTCTATCACATTAGGATGTAAATTTCATATTTCTACTTAATTTGTAAGCCTCATCATTATTCTAAAATTTTAATTCAAGATTTATCATGAATTTAGCTTTCACAAGCTTCACTCCCGATGTTGTGTTAAAAACAAAGATAAAATTTATATAAAATTTCAGTTGAACTCATGCAACATAAAATAAAGTATACAACATGAGATAAAATAAAATCTATCTTATAGCTGCCTGTAAGGTATAACTATCCTTATATAAATAATATTTAATTAATATTTAATATTGTTCATGTAAGGCGACTGTACCTTCTGCGGCCGGTAAGGTAGCGGGTTCCTATTAAATAATTGTGCAACACATTCACTAACTATTTGTGGAGGAAAATGAAGTAACCGTGTGCCCTATGATGTAGGACCCCTGAAATGATGCCACCGAAGAGGAAAGTTTTAAGTTATAAGCACGTGCTTAAAAGTATGCCCGTCGAAGTCGGATCTGGTGGAGACATGCACATGAGTGGGACCCAGCTCAACTTAATGGTTATCCATCATGTACCGTTCGATGATGTGATCGTGGAAAAATTTGTCGTCACTCGTGAGCAAGAATTTTCAATTCTTTCGCGTGTCGTCACTGTCACCTCACTAATCACCGATGGCCATTTCCTACTTCTAAGATTTGAAAATCTTCCCAGATATCTTTTCTTTTTGTTTTTGATAACCAATATTCATGTATTCATTTACAACATAAAACTTGTATTACTTTATCGAATATTAGACTAATATAGGATTTAAATTTAATTAAAAAAATAATAATACTGTTATAAATTTTTATATAAATTAATTTATCGTTAATTTATTGATTGAATAAAAATATAAAATAATAAAAATAAATTATATAGGTTATTAAATATTTAATTTAACTAATTTTATTATATCACATCAATTTATACAAAATAAATTTATATAAGAGTTTATAACTATATTATTACTCAATTAAAAAATATATGTTACTTATCAAAATACTTTAATTTATAAAAAAAAATGTGTTTTAACAATAATAATAATAACATAAAAAGGGCTGCTAAAAGATAATATATGATCAAATTATTATCATTTTGTTTTTCTTCTGAGCAATAGTCTTGGATCGAATCAATTATTGTGTAAATCCAATAATAAAACCAAAGCACGTATCAATTAAATTCAGTTAAAACAATGTGTTAGTTATCCAATTACATAAATTTGAAAAAAAAAACGTGTCTTAATAATAATAACAATAATAATAATGGGAAAAAATTTGCTAAAAGATAATATTTGACCAAATTACAAACATTTTGTTTTTCTTCTAAGAAAGAGTCTTGGATGGAATCAATTATTGTGTAAAAAAAAACCTCGGAATTTGGAGTAAATTAAAATAATAAAACCAAAGCATATATCATTCAATAATATAGGTATTAAATAATAACATTATCTTTTAAGACATTGGAATATAAGTTAATGTGACATATGACATGATGTTCTCAAATTATAACGTGCCCAAAAATCACAGCCACAAGGTAAATTATCCAATGACGACGTAATATTTCCTTCTTCGTAATATTTGGCACCACGTGTCCACCAGATAGATGCGGAATGTCACCAATCATTCACTACATCTAATTACATGGATAAAATTGCGAAAGCCTGTACTGTTGCAAATTTGTTCACTTCTTGTGTGTGCACAAAAGCGAACATACGTGCATTCGTTTAGGGTGGTATGGCATTTTTTTTAGAGGTTTAAAAATAATTTTTACAAAATTAAAAATTTATTTTGGTGCTCGGTTAATTTTTAAAAAAATTACCTTCAACAAAATCATCAATCTTACCTCATATTTCGAAAAGCAAAGAATGATTAGTTTTTTGAAATTTAATTTTGAAAATAATTTTTATAATTAATATAAAATTTGATATATATCCTCACATTTATTATAAAAATTTAAAATTATCCTTATTCAGTTAAGAAATAAAAATTATTAAATTAAAAGAGATTATTATTATTGTTACTAATTATATTAAGATGGCAAAAAATTATGAAATACAAAAAATTATTTAAATTATCAGTTATTATATATACCCAATAAAGATATTATATATATGTTTATAAATGTGTAAATAAAATTTATTCAACATTATGTCCATTTTATTCATTTGCATTCTTACAACAGTTCAATAGTAAAATTTATCAAATACACGCGATTACTTTTAAAACTTACAGCACTTTTAAAAATAAATTTCACCAAAATTTTAGTTAAGTTTCTTCATAGCTGATTAATTATTTTTAGAATATAATTAAAAATAACTATTTTAAAAATTACAGTATTACCAAAATGACCCTTATTCTCCTCCTTGATATGAAAATTACTTTGAGAGCAAAAACTAAAGCAGAAAAGCAATGCAAGAGGCATCGTTCTATTTCAAGTTTTCTTCCATTCCATTAATCCTCTAAATAATTCGCCACTCCACTAGAATATTACTGACCAAATTAAAATAGGCACATCAAGCCCCTTAATTAGTCACCGCTAGTTAAACCATTTATAAGCAAACCAAAAAGGAAGTACTCCTTCAAACTCTCTCTTCCACATACTCCATAATATATAAGAAATTAAAAAAAAAAGCTAAAAAAAAGAAGAACATTAATTCCCCATCGCATTTGTTTTTTGCTCTTTTCAATTATCACACTAAACAATGGCTCAATTCTCTTCCATTTCCATCATTGTAATCTCTTGTTCCTTCTTGGCAATTCTTCAACGTGCACAATCCCAACTTGCTCCCGACTACTACAACAAGACATGCCCTCAGTTCCCACTAATAATGCAACAAGTCATTACGGACAAGCAACTCTCTGCCCCCGCAACAGCCGCCGGCGTCCTCCGCCTCTTCCTCCACGACTGCTTAGTCGACGGCTGTGATGCATCCGTCCTCATCACCTCCAATGCCTTCCATAAATCCGAGCGAGATGCCGACGTCAACCTCCCCCTCCCGGGGGATGCATTCGACCTAGTAACACGTGCAAAAACAGCCCTTGAGCTACAATGCCCCGGCGTCGTCTCTTGTTCTGATATTATTTCTGTAGCAACACGTAACCTTGTTGTTATGGTGGGTGGCCCTCATTATAATGTCCTTTTGGGACGTAAAGATAGCCTTGTCTCTGATGCTTCTCACGTTCAAGGCAATATCCCTACCCCTAATCTTTCGTTATCTCGAATTATTGATATGTTCGGCTCTAAAGGGATTTCAGTGCAACAAATGGTTGCTCTTGTCGGTGGACACACGATAGGATTCGCCCACTGCAAAGAGTTTGCTAATAGAATATTCAACTTTAGCAAGACTTCACAATCTGACCCTGCCATGAATCCTCAATACGCTGATCGTTTGCGGCAACTTTGTGAGAATTACACTAAGCAGCCTGAGATGTCAGCATTTATTGACGTGTTCACGCCGGGGAAATTTGATAACATGTATTACAAGAATCTGAAGCTTGGGTTGGGATTGTTGCAAACTGATCAAGATATGGCTGTGGACAGTAGGACTAAGCCGTTTGTGGATTTGTATGCGGCCAACGAGACAGCATTCTTTCAAGCGTTTGCTAATGCAATGGAGAAGCTTAGTGTTTATAATCTTAAGCAAGGAAATGATGGAGAGGTGAGGCATAGATGCCACGAGTTTACAAATTTGAATGCCCATCAAGTGGGAAAAGATCGTAATTTAAGGGCTCTATAAAAGGACAAAATTGAATGGTGAATGATAGGGTAGCTGGGGATTTTATTTATGAGTAGTGTCAAGTGCTGTATTGTAATTTGGCGTTCAAGTTCTTCAAAAATGAAGGTAATAGTGTATTATCCCAAAACAAAAAAAAAACAGTTATGGCGTGCTTCCTATGTTGCTCATGTTCAGGTTTTCTTCAAGAGAAAGTGACTTACCCCACCCTCACCACTTGTAAATGCTACTTAGACAGACGGCCGTAGACACACAAAGCAAATAGTGATGCGAACACCAAAAATGGAAAACAAATGATGAGGCATCACGATGATCTCTCAGCAACCTAACATGAACATACGGTAGTCAAAACGTGGAATGCCCATGAAGCGGACTAATTTTTTAATTTTAATTTTTTTAATATCAAACAGTCCTTGCAAAAAGGTAACAGAAAGAATCTTCAACAAGCATTTACATGGATGCTCCTAAAATTGAGGGAAAAAGTTAACAAGAAGGAATTTTACAATAACAATGAGCTGTCGTCATCCTCGACATGCTGAAGAAATTGCACCATCAGCACAACTTTTGCCGTCACTTCGTCACTGACTAGTGTATGCTGAAGTAGGAATCGTTTAGTCTCTTTCTTTGCTCATACAGATGCCAAATCATTGAAACATAGGATGATTGCGCAAGTTTTCATCGAAGGGTAGCAGACTCCGATACTATTTTAAACTAGCATAGTACAAGTGAAAGCATACTTCAATTACTATTAAATTTAAAATAGAAACAAGTTAAAAAAAGCTTACATGACAATCATACCCTATTTTAGCATTTGTTTCGCTTGTCAGCTTTTAGGTGGATATTGAACCACCTCTTCTTCTTTGGTCTATCCCTCATTGTAGGTTTCTTATCTCTCACTTGGCCTTCTTCTTTAGACTCCTTGGGGGAGCCTCGACTTCTATTCTTACTTGTACTCCGCTTCATTGGCGGGGCCGTTGTGTACGAGGCATGAATTTCATTCCTTTGTGTTAGAAGCTCATCAATCTGCAAAACACGTTGCATTTAAGAAACTACAAATGTATGAAGCAAACTCTCAAAAGATGCTCAAGCACAAGGTTTCTGCGAAGTTAATCTTACTGCTTGCATTTCTTGTGCGTATCTACTGGTCATCTCGTTAAATTGTGCCAGGACCTGTCAATATTTCCAAGTGAATAACAAAAATAAAGATTTAATATAAGGATATACACTGCACTTGTCAAAAGTTTGCACCTCTCTGTATTCACTCTCAAACTTTGATAGTTCCACTCTTTTAGACAGAATTTCAGCTTCTACAGCTCTAAGATTCTCTTTTTCTTTTGTAAAAGGGGCAGCACAAAGGGCTTCTATCATGTAGCTTGCACTTTTGAAAAAATTGTCACCTATAACATATGTGAGAGATTAAAAAGGCAGTTGGTAGGGTTTCACCAAATGCGTTACTTGGAAATGAAATCTAACTGAACAGAGAAGCTAAAGAACTGACCATAAACAGCAAACACATGGGTGCCAGCCTTCAATTCAGTTATTTCACAGGGCTGAAACCCATCCAGTTTTTTAAAGAAGGCAGCATCTGGATCCTTTGCAGCAGCCATCTAGAGCCACAATAATTCCAAAACCGTCGAGAAACAGTGAGCAAAAATAAACATGGAGATGAAAAAGAAACTAAGATTTATTTACAACACAATCAACTCACTGAGGTGGCTGTTTGATCCAACCGGTAAACTGGGAAACCAAGAAAATACATGCCAGCAGATGTGACCTTTCCAGTTTTTGAGCAGTCCTCCTACACCAGAAAGAAATCATAATAAACAGTGTGAGCAATGGCATGGAGAGGGAAAAAATATACAAAAGGTGTGTGTATGTTATATATTCTTCACATATAAAAAAAAAAAGGGAAAGGAGCCAAAACTTCCATAAAGGAGATTAAAAAAAAGGAATAGAAACCAGCTCAATACCTGAAGTGCAAGGCTCAGTCCACCAGCCCCTTCCCGATCAAAATACAATAACTGCACAAAGCCAATCTGTTAGGACACCTGATTTAGGAGAAAAGATGAAATAAAATATAAATGTTATAATGCAGCACATAAGAAACCAGCCAATAAACAAGTAGGACTGAAATTTCACCAATTCCTGATTCCATATGAAAGATTCTATAGTCAGGAGGATATAGATACAACAGTCCTTACTAGTCAACCAAAGAAAGAAGCATGCTAGCATAAGTGCACTTAGCTCTTCTACAGAAATGATCAGCCTTTGACTAATAAAGCGTTAAGTGATTCAGAAAATAGGCAATTAGTATTAATAAAGTGATAACGACAATATTCCAAAAGTTTATGAGCGCCAAAAAATCACTTGCTTTTTTTTTTTTTTGTTTTAAAAAGGCCAATATGAGTTGTGAATAGAAGTTACCCAGGCTGCACATAAGTTCTTTTCCTACTCAAACTGAAGCTACTTCTACTAAAGTTTAACTATAACTAGAAGTTACATCTGGTCTATCCAAAGTTCCTTATCCCTGTTATTATTTGATTTTACAAATGCTGCAAATACAAAATAAACAAAGCACACCAGTTTGAATTTAATTTAAAGAAGAATTATTATTAGCTTGTCAAGCCTTATGTTCAGAAAGAACTGAAAAGCAGTGTCGAAGATGAAAACAAGTATATAGTTCACAAAGAAAGAGAGACAGAGTTTCTTATAAACCTTGAATTTGCTTTTGTCAGATGATTGTACTCGGCACACGAATCCAGCCCGTGCTTCCTCTTCTGTAATTGTAACAGAATAGAAGTGAGCACATTGCTTTTCAACCTGTTCAGAAGCAAAACAATTCAATCAGTACACAACATAACAGCAGTAGCAGCTAAGAAATAAGAATGCCTACCTTCCTGGTTATATGTTGACCAAGCGTTAGTGGACGAACAGTTACCAACCCATTAAGTGCCTCCTCCAAGACAGTAGCTGATACCGTGGTCTTGATGGGCACACCAAGTTTACTATTTTGTAAAAGCCATTAAGAACAAAACTCAATTTACAGAGCCCACTATGATTTCACAAGTTGCAGGAAAGTTCTTAAGAATGGAAGAAAATATTCACAAAGAATATACCTAAAAAGTGCAGCAAACATGGTGTTCACAGCCCCCAAACTAGAAAGATCTAGCTCCAATTCTTGACTTTCTGATTCAACAGCCTATGGAAAATTATCATCAAATCCATAACTGATTTCATGCTAACCCACTTATCCAAATGTATGATTGAAATAGTCGATGAAATCATTAAAAAAAAAAATCACAAATTGGCCCCTTGTGTTCACCTCACCTCAAAACCAGAGGTGTCATATTGACGTCTTTTGTCAGGATCTGACAAGATATTATAGGAAAACGTAACCTCCTTAAAAACATCAGCTGCTACAGGATCATTTGCATTCTTATCAGGATGGTACCTATAATAGCTATAGGTTAGCAATTACGATAACATATACCATAACTAAATGCAAGAGAGATGAGAGAAACCAAAAAAAAAAAAAAAGTAAAAACAGTAAATAACATATGCATTACTATGTGGAAGAACATAAAACAGTAAATAACACATGCATCTCGTCATGTCATTTGCAATCAATACACTACACCTTACAATGAAATTGGAACTAAAAAGCCAGAAAAGCATCAAAGCAAATATCCAAGAAGGGCTGATGATCGATGTCTTGACTAAACAATTCAAAATGACTGGAGCTTATATGTCGAACAAATATGACATCAATATGGATAGTATGAGGAGTGTGTCCAACATGCCTTTTTATAGACAGGTACCTATGAAGGCTGTCAGACGAAGACCCAAAAAAAAAGGCATATACTATAAAATTACTACAATTTTTTTTTATCATTTTTTTATAGTTTCTATGCAGTATATGATTAACTAACAGAGACTATACACATGACCTTTACAAAGTTACAGCTTCTTGGAAAAACAAAGATCACTAAGCACTACTTTTAAGGTAAAATGTGATCTATTTCTGTGTAGGATGTCACTTTCTAACAGGCTCTGTTTGAAAGTACCATTTTTTTTTAATTGATAAGAAAGTTTGAAAGCACCATTCTCTGCAACTTATTTTTGTAAAGGCTGCCTTTGTCTTACCAGGTTCTTAATTCATATTCCAGTATCTTTTTGAAGGTCATCAATAAAAAATGTAGTCAAGACTATTGTTTTGTCCAAGCTTTTCTCAATGTGGTTTCAACGTTCGTGATCCATAATAATGCAGTCACAACATTTGATCTGGCATGGCAGAGCTCCTCTGAACAAGAACCAGTCTACCACTATGTTCATATTGAAATCAATTTTCACACTAGCATTCTCCAATTAATTTTGTAAGTACAATTTTTCTTGACAGTTCCAGCATTGAAAACCACCTTGAGCACAAAGAACCGGCCATTTCCAGGTCAAATATCATGACTTCCATGGCGGCACTCTTTGAAGAGAAAATTTAGGATAATCATCCTAGAAAAGGGGCACCTCAACCACACTACACAAGAACAAAGTATAAAATGACCACAGTAAAAGAACACAGTCCTCCTTTTCAAAGTTAAAACGCAATGCAGAGCTGGTTTCAATGACAAAATCGGTAAATCAAAATTGCACCTTCAGACTTTTACTCTATCTCGATTATTGTACAGCTTAGAGATTTCATCATTAAAACTACAAAAGACCAGCAACACTCATAGCAAGTATCCTTGAGCTATCTATATATCTCATTTGATGAAGTGGCATTGTTTCTCATAACTAGTTTCCTTAATCTTCTCCATTCAGATAGCAAATTAGCGGGATCAGCATTCTGCCATAGGACGAGGCATCAAGATATTTCTGACTGTGTTAAGCCCATAACTTTGACCTAAGCAATCACCAACACACTGTAAACTCCTCAACCACCCACACAGGTGACAAAGTTCCGCCTGAACTTTGAGTTGCACTATGTCACTTCAAAATCTAGCTCTCATTTTAATTCTTCTTCATACTATGATATTCATATTATTTATATTAGCATGAGCAAATTCAAATAATCTATTAACAATAACAATAAAACAATTTAGTTTGAATAAAATACTTAAACAAAGAACTTCACAGTAGCAAATGAAATAAAGGATAAAGACGCCACAAAAAAAAAGGAAAAAAAAAAAAGACATACTTGAGAGCCATTTTCCTGTAGGCGCTCTTAATTTCTTGATCCGTACAGTTCCTGGAGACGCCGAGAACCTCGTAGGGGTCCCGCCGGAGCTGCTTTCCAGCATCGGTTCTCTCGGACTTGGATCGCTGAGCTGGCATTTTCAATAAAAGAACCTGAAAAAGCTCCACTCAAAGGCCCTAGAAACCGCTACCGAGACAGAAAAAATTTTTAGACGAAAACGAAAAGCAAACAGTTGCTCCTCCCAAATTCTGTCGCATCTTTTTTCCTTAATCCTTTCTCACGAAAATAACAGATTGGTGAGAAAATAATAAGCAAACCCTAGACTAGACTTGATGGAACATCCAAGCTGTTGCCGAAGAGGACAAAAGCGACTAGAGAACGAGAAAATGGAGGGGATTTTACAAATTAGCTGTGATTTCGTTATTTCTTACTGTAAAATTTTTAAATTTACTATATTTGGTAAAATACGCGCGGTGCGTAATGCGCACAGGTATCAGATGTCGGCACGTGAGTGTGCGCGTGCGGGGGTTTTGGGCCGCATGAAGTCACGATGGAGATAATACGCACCGTTTCAATGAGGTGGGAGGCTTTAATTTAAATGATGGGAAAGTGTGGGAAATTTGATTGCCGTAATCCAAGCTGAAAAAGTAATTCATTTATATCGCAATTTATGGGATAGACTTTGAGTAGAAACTTTACAATTAAACATTGATTTCTTTTTTTTTTATTACAATTAAACATTGAGTAGATGATCATTAATTTCCATCTTTATTTTAAATATAGCAAATGATTTTCTTCCTTTTCAAGCAATTATCATCATTTTCTTATCCAACTCATTCCGTATGTGCTGGTGTTAATTCCAAACACGGTGAAGTTTCTTTATAAATAGCTGTTGTAGGTTAGATAGCGATTTCGATTGCCAATTTTAATATTATGGTGTTAAATGGACTAAAAATAGTTCAAAAGCTAATGAAATAAATGCAGTGTTCATGTCAAAACATTGCAATGAGATTATGTTTGTAATTAAAAATAATAAAAGAGACGATTCTAACGAAAGAGAAACGTTAACACAACAATAATTCCTATTAAAAAAATAAATTGAAATTTTCCTAAACTATAAATTTTAATTATAAGATAAATGACTATTTATCTTATAATCTCGTTGTCATGTGGGTACTTGTAGAAGGGCCAACACATAAACTATACTATCAAACAATTGTAGGCAAATAAGCAAAACATTGATAAAATGTTGTGTTGTGACGTTAATTTGAACTTTTTAACTCACAGTTGCTGGCATGTGACTTAAGAATTGCGGCACTTTCCTAATCATCCGGAGAAGAAGAGGTACAGAGGCAAAATGATTGTTACAATTGGCTGGCAATGGCAGTGGCAATGGCCAAAAAGCTCCACTTTTAAGTTATAAATAGCTGTCCTTTCTTTGGTATCGCATGCTTGTTAACCCTTTCCTTTGCCATAATAGTTTTTTGTAATAAAAATCTCCCTTATTTTTTGCGTTTTGATCATTCGTTGCAGCTGCTTTGGAATTTGGTTGGACGCATGTGATTTTTACCTTCTGCAGACGATCGACAACAATGTCTATAATCATCCAAAAGAGACCAGTGTCATGTCAAGATTTTTCTAAGCCATCATTGACCAGTTTTCAAATAATTAATTAATTCCTAGTTCCCATCTTTAGGGTTGTTCGCTGAACCCACTAGAACTATTAAAACACAATGCAATCGTTTTCTTTTTGCCCTTTTCTTCTTTGACGACGAAAGTAAATCTAACCTATTCATTTTAGGACCTTATTAACTTACAGCTGTTAGGTTTCGCCTTCATTTTATCCACACACATTATAATTGTTATTATTATTATTTTTTTATATATTAAATCATTTAGTATTTGAAAATTATATTGAGTTCTGATTAATTTAAATTTGAACCGAGTAAGACCACTAGAGCAGAGCAATAAAACTCTTTTAATAAGTATTTAAGATAATTGTATTCTCAAACTTTGAACTAATAATCTTAATTAAATTATAATAATTCTATATCAACTGATCTATGCGCTTGTTAGTACATTATTATTATTATTATTGTTGTTATTATAGTGTACACCTCAGCCAAAGTCATTCACCTTTTGGTGAGAAGCCGGCATGATTATCTTTCAAACTAAGTCCGAGGTCCCCATTTGACAGAGATATTTCAGAAATGATAGGTTTCCAACCGCACCACGTGCAAAATCATGCGCCGAGAATTGAAATGTGGTTCAAGTGAAGTTCACTGCTGTCGAACTTTTTTTATTTAAGAATTAAGAAGACGCAATTATGTAATTGTAATCCATTGTTGACCAATTTCTGTAACTAATAAAGAAAGCGTAGATATAATGGAGTTGTAAGGGAAACGTTTGCAATTATTTGCTTCAATTATCGATTTCGAGGAGAAGTGACAATAATTTCACCATCAACATTGCCGGGGGAGGCTGACTTTGTACCTAACCAAAACTGTGAACTCAAATTCTTTACTTTGTCTCTTACCAAAAACAAAGATTTAACACCTTTATTGTCGTTATTTGTTTAACATATCGAATCCAAAATCCGAGTTCTACGAAAACTAATCCTTACAACTTGAGTTAAGACAATTATCTTCATTTAACATAGAAATCTACACTCCTCATTATTATTAATTAATTATTTGGTCGGAATAGGATAGAGACCGTGCTTAAGGCTTAAGCCCTTCTGTTTTGGGCCAAATTACAAACAGAATTTATGGTGCAATGCTAAATGCATCCCTCATTCGGATTTTGAAAACTCTACCACAAGGAAAGAACATTTCATGTGAGAAAAAAAAGGGGGTACTTAGATATCTTTGATGCGTTTTCAGAATCAATCAAATTGGGTATTGCCGGTGATCCAACCAGCCCAGAGCTTTAATGCAATGACATGACAACCAGCCCAGTTAGAATATCTTCGTTGATCCAACCAGCTGAGTCAATATCTCAAAAGAGCCTCAAAATTCCATCCTAGCTGATGTATCAATTCCATTGTGGATGATATATCGTTTGTCAATTGAATGGTAGCATAATATAATTAATTTACTTAAAAATTGTTAAAAAGTATTATCCACTCAATGAATGATACATTATTTATCACATCATTTGGTATATAATTTAAAACATTCTGATTCCTCGTTATACAAAAGTTTTTGTAAGTAAGAATCTAGTTTGTTAATTTATATCAATAAGTCTCTAACCTCGTACCTCTAATTTGCCAAATACACTTTAGGCCAATTTTGTGATGCTGTAACTTTAAAATAATTATTGTTAGTTGTGTTGTAGAAATAATCAGCTGTAAAGAAAATTAGTTAAACGCTTGATAAAAATTATTTTTAAAAGTGTTGTCAATTTTAAAGGCAGTCGTAAATGTCTGGTAAATCTCACTATTGAACTGTTGTAATAATATAAATAATTGAATTGGACATAATATTTAATATAGTTTATTTACACATTTATAAACATGTATATAAAATATTTTTTATTGTGTATATTTAATAATTGATAACTAAAAATAAATATTTGATACTATTAATTTTATTTTTTATTTTGCTATCTCAAGATAATTGGTAATAATAACAACCTCTTTAAAGTTAATGATTTTATTTTGTAACTAGTAAGGATAATTTTAGATTTCTATAATATATATAGAATTATATTAAGTATAAAAGTGATTTTCAAAATCAGATTTTGTATGATGAGGTGATTCTGCCAAAAGTGATTTTTAAAAAAGTTTACCAAACACAAAAATTAATTGTTAACTTTCTAAAATCATTTTTAAACTTTCCAAAAATAATTCCAAACGAGTCCTTTGTAATATTGAACTCTAACACACAGACTATAAGATCATGAAAACTCTGTTCTCTCTCTATAAATATCTAATAATTTTCTTCCACCCGAATCTAGATTTATGAATGAGTATGGTTACGTTTTGTATTTCTATATTCCATAATAAATTATTTATTTCTAAATCTAAAGCCTCAAAACTCACATACGAAAAGTTACTGGTCTAGATCAAGTTTTATATAGAGGATATATCATCATGTTCGTTGATATAGCCAACCACAAGACGGAGGATGAGCTGAAAGAGCTAATGAGTTATCTCAAAATCTAAATGAAGCTATATAATCTGTTATGTGCTCTATTGGTGGAGGAAAGGATTCTATTTTGTGCCAATTTTCTCTTGACGTCTTGCGTAATATACTACTATTGTAAAAGGGATTATTCAAAAACCGAGCTTTTTATTTATTACATTATGATCATAATGTGTGCATGTACATAAGTAGCCAATTTGAACATTGGAGGTCTTTTAATATTCGCATTTTGATGCATTCAATGAAAACACGAATAACGTGTTATGCCTAACTTCTAGAATAACTATTATAATTTTATTGTACCCACATCAATCTACTTATCTAACTTTATAATTTTTTATTAAAATAATTTTTGTTAACTTATTATATAAGTTACTTTAGCTGTTTCTTTGCTATATCATAAATCTATTGTTTTATTTTATTTTTGTTCTAGCCAATACACATTCAACTGCCTAGGCCCCAAGAATCTAAAACAAAATCTTTAAATTGCACTAATATATTCCATCTACATGCGTTGAATTATCAAAGACGAAAGCGCATATATTTATTATTCTATGTTAAGATTTACAAATATTATTATTGATGGCGTAATTAGAATGCATGTAATGTATCCCATAATACGTTTAACCAATATTTTAAAAAATTTAATAAGAATAACGAGTCCATTTCATTAGTAGTTCTTTAGGGTTTGTACATTATTCAAAGCACCTTGGCGGCAATGACCAGTTGGATATTTAAAAATATGAATTATATTCATACCAACTAACAAGCTAAAAATAAGCACTATAAAATTTTAAATGTGACGTACCGATTTATCTTTTATTTATCTAAAAAATCTTATCACATAGTTGAATATTTTAAATGCGTAACATATTTTTATTGAACGAATGAAGGACCAATTATCTCCACTAAAAATGATGCTTGATTGCGATGAATCAACTACAATGCTTGTAAGAAATAAAGGGGCCTAAGTTTTATTATTATTATTAAGGAACTTGTGCACGTTTCAAAATTTGATAGAAAATGTTTTAGTTCTATCAAATTATTGCTATGAACGAACCCAATCTTAAACTCTACGTCTCTCCGAATTAAATAAATTAAATCACAACCGATATTATTATTAGCAATCAACCAAACTTGACGTAAAAGAATCATTCAAATAAGTATATTTGTATCCATAACCATTCGATTTTGGCCGAGTGGCTAGAGTCACTTCTCACAAGTGTGAGGGTAATGGTTCGAGCCTCCACAAAAGTATTAATCTGAATAGTACTATATAAGATTTGATATAAAATTAAATCTCAGTAATTTAAAATCTGAGCAGTCTTATATAAGATTTAACTTAAAATTAAGTCTCAGTAATTATCTGATTGAATATCAGTTATAATATCATGTAATATATTATAATTTGAGTAATAATCTCATATAATAAAAAAAAATGTTATAATTTAAACAATAATTTTATATAATAAAAAATATATATATTTGTATCCACAAAGCAATTCAATCAAATATTTCAATACTTAAAAAAAAAAAATAATCAGTTGTTGTGCACAGAGAGAGCTGCTGCAATATTTATTAGTTTCTGACAATAACTTGTTGATAATGTGGCTAGATTTGAGATCTTCCATGTAGAACTTTATTTATGATTAATAATATTATATTATAACGCTTAATTACAGCTGGTCAGCCCACATTCATCCTTAAAAAAAAAAAATAATAATAATATTCGGTCAAAAATGCGAACCCGGTAATTTTGTTTTGAAAAGTTTCGAGGTTGATCGTCTTTTAAATTTTATTTTAATTTTTACATACATAACAGTGGTTCACCAAGAAGTTGAATTAAAGGTTGACACATGGACACAAGTACAAGTATTCAACAATTATATGCATATATATATATATATATATAGAGAGAGAGAGAGATATGATCCCGATGACAAAATTTATTTAAAAAAAAAAAAGGAGCACCCACGAGAAAAACAATCGATTCTCAATCAATTATATGCAACACCGAGACTAATTTCTGTCATCTAAATTAAATGAAGACAATACTGTAGCTCTGTCTTGTTTTGAACCGTTAGGTTGTGGAGAATTATCGTACCTTCAAATGGATGCAATACGCGATTCATCGCGCGTGTTTGTGTGATATTCATAATAATTTCAGACTGACCTTGTTGAATGTAATTGTGTGGATCTTATAATATCATCGATCATTTTTTTTCCCTGGTGAGTTACAGCGAGCAAACGCTGGATTTACAATGTGGAGAAAAGCCAGCTAGGTTCGTAGGGTATAGATAGTTCTTCATACGCCGCTTTGCAAGCTGAGACCTAACTGAAGATCCAAAGATTTACAGCTTTGATTAGAAGCCGCGGCAGACGAAGGAGAGGGCTTGATGATGAGTGCAGGCGAATGCTCTCCGGATCTGTCGGTCCGAGTGAACATACAGGGAGTAGAATCTTGCTGATGAAATGGGGTTTCAGTTGGTATGGTAGTAGCACTGTAACATTTTGATACAGGAGGATCTTGATCGTATGGACTGAAGCTAATATGAGATTCTTCATAAAGAGTGAATTGATTATCGCAAGGGTAGCATGAAGGATCATAGAACCATGTAGATGCAGTAGTGGAGCCATGGTAATTATTGAAACTGAGGTTGTGCATGTTTTGATAAGGTTGTAAGTAAGAGTTGAGGCTGGCCTTTCTGGCTTGAAGCTGCAATCTTTTCTTCTTCATTCTCTCCTTTTTATGGGCATTTTGGTGACCCCCCAATGCCTGTGAGTTTGCAAACTCCTTGAAACAATACTGGCACTCGAATTTTTTGTAGTCGGATTCACCGGTTGGTGGGCTGCTTTTATCCCTGCAGCCGCTGGGTTTCTCACTTGCAGAAGATGCAGTGTTTGATGAGTTAACACTTTCATCTCCTTCAGCAGAACCTTTCAGGCAGCATGCCTCATTGTTGATGTTGTTGTTGCATGGATTCAGCTCAAACCCAAATAATCTGAGCTTCCTTTCAACACAGGAACCAGCTGAAGAGGCATTTTCTCCATCTGAAGTATGAGAAAAAACAGCAGAGATCTCCTTTTCCATGTCTCTCGAAATGTGATGATTTTTTTTTTTTTTCTTCAAAGAATGATATTGTTTTGTAGCCGGTGATAAGAGGGCCTATAAGTTGAGACACAGATGATGATGAGTATTTAGTTGTTTGGCTTGTGTTCCTTTTATAGTAAATTCTTTATGGCTTCGAAGAATGCATTGCATCTAAAATAGGGGATAGTTTTATAATCATGAACAGCATTTTAATCGTACTAAGGTTCAATAAAAAAAGAGAGAAAAAGAAAAGTCAGATCAGAGAAGCCGTCTCATGCAAAATTGATTTTTTAATAACTTTTTTCAAATTTGCAGTAGATACACCTCAAGCTTTCTCCATCAAAGAGGATTCAGTGTGCTTTGTTGATGAGGAGTAATGGTCTGGAAGCAATTATAATATTCATTAAATATATGCAATTATGGTACCACTTGGTGATTAATAACATATATTCCATGCTTAAGGAGAGGATGAAAGTTAATTATTTTATCAATTATAATATATAAGAATTTACAAAAGTCAAAGTTAAGAAAGCTGGGATGCAATAATGCAAATGCAATCACCTGAAAGCAGAGGGGGCTCTTATAAGCTGTACTTTGAAATTAACAAAACAAATCTCTCACTGTACTTAAATGCATATCTAAGATATTTTACTAAACCAACAAATGAGTCAGTGGATTCACGTATGGTCCTTTATCCAACCTTATCATATATAATATGCTAATTAAAAACGTAAAATTTTATTGTAGTGGGTGCCCAGTCCCATCCACTAATGTATATACAATGTTGAAACCTGTAGAAATGTGATTATTCAGCACCAAATGAAGCTTCTCTGCAATTATCGCTCCACCCACATTTTTTTTTCCAACTTTTTGTTTTCTATAAATGGGCTTAATATATCAATCTTGAACATGTTCTACAAAAGCTAATATAATAATAAGGGAGAGTAGTTGCTAAACAAGGGAATATAAGAAGTGGGTAATGATGTAAGCATATATACTTATAATGGTCTTCAAGAAGATCTGGCATATCTTCTTAGAGCAGGCAAGCCTATTATTTTATACCCAAAAGCATATGTTTTCTGGTGAATCAAGTCGTCAACTAATATTATTGTATACATAAGCGAAGCATTTGTGTTGGACAGTTGTTCTAAAATGACCCCACAAACTTATAACTTTGAGGACATATTGGAAACTATTAGATTGCGTTGTTTATTCCATTGTCTCTAGCTAAGATCTTGATCTTCCATTGGTAGACTTTCTTCCACCAATAGATCTCTCATGCTAACCAAATTCCCAGTTCCCACTTCTTTTTTTTGCTTTAGGAGAAGAATTCCAAGTAGGCATGCTGTCATCAAGCATTTAACTATCTTAATATGTGGAATAAAATGAGGCCATAAGAGGGGATTAGATTGAGTTATTGTGCTTATGGTGGGTGGGTTAGCTGATTGATTGATTGATTTCTCATTTCATTTCATTTTGATTTGATTTATCCATGGGCCCTACCATCAGCCACCCCAAATCTCATTGCTCATCCAATCTACATCTTCCTTCTTTTCTTCTGGACAAATCCTAAAGGAATTTTATAACCACATTTATAAGCCACACAGAGTGCTAAGATTGACTAATGCAACAAGATTATATACTAATATCATTTGATTAAGATTAAAGCTGCAACTAGGAATCAGGACGAAGCAGGGGTTGCTACAGAAGGTTACCTTTTACTTTTTAATTACGCTTCGAGGCATATCTTTAACAGGGCTTGCTGTTGATAATATCACAACACTTGACATAACTCTAAAGTCTTTTGTATTTCACTCTAAGGTCTTTGTGGTCTAAAAAGTCTGCCAAAGCCTACAAAAGGAATGGATGATGAGGAATCTAGTGATGAAAATTACTAACTTGACTTAGCCATGTATGTTAATGCTGCTAGAAAACTACATATCTGGGCATTGTTTTAGCAGGAGGAAACAGTGAAACTGGTCTCACGATTCAAAAATGAGGAGTCATGTCATGAGTGGTGAAAGTAGTGGGGACGGCACTTGGAAAAATCATCCTGCTAGCCAGTGGAACAACAGCAAAAAATGCCACCTGTCGGCCATCTTGCAATTACCATGTTTCTGCGAAACCTGTAAATCATAAAGCAGGAGCTGCGTAATTTAGTAGGTGTAAAAATGCAAGAAGTATCGCGGAAGGCTTTATTGTTAGAAACCCCGAAATTTGCCTATTAAATTTATATCTAGTGGTGAAATAAAACAAAGTTGATGAGTATAAAGCAGCAATCCCACTAGGCAAAGCAAAGTGTTACAAGATTGACTAAAGCTGTAAAGCATATTCAGGCCTCCTCCTCATTTCCCAGACGTGAAAAACTAAAAGGCACGAGCTTATTTCTAAATGATGAAGCTATTTCCGGTTCCAGTCACAATCCCATATGGGAAACAGTCAAGTCTTTATGTAATGGTGGAACATTTGAACAAAAGAGTTTTCAAATACAGTGTGCAGACTGCAGACTTATATTATTCAACTCATCATTACTACGAATTCCCCGAGCTGAGACCATAGCTTATAAGCTACAAAACTAAAGTGCAAAGGTGGCGCACCATCACTAGCAAGTATATGTACTCAACTACTTGTCAAATCAAACAAGATAACATTGTTGATCAAAAAATTTAACTTTATGTAAGGAGATGGGTTGTGGGGGTAAAATTCAACACTCAACAGTAGTATGATCGGTAAGGAGAAAAATGTTCAGTTTCGGTAAGGTAAATTAAATGTGAGAAAAAATCGGTTGTTATCTGAACAGTGGAAAGCAAGATACGACCTTTTTAAAAATTAATTAGAAATTATATTTATATATCAATATTATGCCAACAAAAAGCACTCCAGAAGCAACCATGGTCAAAAAATAAAAGGCTTAACAAGAAAATAACGGTATGACTGACTCAATAAGCCGCATTCCTTGTTTGAAGACGGAAAGCAGGAATGTCTCGGTTACGGAGAAACTCAAAAATTTTGAGCATGTTTGGCGCACACATCACTTAATACTGTAGCGGACGTTTCCCCGTAGCTGCAAATGAAATGCATGCACATTTTACATAATAAACCGTTGATAAACAAAACATTTCTTTTTTAAGCTACAACCCCCCATTAGCCTGGCTCGATCGAGTGGCTTGCAATAAACTCTCTATTTAGCCACGAAGGAAAACAAGAAGTTAAACTTTATCCGATACCCGCCCCTCTACTTTATTTTTCAACTGGAAAAATAAAATTTAAAAAAAAAAAAAAAACTACAATATCCTTATAGCGTAAGTTGGTTTACAGTGAAAAAAATGAAGGGGTAATGGTTGTTAAGATTTGAAAGCAATCTAAATCAAAGTGGGATTGTCCCATCCCTTATCATATGGTAAAAGTAATGGGTTTAGCTCATAGTAGAATCTATTAAATTTATTAGTAAAAATATAAATGGATTTTACAATGAGACCTACTATTTTATTACACGATAAAATATCATTGGTTTACTCAGTGACGGACCCAGATAATTAAATTAGGGACGACTTGGTTAAAAAAAAATATTTTATTTTAGTTTTTTTAAACGCTAACTCAAATGTATTTTAAATTTTATAAACTCAAGTTTTATTACTTTTTTTTTAAAATTTTAAATAATAATTGTAATAAATTATTTATTTTATATGCGTGAAAATATCATTTTTCTAAGTAATTTTCATAAAATATTTAAAAAACTAAAATAATGTGATTATAGGAATTTGAACCAAAACTCTAAAACCATCAAATAACACTTTTATTACTAAAGTACAATGTTTTTTTAATATAAAAAATATGTACAAATTCTTTTTATTTTACTCATTCAGAATGTACTTGGAGTATATTTTAAAAAAAAATTATTCACTTATTTTTTATGTCAATGTAATAAGACTCGTTGTGCAGATTTTGTATTCCATTTAATATGTTATTGCCTTTGAATGTCTGGATTTTTTTTTTTTATATCTGAATTGACCCATAAGTCACGGCTTATTGATTCTCTATTTATTTCCTTTTAGTTTTTGGCATATGTTCGGGTTAATTGATTGATTTGTGTAAGACGGATCATTCAAACAACGAGAAAGATAATGATGAACCCAGAGTTGGAATGAAGCTGGAGCCGACGTCTGATGCTGAAGCCTAAATTTTTTAATTTAATTTTTAAAGTCAATATTATGCGAACCATTTGATATGTTGTTCTTTTGTTGGCCTTTGAGTTGTGAGAATGTTGAACTTTGTTTTGGAAACGAAACGGGGTGACTATGATAAAGTATTTATTAAGACATTATCGTATTCTCCTCAAAGTAAAAGCGAGCAACGGGTTGATAGATTACCAAGAGATTATTTGGTGACCACATCGATTAGGAGGTTATTTGGTGATCTCAATCAGGGCATCTCGACCGAGAGGTAATTTCAATTACCTCGAGCAAGATACCTCAAATAAGAGGTAATTTCAAATACCTCGAGCAAATCATCTTGACCACAAGTATCTCGAACAAGTGGGTTTTGATGAGACATTTGGCAAAGTCACTAGAAAGCAAGATTTAGTCAAAAGAACCACCACTTATCTTGTCCCAAATATATGAGGTCATATAACTGAATCATAACTACCGGAATTTAAGGGATTTAGAAATTATGTTTTAGAATGACTTTGTGATTTTTTTTTTTTATTTGGAATGGTTTAACCTTTGTGGTTTTTTTTTTATTTGGAATGGTTTAAACTTAGAATTATTTTCTTCATGAAAACTCAGAAATTATTTATCTATATTTTTTGTTTTTCTTGTAAATTCATTAATTGACTTGAGTTTCAGAAGTTTAACGCCAGAAAAACTTTCGTACCTCTTGCTATTCTTCGTGATTACAGGTACTTATTGATCACCAGCTTGTCGGAGGACACTCTTGGAGATTAACAAGCTGCTTCCCCACCAAACAAATTTAATGGTGACGTAGGGATCTGATATCAATCCGCTAGCACTTAATCAGATTTTAGCATCAATAAATTCTAAAATTTTTAGACCTTCGTATGCAGAGCTTATGAATTTTTTAGTATGATATATTATTCCATTTTGCTTGAATTTAGACAAGAATAGTATTCAAGGGTCTCACTTAGATGGCTTTTTCTTTGCACTACATAGAATTTGTATTGCTACTACACAAAAATACTACTGTTGTATTTTATATTTTAACTTATTTCAGATTGCTTGTATGATGGAATCGCTACATCTTGTTTGAGTTGCTGATGGGACATATTTTGCTGAATTTTTTTTTTTTCTCAAGTGCCAGGTTGAAACTCAGCTGTGTTGTTTATTGACAGCTTAAGAAGGAAAGAACTTCAGAAGAAATGTAATTATCGTTCTTTTGCTTGTGGTGTGGCACACATACATGTTTTAGAATTTAGGAGGATTTTCACGTGGGAATTAAGAAAAAGTGTGGTAACACTATACACTTCTTGCTACAAACATATACGCTAAACTTTCAAATTTTTGGTTGAAAACAATACGAATATTTGAAGAATTGCTGCTAAAGATAAAAGAACATGGAGAGATTCAATCAACGGAATACCAAACCTGCCTCAATAAGTCAATATACAATGAAGGGCCATCCAGACCAAGGAGCAAGGATGGAGTGGTTTTCAATCCCTCTGTCTGCTCTCCAATTACGACTAGAGAGAGAGTAACAAAAATGAGAGGGAATAGGAATGACAATGGACACTGCACGTTGCCGATTTATTATTACCAAACTCACATCCGCACAAAATTTAAATTATTAAACCCTACCCGTAATCCGCTGTGGGTTTTAATTTTTTTTAGAAAACTCGCATGTTGCGGATTTTGACAATTACCAAACCCGCAATAACACCTAACGGATTTTGAGTACAAAAAATGAGCGAAGAGTCCCACCAAAAATTATAGCTCAACTTTTCAATTTTTTATTTTTAAATTATGATCACGTGGAATTAGATCATATTATTGGCTTGGAGCCACTAAGTTATTGTGCTGACCTGATGCTCCTGGAGTTGTACAGACTAAATACGCCCCAACCGTATTAACATTATATCCATCGAGTAAGATTTTGTGTTGAACTAAATTTTCACCCAGTCAATAATTAAAATAATTTTAATATTTTTTTATTATTTTTTTTAACTAACAACTATTAATTCATGCTCGTCCTTCTCCTACATGTACATGATAGCTAAAACAGTCAAAAGTCAAAGAAAATTCTAAGGTGAGAACTTCTTTAGAAAAGTACTCGAAATCCATTGTACAGTTGAGTTAATCAGTTTCTCTTATCTGAACTGTACCAGCAGACGGTTCACCAAAACATGAAAAACACATTGCTAAATGCTAAGAAGACAGTTAAAATAATGCGAGTAATATCAAGCTCTGGTCCTGGGGGAACTTAAAAGATCTTTACATAAAAAGCATCACAAATGAATTCTAAAAATATTCCAACTGGAACCCAAAGGTTGCATGAGAGAGCAATGAACAATATACAAGTGTAGAATAAAATGACAGAAAAAATATTCCACCCCTCAAAATTGCTCGCAACTGTCTATTGACTTTCAACTTTTTGCTTTTTTTTTTCTCTTTTCGAGGAAACTTTTTGAGTTAAAAAGGCAAGAATGTGATTAACTGATTCTTGGCCAATTTCTACCGGAAATGAGAGAAATACAAGCTATTTCTTTTATGGGAAAACATTCATCGATACAACCTCGCATCCAAAATAGGATTAATGATCGTAAAATACCTCCTTTCTTTTTGTGTGTGGTTGTCATGGTTGGCGTTTGGAGCGAGGCAATAGAGAGAGGAGAATTTTTTTCCTAGGCCCCTGTTAATCAAACAAGATTTCATAAGGCAATGCATGAAAAACCAAAAACTACATAACAAGCTGAAAGATCAGCATGACAGGAAAACTCGCAAATCTGTTTGTTCTTAAAATGCAAATCTGTTTGTTCTTAAAGTGAAAATCTATGGGTCCATCTCTTAGTAACAATTTATATATACTCAAAAAGTACCCAATTTCAAATCTCCTTTAATTGTATTAAAGATGAAGAATTAATATAGTAAATTGAAATGAGAATTCTTTTAGGAACGCTGAAGTCATCACTTCAATCTCCAGACTCAAACCTGAAACTTGAGATGGAGTATAAATAAACCGAGTTAAAATGAAGGTAAAAAACTCACTCCTCAACCTACATGTGCTTTTTTGATTGCACAAGCTTTACTATGCATAGATCCACACATATTGTTCAGGAAAAGGATGCTTAAAAAGTTGAATACTCATTTGATCATTTTAAAGATCATTAAACGTCCATATACGGCATGCAAAACATTATAGAGTACAATACATGAATTAAGACTGCATGTGCAAATGCACAAACCACAAAAAGGAAGAAGTTTATGCATACCATAGGTATTCCCAGTTCCTTGAGATCGTTTTCCCCCATCTGCTTCAATGCAGTCATATCCACCTACATCAAATCAGATAACAGATAAATGGGAGTTAAATTAAAATCATACAAAATCTTGTAAGATGAAGTTGCAACGGTTACTATTTATTAAGAACATTAAGGTTTAAGTCAAACATAAGAAACACCCTAAAATTAACTGTGCATATGATGAATTCTCAAACACATTAACAGGCCACACCAATGACACCATCACTACTAAAGCACTTGTGTAACGGCCAAGGAGCAAAACGCAAAAATACGAATCCCTCATATCTTATACTAACTGCAGTACAGGACATGGGCATGCCATGGATACTCAAAATCTAAGCGTATAGAAAAAAAACTGCATGGTCAAATGGCATCTTACCTTCACACTATATAGAGTTTATGTAATTTAGCATGAAATTGAAAAGGACAAAATTTTCAAATTATTCTAACTCAGGTTCAGCAAAGCATTTAAATTTAAAAAGAGAAAGGGGGGGTGTGGGGAATAGAATAACATACTTCCTCAGCCTTAAAAAGAATGGCATATTTTCCCAGTCCCAGTGAATGCAACAGCCCATCAACAGTTTGTTGTTCTTCACCCTGCATGATAAACAGCAAAAGAAGTCAGAGATGCATAATAGCAATTGCAAATTGCTAATGCGCAAAAGCTGCAAAGAAGGATTTGGAGCGACAATATAAACAGTAATTATTCATTGAGATATTGTAGAACAGTCCAGAAAACCTTGATGCTAAGAGATATTTTGCAAAAAAGCTGATAAGAGAATTCAGATCCAAGAGGGGACAGGGACAGAAGTCACAGACATATGCAGCTGGAAGAGAAAGAAAATGAGTTACATGCAAATTTTCAACTAATGCCTGCAAAATAGCACAACTTATAGCATACACTAGATTCTAATACTGTACCCCAGGTATCATATTGCATCTCCTCATGGCAGTTTCTAATGCAACAATAGAAAAGCATCGATTTTTTTTTTTTTTTTTTGGTGAAGGAAGATATCATTTAATTTTAGAGGAATTTAAAGTCCTAAGACATAGTGCTGACATATCACATTGTATATATATATATGCGTGTGTGTGTGTGTGTGTGTGTGTGTGTGTGTGTGTGTACATCTCAAGAAATCGTAAAGCCATTCTCTCTGGAAAATTAATAAAGTTAACTTGTCTGACACAGTGCAGCCTTCCTAGTGCATATGGTTATCATCAACGATTTCCATTAATTGAGTACTTGTATCATAGATAAATAAGTAGACCATCCAAATGGGCAAATAAGAGTAGCTGTGACAGAAAAAGTATTGAAGATGGTTCATGGTTCACCAAATCAATGGGAAAACCATAAAAAAGGATACATAAATCCACAACCTTATTTTTCTTGTGCCAAAATCATGAAAAAAGGCTACATAAATCCAGCCAGATTTGTCTAGCTGGTCTATCCTTGAGCATGTAGCACAACAATTTAGACATTATTTCATAAAGTGTGAGCATATTATTTTTGAAAAATTAATCTACATTAACTAAAATCATTTTCCCTTTACAGCTAATTGTTTGAGAATTTTTCTCATTTCTAATTGATAAGTCAAATTACCTAGCACAAATACCAGAACTACTGTCCAGTACAATTGACAATCATTTATACAAAGTAAATATGAGACATCCAACTAAACAGCAGTCTGAGGGACAACTGCATGTATGTGTCTTAAAATAATAATAATAATAATAAGAAATAATAAGAAAAGTAAGGGAGCTCTTACTGTATATGAACTTTTCTGCACAATAGGAGGCGGTGGCGGCGGTTGGCCTATAAGTGGTGGGCCTGGTAGCAAAGGCTTTACAGATCCATGAGGCAATGTGGGTTTTGTCATGTAAGGTGACGTACCAATGGGTCTTGAAGCATTATGAACATGTTTGCTCATATATGGAATTGGTCTCATATCATCATATGTGTTACTTAATGGCTTTCTTTGTAAGTCCTCCACATTGCTAGGGGGGGATAGACCCCTGGAAGAACCTACAATTCTCTCCGGTGATCTTCGTCTGATATGATCTAAAGTCCAAGCAGAATAAGAACTTCTTGATGAGTTCATCTGGGGCAAATCATTTGTACTTCTTGAGACAGGAATTCTTCCCAGGATACTGGTTTCCCTCGACTCGGGCATGTGCCGCCGTGTATCAAGACTACTGTGTGATGGCTGCCCGGTCCTTGACAGTTTCTCACGGAGGTCCGTGAATCTGCAATCATCATCACTCTGTGCTTGTCTAACTACATTCTTTTGCATGAGTTTGAATCGAAGGTCATTCCTTCCAATTCGAAAATCTATAGTCAATCAAAGAACCAGGGTTGGTAATCAGAAAAGCAGTTAAAAAATATTAAAAAGGAAATGGTATCTTCTATGCAGAAAAGAATGCTAATTACCATCGATGCCATTAGTACACAGACTTGAAATATAGCCATCCCCTCTTTGTCTGGAAGAAGTGAAAATAGAACCACCATATCTTAAACAATTTCATTGACAAAAACATGAACAAAAGAGTCCTGCAAACAGAACCACACACTAAAGATTCCTAATGTACTTTTTAGCTGTCATTCATAGTCAGTGCTCAGCAATTTCAATTACAAGGAAAACTCAGAATATCCAGAAACCCTCGATCATAATTGTTAAAAAAAAAGAGGAGGGGGGGGGGGGATTAATTTACTGACATCAAACTTGCACATTTAAAACTAAAAGCACAGATATAGGACAAGAAAGATGAACGCACCGTTTGTTGTCAACTTGCGAACTATCTAAAGAACGTCCTAACCTATCTCTTACAGACCGCTTACTTCCAGTGCCAGGCAAAGAATCAGAAAAACCAACATCTGATAGAGGCCTCTTCACCACCTGCAAGTTAATTGCTCCAAGTTAATGCAGGTATATTATCACGAGTGCAACAAAACAAATGCAGTTCAGCTTGTCAGGTGATTCTGGAACAAAAAACCATAAATCTATCTGAAAGTAAAGCATCAAACTTGTACTTAAGCTAAAGATTTGCCTCAAGCGCAATTGAGCATGTAATCATACATGTTGGTCTTACAAGGTCCCATGTGCCAATAAAAAGATTCTGGGCACAGATTCCTTGCTCATTCCTCATATCTTGTTAGCAATACCGAACAGATAACAAGAGTCTTTCACTCCATAAAACACTTCGAAACAAATTAACAAAGAACATTCGTTTACATGCATACTAATTGAAGTTTCCACAAAAACAAATGAGTAAAATGGTAAAAAAAGAAAAAAAGAAACTAAAATTTGGGGAAGAAGATACCTGGCCGCTACGCCCAAGAGTAATAGTGACTCTGGCTCTCGAAGCTTCCGACATAATCGAACCAAAAGCCCTCGCTTAATCAAGCAATGAATCAACTGATAGACGGGAACATCAGTGTCTTCAATTTAGTGTTGAAAAATTAATAAAACCCTAAACAAGCTCGTGTTAGAAATATATATATATATTTTTTTATAAAGTAAAAAAAAAATCGAAAAGGTGTTGGGTAAACGAGAGGACTAAATATTAAGTATAACGTTTGTTATGAATTTGTTCCGAATAGACATAAAGGAAAGAAGAGAGAGGAAGAGAGGGCGGTCGTGAGGAGGAAAGGCAGTTACTGTGGAAATGTTACAGAGGCGGCCTCAGGAATTGATGGCCACGACTGTCCCCGCGTCCCCTTTTTGGCCTTTCATCGGTTCAATATAGGACGTCCGATCGAGTGATTGATTGATTGGAGGACAACCTGGCCCCTTTTGTTTTTTATTTTCTTTTTCTTTTTCTTTTTTCACTCACATGAGCGTCGCGCTATTCCTTGGGAAATAAATTATTTTGTTTAATTATGGCTAAATAATTAAGGAATATAAGGAATGGATGATAATCATACATCTTATTGAATATAATATAATTTTATTAAAAAAAAATTCAAATTAGAAGGTGATCCCAAGTCCCTACTCCAATAATATAACAAAATTCACAAGCTATCTAATAACTTCATTCCTAGAAAAGATGAGGACTTAAAATAGTTAATAGTGCTTTTTAATTTTAAACATACTGCATTTATTGAACAAATCTAATAAATAAGAAAATTTCTTAATATAAAATTTAAGTGAAATCATTACCTATATCAATTTTTTTTTTATTTCTTTGACATAAACGCATAAAATAACCTGGATTCTTTACCCAATTTTTTGAAAAATAAAATAAAATTGAAAATGGGCGTCTGTCTGTGAACTGGATGGACGAAGCTTGGGCTTAGTTAGGCCCAATTAAGAGCGAACGAACTTGGGCTATTCCCTTCTTATAATTATTGTCAATTTCCCCGGATTTGGCATCTTTAGACTTCAAAGATTTTCGCTCTCTTCTATCGATTCTTAAAGCTTATTACTTCTCAAGATACAACATCAATTAGCGCACCTACAATTAATGAAGCAATAAAGTAAAGCTTACTGGTCTTTTATCGAAGCATTAATAAAGCAAGAAATAAGAGATTTTGGATTCAATTTCATCGTATTAAAGAATCTCGATACTATTGAAACTTGGATGTGTTTTTATTTGGTATGAACAATAAGAGAGATTAGTATATAGCAAGTGGTAGAGTTCTTTTTTTTTTTTTTTTTTTGAAAAGGTGGGAGAGTTTAGTTCTCTCTTATATATATTTATATTCTTATGTACGTGAATGTAATTCTTTATATGCATGTTCTGGCAAGAATCTTGTATATATGATCACTTAATTAATAAACGACCAAACAACCCAATATCCACATGCTAACGATTGAGCTATCATCGTTTACAAGTGCAAATATTTTCCATTTATGCATCAGCTACCACTGTTCCTGCTTGTACTTAGATATGACCTATAAAAGAACTCAGACCTAGTACACAATGTCACAAACATGAAGAATATTAATGATATTGGGCAACCTCTTTGTCAATTCATGCATGCAGCAAGTATATTCTAAAATCTAATCAAAGACATCGAGTGGTATCTTTTGCACACATCCTTCACCCAAGATTCTACAAACAAATGTATATTATTAGAGAAGCCACGATTAACCCAAAACCTTAAGCTGTTAGGTATAAATGGGATAATAGTATTAAAAACAAGTCTTAATAGATAAATATATATAATTCTCTCAGAAATCAATCAATCGTGAATACAAGTATACTCTTAATTAAGATGGGTGCACAAATGGATTTTAAGTACAAGTGGGTGTGTGTGTGTGTATGCCTAGCTATATCAGGCATCGATCCATCTTCACAGAGCAACAAATCAGACTCGGGCTACAGAAGTGTTATTGCGATAATTCCATTTGCATTGCAGGATGTCTAAAGCAAAATAAACCTTCCTTCATATATCATCACTTTCAGCAAATCCTCAAACTGCTATCTCAGAACCATGCACACATAGTAAATAACTCCCCCTACCTAGCACCCAAGTGTCTACAAACGATGGCAACTAAATACGAATATATGCACCGTGTGTGTCTATATATATATATATATATATGTTCCTTGTGTGCATAATTAAGTACCTAACTGATTTGATACTAGTTTTAACTTAATAAAAACTGTATGTTTAATTGGACCAACAAGAAATTAACTATTCTAGAAGAAACTTATCACCCGCATCAGCTAGGACAATTCTCCAGTTGCTTAACAGCTCATGGCGATCTTCTCCCGATCCTTGACTTAACGAACCCAATTAGCTAGCGATATGCATGCTTAACCGGCCCCGTGAGAAGGAAAGTTGAATGCTTGCTTTCTATGAGATAATTACCAACACAAGGGACCCGTAAACAGATGGAAAGTGTAAAAATGTTTGTTGTAACTTATTATGAGACAAAAAAGAATAATGGAAAAAAATTAAATACATGGAAAAGAGAATGATTAATTGGTGAAAAAGGCAGACAATGTAAGAATCTCTTAAGAAATGGGAATCAAGTTATTAACGGTACCTGCTGTGCGTTGTATTAGAGTGCATTGCGCTATTCAGAAAGAAAAAAACAAGGGTATCGCCAACATATCAGTCCTCAAAATAACATTCATCATCCAAGAACAGCATGCATAACATTAGAGTGTGTGTGCGTATATATATTTAAAAAGAGAGAAAAGGTTTAATTAGGCATTAGATAATTCAATATGCATCATATACATGTAATTAATTTGACACATATAAGATTCATTTTTCCGTGGATTCCTTTTTTCTTTTTATATAATAGGTTCAACTAATAAATAAACAAGATTCAAAACCCAGAGGAAGATCAAACCCTAATTGAAGAAAAGATAATGCAAATATACATACATAAAAAGATATGGATGCGGCCGTCTGATTTATGTCTCAGAAATCAATCACTACATAGGAACATACAAACAGAAACTGAAGAAGATTTTATCATTTATTATCTCACATATTTATATATAAAAAATTCAGATCTACCTCCAACACCTTTTACTAATAGTTTGTAACAATACAGTGTTCACACAGAAAAGCCAAACGAAAGCCATACAACAAAAATATAGAATTCAAGCTATAAGAAACGGAGAAGATCACGAAAGAGCTTGCATCTTCCCATTCTATAATTAATACAAAGCACACTCAAACGAGATACTCACATACCGTGATATGTAATCATTGTATCTTCTTCAATCACAGAAACCCATATTATATATAGATATAAAATTTTCTTATATATGTATATATTTAGATTTGTTGCTTGATCTAGCAAACAATCGGACCATGATGCTTCGATTCCCCAAGAGAAGAGAAGAGAGAGATTGACCATTAAACCCGTTAATTAGACAGCTTCACTACTGCATAATAGCTAGACTGTGAATGGAAGGTAGGGTTTCTTCTTCTTGATTGGAGCCATCTTCATCAACGTCTACAAATTACAAACCCTTCTCTTAATTTCTTCTTTCTCCTTCTAGTTGATCTTCCGATCTTTGTTGAAGTGGCAGGTGGCTTTGGTGCGGTTGGTAGATAGCAAAAGACTGAGTGGTCATGATGAAAGTGAGGGATTAATGATGGGAGGAAGAGGCGAGAAGACATTATGATTGCTGCACTGCAGTGCAATAAGGTGTGCGTGTATTTTGGTTTTGCACAGATACAAGATTTATTAAATATCCAATTATATATATATATATATATATATACACACACACACACATAATATTTTTGCTATATAATTTCTGGAGTCTGATCTCAGAGGACTGATGATGGGTTTGTGTCTTTATACTTCACATGGAGATAACTATCATGAACCCCCATGACATGCTATTCTCTTTTTACCCTTTCTCGCTTCTATATCATCCTAAAAAAACCCTTACGCTCTTGTTCATCTACATAGAAGGCTAGATTTGACTTTCAGTTTGCGTACTAAGAAGCGACACTATACGAATAATTAGGTGGGTCATATAATGTTTTTATCTAACCACTCTCTTCATCACACATTACTCACGCTCACTTTGATATTAAGGTATTGTAGTTTTTAAGATATAGCTACTGTGAAAAAAAAATATAATTATGAAATAAAAATTAATAATACACTATAATTATGATAAAAATAATAAATATATTATAAATTTTTCATCATATAAGTGGTGGATCAAATTAATTTAGTTTCTACATTATAACAGCTGATATTTACTAAACACTTTAATGCTGTGGTTTTTAAATTACAGTTGTCCAACCCCAATACCAAACGAAGCCTTAATTTGTACACAATTATTTGAACAAAACATTTCTAAATGTATAATATAAAAGCCAGGTTTGTGATTTAAACTTCCTTTTTATAAGGAAAACGATTAACTTCTTAAAAAAATGATATTACAATTCATGATATTTTTGCTCCTTATTAATTTGTTTGTATTTGTCGTGACCATGAGTTAGGATTGCCTCGAACTTTTACTTGCAATACTTGATTTACTCCCAATCGATATGAGATCATCTCTCTCTAACATTTTTCTTACATGAGTAAATGAAATTGTATGGCATCATAATTACTAATTAGTTCGGTTGTATAATTTTCCATTTAAAGAGGGTTATTAAGAAGCTTAAGAGAGGCCATTGCATATTTTGAATTTAGAAAATGTAAGCATGATGTAATTACTATTAAGGTTGCCAGCAGGACAATTAATGCGGTTTGAAATTTTCTTTTTCACCCATTATAATATTCATATAGGAAATCAAAGTAACCATATATTAATTAGTCGAAGAATCTCAGTCAATTTTTTTCCATCTTTTCTCACTAAGAATTTTTAATTTAGAACCCTATACCAGTGCTTTTTAGAAAGGCAAAAACGAACAGCTATATGTGATATTTGCTCGAGGTTACAACATCGTATAAGCAATTGAACCCTTTTTAGATCCACACCAGATAAATTCAGCTTGTGGATAAGTGAAGAACAAAGAGCATCGTCTATGATTTCTACTGATGATGCAACTATACATATATGTGATCACTAATATTTTGTTATATTTAATAGCTATGAACAAGCTTACTATGCCGTACAAAATATTGCGTCATTTGCATCGCTGCCCGAAATTCCGGACGAGATGGTGATGATGACTGCTTTGCGGACTTTACAGTATTACTCACATGATGATGACAATAATTGAATAGATGAAATGACAATTAATGATGATTAATTCAGTGCTGACATTTTTTATCAACAACCGAACCATTCTGAGTTTAATTTGTAATTGAATAACTGAGCAGCTATGAATATTCTGTGTGAGTTTTAAGCTGGGTATAAACAGAGACAATTTACGAGAACTCGTTCAGGTACGTGTACGTTTGTTGTTGTGATAAAGCTCACAGGCTTTAACGTTACCTACCTTATCCGAGGATTAATTTTCTTGCCCCAGAATCATGACCGGAGACATTGGATTCTCAATAAGGCTTGCCGTAGTCAATGAATCAATTATTCCCTTCTGTCCATTTTTGCATCTGGATTATTGAAGAGCACTTGTATGTGTGTGTATATATATTCTAATCATCAATAAATATGACTAGGTAATGTTTCTCTCGGAATAAAGAAAAAGAAAAAGGTGTGTGTGTGTGTGTTTTTTTTTTTAATTTACTGTACGTAGTCTTCTTGCCACAGAAAAACTAATTAAAAGCTTAGGAAATGAAAGAATTAATTATTAATTACTCATGCTAAATGGTTATTAAAATCCTCTCCAATAACTTTATGTTTGACCTTTATAAAAGTCATCACTTTCAGAGGACTTCTCTTTTATTTTCCTTTACTTTGAGGGTTCCTCCTCGGTGTTGAAAAGCTTTAAAAGATAGGTCCAATTACAAGTCACATAATTACAACGCCGAGACGGTGCTTCCGTTAGTTGATATATTTCGAAAAGAAAAAGTGATCATCATCATATGAAGGAAAGCGACATAATGTATAAGAATAAATAAGCAAACAGGTTTCCTCCTTGCAGCTGAGTGGAGTTAATTTTCTTCTATCTATAAACAATTTTACTGCAATTCCCTAGTGGGAATCTGCTGCAATGGACATAAAAGGTGATCAGTTAGGCAATGAAACTGAGCTTCAACTTCTAAATTCTGACGATAAAAATTTACATCAATTGCATTTTCATATATATCTTCTTTTCCTTATGGTAGAATTGATATAGAAAATCAAATACAAAACTTTTGAACTGCAAAGTTATTTTTTGTGAAAAAGTAATTAATCATGTACCCATTCTCGTATATTATATAAAGTAGATTTTCGATAAATTAATAGTATTAGAATCACGAAAAAACTATTAATTTAGCTAATAATAATAATTTATTAATAATTTAATAATTTAATAATTTATAAAGATGATGTTACGTTCATAACAAAATTTTTTTTGAAGTATAAAGATAGTATAATTAAAGAATATGTAGTGATTCAGTCAAGCTATATGATGTGATTCTGATTTGATATTAACTAAATGAATAAGTTACTTTATAATCCTTTGATTAGATTGAATTATTGGATCATAATTAAATGGTAATTCCACCTCCATCTCCCCTAATCTTTTTCTAATATCTCACAGTTTCGTCGATGGTGTAAAAAAAAAAAAAAATTAAATGGTAATTCATCACAAAAAAACTTTTTTAAACAATATATTAAATGAGTCTCTCTATTATTTCTCTGAACAAAGTTGCCCAGCTTTTCATATATGATGCATAAAGTCTGTAATTCATTTATTTTCAAAGAATGTGATTTCGATCAATTCGTTCATTGTAATAATTACGATTCCATTTTATGGGGCAAACAAAAAGTTATTGTCTTTCGAATTAAACTTATCCCTTTGTGAAAGTTACACTTTCCTTTCAAAAAAAAAAAAACTTATCCCTTTGTTGGGAGCCATTGATGAGACTCATCATCCCTCACTTTGGGCTCCAAACTGACTACTTCTAGCCAATAGGGTATAAATTAAAAAGGCATTCCTCTGAATTAACTATTTCAACAATTAATCCACTTTTTTCACCTTTTTAAAAAAGAAATAATAATAGTGATTGCAATTGTTGATAATCATTTTAAAAATGCATGCTTATTTGTGTATTTTGAAGTGTTTATTTAAAAATGCAGCGATTATCATGTACAAAAAGAGAAGATGGTTGAATCCAATATTTAAACAAAGATAGAGGACTTATCGCCAAATTAATAGAAAAATAATATTGATGATATTTAATATACCATATTGTTGAGATATATAGTTTGTATCTAAGTTATGTGTCACCATGTCAAAATTTGTCACGTATTAAGTATTGTTGACTTTATATTTTATTATTTATGTGATAATTTTATACTATTAATAAATAACAAGACATAGCCCACATTATTTAAAATACAAACTAGTCCTTAATAATATTTTAACATACGAGATCAAAATTCAAAACTAATTTGAAATTGGTAAGGGAACCCTTCCCCCTTTCCATTAGAAAAATCTTTTTCTTGTTCAACTTGATCTATGTTTTAATTCCCTTTTCCTCCCGGCATTGGATAAAGGTCTTCTTTCCTATCTAGATCTTGATATGTGAATATATGATTCTTTGAGTGTTTATTTTACTTACCCTTTTTCTTTTAAGTTTTTGAATAAATATCGTCTTTTAAATCTGAATTTTACGTGTTCTAAATATAAAAAATTAGCAGTTATAAATTTGTAGCATGTGCGTTATAACACCAGTTGACAAGTCCAGTAGTGATACATAATTAGATTTTGAAAAGTTCATATATGATGATGATGATGATGATGATGATGATGATGATGATGATGATGATGATGATGATTATGATGATGATGATTTATTATAATTATTATTATTATTATTAGAGTCTGGCTATATTGGAACTGCTCTACGGTGGAGTACTGTTGATGACTGTACGATCATAAAAATAATTATTAAATCTACATTTACCGCTTTGATCTGACGGTCATCATCAGTATTACATGATGGAACAGCTTTACTATAATTATTATTAATGACTAACAGAAAAAAAGGATTCAAATATGATACTACTTGTAAAAATCAAATAATTATAGAGTATTTTAACATTTAAGTTTTAATTTAAATCTCAATTGATGTGGTGTTCATCTATTAGATGATGGTTAAGTAATTTTATTAATTATAAAATTAATTATTTAATAAATAAATAATATATAATATTAAAATTTAAATTGAAATTTAAATATCAAAATTCTTAATATTATTGGTAATTACAATGCATTGCTTTGATAGTCAAAAGGTCACGTCATATGGAGCAATCAGCGGTGCAATGGACAAGGAGAATGTAGGGTAAAAGTTAGAAAATTGGTGCGTGGCAGCCGATAACGTGTATTAACGTAAAAAGGAAATGCAACCAAAGTCAAAGCATTGCCAGTTGACTTGGGCACTTCATTCATTTCTTTTTTGTCGGCTTATGAAGTGAAATAATGATAATGTTAAGAATTTGAATATACAAGTTAAATTATTTTAATTCTATTTTATTGTTTAATTAATAATTATTATATTAATTGAGACCTGAATTAAGACGCAGTGGCCTCTATCATTACCCAATGAAGTTAGCAACAAAAATGATATCTAGTCTAGAGAAATGGTTAACCGAATGGATTAAGATTATTCTCTTGATTTAAATTTTTTCTTGATAGAAATTTAAGTATTGATTAGTGGTTAATAAATTGTAAACACATTTCTGAACTTTTCTGATCATGATTTCTTTTGTCATTTTTCTCATATTTGTCTCTGGAAATTACTCAGTTTGCTCTTTTTCTGAACAGGAATTTTGCAATTAACTACTGTGCTGCTTATGGTTTTAGCTAGAGGAACAAACTGTTACTTTTGGTCAATTTAGCTTCAAAGTTTCATAAATAATACTGCTAAATCAAATATGAACAATAACAAGATAATAATTTGAGCGGTGATTTGGGTCTTGAGAACAAGATGAGATGAGGATGAAGATGGTTTGAGAACAAGACCTCTCAGGTTTTATTGAGCAATTTAAGAGTGGGGATTTTTTTTTTTTTTTTTTTTAATTCATTGTAGCAACTAGCAACACAACGCAAGTAGTCAAGTACAATACCGACTATCATTGGGCTGCCCTAGCCTTTCAGAATTTGCCAATGAGTCTGATGGCCACGTCATGAGCAAAGTCAGAACTAAGCAACCAAACGCCATCATTTGGGCCGTAATTGGGCTTTGGCCCTATTACAAAAGCAATTTAAAGTGCAAATAAATCTGTTGATTATCGATCGCATATGGCGCCAATTATATTGGAAACCCCATCATTCTATCTTTTTGTTTGTTTAATTACTCCACTGTTTTTGAGTGAATAAATAAGTTAAGTATATCAAATAATTGGATTTTGAAGTGGAATTTGGTTCTAATCGAGGAAAATTTTTCTTACAAACAAATAGAAGTTCTAAAGTGGTTTTTTCTTTTTAGTTGCATAAATCTCTAGGTCATCAGTAGAAATAATTTGTCCCTTATATTATTGGTTGAGTATATTCGCAAATAGTAGTTCAGTTCGTTGATTCATTATTGACTTGTCATGAAAGCAATATGCCAAAGGTCTAAATTTAAGTGATACATTTAATTTGAGATAAAGTAATTGCTGTCGGTATCGAAAAAAATTGAATAAACTATTAAAGATCAAATATTGATTAGGCTAACGGCGAGCGTAATATTGATTAGGTTAAGAGTGAGAGTGCTTCTGCAACTATTAGCAATGATATTTTGTTGACTGGATTAACAAATTGAAAAGTGAGTGAGAGTTCTCTTTATGACTTGTTATTGAATTGAGTAATTAAACATGGGATTTCTTACCCCAAAATCATGGAAATGGGAGGTCTATTATCAATTTCCAAGTGATGCATCTATTTTTTTCTAAGAAAAGTTGTGATGACGAAAAGAGGAAAATCGGTAAAGTCAAATGAAATGATTCATTTGTGAATGACATTGAAATCTTAGGTAAATTTCTTTATCCCATTTGGTTATAAAGTGGGAGAGATATTGCTATATGTACACAACATGTTAGCTAGATACAACTCTAATCAACTAAAAAATTCACATTCTACATACAACCAACTCTATTTTATTAATTAAGAAAGTGACCATGATTGGATTGTGACTGGTCCTTCCTTTATTTGTAAACCCTAGCACTGAAATTCTTTCCCACTGTTCCTAATGCGGAAATGTTGCAAGTCTTGTGCCTTCCTTTCCAATCACATTAATACAAAGCTATGAATAAAGAATTTTATCATCCTGGTGTGGTGCATAAAGTAAAATTGTAATAATTCTTTGATTCAACAATATCACTGGATTAGATCCCTTTCTCTCTGGATCCTTCCACAACACTTTCCTCTGACCGCTCCTCATCTTTTCCTTACTCAATCCCTGGAGAAGGAGCTCTTTCTCTCCTTCTCCAGTGGCCTTTCCTTTTCTTTTTTATTTTCTCGTTGCAGCCTCCTCATCTTTTTGGATCGAGGATGGTAGTTTTGTTCTATCCTCCTCCACTGTCGGGCGTGAGGATGGAAGATCTACTTTAGTTTCTTCATCCTTTGATTGTGAGGAAGATTGCTCTGTGGGATCAGTTTCTCTAGTAAATCTATTTTGGTACCATTTAGCAAGCCTAATTATGTTGATGGAGATTAGGTGTAGGTAAATTTGGATTCGGATCAGGTTCGTGTCAACCCGATCGAATTTCAGGTTAATCAAGTTGGAAAAAATGTTACCGAAAATTTGTGCTTGTTTTGGTTTTGATTTCTTTGAATTTTCAGATTGGATTGGATTTGACCCGATCCGATCAGGTTGGTCAAAATCTAACTCGATCGAATTAGGGCCTTCATTCAAATCCGATCTGAACTCGAATTGTTCGGATCAGATCGGTAGGGGTCGAGTCGTTTATCCACGCGTAACGGAGATTATATCAAAAGAGCCAGGAAATCCCGACTGGAGCTCAATTTATTTGTGAACTGTGAATAGAAGTTTTTACTTCTTGGGTACACGTATTTCTTCCCGTTCTTCGGTGAGATTGTATGAGTTATAAATCTTTATATCTTGATCTCTTGATCTCTGTAGTATGTACTGATGATGTACTGCAACTCATTATACTGTTGTTCTTTGTTTAATGAAAAATATAAATTAAAAAAAAAACAATATCACTGGATTAAAATAGAATAAACCAGTGGTTTATTACCTTTTTACAATCACACTTTTAAACGTGGCAAAAACATATATAACACACCGCATTAGGACAAAGTTAGGTTTATGCAGAATGTGAAACTGCGCCGGAGTTCACAGTAGTTGCTCTTTGCTCCTATGATCATTAGGACTGAGCTGTTAATTATGGGTGGACTGCATTTATGGGGATGCACCAGATTTAGGTCATAACTTTATTGTGACATGCGGTGAAGACCTTGTCTCAGAAAAATTTGATTACAATTAATATGTATGTTACATCTATATACAATTCAATCAAAATTGATCTTATAATTAAATTATACTTCGTTGTTGGACTCCAACTCATGCGAGTTCTGAGAGCACGAGCTATGTCGACGGGGCATTCTTTAAATAAATTAATAACACCATTTTCCCATGATCATAAAGATACAAATTAACGAATGAAATTAAAAAAAAAATTCTATCTAGAGTTGACCTAATGTAAGGATTTAATAGTTGAATTCTAGTTTATTTCTAGTGAAAAATTAATTTTACCACTAAAAGACATATAGCAAGGAGATCTTTAAAAGTTTAATAGAACTCATTTTACGAGAGGGTCATATTCTGAAATTATAGAGTATACATTTGATGTAGAAGCAAGGATTTTTCTTGTGGGAGGGCGGTTGGAATTAAGCAAGAATTAAATATCTCTGCCTATAAGTTGTGCAAGTGTTCGATGAAATGAACTAAGTGTTCGACCTATTGTTCCACTGAACAAGTCATAATCGGGCCCGTTTCATCAAAACTCACACGAGTCAGCTGATAACCTGGAGTGACTAGGAACAGTGTGGTTACATGTCAAGACAAGTCAGCAAGAGGTCCGAATAATCTAGAAATTAAGGTTGTGCAGATATAAGATCAGGTGTGTTAGGCATCAGGCATGCGACTGTCCCTGCAAAAAGCTGATAATATTAGCCATGAGATTGAAAGGCTTGTAGCTAGCCATTTGATCTAGGTTTCAGCTGTGGATAGTACAAGTATTCTTGTTTAGGAAGACATCATCTTGTATATATTATAAAGCAAACAATGAAAAAGCCTTAGGCTGTGCATTTACACATTTTCCAGAATTTGTTAGTTGAATAGCTCAAGTAAGCATTTCATTTCTTAACTATTAAGACTCCTACAATTATACAAATCAATCTCGTAGGTCTATGTGGAAACGAAAAATTAAAAAAGAAAGAAAAAGGGAAGCAAAAACATCAAAGAAATGGAACCCATATATGCCAGATCTTAATCTCACAATCTAGACTGCCGCTATAAACCACGAACGAAGTGCCAGAATGATCAGAATTTGGTTTGGAGCAATCAGAATCAACGACCGCAGTCAAGCACTTAACAGGCCTTCTGTGTCCTTCAAGAACTGCCAAACAAGTGTAACGCTTCTGATGATCAGCTACTGATGATGATCTCCTCCAAATCCTAATTGTATTATCAGTGGATCCACTGAAAACCAAATTTGACACAACCACAAGGCACAAAATTGCCTTTGTGTGCCCCCTAAGAGCACCCTTCAATACCATGTGTCCACTGTCATCATCACCGTCAACAATATAATCACCCTGATCTCTCTCCCATACAAGAATTGAACGATCACACGCACCGGAATATAGCACTGCCCCGTCAGTGCTAAGAGCTAATGCATTGACAGCTGACTTGTGTTTCTCCAAAGTTTGCACAAGTGAATGCTTTTTGTTAACTTGTAGTACTGCTCGTAAATTCTTCCACACTTTTATTTTCGTATCTGCGGATCCTGTGTAAACAAACCCATCATTGGATTTGGACACAACTATGGCGTTGATGGCATCATCATGAGCGTTTTTCACAGACTCAAGACACCTGAAATCGGAGGTTCGCCAAATCTTGAACGTCCGATCCCACGAAGCGGAGTAGAGGAGCGATCCATCGCTTGATAAAGCTAGTGCTGACACAGTATCAACGTGATGTACCCACGTGCACTTCTTGTGTCGCCTCACTTGTACGTAGTTGTTAGCCAAGAAACATTTTGTAAAACGGTCATTAAGTGTGGGGAGGGTGGCTATGCGTTCGTAGTATTTATTCTTAAGTTTACCTGAGGTTGAATAATAAGCACTAGCGCTGTTATCGATTTTCCAGACACGGATTTTGTGATCTTGGTGGGCACCAAAGAGCTTATCTCCCAAAACCACTAGGGACTTGACTGCAGCGCCATTACCAGTAGCTACCACGTTAGAATGATCATCATCATCTGTTGAAGTAATATTCACATAATTATTAGGGTCTCGGTTCCAAGCTCTGATCTCGCCGTTAGAAGAGCCGCTGTAGAGCAACTTTCCAGCTATAGCAAGTGAGGAGATATAAGAAGAGTTTCCTTTTACTTTGAGAGTTGCTGAGCACTGATGTTCACTTGCTGCTGGGGCTTGTTTTTTAAACGATGAGGAGGAGGCGAGTGAAGGAACTGATGGGAGACTTGGTTGAGATGAGAGAGATGCGTTTGATGATTCCGATTGAAGATGATTCGAGTTTGGTTGAGATTTGGGTTCTTTGTTTCTTCGCCAAGGCAGAGGACAAGGAAGAAGCCCCATTCTTCTGAGCTGATGCGACGAGACTTGCCAGAATTAGCTGAGAAATAGCAATAAAAAGACGATAAAGGGTATTATCATTGTTGTTATTGGTAGGGCAGTTTGCATCAGACAAGTTTATAATAATTTAAAAATTTTTAAATATATTACGACAAAAAAATATTAAATTAGGCAGGGAAAAGTATGGGCAGAGTTTGGACCTATTAAGAATAATAATTAACTGCGCGGAAAAGGCTCTTGCATCACTACTTCGCCAAGTGGATATATGTACACGAATTTACAGTGCTATTTGGCAGCTTTGCATATTTTTAGCACATATGATGGGGACTCTTTACCTTCTTCGTGGCACATTTTCAGCCCATTACATGCATGCTTCCCACTGAAGGGTCTCACCGGGGAAATTTTGAACTTATTTCGTGCTTAATTTGCTTTTGAGATTATTAATCATAATGGCAAAACTTCTTGATTTAAGTGAGCATTTGATGATATATGGGAACGCCAGCTCAGTTAATGGGGTTCTACCACCAACATCAAAATATGTATGCAAATGAAATTAATTAGCTAGTAATGTTTCTGGTGTGATTTATTTGCTTTCCAGATAGCTTTCGATGTAATTGATAATGGAAATTTCTAGATGGGCATGAGTGTCTTCTAGTTGGAATTTTTCCAGTGAACTAATCCTAAAGCTTGGATGACTTGATCTAGATGCGTCGAGTGCCTAGATCACACAGGGTTAATTTCCTTTACCATGGCTTTTACTTATCTTGGTCAAATAAATTTGACTACTAATTTTATGATTCCTATGATTTCTTCTTATATAAAAGGAGACAAAAGTTTTGTAACAGCTTCTGAGTTTGTAGTGATATGAATTAAGATAAAGAAAAATATCCAGAATTGCACAGAAAGATCACGGGTTTAATATGATGAATTAACATGTTCTTGTTGGATCCATTAACAGTTGGGAACATATATCACCATTGATAATTCTTTTATAGTGTGTGAAAAACATTTGAATTGCCGAAGTTTGAAATTTGATACTTTGATTAGAAAGCTTTATAGCAGCTGAATTAATATATTAATTAAAAAGAGAATATTTAGAAATAAAGAAAACATTTAACAAAAGTTTAAACTATCCAAATTGGCTTTGGCTTTTGAAATTAAGGAGTAAATTGGGGTAGGTTTTAAAGGAAAGAAAAGGAGAAATCATGACAAAATAAAATTTCCCAAAAATTTTAATCAATAACAGATATACTAGAAGATGCTGGCAGCAACTTATGCATTGTGACCGCTGCTGCTACTACACGCATCTAAGTTAAAACTCATAAGCAACCTCATAAACTGAAAGCAAGTACAATCGAACGAAACAACATGGGACACGACTCTGCAGCAACAACACATCATAGGAAAAGTTGGATTCACTGTAGATGCAATAAGCTGCGTCTGTTCGTTTATTATTGGCCAAGATTAATTGTGTCTTGAGTGGTGCAAATATGAAGACTCCCATTGATCAATATTTTTCACTATCCATTCCTGTTGGCACAGACTGAACAGTTAAACTCGGCTTGACATGACATGATTCAGACCCACAATTAACATAAAATAAAAATTGACGCAACTCTAAAAAGCATGATGGGGGTTGGGGTTTAATAAAGACAATAGCATTGAACGAGACTTTATCATCTTCACGTCCTTGGCTCTTGAGCGGTACAAGCATACATGATTAATTATATGGGCCTTGCTGCTTTTATCAATTTGCAGATGTTAACAAGTGAATTAGCATTGTTCTTGAATCACATGTTAAGAACCTGCTTGTTTCACATGGGTGGCAGCTGTGGTGTTGGTGAATGGTGAGAGCTATCGTGCGCTAATGCTGACCCAAGAAAACTTCCCCATCGAGAGCTCTTTAATGTTTTCTGTAATGGCTTCGTATAAAAGGGAAAATGAGTCAATTCCCTGTTACCGAGCAAAGCACTGCCTCCTCTTTTATGGGCTTGCTATCTTTTTAACTTGTCATCTCTTTCTATAACAGTGAGGGATATTGATATTTTGAAATATTAACTCACACATCCAATAAAAGGAAATCTATAATTAGGCCCAATTTTATTGGATTGTTGGTTTAATGATATGTGTATTTCCCCGAACATAAGAGTCTTCGCAAAAGCACCAAAAAAGGGGAAAACAAATGGGTATGGTTGCATAACATCAACTAATTGGTAAATTCCTTTGTAATTTGCAAATAGCATTTAGAGGTTAATTGGCCTCAAAATGTTGTGACTAATCGTTTTATTTTCCATTTAGGCAAAACAAAATAATTTCTCAACCTCTTTTCTTTTCTTTTTTTTTTTTCACAAAAACAAAATCAAAGCTAAAACTGACGTTCCATTTTAGCTTAAATTTTGCATTGCCACTCTCATACTGAACTCCCAGATCGAAGCCCGTGGGTGGCGGCATCAAAGTCCATCAAATTGGAGGTTAAAATTTGAACTCAAGTGAAGATGGGAAGTGGTTGATTCGTGATATTCAGACCCCACTTTTTTTGCTCATCAAACCCATATTTATATTATAATAAAAATTTAATCCTGAAATAAAATTAACTAGAAAGGACAAAATGAAAAAATTAGCGTGGTGAAAGTTTGAACTTTGGAGGGCTACAACAGAGTCCAGGCCCATATTGAAACAACAGTCCAGGCCCATATTAATACCTTTTTGTCTTTTGATTTGCAAATTCTTGTGTGTATAATCAGTATAATCTACTGCTGCTTACTCCAAGGACTGAAAAAGCATATTCTAAAAAGAAATACGGTCACCGCAAGTTTGCAAGAATTTAGGCATCACATGAAGATGAATCGGTAGTTGTGACTACATAACCTCAACGTGTCGTATTCACAGTTAAGATATTGTTAGATAATTAGATTTTTATCAACTTTTTTAATTATTTATGCTTAAACAATAGAGTAAGGCTCCTTTAGGATACTGTAGTTTTTTTTTTTTTATATACTGATAATACGATCAGACAACTTAATATTATATCAAACATTTACAAACAATTATTTCTACAAATAACTACTGATATTGTAATCAGACAACTAGCTAGGACCATTAATTTATACTAAATCGGTAATTCTTTATGAAGCACTGCTCAAATTATTTATCACCTCTAATATTCAAGGAATATCTGCTCCACTCATAATTTTTGTAAGAAAGAAAGATATTCTAATCGAACTCTAATTAGAATTGACTATAATGTTTTATTTGCTAAAAGTCAACTTTGGAATATAATATACCATTATTGTAGTTTTTAATTTTTTTTTAAATGCGAAGCTTAGAGAAAGATAAGAGAAATAAAAAAGAAAATGAAAGAGAGAATGAGTGGGGAGAGAAAGAGGGATAAATTTCTCTCATCTTTCTCTACACCAAGCACCAATTTTTTTTTTTTTTTAAAGTGTGGTGTTAGGATCAATTAATTTATCATCTTCTTATTAAAAATATATTGTCTGCTTTTATTCACAAGTCTATTTGCAAGGAGGAAGGGTGTAATTTTGTCTTATTTTCAATCGGAACACCCAAGTTTTTATGGATCAAGAGCTTGAATTATTTTATTTCTCTTTTCTTTTTTTATACTAATAAATTTTCTAGTTTTAGTTGCATGTTTATATAAAGAGTAGGGCTATTTTCACTCTAAAAATTACCTTTAATACTCAATTACTCTGTATATTTATCTAATTTTAAAAATAACTTTTGCTTTGTACTCTTTTATAAACTTAGAAAAAAAAATCCTCACTCAAATTATTTAAATTGATTAACTTTATTTACTTGAAACACTAATAAAACTATTTAGCACACTCAACTTTAAAAGATTTAATACTTATTTACAGTAATATAATCAAACATGTTGTAAATAAATCAGTTAACACAATTTTAGTTAATAATTTTTTTTCCACTCAATTTTAGTTATTACGATTTTGAAAATAAAAATTTTAGGATTTAAAATACGAGAATTATAAATTGAACAATGAGAGTGTGCTATATAAGTATGTAAAGTAATGATATAATGTTAAGTTATAATAAATTATTGTTAGTAGTAATTCACATGACGAGTATTTTTGTAATAAATATTTTTATTAAAATTAGAGTGTTTATAGTATTTTTTAAAGTACAAATAGCTCCATCCTTATACAAAGAGTGTGCAAATTATATTTAAAAAAAAAAACAAATCAATATATAGTCATATATATCATAAAAATAACAATAATACACCAAAAGAATGAGTATATACGTATAAAAGAAAAAAAATACTACAAATCGTGAATCAACTGGGTCACAATATCTCAGAAACCAAAGCTTATTGCCGGATATATTATGATTGCTTCCACAAACGAATGGAATGGAAGCAGAAACAAGTATCTCAGGCAATAATATATCCCTAAAAAATAATAATAAATAAATTAAAAGAATCTATAGGCCCAAAAGAGCAGCCACCACGAAGACAGTCAGGCCCAAACAAGAGCCCAAAAAATAAGCCCTATGGGCATCACTGCTGTCCCTCTGTTGAACGGACGGCACAGATGTGCCGTTGGAATTTGGATTAGTACCGTACAGGGACTGGATCCCCTGTACATCATCGTTGTGCAATTCAACTTTCCTGGATCCAGAAGAAATTGAAGGGTACATTATCGAATCTTCAACAGATGAATGCCCTAACCCTAACAAGTGCCCAATCTCATGAACAGCAACTGACTCAAGATCAATCGCCGACATCGATATCGACGTTGTACTATCACTCGTGATCACCCAGTTCTCCTCGCCGTCTAAATGGAACCGTCCACTTGGCGGCGAGAAGGCGTGCGCCAGCGTGCCCAGAGCCCCATCAAACGGCTCGCCGTCACCGTGATCGCCACTAAAGAACCCGATCCTGATATCGGCGGTCGGGTAAAGGTCCGTCTGAGTGAAAGTCAACGACGTCACTTCCGACCAGCGGTCAAAGGCTGTCGCAAATACGTTCTTGACTTCGTCAGTCAATTGGTTATCGGGCAAGAACGCGTACGTCAGATCTCGCTTATTCGAGGGCCAACGTGGCGTGCCGGGGAAGAAACTGTAGTGACCGACGGTGTGGAAGTGACCATTAGTACTAGAAGTGGCGTTATACGACGTCGGTTTCCCTGAGTTCATGGTTGTTGTGCCGTTGACTATGTCTGGATTACCGCATCTGGGCCGTAGGATCTGTTGCATGGTTTGGCTGTCGAGTTGGCCGGTGGTTTCCAGATTGAAGTTCTTTTGATAAGCTTTGACTGCCGATTCGAGCATGTCGTCGAAGTCGTCAGTGAAATTCGAGGGCAAATCTGGAATGTAACCGAAGTAGTGAAAGTACTTCTTGAGCTTGGCTAAGCCGTCCATCTTGTCGCCGGGATTGCATCCGGTGAAATTCTGAAACGCGTCCCACGCGCTGGAGGTGGCGTTTGAGAGTATCCATGGGGGAATTGATGATATGTTGGGGAAGAAATGAGCTGATGTTTGAGTTGGTGATAGTGATAAAACTGTAATTGCTGATGCCACAAGAAGAAGGTATCTCATTTTCCGATGTGGGCGTGGTGTTTGGCTGGGAAAAAAATGTGATTTTCTCTGGAGAGAAAGGTCATGTATATGGCTTATATATAATAGAAGAAGAATGTTCGGGGACGGCAATTGTCAATTGCATTGAGATTGAGCTCTTCGTCGAGCGACTCATTTGAAATAAGTTATCGCGTTGAATATTTGGCTTTTGAATCGTCCTTTTTGGTCGTTTACGTGTTTATGAAACAACCAGTAATTATTTTTGCGGCATCGATTGGAAAGGTTGAGGTTGAAAACGACAATAATGCCAGCGTTTTTGACTTTTTGTCGTAAGTCCTAACCTGATCAAAGTTGGGGGTTGAGCTGCATCGGTCACTCTTGTGCATGGAAACTTCGCTGGAAGTACACGTGGACGACGGCAATTGAAAAGCATGGAAATTACGAAACTACGGAGGTTAACTAGAATCAACCGGATTCTTGAGGTAGGCTGTGACGCTAGCAACATGCAGAGGAAAAGAAAAAGTGTGCTTCTCAACAGTCTTGGCGCTCATAAACAACTGCTCATTTCCCTACCAAAAAAAAAAAAACATAAAATCATTTTTTTTTTCAATGTCGTGTGAGGGCACACATTTCGGTATAACACCAATTCCGAAATGTTAGCTTATTTACCTTTTTTATATTAAAAAAAAAATGAGTAATTAAATCTTAAAACGTGTTGTCTTGATCTCCGGTGACCATTTTATAAATTAGGGATGATAAAAAAGTCTGATTTGAATTTTGACTTGATTGACGCAGTTTGAATTTTTCAGGCTTTGACTTGAATTTAAGGGTTAAAATTCGGGTTCGGGCTTAACAAAAAAAAGCCCAATCAATTTCGAGTCGGGTTCGGGCCTTAGAGGACCCGACCCGACTCGAATGCTTAATAATAATCATAATAAATATGTTTTAATTTAAAATTTTATGTTTTTATTTGAATTAAATATATATTTTTTGTTTATGTTTGGTTATTTATATGATTTTATGGTTGAATTATTGATTAAAGTAATTTTTCTGTTAAATTTTAATATATTAGGGGGTCAATTTAAATTATTTAAATATTAAAAAAATAAAAAATATATATATTTAGTCGGGCTCGGGCTTTCCGACCCGAAAAGTAAAAATTCGGGCTTTTATCGGGCTCGGGCCCTTAATATATGTTGTTGGGTCGGGCTCGGGCTTGCCAAGCCTACTACTACAAACAAATTCACATAATACAGAAATTTGAGTTCAGTATAAAGTAACGTATATCTCAAGAATGGCTGGCTTTGAAACGTATATTTTGATCTATAAATTAATTTTCTATACATATGGGAATGGAAAGGGAAGGGGGGGGGGGGGGGGAAGGAGACTAATATCTCTATACCCATTCTCGATATTCTGCACGTCTTCATCCCCTCTTTATTTCTATTAGAATTGCTTAAGGCAATCCTGGTCTATTTTTCAAAAAAGAAACTGGGTAAAAAGTCATCAATATTTCTTGCTTGAATAACAAATTGAGTATAAAATTATCTTCGTATCCTCTTTAAATAAAAAAAATTTTCTAAGGGGCTCGTCTCCGCGGAGATTTCTACCATCTCTAATCGTGTATATGTTGCTTCATGTTTTTTAAACATTATTTCCTACATGGCAGCCTCGTCGCCACATGAAAAGCTTGTGGAATGTAAGTTGAGATTTCAGGAACGCCATTGTGAAACATATGTTGATATCAAAATCTAGCTCAATGATGTGATCAGGTTGTATGAGGATCAGGCTATGTAACCTCCTCAAGATAGTGCTATATGACCTCTAAAATTAGGTGCTTTGATCCACAAAAGAAAGAAATCGTTAGAGTGCTAGTGTTGATACTGGTGAAGACCCGCCAATACTTAAGTTAAAAATTAAGAGTCTTGTCGATAACAACCGAAGGAAAAAGAGCTTCTAGTTTGTTTTTTGTGCTTGAAAAGCAAAATGCCTTATATTGTGTGCGGGGTCCTTTTTAGTGATGTGTTTTATAAAGTCTATATCGTATTTGGAATACCTAATGAGGCGACACATGTGGAGGGATACGTGGAATTCTTATCGGAGATAGATATTATAATTATTACATGTAAGATGGGGAAAATAGGGAATAGTAGGGAGTCATTTAGTTCACTTGTGCTATGTACGAAGTGATAGGACAAGAGATCTAAATAAATAGTAATGCTGAGGTTATAGTTGGGTATGACTAATACCCCAACGTATATGCAAGGTAGATGCACATTTGATACTGAGGGTAAGGTCAAAGTTTATCTGTATGTTATCAAATAGGTTAAGAATTTTAGTGTATTCGGAGAGAAAAGATGAAAGTAAGGAAAAGCGAACCATGTGGACTAGATAATGTCAAAAATGGTACTTAGCATTGTGTGCATATTAATAGGACATTACGTGTGCACGTCATGCGAACATGCATGTCCTATCGCTATTGACTACGAGGCAAGGTCTGAAGCAATAGCGGATGATTGAACGACTTGGGAAAAATAGAGGGAAGTAACAGGCTATAAGTGAAATACGTTTTAAAATGGATAGAGATCGTACTATTTCCGTTATTCAAAAACTGAAAGCATTTCGAAACTTTGAAAAACAAAAGAAAATGAGACGAACGACGAAGGAATCATAAGAGAAAGTGAACTGATAAAGCAGTGGTAGTGAGAATGGAACAAAGAGAATAAAAAAGCTAACTGGTATGTTTTCCCTAATCTATCCCTCTGTTTCATTCCTTGTTCTTTGTTTTTTCTTTCTTTTTTTTAAGATTTCTTATTAGTAATGTTGATAAAATTGGAGTTTAGAATAATTACAGATATTAAGATTGTGTTGGTTTGGTACCTCTGGGGAAGTCGTGACCAGTTCTTGCTTATAAACGTGGTGAGTAAGGGAGATTTGATGAGTAGAAATTCACGGGATATGTTGCAGAGTCATTGGGTAGAGTGTTTGGAGATGAAAGAGAAGTTAGGGTTGACTCTGTAGAGAGTAAAACCGAGGTAGATTCAGAGTTAATATAGATGAGGTCGGGGATGCAACTACAGAGGATAAGGGATCGGGTGATCATAGTAAGAGGAAGAAGAAAAGACGGATGAAACCCGACCCGAGCCCCATAGCTAGAATACAGCCCATAGAATACGATGTAGATAAAATTAAGTCAATCCTTCAAGAGCATGGCCTCGAGGTTATCAGGGAAGAATATATTATCCTAGGGGGGGTTGTGGAGATGAGGGTACCTAAACGAGATGAAAAACCAAGCCATCCTCCTAATGGTGCCGTGGCTATATGTTCGGAGTTTTTAGATTGTGGGCAAAGATTACCCATGCAACCTTACTTTATAAAAATGTTGGCCTAACTAGGCTTAGCCCTCTGTCAATTATCGTTAAATGGATGGAGAATGCTAAGAGGTCAATACGAAATATAGACGAGAGTTGGTCTACCCGAGCACACATTTCATAAATTAAAGAGGTGTTTCAAACCCAAGAGTAACCCAAAAGATCATGATGGCTGCTATTATTTATCAGCATGGCCAAAAACACAAAGGTTAGTCCAGAATCTACCGACCGCTAATAAATATTTCAGACATCGATGGTTCTCGATCTTAGGAGAATAGGGTCAATTTACAGAAAAGCAAAGGTACGGAGTACCGAATATTTTTAGACAACCAGGTTTGATCTAGTGAACACTTTTAGAATATTCAGTTAGGGAAAATGAAGATTGTAAAAAATGATAACTTATGTACCTGTGTAGTTTTTTGGGTAACCGGCCAAAGGTATCAGCACGTGTTCGGTCTAATATTAGAAGAGTTCTAGCATATCGTTGGCTATACACCGACCTCCTAAGATTAGAGAGTTTTGCGGTAAGTGTACTTGTTCCTTTGTATTAAGCGAGATCATTACAAGCTGTTCAGATAAAGAGAAGAAGTATATGATTTGCTGACAGTTAATATCTTGGAAATACTCATTAAAATGTGATCACATAATTGTGTTACTAATCTCATGAACAGGAGCAATGACATTAGGTATCTTGGCCAGATTGAAGAAACGGCCATGCAAGGAGTCAACAAAAAAGGACTCAAGAGATGGAGATTGGGGGCACGCTTTTATCGCTATTAGAGTTTGAAAACAGAAATCGCCCTTTTGTAGTCTGCTCAACTGCACTGGTATCCGCTACCATATTGAGCACTCGTCTTGGGGAGATGACTAAAAGATCAGGACATGCTATTTCCGAAGCAGAGAAGTTTATTAAATTCCATATGATTTAACAGCGTGTCCGTATTAAAAAATATGATAAATCCTTATTTTTTTAATCATATTTTTTTTAATGCAGATACGTTATTAAGTCATATGACTTAATAAAATTATTTTTAAATGCATTATAAAATCGTGTAGTTTAATAAAGGTTTAATAACATTAAAGTCTGACTCCATTAAACCGCATAGCTTAAAGCATGTGTGTATAATTAGTTTTCCAATCAAGAATCTCTTACTTTAAATAAGTAAGGGATAAGATAAAAGATTAAAAAAATACAAACTTCAATACATATAGTTTACCCTGTAGTATATATTTTTATCTTTTAGCTAACTCTAACTTTATTAAAGTTAGAAATCCCTATATGTATGTATGTATGTATGTTTAAAAGATACACAGTTTTAATTGCAAAGCCATTATGTATGTATGTATGTATAAAAGATACACAGTTTTATTTGCAAAACAACGGCTTTTGGATCGTAAGGACCGGAGTAGAAGTTCCATATATAAAAGGATAAACCTCGTATACAGCTAGCGATAGAAACTGGTCAAAAATTCTAATTATATAAACCCAAAGGCATCCTCTCTCCCTCTCATATTGGGAGAAACAACAACCTGTTAACATAACAAACACAACTCCATCGATCGCCCAAATCCTTATTCTGTGATTGCGATCGAGGTGGGTGGAGGAGCAGATCAGCAAAAATGGGTTCTCATAATGGAATTGGAAACACATGGGCTGATCAATGGGACAAGGACAATCACCACAACGTCAACCCCACAGCAAATTATTATACCCCAGAAGACAAGAAGGCTAAATATAAGAAGAAAGTCGGAGAAGGTCTTGATAAAACTAAAGAGGTTGCAATTACCGGCATGAAGAAGGCTAAGCTTGGCGCCTCCGCCAGTTTCAAATGGATCAAGCATAAGTGCAGCAGGAACAATTCTCATAAGTATTGACATTGTCCCAGTGATCTACAATTAATGATCTTTCTTCATTTCCTTTTTTTCTTTTAATTAATTTGCTTCACAGCTCTGTTTCTGTTATGTAAACATTGGATACGTATTTGATTGTGCCCTTCTTCTATGTTTTTAGTTTGTTTTGTTTTGTTTGTGTAGAATTATGATTGGGACGTATGCAATATATTGAAAGGCTTTTTTATCTGTTGATTTTGATGCCGTTAATATGCATCCAGTGTTATTTCAGTTTGGCTTCTTTTGTTTATAGATGGTATTCTTCATATTTCATATTTGTTCATCAAAGCGTAAGCAATTATGTCATGGGTTCGTGTCTTTGAGCTGGTCAATACCTTTACCTTCTCGCCAAGAAAATAATATTATTAAGGCACCGGTCAATATTCACGTTGAAAAAAAAAAAAAAAACTCGTTCAACCGTAAACCTGCCCTCATATGAGACTTTCAAAGTAAGGGTAGCTTGTTGAATTGGTCTGGAATGATTTTAATATTGAGTCCTCTCCTTCTGGATTTTGATTTTCCCCCCCCAATGTGGATGACTATTGATCAATGGACAAATGACAACGTGTCTATATATATGTAGTTATTCCCCTTGATATTATTTGGTTAAGGTTCCGGCAAATGTAGTCGTTAAATACTGTGTCTCATACAAACAATGGCGGTAATGCTAACGACAACCTGTTACCTGTGCAAATTTCGTTGAAATCAAGCCAGTGACGGAATGTCCAAGAAATAAAAGAGATTCCCTTGTTTTAAAGCTTTTTTATAGCATGGCAGCGCAAAATTCCATATCTATCTATAGCTCGTTTGGGTGCGTTTTAGATAGGGATAGAAAAACCTTGAGCCCCAAATGAAGCCGGGATTGGGAGAAAAACGTTTTCAAAATTCTTAAAGAGTGGAGTTTTGTTTTGAACGCCCCGTTCTAATCCTAAATACTTTTTTTATATAATTTTTTCAGTGCACGATCATAAAGAAACATAAAGAAAGTCATTTTAGCACACCTAATAATTTATAGTCTATGTCAGTCTTTAAAAATATAAAATGTCTTTATTTTTTTATATTTTTGCATGAGTAGGACTGGGACTAGGAGCGTGGGATGGGATCGCTCTGCTCCCCATCCCCAGATGAATCAATATAATCACCCTTCTATTTACCTAAATATGAGGGCCACGTCAATATTATCTCTGTGGCAGTGACAGCATACTTTGTCTGTTTCTTTCTGACTTTTTATGCCTTTTCTGTCAGCAGCACTTCATTTTTTGGAGCAAAGGTTATTGTTCGAGTTTTCTTTTACACTAGTCTATGTGATTTGTTGTCAACTTTTCAGTCGGAAGTGTTTGGTGTTTCTTTTATTTTTTTCACTTTAAAAACTGGACTCATAATTTATATATCTATCTTATCTCATTTTATCGAGAAATTTTAAAATACAACCGAAGTACTATATCAACTGTATAGTAAGTAAATAATGTTATACTATGTATGTATTTATTTAAAAAATTATCATATAAGTAATGATTATATTAAATTTAATTATATATATCATGCGTGTATTAACGGATTGTAATACATAAAAAATATTCTAAAATTTCTCTATTTTATCGTTTCATTTCATACATAGACCGTATAATGTGCATCTTGAGTCACACGTCATATATTATTGATATCTCTGGCAAGGAAAACAAACAGGAAAAAAATGTGGCTCCGGCTACGCTATGACGTAATTAAAAATGATCAACTGTTCCTCGAGCATAGATCAACTTAGCATCACGTGACAGTTGAATGATCGAAATAAAATTTACCCCCCTTGCATGTGCGTGTCAGGGGTGTTTTTCAAAGATGAATCTCGGGCACTCAAACAGTTAAAAGTTTGTTACTAGTTCTAAGGCAATAGTGTCTCCACAGTAGTGGCTGAGCATCAATTGTATTTTGTAAACAACCTAAAAATAAAGTTCATTAATATATTGACTCGGTCAGTTTCTCTTGAGGCATATTCGTTCATCTCACAATCCACAGACTTGTTACTGTAACATACAGAAAAAATTAATCTGGCTAGAGCTTTGCTGCAACAAGAATGGATCAGGGTTCAGAAATGGGTTCTATCAGTATCCCGGATGTTCCTCTGAAGTCTAGCAACAGGAGAATGCCGGTCCTGGGCCTCGGCACAGCGGCCTCTCCGTTTTCAGGATCAGAAACGACGAAACTGGCAATTCTTGAAGCAATGAAGCTTGGTTATAGACACTTTGACACGGCTACGCTCTATCAAACGGAGCAGCCACTTGGTGATGCAATAGCTGAAGCACTCTCTACCGGCATAATTAAGAGTCGAGATGAACTCTTTATCGTATCGAAGCTTTGGTGCAGTGACGCTCATCGTGAACTCGTTGTTCCTGCCCTTCAGAAGAGCTTAGAGTAAAGCATTTCTCTTGCATGATCAGATCAATTTTGGGTCCATGACCATATGTGTACTTCTTGTTGATCAATAAATCCCTTTGTGTGCTTATACCTCTTTTGTGCAGGAATCTTCAGTTGGAGTACATTGATCTCTATGTTATTCATTGGCCTGTGAGCTCGAAGCCGGGGAGCTACGAGTTTCCGATAAAGAAAGAAGACTTCCTTCCCATGGACTTCAAGTCTGTCTGGGAAGCCATGGAAGAATGCCAAAATCTTGGCTATACGAAGTCCATTGGTGTCAGCAATTTCTCATGTAAAAAGATTGGTGACATCCTTGTCACAGCGAAGATTCCTCCTGCTGCGAATCAAGTGAGTCTCGTAAAGAAATCTTTTTGAGTTTTCGGAGAGGATTTTATCTGACGTCTTTGCAATTTCAAAAGGTGGAAATGAACCCCCTATGGCAACAAAAAAAATTAAGAGAGTTCTGCAAGGCCAAAGATATCCAATTGGCAGCTTATGCTCCCCTCGGAGCCAGAGGAACCATTTGGGGCAGCAATAGAGTTATGGAATGTGAGGTGCTGAAAGAAATTGCAGAAGCCAAAGGGAAGACTGTTGCCCAGGTGCTTATTTAACTTTGAACCATTTGTTCACGCAAATTTTATATCAAAATTTTGATGAATTCAGAAACTTGGGATGAAACATTTTTGACAACAGGTGTGTTTAAGATGGGCATACGAGCAAGGGGCCTGTGTGGTGGTGAAGAGTTTCAACAAGGAGAGGATGAAAGAGAACCTTGACATATTCAACTGGGAATTAACCGACGAAGAGACCGAGAAAATCAATGATATCCCACAGAGCAGAGGGTGCCTCGGAGAAGATTACATCTCAGCGACTGGACCCATCAAGACAATTGAGGAACTCTGGGATGGAGAAATTTAATTTAATAAGTTAATCCTAACTAGAGGTACACCGAATTCTTGTAACAACAAATGTTATTTCCATCAATATGATCAGCTTTTTGAATTGAGCTTTCGACAAAGTTTCCCATAATCTTGAACAAAATAATTATAAAGCCCTCAATCCATTTAGGTTTCAACTCTTCAGCCAACATGTTCTACCATCCTTGTATGGATTAGTCAGGCCTATTTGCTATTGCTACCAAAAAGCGACGCTCTGAATGCGTTGTATTTCAACTTTACCCAGAAAAGAAAAGGGCAAAAAGAAAAGGCCTGAAACGAGGATTAATCATCCGAGAAACCATTATAATGGTTTCTAGTACACATTTTAACTCATTTATCAACTTAGCTCCTCAAGTTGCATCTCTGTGTTTTCACCGGCATGTAAGCGCGCTCCTTTTATTTGGAAGAAGAGGAAATAATAAGCTTTTCCTTGCAAGTTACAAGGCTAGATGACTCATGGCTAAGTGTTTTACGTTTACTCAGAAACCACCCATCGAATTTCAAACCATATTTATAGAGAAAAAAAACAAGAAAGTTCCGAATCCATAAATTAAAATCATTCCCTCTATTTCAGTGACATGCATGTACAGACACATACTCCAACCCTAGTGGAAAGTAGGTAGGAACATAAAGCTTGGAGCTTACACTCATTCTATGATTTCCATACCTCATCTTTGCAGCTTGATAAATGGCATCAGTGCATCTTTCAGGAACATAAATTATAAACAAACAGAATGATAAATTCAGCATCGCCGGGGCCGTTCATAACTAGGAGGTAAGGATGGGCAGTTTTCGTTCATGTTGGCATATGGCTCTATGGTGTTGTATTCCGGCAGTTCCATCCTATACTCACCAAGAATCTGGCAAAAGGGAAGCTTAGCTTCCTCATTGTTGCACCAACTTGGCAGGCGTGTTTGATTATTTTCAAAAATCTTAAGCATGTATGCATCACGAATCTGTTACCAGGAAAAATGTAAAATGACATAGAACTTGCAATATGTGCAGAACAAAGGAGACAAACAATTTAACACTTACAGTAAATTCAGTCACTTGTATAAAGTTGGCAATAGGACCAAAGACTCCGGCTTCTTTATACATTTCAAGAATAAAGGCAACACATGTGGTTGATTTCCCATCACTGTATACCCATTCATCTTGCTCGGGGATGGTAAGTAATTGATCAAAGGATATGCCACGCTTTTCAATCTCGTCTAGAATTCCATGGAGATCTAAATCCTGATAAGAACAGGTGAAAGAGATATAGCAATTTCTTTATGTATCATTTAACATAGTACAGGAATAATAACAATTAATTCAATTATCACAGACAAGTGAAATAAAAATTAGAAAGCACATTTCCAATTATCCATATTTCAACAGACAAGTTTAAAATTGCTCACAAGAAAAGGCAACAAGGGAAAGAAAGTAATTGAGGATTAAGCACAAAGCACCTCAGTTCCAAGCCGCTTGTTTAGAGCTTCATTCCACATATTTGCAGCGTATGCTGGCTGCACTCTAGTCCACATAGACATGACAGAAACCACCTGCAAATAGAATCAGACAATCATGAATCTCCTCATCCTGTATTTCCAAATACAATGCAAACACATATTAATTATATAGACTCTTACTCCTCTTTTCGGGAAAGAATAGTGACAATAACCACTAAACTAAAGCGTGGGGACCAACTTCCAACACCACCATGAATTTGGATTTAGGAAGCAAAGCTATCTATAACCATGATTGTGACACCTCGTAAACCATACACATCATTATGTTCATGTTTACGCACTTGAATACTGTCTGCACACACGTATATGATGCACAAACATGCCACAACCATGAGGGATGCACACGTCCCTGATAAAAGATATCCAAACTTAAAGATAGGAAACTCGATGCCATAGCAAGACCTGAAATAGAGCTCGTGTGTTTCTCATGCACCTGACCAACTAATAATTATTTCACAAGCAGCATGCCAACCACTTAATACAACACTATGTTTTTCATACAGAATACAAGTTCAATGAACAGGTAAATCTCAGTAAACTAACACATACCAAGTGAGCATCAAGGGGTGGTGGATAGTTGTCTGCCATAGTGTCAATCCAACTAAATATCATGTTATGATAACCATATGGCTTTCCTGACATGCTCCGGGCATATGCCCATGCTGCTGTAGAGTTGAACTTTGCACGCACATCAGGATGTAAAGGAAGTAAGGCTATCTGTGGATTCGAATCATCCTTAAGCGCTAATTCCCACCATTCATCCCACGGAATAACCACTATGATTTCTTCTCCCTGCAAATTCAAACAATTATATGTTGTAAGCACAGCACATTTATATCCATAAAAATCATTTCCATATAGGTCGGACCCTTTCTTTCCTATTCCATTTATCCTTGTCTGGCAATATATATTTCTTCAATGCATACCTTTTCATTCTCATGTCCCGACTCACCAACCCATAGATTACCCTCTTTGTCCTTCAAACACACAGCTGTATGACCAGCAAATGCTCCCGTCACCCATTTTTCTAAAGTCTCAAATCCACCCCACCGACCACGGATCTTTGACACTGCCAAAAAATCACCAGAATGTACATCCTCCGGATTAATGGTCGCACGCCAAGGCTGAGGACGTTTTTCAAATGTTGCACCCATGTGCTTCTCGAGGAAAGCCAGGTTAGCATTCTGACCCCAGTGAGAGTTTGAAAACAGAGGCAAGACATCTATTAAAGAAAGCAAGGTCCCCATCATTCCTGATGGCATAAGAAATACAGAGACTCCATGCTGCTTCACCTGCTCAACGGGCAGTGAAAATGTCACGTCTGTACAACATGATAATGAGCAAAAATATAACAGACAAGAAAATTCAGCATACATATTCTAACTCAGCTGGTTCTTCCCAAGAGTCAAATTTCAGTGTATGTTCTCGAGCGGAGAAGTAGTAGTCCCAAGTAACCCTGTAGGGTGTTGCAAAAACATACAGATCCATACATGTCCAGCTGTGTGCATCAGACGTCTGCCATAAGAACAGAACAAATTAATTTCCCAGGAAAGAAACAGCAACAGTAAAAACACACCATTACAAGAAAGTACCAAAAATTTCAATTACCGACCTATCAAAGCCCTGTTCATACTATTCCAAATTTTCACTGTACTGAGACATTTAAACAAATTCAACTTCTTTCAATAATCAACGCTTTTCCTCAGATACTAGAGGCTGACGGAAATATCTATAAGCTAAATTGCAGGCATAAATTTATTCATTACACTCAATGGATGCCCAGAGTTGTATGTAATATCACTAATTATGAGGTAATAATCAGATTTAGAATCATACAAGAAGACGAAATGGCAATAATAAAGATCAAAATAAACAAGCAAGGTTACCTTGAGATAGAGGACGCCGCCGCCCAAGGCAGGCTCACGATCACCTTCAGTGAACTCGAGGCGAGCTTCGTTACCGTAAAAGCAAGCACCTCTCCACTCGATTGACCCATTATTAGGAGTGACCGATCCGACATAATAAGGCAACAAATCAACAGCACTGTGAAAATTATTCAGTACCGGCCATGACAACTGACGTGGCAGAACTGGAAGCACGTCGTTCACTCTAAACGGAACCTTGAGGCCTTGACCAAAACCTAATCCTAAAAAACACAATACCAACCCCAATACATATCGAGACATGGCAACGTTTCTTTTTCCCCCTTTTATTTGATCAATTAAAAGTCTGCAGATAAGGAAAAAAAAAAACCCTACAAAGCTTTTAGAATTTTTCAGCTCAATTGAACGGCGATTTTAAGGTGGGTCCACGGGGATTTGAGTTGGCATGCGCATGCCGGGGAGGGAAGGATTCTTTTGTCTGTTTTGGTTCGAATCCGGACGTTATAGGTTGGTGGTGGCGGCAGCACTTCACATTTAATGGAGTTTTGTTTGATGATCATTCTGCTCTCTGATGGGAGCGATGCTTACGTGGCGAATCAAGTCGAATACGCGTGTCCGGTTCTTTGAAGTTAAACCTGGCTTTTTCATTAATTGCCTCCCCGGTTTGCAGGTTTTTTTTTTAATTTTTTAATTTCAGTTGGAGAAGTTTTTTTTTTTTTTTTAATGACAGTTCAATATATATGAGGTTAAATTTTGTCAATCATAAAATAATTTCCGAAATTACTGTAAATATATGCACAATGACATTTAACACAAAAAAAAAAAAAATTGATAAATGATACTAACAGACGATTGGTGACGTTAACTAAGAAATTCAAAATTTTTCTATGATTGTAAAAAAAATAAAAAATAAAATCTAATACCGAATCGTGTCATCTCCTATAGGCCTGCCGCCCATACGAAACTAATCCTTTTCTGCGTTCGAGTGTTTAACGTTTTTCCCCTAGCGAGCAAGAGCAACTGCTTAACCATAACAACAATTTGGAGTAATTAACACTAAAACATGCCAAATTTGAGTAAATGATTTAAGCTGCAAATGGGGAAAAAAAATTATTATCGAGAACCACAAGAAGTCTGGAACCCAGATGATGTTCAAGTAGAACACCATGAGAAAGAGTTGCCGTAAAACAACTCCAGTAAATTAATCTGAAAAGCAGGTGTGGTCCATAAACCACCATCATCTCAAGTCAGAATCCAAACTCACGCACTATTAGCTACCGTCTGTAGTAATCTGAAACATAATCACTATTTTTATTTCTGTGAAACTTCAATCACATAAATAATAAATTGGACATCAGCAACTTCACAAATCATTATCCATCTCAGGTTGCACAGAGGTGAGGACTGCGTCAAACTCTGAACCTGCATTCGATAGCAAGCTGGCAGGCAGTTGGACAGCACCAAACCTTCACAAACCCTGAACAGAAAATTCCATTACTACATCATTAGACATATCTCATCAGCCTGGATAACTCCATCAAAGTTATTACCTGAATCACATGCTCCTTAGATTGAAGGGACTGACATGTACGCTTGAAGGACGCAGCAAACAATTTTCAAGCAGATGCAAATTGCCAACCAAGCCACTTCACATCCCAAATAGGAAGCAATTTGAATAGCAAGGAAGAAATAGGGCACTGTCTTCAACCACCATTGGCTGCCTAAATGGGTTTAATTGAATCTACAAGAAGTAGGCTTTGAATTAAAATCCGATCAAATAGAAGATTAGGTTTATTACCATATTTGACAACATCAACATTACAAAGAAGCAATGTGGACATACAGGAAGTGAAAGAGGACGACCAGTTAGGCTGCTTATGCAAGAAGCTGCAAGATGACAAGCTTCTTCACAGTAATCAGAAAATACTGCTGGGACATTAGTCTCTTTTATTAGCTCCTGAAAAGCAGTCATCCAAGCAATTGAGAAGTGATGAATGAAGTGCAGGCATATAGACCATAGCAAAACCAGTTAAAGCAATTAAAGCTTACAATAGTTGACGGCCAACTTGAATAAGCAGCAACGCCTGCATTTGGAGCAATGATTAATTGAGGAGATGAATCCTGTCAGTAGAAAATAAGTCATGAGAAATAAAAGACAGAACAATGTGGATATAAGATTTCCAAGATGAGAGGCTTTGGATGAACAACTAAAGGGAGAGAGAGAGAGAAAGAGAAAAAATAAAAAAGGGAAGAAGCACATATAAATGTCTGGGCAGAGCAGAAGAGTACACCTTTATGATATCTCTATAACGATCATGATAAAATCCTTTTTGCAGCCGCAATGTCACTGCTGAAGATCTAACTGTACCTACACTACAATTGAGCTCCTTACTTGGAGATTTGCATATGCAATCAGAGTCGGTGCAATGAGCATAACTACAAAGATCAATCCTCTCACCATCCCTAATCATTAAACAAGCATGAAAAGAAGAATTAAGTATTGAGAAAATAACTGATGCAAGTAGCATTAATTCTTTCTAGAAGATTAGCAAGGAATTCCCAGAAGTAGTAATTGCTTTATCTTCATGACAGAGCATCCATTCAAAAAGAAATCGACAAGGCTTATCCGAAAAAGGGAGAAAAAAAAAGAAGAAGGAAAGAATAGCAACTTCTCAATTTATATCCTCATGCCCTGGCCAGGATCCTTCCTTACAACCTGGCCACTTCTTCATGAGGCCTATTTGGAATAAACTAATTTAAGCATAACTGCATAAGAGACCAAACTAGACCCCTGCCAACGTGAATCTTGTAAACATAAAAAATATAAACATCTAACAGGGCTTGAATTAATTAATGTTTATCTTTCCATGATATGTATAATATAAACTACTAAGCTCACTGAAGACTTGGATTTGACTCCCTGCTGACGGGAACACAGCCAATTCACAAATTACCTATGTGATGGAATTTCAGGTCCAATAATCTCCATATGCACCTGCACACCAGGAAAAAGTGCACGCAACTCCCCAAAGACAGGAAGTTGTAGAAGCTCTTGCTCAGGCCCTGAGAAGCTCAAATCATTAAGTAAAACCACATAAATACTAGTGCAACTGAATGCTAACCAGATTTTGTGGAAGGCGACAAACCAAGAACATGCATTCAAATGTGCAATATTAAACTTCAGAGTTATTCCCCAATGAAAATAATTCAGCATTAACAAATATTAAACCATGTATATATGTTACTATAGCGTAAATCGCAGTTTTTAGCATCTGCTTTAGAATTTGATCACCAATAACTACAATTCCTTACCTAGTATAACCTGATCACTAACAATCCTAAAATAAAAAGCACCTCTCAGACAGCAAAATTGAATGTTGTCTTCCCATGGGATATAATAACAATGAAAAAGCTATGGAAAGGGGATTGTCTAAATTGCAAACAGTTAAAAAATCCATGCACTAGAAGCAGTTTAAAAAAGAAATGCTTATAGAGTGAAGAGTTGAAGGAAAGACTATACCAAGGTAGTGTATGCAAAGATTACAACCGATTTCCGAACTAAAGCTTCTCAACCCAGCAATTTGAGTGGCATAATATATTGTAAGTGGCTGCAATTAAAAACGAAATGATGAGAGTGGTAATAACAACCTGCATATGTTTGGGCTGGAAAAAGTTACAAGTATTCACTTAAGATTTTGTCTTGACCATTAGACATTAATGCACATCTGGGATAAGAGCGTTTCAGTACTCAAACTCCCAATATCCAAATACAGCCTAAAACTTAAAGCATCCCTGAATTAGAGATCTTGTAAAACAAAGTAAAGCAACCAGGTAGGTAAGTGTCCATTCATCAAATATATTCCAGATTCAGCCATGTGAGATTAAAGGCAGTCTGATTAGGAACTGTGTGATTACAATGGTTGAAAAGGATATACAGACAAATGCTTCAACTTGTTATAGTTGAGACCATACATATCTTACCCAGTGCAGAAGCAAAGCAATAGGTGAATGCAGCGGGATGCTCCTCCACTCATAGTAATCCTTCCAGCTACATAAATCCTTTGATACTGGAGATGAAGGCCCTGCATGATACAAGACAAAATTAGACAAGCCAATTGTCACATGGAAGCAAGCAGGTGAAGAAAACGACAATACCATAACATGGGCACAAGATACTGGGGAGATGCCAACCGTCATCTTTTGACCTGCCAGTAAAGTAACATAAGTGAACAAGATTAAAAAGTTAAAATAAAAAATAATAAAAATGATAATCACACATGCTAGAAATAATCCAATCTACTAATGCCCCAGTATCCACAATGATGATTTTCCCCTCACCCAAGGATTAACAAATTGAGAAGAACATGAACCATAGCCCTTCCTCTTATTCTTGTCATGTAGATGCATCAGTACACTCTTAATCTTGTAGTACAATTTATAACTGTTTTATATAGGTGACATGCACATGTGAAAACAGCATGTTAATGTTGGTCTGGGGAGATAATTTATATGCTTTTGACAGATTAGTAGGCATGAAGGGATGATTGACTCAAGTAATCAAACTTAAAACAAAGCACAACGGGCAAGTGTGATTGGAAACCTAGCTCCAAATGCAAGATAGGCATCTTTTGCCATTCGAAAGATGAAAGGATGTCAGTGTAATGACATCTTGAAAAAGAATTATATCAAAATTCTGTAAGGTTAATTGAACAGATCCTAATTCTAACATTTTGAAAGAGACTTATATAAAATCTTCTACAACGTAATCCAGGATGCAAAACTCAGACTACCAAGTAATGATAGTAGGAACACAGAATGCATAAAGAACCTTGCACAATCAAATGAAGCAGCTGATAAGGATAAACCGCAACTGCATTCACGCATCCACATTCCCAATTTATGAATTCCCCTTTTGGTTAAAAATGAACATCTTGTTTCCTGCTTTTCACATACCTAACAATATTATACCGAGAGAAGCACATTAACTCAGTTAAAACTTAAAGGGCACAAATGAAATGATACACACTGCATACTAGTTCAAGCATCAACCACTCTTGGTATCCCACCAAGACAACAACAAATTACCTGAACAGTAGCTTCTTCAGAAAATGTAAAAGGAAAATTATTCAAGGCATCTACACGCTTCATTTGCTGTTCTAACCTTTCACACTCTCCTTTATGATCACTCCAATGTGAAATCTGTTAAAAAAAAAAATGTCTGACACAATAACTTTCACTTATTTTTAAAAAAAATTAAAAAAATAAATAGTAAAATGTAAAAAAAGAAGTTAAAAATGATGGACACCTGGTGAGAGACGGAGCAATAAGCAACGGCTCCACAGCGACCACAACGTCTTCTGGCTGGGCCAATGCAACGAGTTCCACGCCCTTTGCCAGCACACTCCATTGCTTTTGGTGCCTCTAATCCCCTGTTAATTTGACAAAATAATAATACTATCTGCTTGTGCTTAATGAAATTGAAATCCAATACAATAGTCTGGTGTTTTGATCATCTAATATCAATCAATCAAATGAAGTAATGGATGTCCTGAAGAACTGATAATAGTGAAAAGCACTAATATAGAAGAAGCACAACGAGCTTTAATTGTACAACCGAGAACATGAGCTTGGGCTTAGATATTAACTATGGGCCCATTACCATTACTCTAAGAGGCATCCTTCTAACACCCCTACAAGTCCTTAAAAGACCCCATCTCTTCAAATTTACAATTTTAACCCCAAAAGAAGGCCACAGTAGAAGACACTCCCTTTCCCTAATTTGTTTTTTGTCCACGTCTTTTAAGTTCTCTCTTATTACAGCATCAAATCTTCGTATAGCAGCATAATAATGTAGCGTTTACTTTTTGGATTGGATCGTGAATTCTGAGGAGTGGGAATCTTGAGAGTGTGGAGTATGAGTGGAAATATGAGTAGGTTGTTTACTTACACTGAAATGGGAGTGTGGAATAAAAATCAGAATCTTATTTATGTGTTTACATTGTTTTAGATTGGGAGTTGATAGTTTCAAATTATAATTTTATCCTTATTTAAAAATCATAATTTTTAGTTATAATGTTGATAAAAAAATATATTTTAATAATAATTTTTAATATTTTAAATTATGTAAATCATAATTTTTATTATTTTTAATTGTAATTATGTAAATTAAAATTATTGACATTAGCAACATAAACGAAACATTATTTTAATAATACAGTACAAAATTAATATTTTTTTAAATAACTATTTATTATTATGGGTAATTTTTAAAAACCTCCTGAGGTTTGAGGCTGTTGCAAGTAGATGACGAAAATCATTTTATTTGTAAAAACCCCCTTTACGTTTTTTGCTCCGTTTACTTACCGTTGGGCAGTTGGGGCATTTATGATATTTCTTAACAATACTAAACACTTTGCAAGTTTTTGTTGCGACTTGTCATTTTGATTTATGCTGCAGGAGCTTATTTCAAACTGTTGGATTCAATTTAAATGAATCCAGTGATTAGATTTTAATATTTATTAAAGTAAAGAAATTATGAAGTAGAAATCAGAAAAAGAAGGGAATCGTTTGTAAGGGCAACTTGTATCCCTTACTGCTATTCTAAATCCCTAAATCCTTAATTTTTTGGTTATAAAAAATCGTGAATTAAGAAAGATAAAAATGACGAAGAGGAGGACAAGGTCCTTCAAGGCTTGGGCAAGAGGCAAAATTACTGCTTTAAAGAAGGAGGAGGAGGCGATAATGAGCTTCTGTTAAAGCCTAGGATGTGGCTTTACCTAACAATGAAGTCTTCGAGATCTTCATAAGTTACACGCTGATAAAGCCTTTTGTCAAAACTGGATGATACTAAGTAGCTCCTTTTGATGGTTGAATTAATGGTTTATTCTTGTGTATCGATGATGAGAAAAGTGATGAGATGAAATTAGATTTTTGTTGTCATATTTTTTTTTATTTTTTCTTTTTTGTGATTGATTGATTTGCAGTTTGATTGCTGAAATAAATTGTGAAATAAAGTAATTTTCAGTTGGAAAATCCTGAGAAATTTTATGTTTTTTGTTTTGGTTTTTTAGCTTATGTAGGACTTATTTTGGGTTTGATTTGCTGCTGTTTCAGGGTTAAATTTTTTGGTAAATTTTTTTGTTGTTTTGGGCATCATTTGCTGCTGTTTTTAGGTTAAATTTTCCGCTGTTTTTCGATGAAATTTTGTGCTGTCTGGGTAAATTTGCTGTTGTTTTTCAATTAAATTTTTTACTTTTTTTTTGGATAAATTTAATGTTGTTTTGTAGGTGAATTTTCTGCTGTTTCTGGGTAAATTTGCCATTATTTTTGTGTATGGAGCTTGCCGGAAAATGGTCATGATGCATTTTGAATGAGTAATGATGGAGGTTGGTAGTAAATTGCTATTCTTAATTTTTTTTTGCCTTTGACAGCCCACTGTTCATGTGTACTTCCTTTAAAATTGGTTTTTGTGTATGGAGCTTGCCAAAAAATGGTTATGATGTATTTTAAATGGGTAATGATGGGGATTGATAGTAAAAGTTGCTTGTGTTGTTACTGAGTACTACTTGCTCCATTTGAGCTTCCAGAATCCATTAAGAGTAGAGGGGAAGAAGAAAATCATGAGAAATGCAAACTATTTGTGTGGTGTGTTGTGAGCTTTTGATTGATGTACCAAGCCAACGGTCATATTGCAAAACAATTATATTTTTTTTAATTTTTTAATTTTTTTTTTTTAGGATGTTCAAGAAAATATCAGTAACTTAAGGGTAAAAGTGTTGTTTTAGTTAATTTTGAGATTGTAAATATTTGGAATGGCAGTGGAAAAAATGGGAAAAAAAAATAGAGCTAGTGATTTGAGGCGTTACAGCTGGGTCCGTCTATAAACCGTGATTAGGGATAATACTGTCTTTTCAAAGTCAATCGTTAGTCAATGGAAAATTTAACTGACAGTAGGGGGCTTTTTACAAATAAATAATTTTCGCCATCTACTTGTCAACAACCTCAAACTCAGGGGAGGTTTTTAAAAATTACCCTATTATTATTATTATTAATAATAAATAAATATAATACTACTAAATTAAATAAATATAATAATAATATATTTTCACGTAAAGATAGTATATGGTATATTATTAATTCTCTATGAATATAATAATATTGTATTTAATAAGCTTAATATTATTAAATAAAATAATATATTATTTAAATAATATTATTTTAAATAAATTTAATATTATTTTATTTTAATAAATATAAATTATATTAATAAAAATAATTTATATTAATAAATTATATTATATTTAATAAATATAAATTATTTATTTTATTTAAATAAATATAATAATATTATTTTTAAATAAATGTAATATTATTTTAATTTAATAATATAAATAATATTTAAAAAAAAAGTGGTAAAAAAGAGAGATGTGGGGAGTGGATTCTCACTCCCACCTCCCCCCATGGGAGTGGGAATCCACTCCACACTCCAAAAAAGGATGGGACCCACGGAGTCCCACTCCTACTTCCCTTCTTTAAACAAGTAAGTAAACACTGGAGTGGGAGGAATCCACACTCCCCACTCCCACTCCAAAAAGTAAACACTACATAAAATGATTTATCCAGTTCCTCGTAAGTTTCAAGAAAAAGAAAACGTTCCTGTAATCAACAACAATCTTTACAATATTTTCAGGACGGATTGTTAATAATAAATCTCATATTAATTTTTAGATTTTTTACCTCAACTACAACTCTTCATGCCTATCTTTTACCTACTTACCATGAGAAGGAGGAAAAAAATGAATTAATAAACCATAAAAGGAAACAACAATAAAAATCCTGCTGATCCGTTACTCTCAATTCACATTAACTTATGTAAAATTTGAAAGAAATGGCTTATATGTTATGAAGCTTTTTTTCTTCTTTTTTTTTTTTCCTGGGGGGAAGGGTGTAGGGGAGGGGGAGTTTGACCGAATTAGAGAGAGCGATAGAGACTATTGGAAGGTGTGAGGGGTGGAGTTTATGTTTATTAAGGGCTATTAGCGCATCATCAAAAGATTTTTCAATAATATTTACAGAGTCACACAAGTAAAAGGCATACCAAAAGAGTTTTCAAATAAAATTCTTTAAATGAGATTGTCTCTGATGAGAGAAAGACAGTCTCATTTAAAGAATCTTATTTAGAGATAGAGTTTATAAATTATTATTTTGGAATTATGAACTTGTTATTACAATTAATTGATTTTTTTTTTTTTGTGCAGTATTCTTAAGGAAAAGATTTTATGAAGAATTTTGAGGGTATTAAAAGATCAACTCTTACTTTAAACTTTGACAAAATAAAGCATTATCTAGTCACTTTTTGCGTTAAGAGTGATTCTAAAATATTAGTGTAAAATGATATATTCCACCAATAAAAGATCCCTTATTTTATTAAAATAAAGGATAACTAATGAGAAAATAAATTAAAATATAAGAAAATATATTTTTTAATATAATATATTTTATTATGTCGTATATTAAAATATATATTTTTTTGTCTTTTAATTTATTTTAAAGTAATATGTCATCATTGATGCATATATATATATATATATATATATATATATATATATATAGATATATATAATCATTCTCAAATATAAATATTTATATTTTTTTAAATGTGAATATATTTTTAAATCATATTATTTTAAAGAGTTATTTTAAAATGAATTATAAAAGTTATGCGGTTTAAGAGAATTAAAAATTAACTCTCTTAAATCTCATAATTTTAAAATGTGTTTATATAAAAAAAATAATAAAAATATCTGGATTAAAAAATGACTATAAATATAAAGAGAGAAGAGTACAACAATTTTTATATTTCCAATTTTTTACCCAGGTAGGATTTAAGTGGGACAGTATCATTGCCCTTCTTCGATGTGTCTCTGCGCGTGAAGTTGCTTAATGCTCACTGTGTGAGTGTGTCTTGTTACCTGCCAGGTTATTCCTTTTTTTTTTTTTTAATTTTTACATAAATACATATATACATTTTTTTTTTGCCCCTTTTGAAGAGCGGTGCCTCTAGTTTAGCCACCCCCATTGTCCCCACACAATCAAGCAAACAGGCCCAGATTGCTTTTAAATTGGAGGGTGAGTCGACAAGCAAACAGAGTCATCTTCATGTGTTTAGCCGTTTATTCACTTGGAAAAAACCACATACAACATCAAAGTTAGGCTTAGATTGGGATTCAAGATTTAGGTTTTCATTTTGGGTTAATTTCGGATTACTCTATCATAAATTAACTATTTTTAAATTATTTTACTTTTCATGAATTGAATATTTTCAAATTACCCCTTATTTTTTAAAACTTCAATTTACTCCTTATTTTTTATTGAAAAGATAAAAAAAAAACATCATCAACCCACTCCAATTAATGTTTTCAAAAATAAATGAGTAATTTTAAGATAGCCAATTCATAAAAGGATAATTCGAAATTTATCCTTTCATCAAAACTAACAAATAATATTTGCCTAATACTGTTTACAACTCATATATGGGATCTTATGCATATGACTATGGAAGTAAATTTTATGTCTCTTGATCATTATTTGAAATTTTGAACAACTAAACCAACACAGTTCCGTCGCCAGTAATTTTTCTACTAACCGAATTGTGAGCGTTAAATTTTTTGTTACTTTTCATTTTAATGAGACTAGAGTGAGACTCAATATTTTAGATGTTACTCTCAAAGTTTTTCAATTCTTGTGATGTTATAGCATATCCTTGATTCCTTAAATATACTCCAAGATAATAATGTTTGAAAATATGGAAGAGAACTTGTTACCTGTTTCGTAAAAGGAGAAAAGGAGGAATAATTAAAAAAAAAAAAAAAAAAAAAGGTTGCCAGTTCAGGAAACCATGGGAAAAAAGATACCCAAATCACACTGAAATATTAAAAAGCAGATTCCCATTCCATATCGTCTTAAATAAAAATTCATCTTTCGCACCGTCGTCATTGCTTTCTTTCTCCATCTCTTCTTTTAGCCTTATGAAGTAATGAAAAAGATTATTAACCTTAATTATAAATTCTGGGTACATTTGAGCTATGATTCTCGTCGAACCTTCAATGTAATATCGGATCCCCAAATCCAATCCATCCAAAGAGTTCAGTAGGTCGGCCATGAGCCCATGCCCCCGAAACACACACATACACACACATGCTAACGCGCCAAAAGAGCAAAACACACATACTCATCAAGATTTTGAATTGGTCGTACGATTACTTTGACCCCACACGTTTTTATTTAGTTTTTTTTTTTTAACTTTCTTGATCATCAATCACATGAAGCCAAGGGTGGAAAATATAAATTAGTGGGTCATGATGGACCAATTTAAGAAAAAAAGAAAGAAATTAAAAAAATTCTATCAAGCTCTAGTCCGGATTGGTGTTGCTTTTCATTATCAATTCCCAAGTCAACCAATTCTTTATGCTCTTTTAATTTCTTTGTTAAAAGTTGGAAATTTATGTTACTTAATTCAAAGAATAATGATAGACATTTAAAAATTTTTTATTTTAAATTATTACGATTGAAGTTAAATTAATTAGCTAAAATAGCTCCTTAAACGACCTAAATATTCTTTATCACAGTTCAGATATCCTAGATTAACTTAGTTGCAAGATAAATAAAAGAACACCAAGAAAAGTCTCATACGACAGCAAACAATAAGAACAAAAAGAGAGTAAAGAGAACAACATAGGAGATTTACATAGTTCGACTTCATTAGGCCTATATCCACATGGACAAACACACACTTGTCAAATTTATTAATCACCAAGGATTTTACAATCAAAATACACTGATTCCCTGAGATTACCAAGCTTACAATTTCTCCCTCTGCCTGAAAATTATTCACCAAGTTCTCTCAAGTATTTCCCAAACCACGACTACTTTGTTTCGTGGTTGCACCTTTGCCTACCTCCTCGACTCCTTGCTATACCTTGGCTTGCCTTATTGGCTGCCCCTTTGGCTTGCATCCTTTTGGCCTACTTCCCCTGGAGCAACTTGTCATCTAAATAGTTACCACAATAGTTACCTATCATCATGGTTATTTATCCAACCACTATGTGCTACGGGTAGTTATCTAATCATCATCGGCAGTTCCAATTACGTCACAAAGCTTAAATAACTTCTGCAATAATTATTTAACCATCATATGTTGTGTAGATTAAATTTCAATTGCGAGATCAGCTTCTTGTGTAATGCAACTACCCCGCTGGTATACGTCAACTATCTGCCATATTCCTAATGGATGCTATAATTTATAACCATAATCTTACATACATTTTATTTTAAATAATATATTATTTATTGAGTAGTTAATAAATCTTGCGGACTATAAGTAAATTAATTATATTATCTAACTAATCAATTAATGAATATCACATTATTTGAAATAATTTTTTGAGATAAAAAATTTAGAATGTCGAAAATAAAATTATAAACCATATTATTTATAAAATATATATGGCAGTTTATGTACGCATGTACCTCAATGTCAATCCTTTGGGTGAGAGTCAACCCTTTTTATTTTTCTAAGAATGTAATTGTATTAGTTTGTTAATAAGAGTGCAATGAATGTAACATATGTTTTTTTATCAGTAATACTACACTTACTCTATTGAGATACTTGATTTAGATCCTAATTAAGAATGTAATTGCATTCTTATTATTATTGTAAAATAACGTGAAAATATAAACCACAAGACTAAGTTTTTATTTTTGGGTGCCACTAAGATGCATTAATTGCATACATTTTTATTTTATTTTATTTTATTAATTCACACACTCATTAAAGCTCGAACCTATGACTTGAGACAACAATTGCATAATGATTAGTGTATATATATATATATTGTTATTAATAATGATTTTTTCATTGTTAATGATCATATAATTACCATTAACCAAAAAAAAATGTTGTTGATACCAAAATTTGGCTCGATGATGTGAGCAGGTCGAATGGAGATCGAGCTGTGAAACCTCCTTGGGATAGTGCTCTATGATTATTGAATTTAGGTGTTCGAATTTGGAAAATAAGAAAATCGTAATGGTGCCAGTGTTAATACCAGCAAAGATCCTGTGATGCTTAAATTAGAAATTGAGAACTTTATCGATAACAACTGAACAAAGAGTTAAGGAAGAGAAAGCACATTTAAATTGCTTTTTGTGCTTGAAAATCAGAATAACTTACGATGGCCTTTTTTTTTTAGGTGTTCTATAAAATTTATATCATATTTAGAATACCAAACAAGGTGACATATGTACAAGATATGTGAAATTTTTTTTAGAGTTAAATATTATAATTATAGTCGTATTTAATTTAGATTTTATACTGACATGTTAGGTCTGTGAAAGAGGATATAACACACGTTATAGAAGCATGATATAATTAAAGATTTAAAGTACCATAGCCACGAATTAATCCTACAACTTTATTATAAGTTTTGATTGTTTCAAATTTATCGGCTCATTAGCAAGTGCTCTTAACCCGCTGTAGCAGTGTGTGATTAAAAATGCAAAACAGAGTAACTCTGCCAGTCAGAAGAGAGATGACAAAAATGGAAAAATTAAAATGGAAAAGAACGGGCCGTACAGGTTAGTTACGGGAAATTTCCTGGGGTTAGCGTAGGTGCGTAACCGTGGCTTTCCTCCCGACGAGGGTTTTAAGTGAAAAGAACAAGACAAGGGTGCCTGTGACGACCAAACATCACGTTGTGTGACATTAGTTTTCACCTCTCTTTAAGGAGAAGATGCCGCGATATGTGGATTTGATCTACGTGAGAACATAAAATCTTCTTTGGAAAGGCAATTCAACCGAAGTGATCTCCGAGATCTGATCTGCTGTGTGCCAGTACAGTGTCTGAAAGTTTAGAAAGTATGGCAAAAGTCCAAATCTTGAAAAAGAGTCTGTTGGTCCCACACCAAGATTTCTTTGGACTCCCAAATCTCCCCGATTTGGCGTCTGGTAATTATAAATTTCCATTTTAAAAGGGAAAATGAAAAAAAAGTTAGAAATGGGTTTCGACAGAGTACAACATCATTCCATCCCACTCGCAGCTGATAGCCCCACTTTCCTCTCAAATGTCCTGACCTGACTTTTTACTATTTATAATTTGTACTTATGTATAATTCCAATGTACTTTTTAAAAAATTACACGTAATTCTAATATACTTTTACCGTTACGAGATATGTATTTTATGTTTATAATTTTATGAAATCAGTTGTTAACACAACTACATGATTCATGATATATGTATCGCAATACTTGAAACATATTATAAGTTAAATATCACAATAATCAATTCAGAAAATATAATACACACAATATCTTCAAAAATCAATGAGTGTGTTGTAAAAAGTTATGCTGACTATTCTCGCATTGACTTACTTGTTATCATTTAGTTGCTTTTGGCTTCATATCATTTATGTTATTTGCATGCATAGTTTGGATAATTCCCAATCACATCCACAATATTTACCACTTTAGCTGCAATTTAAAACTTTTTTAATACCTCATCCTATTCTTAGTGTTAAAATAACATAAGAAAAACACACTGTTTAAGAATAAAAATGATATTTTTAAATACAAATAGATTATTCGGTTGTAAATTAAGACATATTATTTATATGTTAAAAGGTTATTTTTACAGTTTTATCCGTCAACAATATACGGAAAGCATGAATAAAATATTAAAATTCTACCAGGAACCGAAGTAAATCATAATCGATCATCACCTGATGTATATTGCGTTCATCTTCATCTCATACACGCAAGTCGGCAAATACGAAGAGATTGTCACTGGTGTCTCGTTTAATCTGATCTGCACAAAATATTTTGATTGTAATTGATGTATATGCTTATGTTATTCCCATTAAATGGCAGATTACGTTACCGCAGACAAAATCAAACTCGTAATTCTCTCAGGAGATTTTGAAATTCAAACTTTCAATTAACACAATCTCACACTTTCATTGAAGCGAGATTCGTTTTCATATACAGAAGCAAACTTGATACGCTAAAAGCTTAGGTGAATCATAAAAAGATAATAGGATCACCTAAAAGTAAAATAAATAAATGAGGCAAACAAAACACGAGGCGGCACGTGTATGAGCTAGCGGTGCGGTTCGCGTACCTCTCCTCTCTCACGAGATTACTGAAGATGCCCACTGCCATTACCGTTCTTTATTTAATCAAAGGCTTGAGTGCTTGTGGAGGTACAAACACAGTGCAGTTACAGCTGTAAGTGTAGCTTGCAAAAGGGCAGCACAGTAAAAACCTTTACCATCCATTTTAACGCCGCCAGTTCTGAACACGTGTCAGTTATCGAATTAATGATGTGGTCGTTTGACCTCTGCCCAGTTTATCTCCTCGATCCCGACCATCACTATCACTCTCTCTTTTTCTTTTTTTTTACGCATTCCAATATTTGACCAAAATATCGCCGGACAAAAATTAACATCATCGCGATAAGATATGAATGAGATAATGAGGTCTTGATTTTGGAGATCTCACCAAAGTGGATTTCAGAATCCGAGCGTTATTAGAGGCTGGAATTAAAAAAAGAAAAAATGTGCAGAAACGAGATTTCCTAGAGAGAGAAAGATTTGATTTGATAGAGAAAAAAATGAATGAAATAGACAGATAAGACGTATTATAATAATACATTACAGGCAGCGTATAAAAGAAGATGGCTTAGCAGGCCTTGGGTCATGCTTTTGCCTCTTGCTCAAAGGGAGTCACTAAAGCGACACCATCTCTATTCTATTTTTATTAAGAGTTCTTTCTTCTGTCTATCTGTTGTGAGAACTAAGAAAACAGATGACGACGACAAACGGCGTCGCTTCGTGGAGGTTGATGTCTGATAAGATCGGTGGTTTTGATTTACCGCCGTCTGATACTGAAGAAGTTCATGTCCTGGCAGTTGATGATAGCTTTGTTGATAGAAAAGTCATCGAGAGGTTGCTAACAATCTCTTCTTGTAAAGGTCTGTATATTTTCTTACCATTTTTCTTCATTTATGTGTTCTTTTTCCTAATTTTATGTTTCCAATTGCAGTGACTGCAGTTGATAGCGGAAGGAGAGCTCTGCAATTCCTTGGATTAGATGAGGAACAGAGCGCTAATGGCTTTGATGTGAGTGAATTTTGAACTTGATTCAAAGTTGAAACATTATGCTCAATTTTCTGTTATTTCCAATAAGATTCGACCTGAATTCTATTCGATCGTGTGCTGGATTCAGGGTTTCAAAGTGGATTTGATAATCACAGATTACTGTATGCCTGGAATGACGGGATACGAGTTACTTAAGAAAATCAAGGTAACAACTCTGTTTTAACTTTTTTTTATTCAACAATTATTTTTCTTAGTTTACAAAATCTATTTTTGTTTATTTATCAATATGTTATTTTTTCTTTTTTTCTTTTTTTTTTTATCTTCCCTTAATCTTGAACAGGAATCATCTACTCTCAGAGAGATACCAGTTGTAATTATGTCATCAGAAAATATTTTGGCGCGCATAGACAGGTAAAATAAATATATTAATTTAAAAAAACTGAAATTAATTTGAAAGTTGAAACTATTTTGCAGATTTATTATCGATTTATGTTTCAAATTTGAAAATTGCGACAGATGTTTAGAGGACGGAGCAGAGGATTTCATAGTGAAACCTGTGAAATTATCAGATGTGAAAAGGATTAAAGATTACTTGACGAGAGACGTTAAATTGGGAAATGAAGGAAGAGGCATTAACAAGAGGAAGGTACGAGAGAGTTGTGATCTGTCTTCATCACCTCCGTCCGTTATCACATCATCATCCTCTCCATCGTCACCATCATCACCCTTACGATCACCGTCAAATCACTCATCATCAGCACCGTGTTCTCCTACTTCGACGTTAGATTCTCCCACCAGACGCCTCAAAATGACCAACTCTGAATAGATTCCTGTCATGTATTTTACCCATTAGGAATCGTGCAAATGCTGCAATTCTCCGTTGGTTTCAACGGTTTTTGTTGCTCCACTGCATTTTTTTTTCCCTTTTTTTGGGTCATTTGGTCTATTTTGTGTTTTTTGTATGATAATGACGACAATTTTAAGGGCAAAACTATTAACTAATTAAATTACGGAACCATCGAGTGTCAGCGAACCAACGAATCTAAAATCTGAGTAAGTAATTGCCACAATTGAAGACTTTTCATAACAACATCAAGATCTGTACGTAATTATTTTGATTTCAAATCTCGTTTGTTTTAGTTATTTAAGAAATAGTTGTTGCAATTTGAAGAATTTGCATAAATAATAAATGGTAAACTTTGTGTATTTGGAAATTTGGGGAAAAAAAAAAACTGTGCGCCTATTGTCTAGTAGATGGTAACCTTCATAAATATTCCTTTTGCGCACGCCTATTGTATGTTTTTAAGAAAATAAGTGCACCTATTGTAAAGTGTGATTAGAAATCTTAAATAACGTTAAGTAGTCCAAAACAGTTGTCACAATTTTATTTGCCATTACTAATTTATTATAATTTATAAACTTACTATTAACATCTTCACTTTAAACACACTTGAAATTAGTTGATTAAATAAGTGGAGTGTTGAAAAGGAAAGAAATTGATTTCGCCAGAGTTTATTGATGTAATTAAGATTGGCCTGTTTAAAACCACTCGGCTTTGGTTGAGTAGCTAGGAGCCAATTTTCGTGTGAGGGTAGTAGTTCGAACCCCCATAAAAATATTATGTGGGTTAAATTTAAATTTTTTTCTTAATATTTAAGTGAATGTTAAAGTTCCTTTAATATTAGAGATAGTTAAAATTATCGGATTGAATATTAATTGTAGTATCATATGATCTGATATAAATTAAGTTCTACGTCTTAATAATTGTCTGATTGAATATCAATTATAATATCATGTAATATTTTATAATTTAAATAATAATCTCATGTAATTAAAAAAAAAAAATTGACCTGTTTAAATGGTGTTATTTGGAATCTAAATGATTATAGCATGTTACGGTGATATCTGTTTTAGTGAAGAAAATGCAAAATAAAAAATGGGTTAGAAAATACCGACGGAATATTTTATGAATTGTTTCGAGATTGAATTTGAAAAAAGAAATGGCACGATGTGAAAGGATTAGGATTTTGGGTACGCAAAGATCTTGATGTCTGCCAAAAGAGAATATTTGGGATAGGAACGTGAATAGTTGTGAGATGCGTTGGGATGTCTCCTAATGAAGAGGCTGGCAGCTGGCTGAGGTGGGGGCTGTGGGTGTGGCTCAGCTTCAGTGTTCTGTGCATTGTCTAGTTGCCCTGTTGTTGTATGTAGCGAGTGACATTTAGCCATATGCTCGGCTGCCAACACTCAACTGGGCCTTAAAATCTCTCAAAATCTCCTTTCAGTTCCTGGGCATTTTTGTTTCGCGCAAAAGCATCGAACACCACAGGGTTAAGAGCGGTTTTGGTTGGGTTTAGCCCTTATCCACAGCTGAGCTCACAGCTGTGCATTTGCAATGGCGTGATTGGCAGCTTGCCCCTGCCGGCACCCTCTTCGAGCACTTTCTATAATTTTGGTTTTATCTTGCTGTGTGCTGTCAGCTTAAGCATTAATAATGGGACGGTTAATTTGTCATTACATTATAATATGTGATGTTGATGATGTGCTGCAACTAGTTTTTTTTGGAAGTGATTGGTGCGGCTGGCTAAAAAATATTGCAAAAGATCCGATGATTATTTGGTTTCCCTTTCGTGAAAGATATTGGACTTTTACAAAGCATTTAGTTGTTGGCCATGAAAGCCTAGTTTGGCTATTGCAGACGGAAAATAACAAATAATAAAAATCCCTCCTTTGTTTATGTTCAACGTCCCATCACGTTTACCTTAAACTCTTTGCATGACCATCGCCAATCGTTTTTTTGTTTTTTGGGATTGGATTCTATCACCAATCACCAATCGTTCGTTAGTCGGCAAGAACTTTTGAGTTTTTAAACTTGATTTGTACGCAGCACGTACAAGAAATTTCAAATTCGTATCAATGGAAAATCAAATAGGGTAATTTTTTATTTTTTAATTGGTTACCGGCTGCATATAATTTAATTCAAAGCTTACTGATATATATATATATTTCTATAGTACAATGAAGGAGTTCACAAGAGATTGTTATCCCCACTCACATTTGTGGGAGGAGAAATAACCTTAATTTTATTGACATAACAAGTTCACAACTTATAGGACAAAGCTCTAGCTACTCTAATGAAGGTAACGTTCATGTCGGACTTCAAAATAAAAAAGTTAACTAAACCTTGATTAGGAACACTAATGAAGCCTTTGCTTGGGGAAAGATGGAGTGATGGTACTTGATCCCCCCGGTCTATCTCTTCATCCCCACATTTCAATTTAACTCATTTGTTTTTAAAATTATTCTTATTAAACAATAGTTATTATTACGTATTTTATTTGGACAAATGATCATTTTCTAGTACTTTTCTCTCCTATTCTCTTCTAGTAAAATAAGTGGCCAAGATTGAATTTTAAATTTTAATATTGACAATCAAGTCAACTTTATTCGCTTTATTTATATTAAGCATTTTTTCCCTTCCCATTATATTTAAACGCTTTATTTATATTAAGCATTTTTTCCCTTCCCATTATATTTAAAAGATTGTGAGAGAAAAACATTAAAAGAGAATCAAAATTCATTATTTTCTACTTGCAACCATCATCATCACTCTCAAGCCCATTATCACAATCAACACCATCACGTGTCTTCATCACTATCAATCCATCACCCCCATATCACCTGCTAGTTTTGTTTTGTTTCTATGTAGTTCCCTGGATATCATGGTCCCTTGGCTAATCGTCAACCTACAGTAGGCAAAGCTTGAGCCCACAGTAAATGATGGGCTTCGAAGAATCCGGATCTATAGGTCCAATAAGCCCAAGTACTTTTTGGTCAGTTCAATTCAAGGCCCCCAAGCACAACTTATGTTTATTAAAAAAGCAAAAAACACTTTAATCCAACTTGCAAAGTTAATTAATTATTATTATTATTATTATTTTTAATCTTTACTGTCATATAATGAATCGTATAAAAATCTCGGAGGATTAATTTTGCTAGAATATATGTCACGCCTAAAGTGAAAATTGAATATAAAAAAATTTATGTCAAGCAGGAGGCACAAATGCAAACTGATTTTTGGCACTAATATCGCAATTCGCAAATGCAAAATTTGAACAGGAAACCCTCCGAAGATGCAAAATTCACAGACATAGACACATAGTATTAGGTTTGACTTTTGACAAATCTTCTCAGGCTGACCATTTCGTTAGTTTTATCTCTTTCAACCACTGCAGACTACACAACACGAGCATAAAGTCAACGGAGCGGCCAACAATTCAAAAAAAATTGGTGAGCAGAGCCACTCCCCCTTCTTATCAGCAATTGGGCCCCTGCAGATCCTTTAACTTTGTTTCATACATTTGTTTATTTTTATCATTTAGAAAAGGTCTTTGCTAGTGGGTGATCCCAAAAACAAAACTCGATGCGAGGTTGATGCCACAAGTCGGCACCATATTTCTTATTACTACTATTATTTTCTGGAAGACACTTTAAAATTTTAATGTCAAAACTCAAGAACGTGAAATGTCTTATACAAATGATTAGGAGTTGGGAATTTGATGGTGCCTTCCTCTTGACTTTGTTTATTACGTGTAAGGAACAAAAATCCTTGTCACTATTGCATGATGACCCGCGCATCATATCGTACAGTTTTGCCTTTCAGTTCTTTTTTAATTTAAAATTATTACCAAATTACCAATTCAAGAATGATGTTGAGGCATTACGCACCAATTCAACAACTTTGCCCAGCCGCACGCAAAATTAAATAGTCCGAATTCAATTTTAAAATACAAAATCGTCCCTTAAGTGCATCGTTAACTAAATCTGAAACAAGGTCTTTTTTGTCATTTTATCTTGAACAAAATTGGCCGCGAAGCAATTAAGATTTAGATTATAGAACAAAAATGGGTAGCAACTAACCACACTTGTTATTGTTATGTGTTTCTTTGAAACTGTCAAGCAAACCAGAAACCCCAAAAGAAGAAGAAGACAACCCCCGAATAAAGAAAAATAATAAACTGAAAAATTTTAGTTTCAAATCCATCTGCAAAATTTCATGGCTGTAATGTTTCAGCCATGGCTTCTGCTTCTCTATATTCTCATTTCTGTTATGCCCTTTTCATCTGGCCAGCCTCGCAATATTGAAACTTTTTATCCATTTGACGCTGCATATTCTCCTGCACCATCACCCACTATCACTAACGATCCTCCGATTGTAACTCCATTGCCTCCACCAAGATCCCCGCAATTAGTCCCCCCGCCGCCGTCACTGTCGGCACCCCAATCGGGGTCGCCATCGGATAACAAGACCATCGCAAAGGCAGTAGCTGCAACAGCAGCCAGTACTTTATTTATTGCTGTGCTGTTTTTCTTTGCACTTCAAAGATATGTTATACGTAAAAGACAGAGAGTTGGCGATGGTGACCATAATAATTCCAACGAAGGGCGGACGTCGAACGAGTTTGCAAGATTTGATGGGAATCTCAGGGGGTTGATTGTTGATGAGAATGGGTTGGATGTGCTCTATTGGAGAAAGCTTGAAGAGGGCGACAAGAGAAAGGGTTTTGACAGAGAGATTTTGCCTAGTCCAAGACAAGAGGGAGAAAAGGAACAGGAGATGAGTATTAACAAGTTTGAGGCCATACAAGAAGTTCCTTTACTCAGAGGAAAGTCTTCATCTTCCCACGTTAAAGTTCAACCAGAAAATGATGATTTGGATCATATTATAACTTCTAAGCCAACTCCAACTCCAACTCCTGCGTCCTCTGTTCTCAAGACTATTCAAGAACAGCAACCACCAATTCAACAATCAAACGTTCCGCCACCTCCACCGCCAATTCAGAGCAATAAAAGCACTGCACCAGCTCCGCCTCCGCCTCCACCTCCACCAGTGCCGGCAAAGAAAAATCCTGCTCCACCACCTCCGCCACCATCAATTTTGAAACCGCCTTCTGTGCCTACAAGGAGTTCAAGTGAGGGTCAAGTAAAAGACTCTTCAGCAGCGACAGGAAATGAGAATGGCCAAGTAAAACTTAAGCCGTTGCATTGGGACAAAGTGAACAAAAATGTTGAACATTCAATGGTGTGGGACAAAATTGATGGTGGTTCTTTTAGGTAATTGTGATTTACAATTTTAGATGGTACTAATTTTTTATATGAAAACAGGATCGGCCAACTGATTTCTGTAACTTTTGATTGATGCTTTTTCAGGTTTGATGGCGATCTTATGGAAGCACTCTTTGGATATGTTGCCACTAACAGGAAATCACCAACAAGAGAAAGGAACTCAAAGAATTCAACTAGTCCCAATTCACAGGTTATCCTTCTTGATGCCCGCAAGTCCCAGAACACTGCGATTGTGCTAAAATCTTTGGCACTCTCTCGCGGAGCACTCCTCAGTGCAATCTTGGATGGTAAAGGACTAAATCCAGAAACTCTTGAGAAGCTGACAAGAGTAGCCCCAACTAAAGAAGAACAATCCAAGATTCTTGATTTCGACGGTGATCCAACAAGGCTTGCTGACGCTGAATCCTTCCACTACCGCATTCTGAAAGCTGTTCCCTCAGCTTATACCCGTCTTAATGCCCTGCTATTCAGATCAAATTATGACTCTGAGATTGCCCAGTTTAAAGAAACTTTACAAACACTTGAACTGGGGTGCAAGGAGCTTCGATCTCGGGGACTGTTATTGAAACTTTTAGAGGCAATCCTCAAGGCTGGCAATCGCATGAATGCCGGAACTGCTAGAGGGAATGCGCAAGCTTTCAACCTCACAGCACTTAGAAAGCTCTCTGATGTTAAAAGCACTGATGGGAAAACAACTTTGCTTCACTTTGTGGTAGAAGAAGTTGTTCGAGCTGAGGGAAGACGTTGTGTGATCAACAGGAACCATAGCTTGAGTCGTAGTACTAGCGGCAGGAGCAGCAGCAGCAGCAGTAGCCTAACTTCTGAAAATTCTACAGTAAAAGAGGAAAAAGAGAAGGAATATATGCGGTTGGGTTTGCCTGTAGTAGGAGGCCTCAGTGCAGAGTTCTCTAATGTAAAGAAAGCAGCCACGGTAGATTACAATGCCGTCTCAGGAATTTGCTCAGCTCTCTCGGCTCGTGTAGTCGAAATTCGAGAGATTGTGTCCCACTGTGCTGCCGACGGAGGAGGAGGGTTTGTGAAAGAGATGAAAGCGTTTCTTGAAACAGCTGAAAAAGAATTAAACGTTTTGAGAGAAGAGCAAACCAGGGTAATGGAACTTGTAAGGAGAACTACAGAATATTACCAAGCAAAACAGCACAAAGCACATCCACTGCAACTGTTTGTAATGATCAAAGATTTCCTAGGCATGGTCGATCAAGTTTGTATTGAAATTGCTCGAAATATGCAAAAGAGGAGGTCAACATTGACAGGTCCAAAATCGCAGGCAGTAAGGACTGTGAGGTTTCCAAATTTGCCAGAACATTTCTTGACAGGTAAGTCCACAAGCAATTCCGGTGAGTCGGATTCTGATTCTTGATGAGGTATATATTTATCTTCTAAAGGAAGATTTGTGTATATAGATCTTATCCATTTTTTAAAAAGATTATAGAATTGAAAATAAACATAACTGAATGAATTTTTTGGATGCATGAAACTGTTTGTTAAATTTCAGAGAAGTAAACTTTTGAGTCGCTGAGGTATATTGATTCTATTCTTTTCCACTGTAGTTATGGTAGCAACCATATATCGTTGTGTGTGCTAGGTTCCATTCCTCCCACTCTTGTATTTTTTTTTTATAATCCTGTGACATTACGTTGAAACCAACATTTGGTTAATTCACAGAAGACAAGACAGCAATATAGGGGCCGTCTTTCACCTATTTGCTTTCTCAGTGGAACTGTAACCCTTCTGGGGTTCAATTTTCAATTTTCTATCGAGAATGATGGAAGAGTCCAAATCCAATTTATGTTATTATGGAATTCCTTCCAAATTGGTCACGGTCATCGGAAGCTACCACTGACCTAGAAATTGCAAACATTTAATATATATGTCCATTGAACTAATTATCTTGGAAAATAGCACCCCCTCGGTTTTGGCGGCCGGTTTGAATGCCTAATTTCCAGTGTCATGACGGAGATTCCCACAAAGTCCTATTATGTTGTCAATCAGTTTGACGGTGGAAGTCAATTGTACTCGATCACAATTTATTCTAATTTTTTGGATTTTTTTTTTAAATAAAATAATTTATTCTAATTTTTTAGAAGATATTTTAAAAATTATATTTATGGTGCATTTATTAAACTGAAATCGAAATAGGCTGAAATGAGAATAGGAAATGAAAATTAGAATAAGATGTTTACTTCAATTGTAGGAATCGAAATCTGAATGAGCTGAATTATCGTTAATATATTTGCTTCGTCTTATAATCGAAATCGAAATGAGTTAGATTCGAGTAAATTACTAAAAAGAACTTAATGGATTATTGTCATAATTATTATTTTATATTTTAATTATTGTGATTATTTATTTAAAATTTATTATTATTAATATATTATTGTCAATAATATACTAATACATTAATTAATTGTATAAAATTTTAATTATTTAATTAAAACAATTATAATTATTATTGTGATTATTTATTCAAAAATATAATTATTAATATATTATTAACAATAATAAATTAATATATTAATTAATAGTCATAATTATATTAATTAATTAATAATAATACATAAATTAATTATAATAATTATATTATTAATTATTATAATAGTATATTAATTAATTAATCATAATAATAATATATTAATTAATTCTAAATAAGGACAAAATGGATATTTTTAATTTTGAGGGGTAAAATGGTTAATTTTAAGAATGAGAGACTAATGCCCACCGAATAAGTCTTTCATTCTTCATTCTCAAATTATGGTGGGCTCTATAATTTAGATTCCGATTCTAATTTCTGATTTTATTTTATGAAATAAACGCTATCAATAATTTTAATTTTAGATTCTAATTCTCTAATACGAAAAATAAACACACAATTATTGTAATTTACAATTAAGTTTTTAGCACAAAAATAAATAACAAAACAATAGCATCAAGTCAATGATGATCGACTGAACTGATTCGTGTAACTCCACAACACAGCCTCACAATGGCTCACACGGTAACTTTTTCTATTCCATGGGAAAACATTTTCGCCTTCTTTTCCTATTTTCTTTTTTATTTTATTTTTGTCAGTTGAGAAAAACCTTTAATTCAATGGCTTTTTTTTTCAAAAGGTAAATACATTTCCATAAATTTTAAGCACTTTAATAAGCTTATGAACAAAACCAAAAGCATAACCTCCAATTAAATAGATGAATGACTTTTAAAAAAAAAAAAAAGTGTCAACATTCATATATGGGTGCAACAGGCACAAGAAGTCCATGCTCTTGTGACATTTTTACAGCTGATTATGCAATACAAAAGCTACTCAACCTTCTAACAGAACACCCACACTCACCTCTTTTATTGAGGTTGTACAGTATATATGGGTACTGTAGTTCATCAATGAGAGATATCACAGCTTCATTCTCTTCTTTATTTCAACAAATAATGAACAAGACCACAAGAAAAGCAGATGACCATTAATCAGATGTTTCGTATCCACAGCCTGTGACTCATCAATGACTGGTTGGTTTCTCCCTGGTAAGTAAAAATATCATGACACATGGCCATGGGCCCTTGCACAGAAGCAACGAATTCATATTTATCCGCTGTCCATAGTTTAATTACCCCCCAAAGTAGATATGCACATCGTCACATCTTGTGTTCCTTCACCAGACCATTGAAATTGTATTCTTGATTTTGTTTGCTGTTGGTAGATACTTGGTGATTTCCAACCAAAGAGACCCACAGTTCACCGATGTATCTCATTCTTTAAACTCTCCTGTGAAAATAGACCCATGTCACAATACAGTTTACATTAATATAAACTTAGAAGACAAAGATAAATCAAAATTTTCATGGATGGATTCATGACTCCACTCAAAGACCTTAATTGTCCAGACATATTGATAATTTTCGTTGTACATCTAGGCACCTCTGTGAGCTAATCTCAGATGGCTCAACCAACAAGAGGATATAGCCTCGATCAACTTCCTTGGTTGCTCCAGGCCGACTAAGCTAAGAATGAAGATAGGGTTACATAAGGCACGGCAGTACATTTCACATCACTAACTAAATGGAACTTCCTGGAATAAGGGCTTGAAAACCCCAAGAGTTGGAGATATATTGGTGGGCATATAAAATATTTCTCACAAGTTTTCGAAGTGACTCATAAAGAGTACATCAACTTGAGTTTAAAAGAAAGATTGCAAATAAATATGGCAGCTCAAACAGGCACCTCAATAAAAGCGTAAGAGCCACTCCCCCAAGTAAATACTTTCTAATACTTTCACAGATCCACCCAAATAATAATGACAAATGAGCCAAAAGTGCTTGCTGGCCCACATAGCCAATAGATCTCACTCACACAAGTGATAACTCATGTAAATCTTTGTATTCCTGCACTTGGCAAACATTAGACTCAGTGTAACAGTGAAGCATAGAAACTAGTCAACCAAGGCCTTGTCAGTTCATTTACCACCACTCATAATAAGTTGGGTACTAACTTCACCTTAAATTAAGTTTTTTATTCTAATTGTGCAGAGAAAATTTTAAATAAAAGATATTGTAACCAGAATGTGATTAACATAATAAAAGATATAGAGACCTGTGGATCAGAGAATGTTGGTTAGGAAGAGATAATATTTATCAAATCATAAAGCCAATACCATAGTGACTTCACATTGACACCAGGTGATATCTATAAAGTAATCAGTCTGTCCCTTGGTGTGAGGATACTCATTTAGATAGTTTGCCAGTATATGTAATGATAAAGTGACATACCTTATTTAAACAGCCTTTTGATATTTTTTTCTCCAGGATATAAACTTGGCGCTGACCTGGCTTTGGAACTTGAGTTCTTGATATTTTTTTCTCCAGGATATAAACTTGGCGCTGACCTGGCTTTGGAACTTGAGTTCTGCCTTGCCTTTTTGATATCCACTTCTTTATTCTCCTGGGTCAAGCAAATGGAGTTCAGGAGAGCAATTTACACATGCACACACATTTACATATATGGCTATCAACAGATAGAAAAGTTTTTTGCATATGTGAAAGTGGGAATGAAAGGCATGTAATCCACCCGTTCCTACGGAATTTAATTGATTCCAATAAGCGTATGAAGGGACTTTTAACAAATGACAAGGATGGAAAGACTGCCTTCACTATGAGAAATATAAAATGCACCTTTGATTTTGTATGGGGGCGAGCTCCCTCTGCCTCTTTGGCATTGGATTTTTCCTCCAAGTTCTTGGAAAACTGAATACAATAGTTGAGATTACCGCAAAGGCTTCAATATTTCAAAATCAAATGAATTTGAGTGCTAGCAAATGACTCGCAGAGAGAGAAGGAAAGTGTTGATTGATTACCTCTCTCCTTTTCTCGGCCCTTTCATCATTTTTCAATGTTAAAGAAGATGGGGCAGCCTTAGCAGATTTTTTCTCCACACCAGCTGCTTTGAAAGACCTATCCAAGCCAAACAAAGCAAAACTTAGTTTTCCCAAAATGAAAATTGGCATTACTGGTCATTGGACAACAACAGAACTGTAGCTTAGGGGCTCAAAGCAATAATTTTCAGAGCATTTCGTCAATGAATTATAACACAATAAGCCAAATGAAGCTGCATTTCGGGTCATAACTAATTTAGACATATCCATGATTTGAGTAAATGAATTTGCTAACTCTCACACATAAACACAAATGTAAGCATAAAACAGTACCTACACTCATCAGCAGAGAAAAGTGTAAATATAGAAAAATTACCCTGCGTTCTCTTTTCGGGGAGTAATCAAAGAGGAAACCCTTGGTTTGGCTCCCTTTGCAGTCGCCTACGCAATTTCACAGGGGGGGGAAAATCCACAAAGTCAATAAGACCATTACACAGGAGAAATGAGAGAAACACGAACAGGCCTTTTACATGGGAAATATAATAATATCATAAACCTGCTTTGGTGCTGCCGATCGCTCTTCATTAGAAGATTTCAACTGATTGTAATTGTTTTGAAATGTCTTAAAAGCACGTTTGACAATGTCCTTATCCCCCATTTTCTCCATAATGAGAGACTTTCTAGCTGTGGTAAGAGAAACTGGATCAGAACTTGATGGGCCCAGACTCAGAGACATGTGCAAGGACTTAGGAGCCACTTTCTTGCTTTGTCCTGCAGAAAGATTCTTGCTTCTTGGTAAAGATGAACTATTTCCTGTCTTTGTTGAAGACCTCGATGAAGAAAGTAGAGTAGACGTAGGGGCTGGCTTTGACACTCTAGGGGTCGGAAGATGAGGTGCCTCGGCTATTCTCGATGCCTTAGTTATAGGTGATGACTTTGCAGTAGGTGATGCTGGTTTCTTCTTTATCTTTGAAATGTTTCTCTCCTTATTTGCCAGTGCAATCTAAATTAAGAATTTTGAAAAATATATAAATTAAAACAGACACCAAATTAACCAAACAACCAATTAACATACAAAAGTTTACCTTATGAGAATCCTTTGGATGATCCAACTTCACGTTTTCTTGTTTAACATTTGTAGCAGATTCCATTTCCTTTTCCTGTAACTCCTTTATATTGACCATCCACATGGAACTATTTCCCACTTCTTCTTTCACTGTAACATCCACAGCTTCTTCTGGTTTGTTTGACGTTGGACTTTCTAATCTGCTTTTCTCCTCTTGCACTCTCTTAACTGGCAAGCTTTGACACTCCACTTTAATTGCAGCATCCCCACTAGGCTGATCAACAAGCATTCCCCTCACTTCATTAACCAAGCTGGTTTCTTGGTAAACTATTTCATCAGACCTTTGACAATCAAATATATTAGATTCTGATTTGTTCTTGCAATTGTCCCCCATCAGATCTCCACAAGTTTGATTATCTACCCTTGAGGAATCATCGTCCATTTGCTTTTCCTGATCCAGCAGCTCAGCCTTTCTTGCAGCAATCTTCTTGTAATGAGCTTCAAAGTAGGCTGCTTTCTTAGCTACTGATCCCGGTGTTGCACACTTCTCAACTTCTTCCAAATACTTATTAGGTGAAAAAGATGACCACTTCTCCCAAGACAGTGAATCATTCTCGAATCTACCAAAAGAAACCGACACTTCGAGGACAGGATTTGAGGGAACTGCCTCTCCCATCTGTTTACATAACACAGAAACCAAAATCCAAGAAAACTTTCAAGATCTAAGCAAGAAACAGAGTGACAACTCATAACAACACAAACAGCATGGGAATTTAGAAATCATGTGTTCAACAAATCAACAGTATACAAACAAACAACACAGATTCAAGAACGAATAATGGGAACTGAAGTAAGCAAATGGGACATTCCATTTTATAATTCATTAGAAGGACAAGAGGGTATGTACCTTATCTTCAAGATTTGGACTTGAAGGTGAAGCATCCAAAATTGATTCACCCATTAGTTTTCAGAAACAAAGCTGAATTACCACCCAAAGAAACAACCTTTGTACTACATGGACTTAACTGGCATGGGTAAGAAATCAATCCACTGGATCACACTAAGAGGCCAAGAATGAGCAGCTTACAATGAAGACAAAAAGAATTAAAACATTAAAATATATAACTAGAGAATAAGAAAGCTACGCACGGCATGTGCTTGGGCTGTGTTGTGTTCTACTACCCTCTTTTGGATGCTTCTATTATCACTTCATTTCCACCTTTTTACAGTAATAAAATTATTTGTCTGTTCTATTGCTTCTAGAAACTCCCACAGCTCAAAACTCAATCATTTTAATGAAAGAAACAAAAATGGGAAAATGAGGATAAGAGAGAGAGGGAGAGAAAGCTGTTCAAAAGTACAAATGACTCTCAAACCACAGGATTATATTTCCAATGAAGATTTTAGCTTTTTATTTTTACTAGTACGGTGAATGAGAGAGGGGGGGGGACCTTTATTGTTGAGAAAGTGATAAAGGGTAAGTGGGGAAAATAAGGTTGCCATATTTAATGAATCATTGAAGATTAGTTGGATCAAATTTGGAGATTCAACAAATCAAAAGTGGGTGCATTGATTAGATTAAAGCATTGATTAAAGAAAGATTCATAACTAATATAAGCAAATTTTCAATTATTTATAGTCTTACCAATAGATTTTGAGTCAAGATCCAATTTATTATTATTATTATTTTTTTTTTTTTGAAAAATTAAGAGAAAGATGTTAAGTTCCAATAGAGAGAAAAGTTAAAGAGAGATCAAAGACAATCTAAGCTTGCAAGGCCCACATGGAAAAGTGAGAGTGAAGTAGTGGAAAGGTGGAGCGTCTGTGGTGAGAGCTACACGCGACACTTGACAGGCGACACAGCTCTCTGAATTTAATATCTACTTAATCCCTTATCCAGTCTTTTTAAGACATCTCAATTTTCAAAAACCCAAAGTTTTAGGGTTATTCTTGTAAATTCACCCCTGCGGATTGAATTAGTTGAGCTAAACCAATTGTGACATTATGTTCAATCAATTGCGCGTCTAATACTTTAATCTCAATGTACATATTTGCTTTTCTATTTATTTTCATTTTCCTTTCTCTTTCAACGGGAGGCAGGTGGGAGTCTGCTAAGCACTGCTGTTGCTTTAAGGCCAGTCTACTTACAGAAAGAAAGAGTAATTGGGCTTTCAGAATTTTAAGCACCTCATTTGACTGATGTGGGACTGTGATGGTTTCTTTGCATTTCTTTTCCCCTTGCCTTGCATTCTCATCTTCTAATGCCCAAAACCTTAAGCTACTCAATCACTTCTGTTCCACATAAATAAATTATAGTTTCAGTCTAAAGTATCATTATCTAACACCTACTATATATATAACTTTTGTTTGCTTATTGAAATTCACACATACCCATAAACCAAAATATTACCATTCTTTCTCACAACAAAAAGCAACTATGAAAATCAGCCCTGAGATGCTCCAATTGTTCCTTTGTTCCCTAGCTCTTCTACTAAGCCTAGCAAAAACAGATCCACCTCCACTACAAGATTTTTGCATTGCAGACACGGCATCACCACCGCCATTTTATGTCAACGGGGCACCATGTGTCAATCCAAACTTGGCAGCTTCTTCCCATTTTGTCACGTCAGCTCTAGCTAAGCCTGGCAACACAAGTGGTAACCTATTTGGGTTCAGTGTCACCCTCACCAACATTAAAAATTTACCTGGGCTCAACACAATGGGCCTGACCATGGCCCGAGTTGACATTGGAGCTAATGGGATCGTGCCGCTGCACTCCCACCCACGGGCCTCCGAGGTGACCATATGCCTCAAGGGAACATTACTTGTAGGCTTTGTGGATACCTTGGGTCGTCTCTTCACGCAACAATTGCGGCCCGGCGACTCGTTCGTGTTTCCTAAAGGATTGATTCATTTTCTCTACAACATGGACTCCTCGAAGCCTGCATTAGTCGTATCTGGGCTCGGTAGCCAAAACCCTGGAACCCAAATAACTTCTATGGCCACATTCGCTTCCAAACCAGCAATCCCTGATGAAGTTTTAAAGAAAGCCTTTCAAATTAACGGCCAAGATGTCTCCAGAATACGGAAAAACCTTGGTGGCTGACCCTGCTCTCGAGTAGATTCGATCATTAAAATATTCGATCAGTAAGTCCTAATATATTCATTGTACAACATATACTCTTGAGATACGTATAGTGCTGGTAGCCACTGGGAAGTTGGCTTTGTTTATTACACATTACATGAAATGGACTTGCCAACAGTCGCATTAATCAAGGAGCTTGTTTAATGGGTAAATTAAGGGTGCGTAACGACAGATAATAACAATAAATAATATTTGAGTGGATCGAGTGAAAAAAAAAAAAAAAACCCTGATAAAGCAATTGGGTCTGGATTCAGTTGACAACTTGATGGCATGCAATTCGACGTCGTTTCGTTTAACAAGATGAAAAAGGAGAGAAAAAAGGTGAGGCACAACACAAGGTCAAGGGGTTTTGGCCATTGGCATGGCGGCTGCTTTTCCCATCCTTACAATCAAAGCACCATATCCCTTGTCAACCTGAGCAAGAAATGAAATGATAACGAAAAAACAAGGGGAAAGGTATAAATTCGCATATCTTCAACGCCGCGACTTTACAAATAGGTTTGAGGAAACATGAACTTAATACGTACTACTTATGAATTAATTATGTATTATCACCACAATCTCCCCGTTTCAGTAACAACAAATTCTCACCAACGGAAAAAAGACTTTGTTGACTCGAGAATTGACGGCACAGCATAAAATTTGTTTCATAAAGCCAATAACTGAATTGGGAAATGCAATAATCATTTCCAGATCTAATTTCCAGGATTATGTGTCTACATTATACACTATGAGGCATGTGACCGCCCATTAGTTATCGAGTCAAAATACATACGTAACGTAGTAAGCAATTCCAATTACCTATCGTTTCTCTCTCTCTCTTTCCCTCCATTTTGCATAGGCTATTAGGCTGGCTGTCAACAAAATGCTTTTGTGGCGTAATGAAAATGAGCCTTTGAACCAGTCGGCCAGCCCTCAACACTCGTAACTAGAAACATGATGACGGACTTGGCTTGGATGGGCAGTTGACAGAGACACTTTACTGATGTCAGGACACGTGTAAAAAGGAAATGGCCAAGTCAAATATCATCTGGATTATTTAATGGAAAAGGCACAGCACCACCAACACAATTTTAGTTATCAACGTGTAAATTCTCTCCAACGCAACACAACAAACAAAACTTTGTGGGGTCCAGAGGGAGAGTGGTTGAAAAATAGAGACAACGAGACTGTCAACATAGGCACAATCGGTAGAGGCACCGAGTTGGCCAGTTCAATCAAACAGACACAGACACAGGCACAGCTATGCTATACGGGGACATGGGTGGACAAAATCCATTGCTTCTCAATTCATCACTTGATTACACCGGCTGAATTTTGTAGTCAATCTTCAAACCGATCATCGCCTCTTGACTTGTTAACGAATTTACAGTAAGATTGAAGAGAGAAAAAAAAAAAAAGTGAACAACAAAGAACAACTGTTGTCTATTATTCTTCTCCTTAATCGTGTATGTAACTGACAGATACAAATACAACGAAATCAATCCATCAAAATTGTTGCATGCACAGGAACACAGAGGAAAAAATTCAAGGAATAATAACGAACAAAGAATCCCCAAATCCCATCATCAATCCCTAACCAATCTGTACAAATCTATCAAAGAATATGGCTGGTGAAAAAAAGAATCGTTACAAATAACTGGAAAAACCAATCAACGAAGAAGAAGGCGGAAACAAGACCGAAGGCTGATCGTGATCTTTGATTCTGTTACTATGCTTGAAGAGATCATACGGCACCCAAAGGTAATCAAGCGGACAAGGCTGCTTGTTATCAAGTCTCACCCAAGGCTTCCCCTTTCCACTCCAATGCAACAAACTAACCGGACCGGGATGCAACGACCGGCAACTTCCCTTCACATTATCGCCCCCTAAGCCGTGCTGATTCCACCGGTGATCAATCGCCTCCACATTGCCGGCGAACACTAGCAAGAACGGCGGCAAAGAACCCAAATCATAAATCCTCTTTCTCCTTTGTATTTCCATCCAGTTCTCAATCCTTTTTCGGTAATTTCCCTCACGCCACCTCACCAAATCCATCACCATCACGCCCGTGTTAAAATAACAAGGCTTCCTCGACCCGAATACCCTTGAAAGAAGGGGGTCGGACCAGAAGCTGTCGGTGAAGTATTTGGTGAAATTCGCGTGGCAATATTCGGGTGCCCCGATGATCTTGGACTTCAATGTAATGTCCCAGAGTTTGTGAATGTCGTCGACGAGTACGAGGTCTGAGTCGAGGTAAATGACTCGGTCAACGCAAGTATCTAAGATGTCACCGAGATAATTTCTCGCGTAGTTCAATGGGTTCTCTAAGGCTTCGCGAATTGAAGATGAGATCAAGTTTATAACGGTGTCTTCGCGGAAGATGTATACTTTGAAGTTGAGCGAAGGGAACGTGGACCGGACGAGCTGGGTCAAGACCCTGGGGCTAGCTGAGTCAAACTCGGCTGAGATGAAATGGAAGAAGATGTTCTCTGGGCAAGACGCGTGTTTGAGGGCTGAATGGACGGCTGCGATGGAGCCACGCAGGTATTCGGAATCCAGAGTCATGGCGACGTGGACTAAAGACGGGTCACATGACGACGTTAGCTTATTGGCCGACACTGGACAGCCTCTGCCGTTGCGGTAGTCGGGTGCCTCAGCGAACCGGTCAAACCCCAAGAAATCTCCGCCGTCGATTGATCGAGACGGTATAGAACGAATCCCGAGACAAAACGGTGCGGATAGTACGAGCAACACGGCGACGTATTGTCGGAAACCGACCATCATTTATTTTCTTTTTCTGTTTTCCCCCCCTTCCCTCTGAACAAGAAACGGATTCTTGGGTCCTTGAAAGGGAATAAAGGAAAGGGAACGGGGGTTACCGGATTCTAGTGGTTTGCATTATACTGATAAGGAAAGTGCAGAGCAGTAAATGGAAAATGATTGTTCTAGAGATTGTGTGCTGGATCTGGAGAATGAAAAGATAACAAATCAACACAGCGTTGATAATTCTTTCTTCTTGAAAGTGCTTTGCAAAAGCAAAACGCGGTTTTGTTTCGCTTTGAAATTGAGCCTTGGGTGCAGAGAAAGTGGGGATACTGCCTCTGCGTGTGTGGGGAATTAGCTTCGATAAATATATTGGGCCAAGGAAAGAATAACAATAATAAAGTTTCAATTTTTTTAGTGTTGTGTACAAGACGCGCTGTTGAAACGCGTGGAGTTTGCTGAGATGAGAAGGCGTATTTGTTAATGTAAAAGTTTTTGAATTCAGCATGTGTAACGTATTTACGCGGTACTTAACTAATCTCTAAAGGAACGATCATTTGGTATTTGGTATTTCGTTTTCTCGTTTTTTCATTTGCGGTTCATGCACCGCTCGTGGAACGCTGACAAAGTCGTCGCCCGTATTAAAATTCAATGGCCGAATCTCGGTAAATTTACCGGAGGAAAATTGGGTGTTTTTGCTCAACGAGTAATGCTTATGCTTGTTTTCTTTAATTTTCTTTTTCCATCGTATTGGAATTAGATTGTGTTGGATTACTCTAGGGTTTTTTTCCATAATAAATTTTTACGATATTTCTTTGAATTAACGCGAGATCTTATGGACTTTAAAAAAACAAGGATGGGGATAATAATCTCAGCAGTTTATTTACGGTGTAGTTTCATTTAAGAATCAATTCATTTAGAATGAAATTTTTATTACGGAAATGTAAAAAAAGAAAAAAGAAAGAAAAGAAAATTTTGTCCATTTTATTCCCCAAAAAAATGGACAGTTTATTATAATGAATGTCATCATAAACGAAACTCTTCAAATACCGTCCCTATTAGTCAATTTTGATTTTTGACAGTTGGCTTTAATGACTTGGATGGACTGTACAAGTTAATGAGGCACTAAATATGTGTGGCTGTGCGCATTGATTAGCACACAGTGGATAAAGAGAAAAAGAACGCCCCTTTGAAAGAGGAAAAATAATAATATCTCGGAGCCAATAGTGCAATGCCAGTTCACACAATGGAGAGCGATGAAGACGGTGAGGCTAATCAGTAAGCAACCCCCTTTTCTCCTTTATATTCTTTGCCCCCAATTATGCACTGCCAGCTGTGCCTCAAATGTAGCCAGCTGGTGACGCCAATTTTTTGAGACTGATCGCTGATGTTGACGGCTGAGATCAGCCTGTCAGGGCCCCACAACTCTATCATTGATTGGCTTGCTGGAGCTCTTCAGCCAACGTGATCACGTGCTTCCGAATGTGTTCTTGTTTCCTCTTTAGTACCTGGTTGTTTGACTGGAATTGGAACTCAAGAGTGCTGCTGCTTAAGACTTGCACCATTACTCCACAAATTCCCCCATTAAGTCATTGCAAATATTTGAATAAATTACATTACGGCTTTTCCTTTTACACTTTGATTTTGTTTTTTTTGGAAAGATAAATTGACTCTGTTTTGAGAAATTAAAGAAATGTAAGTTGGGTGCGCGTGAAGATTCAGAATTAGCCTATGTGTTTGGTTAAAGTATGATTGTATGAAGTAGTAAACTTTCCGCCTCATGAACAATGATTTGTAGTATGTTCTTGAATAATGTTTCGGTTTTGTTTCATTTTCGTCCAACCTAACACGTATTTCGATTGTAATCACCTTTCTCTATCCGAAAAAAGAATTGTCATCACTTTTTCTTTATCGTGTTCGTACGTGTCAAGAAACGGTGATTCTGTTGTGCAGCAAGGCAGGTTTTGATTCATTCATAGAACAACGACCCGGAAAACGTAAAACGGGTAAACGTCTGCACGATACGCCGTCCAATAAGCTGCAACTTCTCTTCTTTTTTTTTTTTAAATTTTCTTTTTCAACTTAACAAAATCTCAAAACTTTACGGTTAATTGATCTAAATTTTGTTAAAAAAGGAAATACAGAAGTTGAGTACTTGGCACTTGGGTTGGTGCGTGACTTTTCTTTCTTTTTTATTTTTTTATTTTTTGTTTACTTTTATTGAACAGGTAGTGTAAGGTGGAGAGAATTGATTTTAAAAAGAGTCAAGTGAACTAACAATAGTTTTTCTGTATCGGTGGGAAAGAGATTCTCTGCAGCATGTGAACCAACCAACTTGGCATTTTAAAAACAAAAAAGGAAAAATAATAATAATAATAATACGCCAATAAATATACAGTTAATTTCTTCGAGACCTTGTTTGACAAGCTATTAATTTTCTTTACAGTATAAGTGACGATGCCTTTTAAAGTTCCAACAAGATGGCCTCATTATGAATGTTTAATTCTGGCACAACGTGGATTCCCGTAGTCTTAAAAACTGTAAAGCCAAAATATTTTCTAATTCCAGTTTGGCAGAAAAAAAAAAAAAAACAAAATTATGACACTCTCTGCCCCTCTGCCATACTCAACAGAGCTAAATCACTAGTAGGAATGTTTGTTAGCTTTTGTACATGCAAGATAATTTAACAATAATCACGCGGTCAGGATGTTTTAGAGCTGTAATATCAGTACATATCGTATATAAATTAACTGCACGTGTGTGCGGAAGACAGGTAAAAATTTCCATTTTTAAGGTATTCATCAGCTTAAGGTAAGATATTTTGTGTTATTAAATTGAATAATAAAATTTTGGGAAGATGGGAAGTTGGGAAAGTGGTTGTACGTTGTTGGGGGTGGTAGGATTACATAGGATACTCTGCCGTCTGATAGGGCTACGAGTTTTGATGAATGATGCTTCAAAGTTTAAAGGTCACCTGACCGTCTGGTGGCGAAACCACAATAAGACGGTGCCGTTTGTCTGCATGTGACTTTCTTAATTCCGCCACGTGGTAATAAAAAAAGCAGAAGATCGAACCCAGGGAGGGAGGCCCACAGTTTGGTGCGGAGCACATGGCCAACTGCCAAGTGCCAACTGGTTTGCAAGTATGACACATCTTTGTAGCTGGTCCCACGGGATGAAAATCTAAGGAATATCTAACGGCTAGAATTGGACGAGAAGGTATCAAGTATTCATTTCGAAACATATGCTTACTTATCTCCCGTGAAGCAAGCGACAAAGCAAGTCTTGTGGCACTTCACGGATGGCATTTGATTATGTTAACCGTTATATTTATTGGATAATTCAACTTGTCACTTGTTTTTTTTAATTTTAATATATGCAGCTTGTCATTTTAAAAATTGAATAATAATAATAATAATAATAATAATAATAATAATAATACGGTATTAAAAACATCGATTAATCAACCAAGTACATTAAGAAAAAAATTTCTGTCCCAGTCGACTTTGGCTAGTGGTAAAATTTGTAAATGTCGCGCATTTTATGGTCAATGGCAAACATTACATTTTGGTCGTCTCTTTCCTTTTTCTTTTTAGGAAATTTGTAATTCTTACCTAGAATTCAGACGTAATGAAAATTACGGTTTATGGAGTTTACAACTTCTATATCGAATTATTCCTTGTTCTCGACTATGATATTGTACGATTTCCGGTACGGCATGGCAGTCCATTGTTGACATTTCACAATAGTTGGATCTATTGTCCAAGTGTTAACAAAACAAGAAATGGAAGATGAGGCTTAGGACGAAAAATGAGAGGGGGCGTTGGGCGCTTAAAGTCTCAACGTTGGAAACAACAATAAACTCAAATGGCATTCACTGTTAACTCAGCAAAGCTGCACATACAAATTGCCAGCTACATCGAGGACCATAAATTCGAGCACATTAAACACAGCAAAAGCAGGACTAGACACATTCATCCAGCATATTCCAACCCTTTGTAGTGTGGTTCGGAAGCGGTATGACAACTGGCGCGCATCCGTAGCCTCTGTTCTCCAAACAAAACCCACCAAATCGCCAATTATTTTGACCCACAAAAATTTGTTGAGTACATAAAATAAACTCCTTGCAATCGCTTGTTAAAAGAAAGAATATCTGTATATTCCAGAGGCAAGAACAATTTATTCCATCAATAATGGAAAATATCAAATCGCAGGCTCCCCAAGAATCACTACACAACCAAAATGTAACACTACCGCACAATTTGAGAAGAATCAAAATTCTATACGACTAGAGGGTGAAAATCATAATCAATAACCAGGAAGAGATGACCATCTTCCCTCAAAATTCTTATTGCTTGTTCGTTTGTACCTTTTTACAAGGTTTACGGTTGTAAGGTTTGCCCAGTTTCCAAACTCTTCAGACAAGTTCAAATTTTATGGAAGCACGCTTCTGACTTCTTTCCTGTCTGCTCCGAATGCCTGCCGTTGAAAATAACAAATCCAACACCATTAGATGAATAATATCAGGTGTCATTCTGTAGATTCATCCATCTAGTTATTGATGTCTACATATAGATTAGAAGTACACAATGTTCAACATTAAAGGTAATAATATCATGCAAGATTCTTATTATAGAAGACCTGCAAATACATCTGTTGGTCTAAAATGTAGAATCACATGATGACCTCTGTGTGTTCCTGAATTAACTATTACTATCTCAACAATATTTCAATGTGAGTGATTCCCTAATATATTACATTAGGACAATCTGTATAAAAATGGCCAGTTAGTCAGGTAAGTCCAGGTGATTGACAATTATCAAGGCAATGATGACAGAATGTATGGATTGTGTCGCAATATTAAACCAGCACTAGATTAATCACTGCTTTTTAAGTCTCTTTTCAATTCAAGGTATCCATAAACTACAAAGTATTTATTCCAGTGCCCATGACATTGACAAGAACTATTTCTCTGGTAGAAAGTACATCTATAGGAGAAAAAAAAAGAAGCCAAATTAGCATTTATTAAAAATAAATGGAAGTTTCTTATCAATATTTCCACAAGAAACCCAAGAAAACAAAAAAGGATCACGGACTAAGAAGGAAAGAAAAAACCAATATACCGGTACAAGGTATTGACTATTACCTCAACTCCATAACCTTTCACATACACATTGGTGAAGAGTTCCGAAGGCTCTGGCATGGGACTCTCCTGAAAATATGAGAAACAAATAACAGCTTCAGGAATGAGAACAATGTCTGTAATTCTTATAGCAAGGAAACAATTTACAGATCAATGTTATTACTCAGAACCCTACCTAGTCTTTGGAGTCGTTTTGAAATTTTTTTTTTTTTTGGGTTCTTTTTGTACTTTTGTAGTTTTGTGTTCCTTTTTTTTTTTTTAATGAAGTTCTGAAGCTCAAGGATTCAAGAGTAAATCCATAATTTCGAAGTTGCTGGAATGAGCCATGGGAATGCCAAAGCCTCTTATTTTTGGTTTAGCTGACTTATAAGTTTTCATGCGTGTGGTTCATTCAGTCCTCTGTGTCAAACAAAGGATTTCTTTCCCATTTGAGAATCATATTCCTTTTTCCTAAAAAGTTATGAGAATCAATAGCATATATAGGCAATCCTGAAGTAAATGGGAAAAAGGTCGCGAAGAATTTTCATAAGCTTTAAAGCTTTATCTGAGGGTGTCATTGCCTTCCTTCCTACGGGAAATTAATGAAGAAAATCAAAGATATATTGCTGAATTCAAAACCCTGAACGGCAGAGATCTCCCTTCTGCATAAATGCTTCTTACCTTGGCTTTAGCAATGGCATCATCTACTTCTTTTCTTACTTCCTTCTCAATATCCTGAAAAAGAACAAGAAATGCACAAATTCAGTTTTCACGCATATTCCATAGGTTTCTAATTTCATTCAGATCGAGGAATAATAAGAATTCCTTCAAAGGCACAAATCTGAGACAGACTAAAGAACAAAAAATAACATTTGAAAGAATACAGATTATAAGATCCCCAGTACATACAATATTTTATGCATAAACAAGTTGAATAAACACCTTTAGCTCTTTCTCTGTCGCTAGGTCATGGGCTAATATTAACTTTCTTATTCTTTCAACTGGATCACGCTCCTAAACACCATCCAACCAAAAACAAAATCAGTATATGGAAAGTTCTAAGTTGAAAAAGAATTGTCTTTTTCATAATGAAATGTCAAGCATGTATAACCTGTCTCACACCAGAGATCTCATCACGAGTACGGTAGGTGCTCCCAGGGTCAGACATGGAGTGCCCATGATATCTGTATGTGTCCATTTCAAGTATCTGGACACAAGCATCGAAAATTAAAAAAAATTAAATATATCAATTTCGTATAGAATGAAAAAAGAAAAAAAAAATCTAACAGAAATCAGAAGTAACAATTTTTATCTAGAACCCAGTATATATGCAAATTTTACATCATTACATGGTCACTGACCATTAGCGATACAGGAGAAGAACAAAGCAAACAACACCATAGAATATAGTTTTATTTGAACATTATACAAAGTTTCACTTCTTTTCAAGTCTGCGTGTACCTATTATTTTGGGTTGCTTTGAAAGTGACCAGAATAATTGAAAAATGTGAAGAAAAACCAATACAAAAGAAGACTACAGACTACCCCAGATAGAGGACCTAAAACAAAATTTACTGCATTTGGAAGTTAAAAACAATCAACTGTAGCATAAGCTCTTAAAACAAGAAACTATCAATTTTACTTTAGGATGCAAGCATGTTATTTACATCTTAGATTTTCCATAAAATTAAGCATCCTTCAATTTAACTACTAAAGGATCACATGTTTCTCACAGATGGTCAACCAAAACTACATTGTGTTGGCACACTTACTCCTATTGAATAATCACTTGCCCATATTACCTAAATAAGACTTATATTTTGCATTCAAAGGTGATTCCTGATTACTCCAAACATGACATATATTATGCATTCCGTAGGTGATTCCTAATTAATCCAAATATGACATATATTTTGTATATCAGACTTATATGTCTGACTTGCAATGAGCGGAAAATTCAAAAAAAAAAAAAATCATAGCCCATTCCCAAGCAGAGCCTAGTTGTACTTTTGGGTTAGAGTATTTTCCATGAACCAAGGTACCCAGCAGGCACCTATTGTAATGGGGCTCAACTATACCCATCCCCGACACTTAGCCAAACTTCATAAAGTGATTGTCTTGCCAAGTTGAACCCCACCGGAATCAAGCAAAAGCAAAGACTCAATGTGTGGAAATTACAAAAAATATTTTGATTACTTTGCACTGCCAGCCACATCTACAATGCTTTCTGACTTGAATATATTTCATACTGCATGAATATAAGAGGAATCAATTGAATGTAGCATCATCCATGCTTGGGTTAAATCCTGACAAATTTGGCTGCATATGACCTTACATGAAGTTCGGTCTGAAGGCTTTCAAGCCATAATAAAACAGCAAATCTTAAAAATATAACACCACTTTCATCAGATTTGATAACCAGGATTCATTGGACCAAATCTGAATAGTTACAAGCTTGGTATTACTGCTTGAAAATAATTAGTTTCTATTTTCATTCATAAATTTATAAAAATAATCCACTCAGGTTAAATTGCAATATATTTTAATGTAAATGCCATGGTATTTACAAAAGAATCACATCACTGTATATCAGACTGTCACTCAGAGGATAGAGAAAGTAACAAAAGATTTGAAAAAAAAAAAAAAAAAAAAAGCGGATGATGAAACATGATATATTTGCCAGAAAAGAGCTACTTGCATAGGAAAGCAGTAGCAAACAAGGACAAGAGGAGCAAGATGCTTCATTCAGAGAGTTGAAGTCAATGAATGATTAGGTGACAAACAACTCAGATCAACAGTGATCCACACAGGAATCTTAACCCATTATATATCATAATAGTTCGAAAGACTTACCATAGGTCCATTCTTCAAGGCATGCTCCTTAGCAAACTTGCATGCTTGTTTAACAGCAAGGGCATCCATGCCATCCACCTTATAACAGGCGAAAAATCACAAACACTATTAAGCTATGAACAGCCTAGACTCAAAATTTCCAAGTGCAGGTAAAAAATTCATTGTAATCGAAGTAATTTGTGCATCTAAACAAATTGAGAGAATCTTTTAGATGTGTATTAGCAATCACACCTATACCCATAAACAAATACATTCATCAAAATGTTCATTTTATGTCTATCAAAAATCTATCTGCACACTTGAGGGAAATTTGCTATAAAAGTCCTGGAGTTACATTCAGACAACGGAAACAAGATCTAGTCTTGAAATGTTACTGCAATAGCATAGCAAAACTATGTCTCTGCCAGTAACAGGGAAACAAAAGAAAAGAAAAGAAAAGAAAACCACTGGACACAGTTTTCCTATAAACAATTCTAAACTACAGCTATTGAGTATCGACATAGCCTCAACTACAGCTAATACCTTTTTGCATAGAGATGAGATATCTAGAGGATAGTCACTTGAAAAATTCAAAAGTGGATATAAATTTATAAAAAATGATTTCTTAATTAAATCAGAAGCAGTATTTCAACTAAAGGGAAAGAAAAAACCAGCTGACAATGCTAATAAACAATGCCAAAGTAATCAATTAAAAATCAATTGCCCAAAAATTGAATTGTAACAGAACATAATTAGAGTTTGAATCATCAATTGCAAAACTCAAGGAAATGAAAATCCTAAACCATAATTAAAATAACGGAAATCTCACCTTCAAACCAGGAACATAATCCCCACGCTTGTAGTACGCCGGACTCTTTGCGGCTCTCCACTCAGCTGTCCCCATTCCGTCTGCAAAAAGAATAACTCCTACTGAAAAAAACAAGAAATTTCAAAAATTCCATTTACTTCAATTCAGTTCAGTTAATATTTACAGTGGTTGTTCTCGCAGACCAAAATCGCCGGCAGATCCCAAAGCGCTGCTATATTGAGAGCCTCGAACAACTGGCCCTGGTTGGCTGCACCATCTCCATACAGTGCAAACGTCACCGTTTCATCCTTCGAGTACTTCTGCGCGAAAGCCAATCCACAGCCCAAAGGAATCTGAGCCCCAACAATCCCGTGGCCTCCGAAAAAGCCGTAGTCCTTCTTATAAAAATGCATCGAACCACCTTTTCCATGAGAACAGCCGTCCTTTCTCCCCATCAGCTCCGCGAAAACCTCCAAGAGGGTCCCACCGCGACCAAGGAACGTGCAGTGATCACGGTAAGCGGTTATGATGCTGTCCTTCTTGGTAATTCCGGCTTCCATGCCGACGGCCACCGCTTCTTGTCCGTCGTACAGGTGGCAGAATCCGCGGACGAGTTTTGCCTTGTAGAGAGAATCGGCAGCGATCTCCATCCGTCGCATGGTAGCCATCTCGCGGAAGAATGAGAGGAGTTCTTTTGGAGTTGTTTCGACGGAGCGTGAAGGCGCTTCGCATTGGTGAGACGTGAAAGGTACGGATGTTTCAATTGTTAGGGGCGTGGTGTCGGTGGAGATCGGACGGTGAAGGAGAAAGGGGGTGGTTAGGGGTTTGAGGAGATTTGTGGAGAAAGACGATGAGGAGGTGAGTTTTGATAGAGCCATCTCGTCGTTGATATTTTCCTGCAAGTGGGGCGGGGTTTGGTCGAGATGGAGAGCGAGACGCTGAGAAGAGAAGGGTAAATGAATTATATTTTGTCTGACTGGGCTGGCGAATTTGTTGCCGCCGTGGGTAGCAATCTCAACGTTGCGGTTCGAACCGTAATGGTATTTTCAATCCGTATGCGTTGATTAGATTATCGCATTCTGCTATCCTTAATAAACGTCATATTACGTAGAATACATGTGTATTAGGGTTTATTTATTAAAGAATCATAATGCGATTATTTATTAAAAATGAGAATAGAAATCAAGTAACGTGAATAAATAATGTATTTATTTATTTAAAAGAAATGTGAAATGAAAATTAAAATAGTGAATTCCACTTATAATTTATAATAATTATTGGAGTTCTCATTTTCATTGAAATGTAAGAATGAAAATCTCATTTTCTAAAGTGATTATATTATTTTTATTTAAATTTTAAAATTCTCATTTTATCTTTTCTTATATATTATTATTAATAAGAATAATAATAACTATTAATTACAATAACAACAACACAACAACAATAATAATAATTAATATTATTAAAAAAAATGATGATGATGATGATGATGATGATGATGATGATGATGATGATGATGATGATGATTATGATTATTATTATTATTATTATTATTATTATTATTATTATTATTATTATTATTATTACGATAATAATCAACTAAGGTCAATTTAGTAATTTATAATAATTCACTCTTATTTTAAGAAAAAGTAAACACATTAATAGTAATATAGTTTATTCTTATTTCAATTTCCACAGTTAAAATAAACAATTTATTCTGATTATTATTCCCCATTCCAATTATTGATCAATAAACGCACCATCAATGTAATTACTTCTTATGGTTTCTTTCTTCAGGTTTTATTTCTTAAACAATTACAAACTAGCTTTAATAATCATGTAAAATTATTTTGCGTTAATTTTGAAAGCATTCTAGCTAAAATGGTTTAATTGATTTAAATTATAAAAGTCGTTTTGGATTCAAATTATAATTCACACACACATACATACAAACATACACACACATACATACATACACATACACACACACATACATACATACACACACACACATACATACATACACACACACATATACATACATGTATATATGTACATATACATGTATGTATGTATAGATACATACAGATACATACATACATACACATGTACGTATATAAATAAAAGGTTTCAAATATCAAGCGGATAACCAAATTTGTGAAAATCGTTAACTAAATGGAGAACTGACTCATATCGGTATTAGAATATTAGAACAATAAAAATTAAATTTGTTTATTATAGATACTTTAGAGAGAATTTGACTAACGTTAGGTACTTTAATTTTCAGTTGGAGTTGAAATCCTTTTGAATTGTAGAATTCAACTGTCTAACCTAATAGATTTCTAAATAATTTCTTATTGTAGACCTAAACTGAACTAAATTAATTTTTGATTTAGTTCAATTCGGATCAACGCAAACCATTTGCCCACCCATAGACTACATAAGATTATATTATTCATGTTTAAGTGATGAATAATTAAATTTAGATTTAAAATCAGTATGCCAAATATTCTAGTTTTTCTTTTTTTTTTTAATAGTAAACAAAGATGAGTTGCCTAGTGCTTATCTAGTAGTTTCTATAGCTGTATAAGTAGATCCACTTAGAATTTACGATAGGCTTTCTAGTATTTATTTGGTACAACTTATATAATAGTTTTAAGTTCTTATTTAATTTCATAAGTTATTTTCATATATTTTTTGTTGTTTAGTTATTTTTTACTAGAGTTTCTGAAGATTAAATAATTTATTATGTCTTTATTAGCAAAGCTTAAATTTTAAATTTTTGAGAGCAGAGGTTAAAAGCTTTATTAAAATAGTAAACTGTCTGACATATCTTTTACTTATTTGATAATTTTATTTTTTTTACAATATAACTTTAAAAAAATTATCTATTAAAGTAATTTTATAATTTTTAATAAAAATTCTCATTGACAACTAAACAACTAATTATTTTTAATAAAAACTTTATTTAAATTAACTATATTTGAAAAGTTATATCAAACTAAACCTTAGTTTTTAACTTTGTATACCATATAAAGGAAAAAGTTATTTTCACTTTAGAGTTTAATGTAATATCTCATTCATTCATCCTTGCTATTTAAATAATAGCCCATTTCATTATTGCTTTCTAAACAATAGTCCATTTCATCATTGTTTTTTAAACAATAGTGCAAAATGCTTTTTGTTAATCTATTATTAGTTTTAATGTATAATTTATTAAAGGCAAAATAAAATATTCAATTAAGAAAATACTAACTATTTTAAAATAAATCTCTTAAACAAATTAAATAATATGTGATTTTCTGCATAAATTTAAAGTTCAAAGATAACTTAATGAATAAATAATCATAACACTAAATAATATATATAGAATATATATTCAATACATATTCATGCTAAAAAGAAACATAGATTTCATGGCACTAGATTGTTTTTTTTTTTTTTTGGGTCTTTTGAGTTGTCTGGCTTTAGATTGGTGAAAATAAAAATATTACATAATCAGTATTATTATTTTACCAAAGGTACGTACAGACCCCTTTATTTACTTAAAAAAAATTAAAAATATATTTAACATATTGCAAGATAAAATACGCTGCATTAAAACGTGTGTGTGTGTGTGTGTGTGTGTATATATATATAATTCTTTAACTTATCTTTAATTTTAATATAGTCAGTAATCCTTGATTAAAAAATTATTATTATTGTTGTTGTTGTTGTTGTTATTGTTGTTATATATATATAAAGTATAGTTGACTTCATTAAAAAAATTTCATGAGCACACATATGTATTGCATATTGTTTACCATTATTTTTATTTTTATTTTATTAAGTTATCCTTAAATTTTAAATTTATATAAAAAAAGTCAAATGTTATTTAAGTGTGCTTGAGATTTTTATTTTAAAATAATTTGTATGTATTTAATTAAAAGTTATATTTTGCCCTCAATAAATTGTACAATAAACTAAATGTAAACTCACAAAAAAATAGTTTGAATTATTGATTGAAAAGTATAAATGAAATGAGTAATTATTTAAAATATAATGAGTGTGTGTGTATGTGTGTGTGTGTATATATATATATATATAATCTTTTAATTTATTTTTAATTTTAATATAGTCAGTAATCCTTGATTGAAAAATTATTATTGTTGTTGTTGTTATGGTTGTTATATATATATAAAGTATAGTTGACTTCATTAAAAAAATTTCATGAGCACACATATGTACTGCATATTGTTTACCATTATTTTTATTTTTATTTTATTAAGTTATTCTTAAATTTTAAATTTATGTAAAAAGTCAAATGTTATTTAATTTTGCTTGAGATTTTTATTTTAAAATAATTTGTATGTATTTAATTAAAAGTTATATTTTTCCCTCAATAAATTGTACAATAAACTATCTGTAAACTCACAAAAAGTTATTTTGAATTATTGATTGAAAAGTATAAATGAAATGAGTTATTATTTAAAATATAGTGTGGGTGTGTGTCTATATATATATATATATATATATATATATATAATCTTTTAATTTATCTCTAATTTTAATACAGTCAGTAATCCTTAATTGAAAAGTTATTATTATTATTGTTGTTGTTGTTATTGTTGTTATATATATAGATAAAGTATAGTTGACTTCATTAAAAAAATTTCATGAGCACACATATGTATTGCATATTATTTACCATTATTTTTATTTTTATTTTATTAAGTTATACTTAAATTTTAAATTTATACAAAAAATTAAATGTTATTTAATTGTGTTTGAGATTTTTATTTTGAAATAATTCGTATGTATTTAATTAAAAGTTATATTTTGCCCTCGATACGTTGTACAATAAACTAACTGTAAACTCACAAAAAAATATTTTGAATTATTGATTGAAAAATATAAATGAAATGAGTTATTATCTAAAATATAAGGATGGAATCAAACTCTAAAATTGGCAAGAACTTTTTGTCATCATCTAATATGTCGTTGTCATTTAGGATTACATGATAATCAACTATTCGACTTTATTATTTTCTTATATAAATAATGAATTTACACTTGGTACTTATTTTCTTTTAAAAAAAATTACTTATTTTATTATTTTATTACGTGTTTAGATGAAGAATAGTTTTTGTTTCTTTTTAAATTAAAGTTTGGTTGTGATAGAGAAACCTCCATCACTAAATACGCGCATGTTTATTTTGGAAGCTTGCGTACCGGTAAAAAGAGTTCTTTAAATATCAAAAATTCTTTTGAATATTTTTGAGCAGGGGTTTTAGGAATTAAAAAAAAAAAAAAAGTCACTTTCAGTTAAAAAAATTACCGCTACCTAGGTGAAAGAAACAAATGGAAACCGTGTGGGTTTGGTTTGCTCTCTCATGTCACTAAGTTGCTTCATGATACCACTAAGGTCATGATTTGTATTACGATTCGGTATTTTTAACTCAAAAGATTAAGTTAATTTTGTTTTACATTATCTGATTTCAATATCGAACAAAGCTTGAAATATCTGGCTACCAAAATAAACCGAGAGGCGATGACCCGGGAGGGCTCTCAATTATCCAGCAAAAATCGCTCCCGCCATGTACCCACACTCTATCCTCTCGCGTTCAACCACATTCCCAGTCTTCGCCAATACGAAAACGTCATCATTTCGTCAGTTTCAAACTATTTCGCATACCCTTGGCTTTTGTACACCCAAATCACTTCTCTCATCTTATTCACTTCGATTTCAAGCCTCCTACAAGTCTCCTAAATCATTCTTCCCCACAGAGTACAAGCTCACCGACGCCGACGAAGGAGCAGATGAGTGCGACGATGATGTCGACGACGGCGACGACGACGATGATGAAGAAGCCGCCGACGAGTACGACGACGTTTCTGGCGAGGTCTCGGATGAATTCCAACAAAGTGATGACGAATTCGAAGTTTCTTCGGATTCGAGCCAGGCGCCGTCTTGGCGCGAAGAGTTCAAGTGGCAGAGAGTGGAGAAGTTGTGTAATGAAGTTAAAGAATTCGGCAACGAAATGATCGACGTTGATGAACTCGCCTCTGTTTACGACTTTCGTATCGATAAATTTCAGGTTTACGTTCACCTATTTTATATAAATTGTCAATGTGAGTTCACATGCTTAGTTGACTATATGTTGTGAGTTTTTCCTTTTCTTTTTCCGTTTTTAGCGGTCATCTATTGAAGCATTTTTGAGAGGTTCTTCAGTGGTGGTTTCTGCGCCGACAAGCAGCGGGAAAACTTTGATTGCGGAGGCTGCGGCAGTTGCTACAGTAGCTAAACAACGTCGTATATTCTATACAACACCGCTTAAGGCATTGTCTAACCAGAAGTTTCGTGAGTTTCGGTAATTAATTAGTTAATTAATTTATTTTTTGATTGTGGAACAATTGCTGTTTTGTTTACTGATTTTGATTCATTTCCGTGTATAGGGAGACGTTTGGTGATAAAAACGTTGGTCTTCTTACTGGAGATTCTGCCGTCAACAGAGAAGCTCAAATTTTAATCATGACTACTGAGATTTTGCGCAACATGTTGTATCCGAGGTATACATCGTCAGTAATTTTGAGTAGACAAATGGAATGATAACTTATTGAAAGTTAAATTTCATCCACCTCCCTTAACCAAAGTTTTGTCCTATTACATGCAGACCTCTCGGTCCCTTGGTTTGTAGAATAGGTAGACATTGGATGTTTCTAATAAGGTTATTATAAACTCTCTTGAGTCTTTAATTGATTTTTAGGAGGAGATTTACGTAAGCTTCAATTTGACAAGTTTTGAAGCCAAACAGATCTACATGCTTTTTAGTCAGACTGTAAGGGAGGTCAACAAAATTTTCCCAGTAGTAATTATGGGTTATGTTTAAGCTTATTCTGATATCTTTTTCTTTTTTTTTGGTGTGGGGGGGGGGGGGGGGGGGTTAAGGATTACTTAAGTTGATTTATGCAGCCAAAGATGATGGTTTTCTCATGCAGTGTTGGGATGGTTTCTTCTCAGAGTGGTCTTTTTGATGTTGACGTGATTGTTTTGGATGAAGTACATTATTTAAGTGATATCTCTCGGGGCACAGTATGGGAGGAGATCGTAAGTACATTTTTAATTCATAACTCTGTTTTTCATCAGCTTTATATGCATTCTTATGAGGTCAAATTGTTTTCAGATAATTTATTGCCCAAAAGAAGTTCAAATTATATGCCTGTCAGCGACTGTTGCAAATGCAGATGAGCTAGCTGGCTGGATTGGTCAGGTAATGCTTCTTTTTTTATAGTTTCTGACCTTTGCAACTGGCTGGCTGGCTGGACTTCTGAGACTGTTAACTATTTTATCTTATATCATTTTCTAGATTCATGGTAAAACAGAGTTAATAACATCATCCAGACGTCCAGTTCCGCTGACTTGGTACTTCTCAACAAAGACTGCATTACTACCTCTTCTTGATGAAAAGGGAAAACATATGAACAGGTATATTTGTTCACTCTATGGTTCATTTTATTTGTTTTTTATTTAGCTCGTGGCAACCCAATTCTCTCCTCACCTATGTGAGCGGGGTTCGAACCCCAAACCTTTTGTTTTCAACACAAGAGATTTTACCATCTCAACTAGATAGCACCCACAAAGTTTATTTTATTCTCTTTGATGTATTATTATTTTTTTTAATATAATCTCTCAGGAAGACAGCAGTTGTACATGTAGTAAATAACAAGTCCCTGTTTTACCTTTGAAATTTGAAACAGGAAGCTATCGCTCAATTATTTACAACTTTCTGCCTCAGAAGTTAAACCATACAAGGATGGTGGGTCTAGACGAAGGAATTCAAGGAAACATGCTGACACGAACTCTAATAATATTGTTACCAGCTTTGGGCAGCATCAACTTTCCAAGAATAGCATAAATGCAATTCGTCGGTCACAGGTCTGGATGTATTGCATAAATCCTCTGGTTATCATGGACTATGTTTTCTTTTTGAATAAAGAACAATCAGTTATGGTTATTTTTTAGCTGACTTAAGGCTGTTCAGAGCAAATAAAAAATTTGATGTAATTATTGACGGATATTTAATTTTCAGGTTCCTCAAGTTATTGATACATTATGGCACCTCAGGTCAAGGGATATGCTGCCAGCAATTTGGTTCATTTTTAACAGAAGAGGATGTGATGCAGCTGTCCAGTACCTTGAAGATTGTAGTCTACTGGATGAATGTGAGATGAGCGAAGTTGACCTGGCCTTGAAGAGATTCCGGATTCTGTATCCTGATGCTATCAGGGAGCCTGCCATAAAAGGACTTCTTAAAGGGGTTGCGGCACATCATGCTGGCTGTCTTCCTATATGGAAATCGTTCATTGAAGAGCTTTTTCAACAAGGACTTGTTAAGGTAGTCTTTGCTACAGAAACACTTGCTGCTGGAATTAACATGCCTGCTAGGACAGCTGTCATCTCATCTCTCAGCAAAAGGACTGCTAGTGGACGCATCCAGTTAACATCAAATGAACTATTTCAAATGGCTGGGCGTGCTGGACGTAGAGGCATTGATAATAGGGGTCATGTGGTGTTGGTTCAGACCCCTTATGAAGGTGCAGAAGAGTGCTGTAAGCTTTTATTTGCTGGAGTTGAACCTCTTGTATCACAATTCACTGCTTCTTACGGAATGGTGCTGAATCTCCTCGCGGGTGCAAAGGTTATGCATTTATCAAATGGATCTGATGACATGAAAGCTTTACAAGCAGGCAGAAGTTTGGAAGAAGCTAGGAAATTAGTGGAGCAGAGTTTTGGGAACTATGTTGGGAGCAATGTAATGCTTGCAGCAAAAGATGAGCTTTGTAAAATACAGAAAGAGATTGATGTGCTGACTTCAGAAATTAGTGATGATGCTATAGACAGGAAAAGCAGGAGACTTTTGTCAGAGGCAGCATATAAGGAGATGGCCGATCTACAGGAAGAGTTGAAGGCAGAAAAACGCTTTCGGACTGAACTGCGAAGAAGGATGGAACTGAAGAGATTCTCTGCACTGAAAGATATTTTAAAGGATTTTGAAAATGGACACTTACCTTTTTTGTGTTTGCTGTACAAAGATTCTGAAGGAGTTGAACACTCAGTCCCTGCTGTTTATTTGGGGAAGTTTGACTCACTTGATAGTTCAAAACTTAAGAACATGGTCTCAATCAATGATTCTTCTGCACAAAATAGAGTAGCTCAGTCAAATGGGGATGACTATGATACTCAAGATGTCAAACCATCTTATTATGTGGCTCTTGGTTCAGATAATACTTGGTACATATTTACAGAAAAGTGGATCAAAACTGTATATAGGACAGGCTTTCCTAATGTTGCTTTAGCTCAAGGAGATGCTTTGCCACGGGAAACAATGAGCCTCCTTCTGGATAAGGGGGAAATGCTGTGGGAAAAGCTTGCTGATTCTGAATTTGGTGGTTTATGGTGCATGGAAGGATCTCTAGAAACATGGTCATGGAGTTTAAATGTGCCAGTTTTAAGTAGTCTTTCTGAAAGTGATGAGGTGTTACACATGCCATTTGAATACCATGAAGCTGTAGAGAATTACAAGAAACAACGAACAAAAGTAGCACGTTTAAAGAAAAAGATATCACGTACAGAAGGCTTCAAAGAATACAAGAAAATTGTAGACACAGTCAAGTTTACTGAGGAAAAGATCAAACGTTTGAAGGCTAGATCAAAACGTTTGACCAAAAGAATAGAGCAAATTGAACCATCTGGTTGGAAAGAGTTTTTGAGGATTAGCAATGTCATTCATGAAACTAGGGCATTGGATATTAACACACAAGTAATTTTTCCATTAGGTGAAACTGCAGCTGCAATTCGAGGAGAAAATGAACTCTGGCTCGCAATGGTTCTTAGAAACAAAATCTTGCTAGATTTAAAGCCTGCACAACTTGCTGCTGTTTGTGCAAGTTTAGTCTCTGAAGGAATCAAAGTTCGATCATGGAAGAACAACAGCTATATATATGAACCATCCGCTACCGTTATCAACGTCATTAACTTTTTGGATGAGCATAGAAGCTCGTTCTTGGAACTTCAAGAGAGGCATGGGGTAGAGAAACCATGCTGTTTGGATAGCCAATTTTCTGGCATGGTGGAAGCCTGGGCTTCTGGTCTGACTTGGAGGGAAATAATGATGGATTGTGCCCTGGATGATGGGGATCTAGCTCGCCTCTTAAGACGAACAATTGACCTATTGGCTCAGATTCCTAAATTGCCTGATGTTGACCACAGGCTGCAAAAGAATGCTGTGGATGCCTCTAATGTGATGGATCGACCTCCAATAAGTGAGCTAGCTGGATAAAATAATCTTGCTGCTGAAGAGGTGTTCTGAAAATAGACTCCTACCTGGTGAAATCTTTTCTACGGCTGGAATTATATACCTTTGGATGGTCTTGGATCAAACATTCAACTGAGCCAACTTGTGTTCAAGTTGGGGTTGGCTACAAGTTCAAATCTACAATTCCCAATTCGGCAGAATCCTAGCCAATGCCAGCAATAGGAACAGCCAAATTTTGTAAGCCAGCGTACCAATTTATGAATGATTTTTTGCTTGGGGCATTATAGTGTTGGGTACATAGCAAGGTCCTCTCTCGTCTTCAAATGTCCATAATTATCTCAGTAAACACATTTTCAAAATCCAGCATTAACCAGCGCACCTTCTATGGTCGAGGGGAAATGTTCAGACATGGAGTCTGATGCTGTCCATTTTGCTTGGTCTTTGCATCGGGCATGTTTCTGTAATTGTTGCCCCAAGTCGTTAAAAATGGTGCGAGCTTACAAATTTTACGTGGGCTGGGAAATCGACATATGGTGTATGTTGCATTTACTCATGGTTTAGCCCGTCTCCAAGTCAACATTACCACTGTGAAGGTGCAAAATTCGTTGCTCAGTCCTGGTATTGCAATACCACCAATTCACCGTAAGTCATAGGAAAGCAACATAGTTAATCCCATCCCATGAAATTACTAGGAACTTCATTTGTCATTTCTTCTATCCCTTTTTCTCTAATCAAAATAGTCTCTGAGCGTTAATCAGTTACTGTTTATCTGGTTGCCGGAGAAAGCTATGGTGGAAATTTGACTCGTCTTTTATTCATGATATGAATGACTAGTAACTTAACATTCAACTAATAAATCAACCACATGATTTCCATGCTCGGATGATAGTATTGTCTCTCTCCCCAACTCCAGAGAGAATCGGCCATAGTCTCTGCCCATCTACATGTAAGGCGACAGAAAGTAAAAATAATATCAGCAACTTCCAAGACGTTATCTTTAACTTGGCCCTGGCGGTTATATAATAATGGGAAATATCACTTAATTATTTTTTTTAATATATCACTAAAGATCCTTGATATATTTTTTTAAAGTAAAATTTATTAATGTGATTGGTTGTTAATAAATTTAAAAAAAATAGTTAAATCTTAATCATATACTAGTATAAAAATATAAGTGGCACAAAATTTATAAAAAATAAAAAGAACAGAGATTAGGGGAGAATTCTAGTCTATCACTTTGACACCCAAATTAAATGAATTTTTTTCACTTAATGTTTTTTTTTTTTTTTAATTTTACCATCAAACAGTTAAAAATAATAGAATTTTTAATGAAAATTATACTAAGTCTATATTACCCTTAATAATGTAAGCATTATTTAATTCTCTAAACTTAAAAAAAAAATAAAATTAATTATACATACGGAGATAATACTTTTATCAATTGATTATTTTAGATATCAATTGATGAAATTTTAGTATTGTACTGCTTTTGGCTCAATATATTGAAATTCATAAAATATTTTTGCGAAAGTCTTAACAAAGTTAACGGCTTGGTAGTGAATTAAAAAATTAGAACATTAAATTGGAAAGTAATTGTCAAAAAAATAGGTGAGAAAATAATAATATTCCTATAACAATTAATTTGAGTTTCTCTTATTAAAAAAAAAAAAGAAAAATCTTTCATAAAAATTATAAAATTATATATTTGACTATGTATGTGTAGTATATATCTCTCGATCTAAATATGAAAAAAAAAAAGGGAATTTGAAAAATGATATAATTTCTGTTAACTGGTGATTCGTCAACTGATAAATGCATAGAGGCCGATGTTAATATGCAATCTTTCCCTTGATCCTTCACTAAAAAGTTCAAACCTCCAAATTAAGCAAGATCGGTGGCAATTAATCAAACCATGTTGGCCACCTAATCGCCTGAGCTACAACCCAAATGGCAAAATCGCAAGATAACCTCGTTGATTCTTAATGGTCCGGTTAGCAATAAGATTAGCCACACTAAATAACACTGTCAACTATTGAGCTCTAGCCCTTGCCCTTGTGATACATACTTTACCGTATTATGTAGATAATTTCTTGAATTGAATCAATAAAAATAAAGAGATGAAAGAAAGAAAAAGAATGAAGACTTTAAAAAGGATTCTAAAGAAAAAAAAAATAGAAGAACAAAAGTCGTATTGATTTATAAAAATCCTGTGTCGTGCTTGTGGATCGAAACTAAAAAAGAGATATATAAATATTTTGATTGTTCGATAATAATATTATTATTATGTCAATGAGAGTTCTTATTTACTTCAACAAGGATGATATCTATCTAGTTGATGTATGAAATATATGACAAGGATGGAGTGTTGGAGTGGAGCATTTCTAGTGATCCATCGCCTAATATAGTCTCCAATCGGACATCCAATTGCTTCAATTTGAATTATCCGAAGGATGCCTGATATATATTAATATTGTATCAAAAAAATGGACGATCAAGCTTATTTCTCGTAGAAGCCCAAAGAGGTGAATACGATCTCCACCGGACAACCGCAACGCTGTAGGCTTTAGCTAATACACAAATGTGCATGCTATCATTCTCATGTTTATCAATAACTGCATGCATTTGTACAGTGGGCTCGAAGAAGTGGACCGTTTTCCCAACGATAATGAGCCTAGCTAGTATTTGCGGTGAATCCCTTGTTAGTCATGAATTATGATAGAAACTCCCAACTCTCTTGCAAGAGTAGAAAGATAATCTTCCTGCTTTTTTATAGTATTTTACCCACTTAATGGATAACTACTTGTTACCAATGGAGAGTTCTTTTTCTCATTAACTTTTAAATTGAGGTGGTGGAAACAACACACAATAAAAATGCCATTAACATAATGCAGCTATTTAACCACCAAATGTCAAATTGTGAAAGCACTACAGTCTAGCTCAACTTTTATTTTCTTTCGCTAGGAAAATCGAATATGATATAATGACATTCGAGATGATTGACAGATGAGGAGACGTTAATATTTCGAAGGGAGGCTTCGCATGGCCGATGAAAAGAAAAATAAATTAAATAATTGCAATTTTAGTCCGGGAGCTTGTGCAAGTGAAAAAAGTTAGGAAGAAAAAAAGAAAAAATATAGATGAATGAAATGAACATATTTCTCAGGTTTTACATCACATATCACCTCTATTTACATGGGTGGCTCAAAATGCCACAAACTTACATTATGCTACAATCCTCCGAGCCATATTCCCTCCCCTCAGATTCTTTATTGGATTTGTGAGACAGAAATACGAGAGAATACAAGATGAATCCTGCAAAAGCTTTTCTGCTTACAGCGCTGTCAACTTTCCAGTTCCAGCACCAGTGTACCTAATGTGTGCTAAAGGCTATGCACAAATCATTGCAATTAGTCTTACTATCTGCTCAAAATTGTGCATGACGAGTTCAATCTAGGCAAAACCAAAAACTGCAGCAAAAGATTTAGTAAATACCATATCTACTGCAGGGCATATTACGATCCAGAAAGCCATCTTTGAAACCGTTGTAGTCTTCTAATTAGATAACCATTTGAAGCTCTTGCCTGGTTGTGGCATGAGCCATTCTGATGGAAAGTTCTTTTCTTTTTACGAAACAAAAAATCTTCAGTATCCAAAACGTATGAGACCTGCCGTGTACAGATTTGGAAAAGTTCAGCATAATAATATTAATATTGAAAAAACACAACTCCACCCAGCTAAGACCCCATTCTAGTTGTAATCGGCTTAAACAAATGTGAAGATGAAAATACCTTGGATGAATTGCAAGTTATCTTACACTCCAAACCATTGACAACTTGAAGTCCTTCCATGGCCCGGCACATTGCCGAAAACTCATCATTGCCTACAAATTTGCGTTTATTCCTGCAAACAGCAAACATAATTACCAATCATTTTTCTATCACAATTAAAGAGAACAGGTATATCCATATCCACACACCTCTTCAAGAATATTCCAGGCTTCTCTTTCTTGTCAGGAACTGAAAGGAAGTCGTGGTACAGGTAGGCTGCAAAATTAGGATCCATGGAAACAGCTGTCACTTCAGGCTTATCATGTCCATTGTCCATAAGCTGAATAGACAGACGGGTGGGTATCGATGACTGCAGAGAGAATAAAATACAGACATTTAAAATATTTCCAATTTAAAGTCAAATAAGCATTGCATCCAAGAAGAGAAAACAGCAGAAAGTTTATTTTGAAAAAAAAAATGAAAATAACACCTACACATTCAATACGATATATATTCTCATCATGAAGTAGAACACGAGCATTTTCATGATAAACTATATCAACAAATCTTCCAGGCTTTCTTGATTTCTCATATGCATATAGTTGGAGAAGCTTGTTGTCCATCTCATCAGTTGCAACTGCTTGAAGCTGAAAAAGGTACACAACAATTTGTAACAAATTAGCAAAAGAAGAGGAGAGGAAAGAAAAAGAATTAAATAAAGACATCTCACATGTTTGACAAGTTTATATAGCAGCTTGTCCAATGTAAATAAAACATAGGATTGAGTGCCAATAATAGCTCGGCAATCATCCTCAAATTTTGTATTATCAGAAGAACCGTCAAGCAAATTGTAAAGTGCATTCATGAACCTGCATCAGATATGAAAAAATAGTAAGCACCTATCACCCAACAAATTGCATGAAACTAAAACCTTCAAAGCTAAACTACCTGGCATATAGATCAGTAGGGCTTGAATCATTTGAAGTCTTCCATTTCCTCTCTGCAGATGATGAATTAATCTTTGCTGATTGTATTCTCTCATACAATGTCTGCCACAACCAGTGAAATAAGGAAAATAAAGTCAATCTAAGTAACATACGAATTAATCCAGAGGGATTACCAAAATATATATTATTCTCTCACATATTAACCCAAAAAAAATGAAAAAGAAGAGAAAAGTAAGGCCTTACTTGGTGAAGCCTAAAAAGCACATAGAAGGAATCATTGCCATAGAAAACTCTAGAGCCTTTCTCCTTGTCATGTAGTGATGGGGAAACATGCTTTGCTAGAGGCTTCACAGATAGTAGAAAACGTTCTGAAAATGGCAATGATGTTCCATCTCCTTCAACATCATGAGCATCAGCCATCCCTTCAGCTTCTCCTTCACTCTCTGCCTTGTTATCATGCTCATCCTGGTCTCCATCTTCCTCATGCTCTTCCCGAGAGCTACCCTCGCCATCACCAGACTCACTTCCAGATACATCACCATTCTCAGAAGCATTCTCAGTGTCCTCTGAAGACCTGTGAGCACTCTCCTCACCTTCATCATCAGCATCAGCCTCATTTTCTCCACCAGCCTCCCCACAGCATACTTCTTCTCCATGTCTGGTTTGATATTGTCCGCTAACAGAACCATCCTTTGCTTTATGCACAGCCTCCAAACCAGATTCTCCATAAACTGCAAAATTATCCTCCTCGAAATCTCCATTTGGAGATAATTCACCCTCTTCTCTTTCAATTTTAAATTGCTTGTCAGGCTCTGCATTATATCTGAGAATCTTGGCTCCTTCTGTCATCACCCCATTTGTGGATATAATCTGCCTTGAACAGTCTCCACCCTGTAGCATTGACAACGGACATAAAATTGCCGTTCAATGTAAAATCACCACAAGACAATAACAAATGTGATCCAAAGCCTAACATTCAGTTGATCAATCAGCTGTAAAATTTAAAGATAAGGCCTGAGGAGCCCAGATGTCCAATCATTGAAAAAATTCACTGAAATTTGTGAGAGCTTTAAATTATATTTGATACAGCACTTGCAAAGCAAACTGCAATGTTTCTTCCAACTAAATAATTCCACCTTTCAAAAATTCGACACTCTATTAACAGAGTGGACAAAAGATTCATCTTGAAAGAATGAGAGTAGGGTTTGACATGTAAACCCCCGAGTATTCAAAGGTGGGAACAATATTATCTCAAAATGACTTTTATTTCGGTCAAGAACCTAACCATCTGGTACCAAGGTCATCAGATTGGTCTGCTGCTAAATATCCGTTAAAAAGCAGAGCTGTTATCCAGAAATGGGTAGAAACCCAAGCATATGAAAGTAATTGCATGCTTTAATTAATATACATTCATCCACATAAGCAAGCATCAACTAGCAGCATCTTATACTGGAGAAAACGCATAGTCAAGACCCAAAGAGAACACATTCTCTAACTTAGAAGTGAATAAAAAACAATAGAGTTATCAATGCTAGTCATACCTCTGAAGAAGGTAGAATTTCATTACTGGACCTCAACTCAAGCCCACCCTCAACAATGTGATTAACAGGTCTAGAATGTGCCACACTAAGCCCTTGAAAAAGAAAAAACAAGGTATTTCAGTAGTCTAGACCCCATCATTATAAGAAATTATGAAAAATCAATGATCCACCAGCAGTAAGCTTCCAAAGAAATTTTTGGAAACAAAGAAAAGTTATATACTGTGGAAGCAATCCAAAAACCTGAAGTGTTTTCTATGTTAGGTCTTCCATTGCTTTGATCTGCTGCAGCTGCAATTAAAGCATTTGTACCGATCAATCGTTCATTGGTACTAGCCTGTTTGCTGATCCCTGAAGTTTCATCAGCCATAGCTGCATTATTCTGCACTTTTTCTTGCTCAGAACTATCACAGAAATTATCACTCTTACGAGCGTTATGATCTGCCTCCACAGAACCATCTTCTTTTATTCCACGATCTCCATTTGGCAACCATGCCCTAGAAGAACTTGACTGCTCAGGAGGAATACTTTCATCTCCATTTCGGGAAGGATTTGAATGTTTGGAAGTCATGGCAGCAGCACCACCATCAGGACTGCCATCGCTATCTCCAACACTAGCAGCACGATTTTTGACAGTATGACTCTTGGCCTTTACAACATCTTCAGTGTCCTCTGCACCCTGAGGTCGAGAAGGAACTCCAAGCATTGGTTCCAAGAAGGTTGTCCAAATCTTCATTACTTTGTCCAACTGTTCAGTTGTACACATTTCTCCACATGAATACTTAATAAGCTGATATAAATCTTCATGAATGTCAGGATCTGAATACTCAAATTCCAAATGTGGAACAATAGACCGCCTGTTTCCAGCAGCAATGGCAAGAAGCACGTCATCTTCCTTGCGCTTCTTCTCACTGATTTCTTTGATCTCCGCCAACAATGCTGCCAACACAAGAGAAATGAGCAATCAGGACTGCACTTACAGGGAAATTGATGTCCCACGGAAACTGGGGAGTCCATGGGTTTCTCACAATCATAAACTTTGACAAGATACTTTTAACAAGTAAATACCTCCAAATCATTTATAGGAAAAAGAAAAATAGGACCCAGAACAACATTCACGGAATTCCCAGTAGCCATGGCAAGACATGTCATACATTATATTTTAGTCCCAAATCAACAAGGGGAAGGGCAATTGAAAAATGTGAACTGATTTTACAAAACTTTCAAACTCAAAGTTTGCTTTAAGTGGTAGTGTCAAACATGATCTTATATAATAGCAATTGTTACTTAACAAAAATTAAGTTCTTACCTAATAAAAATTGAGTTCAGTAATAATTCACAAATCAAGATCAACATGCATACCACAATATCAGAACATGGTGTGCTCTGAAACATATATACCAGTACAGCAGAGCATCAAGCTGTAAATCACCTTTTGCACCCAAGCTCTTATAGTCCTGCTGTTTGAAATAGAAGCTACGATGATCAAGAGATTTATGATAATTCTTGGAGTAAATTTCAGCCCAAACTTTGTTAAAATCAGAACGGCATCTGGCCCACTCCTCTTGTTTCTGCTTCAATCGTGTTAATATAACAGGCAGAGCTAGAGAAGCATTCTTCCGCAATACGTCCATCACATCAAGTCCATGGTCACCATACAACCGCTCAATACACCTTAGATTTAGAGCTACAAAGAGAGGCAAGGAAGGATCCCATCAAAAACCGGAAGCAATCAGCAAAAGAGCTCAAATACCACAACAAATATTCTTAAGTATATCAGCCATTAACGAACAGTTACCCGTGAAGTGATCTTCAACACGAATAGGGCCATCTGTTTTGACTGTATTATTATTAATCTTTTCTAACAGTTCTTCCACACGTTTGGTGGTTACATTAACAGACTCTAACAACATATCCAGCTCAAACCTGTCAGCATTTATACAAAACATTATCAGTTTCCGAAGCAAAAATAGTTCAAGATTGGAATTTTTTACGGAAATTGATATTGCCACAAAAATAAATATTAAAAGACAAGAGAGAGATAGAGATATTATTATTCAAATAGCTCTCAGATCCAGAAAGAAATAATAATTCTGCAGCAGAAAGTTTTAACTTTCATATGGAACATCCATGGAGACGGCTAGAATTCTCTTTAAGGGGAAAAAAAATTGCTACAAGTTTCGTGTCACCCATATCTATACTCAAAAACATATTCAAGATTATTGATAATCATTACAATCTTAGCAAGTTCCAACCTGTCATCTTCACATCGAAACAGGCTTTCTTCATACTGGTTCTTGCGCATGTGTTTGAAAGAGTAATCTTCACTTCCTGAAGTGACAGATACCCAATGATCATTCAGTACTTCAGCACCAAGCTCTGTTCTCTGGCTTGCTGAAGGAATTGGATACTGCATGATACAAGTATATTAAGATGCAGAATTTAGTAAACGGTACCATTATCTGCGTAAAAATACAATTAACAACAAGAATGTAAAGAAGTTAAAAAAACATGGTATTCTTACGATTTTGGGAAGTAGTCGGTAGCTGGGAGTGCAGCGCTCACAGTTAGAGAGGTCAAGTTCTTGAATGGGTTTTGCAAGATACTTATCCTTGCTGGAGTACATAGACATCTTTGGACCTACATCTTTGTTGATGAAGGCTACACTTTTGTCCAGTCTATCTTTTTCTCGGGTCTCACGGTCCCTATCTTTAACCCCATCATCTCTTTCACGATCTCGATCTCTATCCCTGTCCTCTACCTTAACAGATCTGGGTAAATGTCCTTCATTCCACAATGATTCTGCAATAAATTAACAATCAGAAGACTAAACAAACCGCAGTAAATTAATAGAAAAGAAGAACTATTAAACTAACAAACTTCAACAAGGAAGAAAGACCAAACTAAGCATGAAGTTGAAGGTGCAACTGATTAAAGTTTGTTCTTTGGTCACGCAACATATATAATTTACTATACATTTTAATGACAATTACTAACAAGAAGAATTTCAGAACCTAGCAGCATTCATATGTAACACGCATTAATTACAGATCCCAACAAATAATGAGCTTAATTGTTGAACATATCTGGCCAAAACACAAAAGAAAGGAAACAGATCATTTTACTTACTTTTGCTCATAACATCAGCAAGTAATCCCTCTGCACAAAAGGACTTAAATTAGATACAGTGTTGATAGTACACATCTACAGAAAATAATACAAAAGGATCAGTTTTTAAGCGACTACCATTTTTCTCGCAACGTGCCAAAAATCCATTGAACCCATCCATTAGATCTGGATATCTTCCAAGCAAGTCACCCACCTGATACATACAAATCCCACAATTACAAATTGGATTACAGAAATTCTCTTAGTATTATTAGGCAAGAGCTATAAAGAGCCACACCTGCCAAATTTTATATTTCTCAAGATTGTAAACAAAATAAATGTGAATGATGAGAGAGTATCAGAATTATAAAATGCCATAAGCCTTGTCAAATAAACTACAGAGCAAAACTTGACTACTATGCAGAAACGACAAGAACGTTGTCCTTTTCCAGTCTGGAAACATACTAAAAAGAAGCTGGACGCTATTTCGCCATTAAAAGTTCTCAAAACTTTATATGCAAATTTGAAACGTCCATCTGCTGCATCAACAACATAATTCTTTCGTTGATCAACTTTAAATCATTTCTATTATCTTGAATAATCTATCTATGGCAGCATGTTGACAGATTCCAAATGCCAATGCCCCAACACCCCCCCCCCCCCCCCCCACAAAAAAAAAAACCAAAAAAACCAAATCCCAAAAAAATAGTAATAATAACAATAAATAAAAGAAAAAGAGGAACAAAGAGATAAATCAAATACTCAACGAGGGTCATCAAGCAACAAATGACATCAACCTTATTTCTTTATTCCGGAAGTTCTAGAAACAATCAACTATATCTGTCAGAGATGATAAAATAAAAATAGTCCTCTCATTTACAGAACATATTTATCAGCCATACCAAAGATTGCAATTCCGATCGTGAGATAATTTCCTTGGTATAGAGATGAAGGCACCTCAGAAACTCCTGGTAATCATCACGTAACTTATCCTTGACTTTCTCACAGAAAGAGAGCTCCTGGCTGAACATACCTGTATAACATGAAATAAGTTAAGGAAATGGAACATTTGTGAAAGCAATCCAATTCTTGTTGGCAAGCATGTTATGCATATTTAAGTAGGTGATGAAGAGTCTTTTGTTTGCTCAAGAGCTTATAAGTGCAAAGTGCAAGGGAGTTTCTGAAGAAAGAAATGCCTCAATCCCAAAACTTTAATTCACTAAGAAGTATCAGCACCTGCAGGTAGGTGCACACATATGAAATGAACACAAAATGGAAACTGGTCAAGGCTGTATGCATCTCAAAAGTTGTAAAGGTAGGGCCTTCTAATGCTTGATGAATATGACGATTGCAAAATTTTCCTACTTTCTCTTTTACTTCTATTTTGATATGGTGGGAGGAGTAACCAACCCAAACCGTGAGGGACAACACTTGTGAGTGTAAAACAACAAATTCCATAACTAAGAACTCACTTTTCATGGCATTTTTATCATCATAAGAGGATGAAACAGGATGCATTCCAAAGTTCTCATCACCTTCCCCACCTTGATGCAACGGTTCAGCAGTTGAATCTTCAATTTTACGAGCAGATTTCCTCTTGTGGGTAAACCGTTGCATGCTGAAGTCTCTATCTCTGTCATTCTCAAAATCTCTGTCATCTCGTTCTCGTTCTCTTCTATCTCGATCATCTCTCCTTTCCCTTTCTTTTTCCCCACGCCTCCTTTGGTCTTTGTCTGGCTTCAGCAGGACCCTATCATGATCTGGATCAGGACGATCCACACTGAGGTCCCGGTCAGCATGTGAAGCCATAGCCCTTTCTTTCTGGCAACAATGGTCAAAAACCATATATTAGCTTAGTTGTCAACGCATGAGTGATAGCACAACACAAAGGTAATAAAGACAAAAACCTTGTCAACATGCACTTGCCGTGCTGTGGGCATGGCAGAGCTCCTATCCCGGAGTATAGAATTCCTTCCAGATGGAACATAATGAATTGATGCTGCTCCTGAAGAATCTGGCAGAAAATGTGTAAACTCCTCGAGCAGATCTGGATGATCTTGGAAAAGTGCAGCAACCTACACAATAATATAATTATATCACTAAAATCACAAGCCAAAACCTTTATGTCAAGACATGAAACTAAAACAGGGGGAAAAAATGACCAGTAAATGCAGGGAATATACCTCCTGGTAGACTTCAGTGATGGACTTGTTTTCCTTTCTGTACATGTTCAAAATGTCTAAAAATGATTTATAAACATGATCATCGCCTTGAAATCTTGTCTGCAGGAATACAATTCGTCAGATCGTAAACTTCGCAATGAGAAGATAGACTTAAGATTAGCTATGTCATATTATGTTTACCTTAATCTTGTTTACAAAATTAATAGCTTCTTCAAATTCAACAGGCTTCTTAGGTGGAGGTTGTTCATCCTCAAGTGGAAGGGTGATCTCATATCCCTTTGGCAGGAAGGTATTGAAACCCAAAATTAGGTCTCTATGCCCTTTAAACAGCTCCTTTACCCTCGCTATTACACCTGCTGTGTCAATCCTACACTCAAGATAACATAAGCACTTATCAGAAAACCATTTGCACTAAAACACCAGTCATAAAAAGCTATAGGAACATATTAGGCTCAAACCTTTGAGCTTTGAAGTCTTTCATAACTTCAAGAAAGTCATCATATTTCTCCCTTTTGTCTTGAAATATGTCCTTAACAGCCTTGAGATATGCTAGGGCATCATTTGTTGTTAACTTCTGTGCACCTCCTCCTCCTCCTCCCACCACTTGGGCCTGCCCAGAGCTTCATTATCCAAAAATGCATAATAGATTAGTTAAGGAACTTTTAAAATTCATAAAGCACAGTCAGTAAACCTAGATCTTTTTTTTTTTTTTTTGAGTTGGATAATGGTTAGAAATTGATCCCAAATTATATACTTCCACTACAGACAGATCATTGCTGCTTTTGCAAAATTCAGAAATGCTTTCAACTAGATCAATATCAAATTATGGTTTTCCAAACAAATATCAATACAATATCTCATACTAGCAAAGTATATTCCTGCAAAGAGATAGATTATTAATGTAACCAAACAGAAAAGAAAAACTACTATTGTTGATGACCCTCTTCCTGTAGGGAATCTAATCGAAGAAAAACCTGATCTTCTTAACAAGTCAAACATTAAAAGAAAAAAATAAATTAAAAATCAAAGCCCAAAAAAATCCACCAAGTAAATTCAACACGAACACTCATCAAATTCATACAACAGCCAAAGTATTTTAGCAGGAAGAGACTAATATTTTGATTATAGAGCTTAATCTCATGACTAACCAAATGAACTGCAATAATTAAAAAATTCAAAATTCAAAGGGAAAAAATAAATATATAAACTCACGGTTCTCCTCGTGAAGAAATCATCGGCCGTTTAATTTGAGAGTTCATGTAAACCTCGTCTCTGGACCTCTTCATCTCGTAAAACGAAAACAAAAACTCTCTATCTTTCTCAAATCATGCTTTCAACTTCAATTAAACACGAAAATCCTGCAATCAAAAACTTAACTCACTCAAAAAGAAACCAACAAACGACGTCGTAGATCTAACACACGACAAAACGCAGAATTTTATCCTAATCTCTGAACAGATCACCTAAATTACAAGTAATTAGCATTACTTGAAGATAAAGCAACGGTCAAAAATATAGATTAGCAGAGCAAAATGGAAATATTATCGACAGCGAAAATTACAATGAAGATAAGAAGATCGTTTCGTCGGCAAATTAGCAACAACGCAAAAATGAGAAAAAGTCTTCACAAAGACGCTTCTTGTTTCGTGAGGTAACTACAGAAAAACAAAGGCTTTCGTTTTTTTATTTTTCCCTTGAAATTTTTAGAGGATTTTGTGAATTTTTAACAATGGTTCGAGAGAGGGAATACGATAATCAAAACAGAGGATATACAACACAATGTTAAAAGAGAAAACAAGCGACAGGGTTTAGAATGTGATATATATGGGAGATATAATGGCTGTGCAAGGGAAAATTTTGGAGAGTGCGGGTTGTAGAAAGAGTAAAATGTTACAGCCGGTAACCGGTTGCTTTCTAGTTGAGTTACCGGTTATAGGCGGTTAATTAAGCCCTTCGTGTGGAAAAATTAGGGCAATGTTAGGGTTTGTTGTGTTCGATTCCAGATTTGGCCTTTGGGAGCGTAAGCGTACAAAGCACGGTCCCCTTACTGAGTTCCTGTAAGTGAGATCGAGAGGGTGTATTTGAAAACTAATGTAATTGCGTATTTTGTGGTAGAGTTTTTGAATAATAATAATTATAATAATTAACGTGTTGTGATATTCTGTTATGTGATACTTTTGATTGATTTGGGGTCAGATTTTAGATGTTGATCTTGCTGTTTGGTTTGGTATGAGGTGAGAGTGGCTGTTTGTACTTGGTAATTTGCGTTGGGTTTCTTTTTGATAACTTAGGTATCTCAATGTAAGGCATTATTGTAATTTACCAACTAAATTGAAAATTAAGTAATTTTCCATTACCTATTACCTAAGGTGTATTTACCCAGCTGGCAATAAGAGTCAATGAATTTGAAATCACTTTTTAACATCGTAAAAGGTTGAATAATTATCTGAATTTTGTGTCCGCAATTGGATGTGCAAGCGAGATGGGCCGATCTGAGCCGGGCCTAGCTCAACTAACGGCTTCTCTTCAACCCCATATATGCTGTTTGTTTGTTTTGTTTTTTTTCCGTCAGTTTTCTCACTCCTAAAGTAAAACGGATTCTTAAAATTCTCTTGCAATCTTGTTCTCCACCATCTACACAAATTTTCATGTGTGATTAGTGATTACTCAAACTTAAAATGAATACCTTTAAGCTTTAGTTTAAAAGTAGTGTTCAAGTATGAGAATAATTATTTTTTAAATATGAGAATAAATAATTTGTAAGAAAAAAAAAAAGAAACAAATATTATTTCAATAGAATATTAGATAGATGAGTAGTCACAAAGTAAAAAACAAAAAGAAAATGAAATGTTGATGCATTGAAAGAGTTTGTAGATAAAATAAATAATAGTATGTTTGGGTTTTATGAGAGTTAGAAGAAAGAGGAATGTTGATGAGTATTTTTACCATATTTTTACATGACCTAACATATTAACAAACAGTACAAAATTAAGTTGATCAAACTTATGATAGGATGAAACCAAATAAGACAATGACCACGAAATCTGACTTTGGGGAGAAAATATATTTCTCCTCATGCCTTTTGTCCACACGACCCGTGTCGAACATTGCAAACACGACATGAACTCTATAAATTTCTACTACTTAAGAGTTTTTACCTATAAAATAAAGATATTTTAGTTCTATAACTTTAAACACACTAGAGCTTCTCTTATCTTTCTTATTCTCTTTCTTTCGGTTATTATTGTCAAGATTCTTGATATCTGACTTAAGTATCAAAAAGTCTTTATTAATAACAACTAGAGGCCCTTCATTATTTTATTACCTTGTAGATGAAAGATATCAAATCTCGGTCTCTCAAGCAAATGTTTATGAGAAGTTATGAGCCCGTTCCCTCCATAACCTCGGTCTGATTATCAGGCCAAATTTTTTGGTATTAACAAGTTCAATTAAAGTTGTATGATTATTCATAAATATATACAAGGAGGGGTGTTAGGTGTTATGAGGATAGCGAAGAGTTGTTAAAAGCATAATGTGCTATTGGTTCAATTCTGATCTCGGATGCTACTGTAGTCTTCAATTTCGGTTTTCGTGAGCCAGAGGCTGTGGCAATGCTCGCATCCTTCGAAGATGACCTTCTAAAATCTAAATTGACTCTTTGCTATTTGGCTGACTAAGGAAATAAATTTTGTATACAAGGATTCTAGTATTTTCTCCATCACATTTTTACATGTGGAAGCAAGAAGAGAAACAACGTGCAATTTACATGTGTAAGCCCAGGTTAAGGAGATGACAAAGACTACGTGTAGTTATGGTTAAAAATGTAAGTGTGGTGATATTTAATCCTTCAAATTCTCTCAATATCTGCCATTAATCACTTTTATTTTATTACTCATTATGTCCTTACATGAAATTACTAAAAAGTACACGTAACTTCTATCAAATGACAAATTTTCAGAATTTACGACTGCTCTATCATCCTCCTTATTAGCTCACTCTCCATACTTCTACCATTAAATTATCTACATTTCTACGTTTGTTCTACAATCTAAAATCTTGTCATTATCCGAAAACTCTCCATCTCTCATCTCTAAATCTATCTATATTTTTTTCTCAGTCTCTTTTGTTTGCTTAATCTCATTGCCCATTAAGTCTTATAATTGCGCTGTACATCTTCTTCTACAACTAAATAACCCAAAAATAAATAAATTAAATATCAAGAACACAGATCAAACAATACAAGTTTATTTTTTAACGAATTACAAATTTCACACACACTTGTGTATATATATATATATATATTTCCAATCAGAGATTGCAGACCATATTAAAGTTAAAGTAAAGTTAAAAGATAAAAAAATGCATATGTCAATATAGGACAGAACAAAATATACTGCGTTAGAATTTATGTTTTCTTTTTTTAATCTTTTTGTTTGTGCTTAACTTTAATATATTCTTTATCAAAAAAAAAATTAATACATTCAGGAATTCCTGATGGGGGCTGATGAAATAATTTGAGGGATTCAAGAATCACTACTCAAATGGTAAATACAAAAAATTGGGGGGTGTTAATGGTTTCCTCCTCGTATATTTGAGCAACTGAGTCTAGCTCGGCAAGAAGAGAGAAGAAAGGACTTAGCTAAAGCCTTTTAGATAGGTGTGGGGTTTTAGCAAGGTTAATAATATTTGATCCCTTCAAATTTTGTCAGTAACCCCCCGTTTCTTCATTTTAGTTTAAAATACCTACAAAAATAACTTGAATTTTCAAACTTTACTCGGTTCTTTTCTCTTCTCTCTGTCATTCTCCCCCACCTTCCCTCATTTCCTCCCTTGCCAAACATCCATCACAGCAATAGACTTTTTACATTATAGACTGAGAATTAACACACTTTTCTTGCTAACGACAACAGCGACACCAATAATCCGACAAGTTAGCAGTCTTCTTCCAAGCTTTCAAATATTTTATGGGGGTTCATTTCTTTTTTCACTTTCTTTGTAATTTGTAATGATTTCATTTATTTATTTTAATGAGTTAATGCTTTTAGTATAGGTAATATGTCCATATTATATTCTGAAAATTCACATATTCAGTTTCAGCATCATTGTTGGCCTACATGAAGGCTTGAAATTCAATGTGTTAAACTAAATGAATAAGAATACTTAAAGGAAGTTAGTACAGATAATTGAGAAGTGGGGGTTCTTGAAATTTATTAAGGGTCGAAAACCTGAACTATTTTAGAAACTGGTAGTCATTGGGATCTTCTGAAGGATTAACTTCAAAAAATCTGATTCTGAGCTCATGGAAACGTGGGTTCTAATTTCTAACTTCATAAAGTTTTGGGCATCTGGGCTGTTGCACTGTATACTCTCATTTTAGTTTATTGGGCATGATCCAGCTGTGTGGAGTCTGGGGTGTGCTCAGTTCAGGTTCTGGAAAAGCTTACCACAAACAGAAGATCGGGTCGTTGACAAATGATCTTTGGACCAATTAAATGCAAAGACATAGTGATTCTCCATCAAACAGGTAATTTATCTATTTAATCTTATTATTTCTATTTTTTTGATAAGAGGTAATTATTTACTGAAAAATGGAAATTAGGTAAGATAAGGAACATCTTAAATGGCTAAATGCTTTTCCAAAATCCTAATTTGTAGTGATTAAGCCGTTAAGGATGTCGTCACTAAACAATTTTTATTAAGCGATTTCTATACGAGAGAATTTAAAAGGGATTTAATTAGAAATTACCAAACTCCTACTCCTAACTCCTAAGAAGAATTACCAAGGGTGGGACAATTAATTTGAACCCACTAAATTAGTTATGAAACCTATTTTAAAAAATATTAGTTTATTACTAAAATATCCATAATCTAAATTACTATTGTAGATAGACAAACAAGATTCTAAATCTATTCACAATGCACTCGTTTTCCTTTATTTTTTTTCAACTCAGCTCTTGGATTTTCTTTGTCATCAAAACTTGTTGGTGGAATGACATGTTAAACAATGAGATTAGGCTTAAAATATCTAGTCGGCAAAGCTCCGTTTGGATATACATTCTTCATATTCAAGTTCATTCGAAGTCATGCGTTTAATCCTCTTTCCGTGGTTAAGCTATATATGAAACAAAAGAGCCAAGTGAGAATAGAAATATTAAGTGCTTGAATTTTGCTATCTAGCATGGCTATAAATACAATTTTATTATCAATTATTGTTTCCTGAATCTTTCATAGGTTTGTAACTGCATTCAAACTTAATTTAAAGGGAAAGAAACTGAAAAAAATGGGAGATTTTACAGTGTAACATTGACAAATATAAAGATGGAAAGAGGTCAAAAGGATTTGAGAGATTGAGGAACAGTTCAAGAAGTCGCGTGGACAGAAAACAAAAAAGGAAAGAAAAAACATTGAGAAATCATGCTAATAAGGTTATAATGGGTATTAAGGTGGGGTATAAAGTATTTATTGAGTATATGGGTTTAATGAATATTTTAATGGGTTCAAATAACCCAATTTAATTATCGATTAGCATATTTAGTAAAGAACCTAATTTTAGCAAAATTTTTTTCAAAATCTTAAGTCATGCAATATTCACGTTACCAGACCATGTAGGATTATTGTAGCTTGAGAACAATTATCTGCCAGTATTCTTGAAAGTTTCAGCAATTGAGGAATTGAACCAGCTAAATGCTAAGCAACGCATTACATCATCTTTTTTCTAATCTAAATAGGGTACAATTACTAAAGCCTGGTTCTACTGGTTAGTGGGCAATCTTACTAAGACTTGGATCTTGAGTTTAAATCTCATGTAATCTACGACACACTCATCTGATGTTATGCAGGATAAGATATGATGAGATATGACAAGACATGATAGAATGAAAATTCAATATTATGCAAGATAAAATATGATGAGATATGATAGGATATGATAGGATGGAATGAGATGAGATCAGATAGCATTATATTTAATACTATATTATGTTTTGGGAGAGTTCAGGATTAGATTGTACTGCAACAATAAATTTTTATTACTATTATTATTAAAACTAATTAAAAATAAATGATTATTTAGTTAATCATGGTTTGATTGAATTAAAACAAATGAAAATTCGTTTAATATAAAATCAATAAAAATGCTTTAATATTTTTATTTGTAATAAATTATATATAATATTACAATTTACAAGTTGTTGTTGTTGTTGTTATTATTATTATTATTATTATTGTTGTTGTTGTTGTTGTTGTTGTTGTTGTTGTTGTTGTTGTAAACTAAAAAATTTGTATTACAAAAATATACCAATCGAAAATTGTATTAATTAAATATAAATCATAATCAAAATTTTTATTTTGAAGATTAATTTAATAATTAATTTAAAATATAAATTTGAAATTATAAAAATATTTAATAATTATATAAATTAAGATATAGCTATAATTTAATGTAAAATTAATAATGATATTTAATATAATTTATTATTTAGATTTTTAATTTTAGTATTTATAGATTGTTATGTTTGGCTGAGTTAACAATATAATTCTAACCTAACTAATCCAAATAGCCCCTCTCGGAATAACTTCCTTTACAAAACTGAGATTATTTTGTGAATACAAGATAAGGTAATCCCAATACCCACTTAAGAGCACCAAACAATATGAGATTAGGATAAAATTTTTAAAAATAGTCCAATCTCCTTTTAATCCCCCAACCAATTGCACCCTTGCAGGACGGGACTCAACCGCTCAACGAGTTGGCACGGCAAGCTTTCCCCGCCTACTTTGCCAACTAAAACTTAGTGCTGTTCAATTAGCGTCTTGTCTTCGTTTCATTGCAGCCTAAATCACAATTAGTTTTTTTTTTTTTTCCCAAAAAAAAAAATTCACAATTAGTTGACATCTCGGCTTCCCGATTCGAGATATTCATAAGATAATAAATTTAGCATTTTCTCTGTTTGATAATCATAAAAACACCCAAATAAAATAATGCTTTTCCACCCACTCTCCCGGCCGCACCTCTAGCTCCAATAGTTGACATATGATTAGCCTTTAAATAACATAGTCAAAACTGGCAGATCAGCAGAAACCCAATTCTTTTATCAGGCTTGTGGATTAAAAATCTTCCCACAATACAGATGATGCCAAGAACCAGCAAATGATCGGTTTGCAGCTTCCCATGTGGAATTATGAGGGCTTATTGATGTCTGATAAGGGTCAGTGCTAACAGCTAGCTGACATTTATGTGTAACATGGTTGATGGCAGGAAGAAGACAGAGCCGCCCCCAATAATAAGAACCCACCATCCAATTGAGACTGTCATACAACTGCAGGACAGGTCCACCACTAAACAGCCCCAATCATCCGAATAATTTTGAAGACCACAGTTGACTAAAACTAAACCCCTCACAGGAGAAGGAGTACTTCTGTAAGAAGACTGGCTTAGATCAAACACAAAAGATTTTCTTTAGTTTTGGTTGGAAATCAAGTGAGTTTGGGTATTTCCGAAAATTTGAAGGGATTTTTCTACTAATAATATAAATTTGAAAGAATTCCCTTCATAAATCAATTTAAAAACTCTTCCAATATTTTCTCTAGACTCTCAGTTTTACAGAATCTGAAATGTATGGATCCTTGATCCTTTTTGAAATTCAACCAAGCGTGATTTACAAGTAAAGAAAAGCAAATTTTCTAATGAAAAATTTAGAAAATGAGAGTAACAAGAACTTGCCCATAAATTAACCAAACAAATCATTCCTTTGAACTATCTTATCTTTTTCATTTCGTGAATGATTCCCTCACTCAAACAAATTTTGAAAGAATAACTTAATTAATTCGTGCTCGTACATTGAGTAAGGTGTGTGAAAGGGAGAAAAAAACAAAGAAAAAGAAAGTATATGTTGAACAATCCATCCATATCGCAAAAATGATCAATAAAATATAAAACACAAATTAACATGTTGTTTTCACCGTCTTTTTACTTTTTGCCTCTCACATTTCTCTCTTTATGTATTTACCAACATGTTTTTCCCTCTTTTTTATTTTTTTATTAAAGTTTTTTTTTATTTTTTTAAAAGAATTGAAAAATCCCAAACAAAAAAAAAAAAAAGCTTTTGTTGTCAAAATAAAGTTTTCTAAAAAAAAGCTATGTCTTTTTAAAAAAAAAAAAAATACAAGCAACTTTTAACTTTTCAGTAAGATTCATTATACCCAAAAAATCAACATGATCCATCTTAATCTCTCCTCTGATGATTGGCGCTAACACGTTCACAATTCATAAACCACGAGGACTCCCATTGTCTTTACGTCCTCGATCAGTAACAAAGACAGAATGTAAGATCCCGGAACACGCAATATGCACACACAGAGCTGGAAGCTCCCATCGCTAGACGCCTAGACCAATCCCCCAGAAACGCAGCCAGCGGAATCACATAACAAATACACGCCAGTGGACCAAATGCCCCCCGTCACGTGCCAACGAGCATACATAAACAGAATGTTTTTATTGGGTGACGCATTGCCTTCAATAGCTTCTATCAATTATCCCTAGCTCATGATGCCAAAATAAATAAATTAAAAATGCCCATACTGATCACTGGGCTTTCTACTCTCGCGACGCTGAAACCAAACATGTGCTTGTGCCGGCTTACAAGGAAAACACACATGGAAGAGATGCTACAAGAATTGAAGAAATTTGATGATTTTGGTCGCAATTCGACATCATCCCCATGTGCCCGCCTATGTACATATGAGTGTATATCCAAACACAAGTTTGATTATCATATGGGGTCGGCTACTCCGTTTCTCATCAGTCAAACGACATGGAAATGGACCTTAGGCCCCCAATTTGTCCGCATTCATTTCTAACAACTGCTTCCTTCTCCTTAGCTTACCCAGTTCCTTATGCATTCAATTTCAATCCTAGCCATTGGAGATAAAGAAGAGGATGCGCCTATATCTGCAGAATTCTATTAATTTGTCTCCCCAAATTCTTGGCAAGAAATTAACTTATTCTTAAAAAGATTATGTATTTTGATACAATCAGAATTAGTTTACATTATTTCTTGCTTTTCGAAATCTGCTATGTTACTTAACATATTTTACTAATGAAATTGTTTTGCCAGAGTTTGTCAACAAACAGTTTTGGTGAAGTGAACCCTGTAATCCTGACAGCCAAATAGTGGAGGAATGCTGCCCGGACGATAAAGTCAGAAACCCAACTAAATAAACAAACGAAAGATACAGTATCGCTAGTGACTGTTTAAAGGCAAAGGAAAACGCTGCATATTCTTTCAAGTGCCTTTTAATTTAATTTAGTATAATTAATTGCCCATTTTATCAGTTTCATTGTTCTCACGTGAACTTATCTTGATCAGCTCAAACCGATCCCTAGGCATTTTCACCTTTTACACAAGCCGAACAGAAGCAAACTGATCTTTTCTAAAATTTCTCCTTTTCCTAAGGCATGAATCTCGTTTACCCCCATTGTGCAGTATTTCTTCTTCATTAATATGTTTTATTAGCTTAAAACTTTTCATTTCCCCCCCATAAATTTGCCAATTTGGACAATGGACACACTTATGATTTGGACAGCATATGCATATCTAGCATATTCTCAAAGAAGTCAATGCTAGGTTGAATGTGAATTCTATATTTAGTTGTTAGCACAATAATGCATGGTTGGTTAGAAACCCAAATTTCATTTTCTTTTATGTTTACATATGCGAACAGTTGTTATTGGTTGGTATTCATCTAAAAGTGATTTCATTGCTGCTATTTCACAAATTAACATGAATGAGATAATAACAACTTTGATATGCTTGGTGCATAGAGTCATTAGATGCGAATTCAACATTAATCCTCAATCTTCTCGGCAATAATCCAGCAGGAAATAAAGTCGAATCTACGAGCTGTGACCGCTCAAATCAAGAATATCTTCTAAAAGTTAATTTACTTCTTTTCTAAACAATAATTCAATATAAAAGTAGGGAAAAAAATTTTTTTAAGAAAAAAAACGATTCCCGTACAATGTTAAACTGTTGGTTCAGAGTATGCATGCCAGATGGTAATTATATTCGGTATTCACAGGGAAAATAAGCTTCCTAATTTGAGTGCAACAATTCTCTAGAGGGAATGGAAAAACTTGAACAACAAAAATTCAGAAGCTTATCATTTTTCCTCATCAGTTTGTATTACAAGAGATGATCAAATCCTTGATATCATCATCATAGTCGATAGAGTTTTTTGTTTGGATGTAATGAACAAGCCAGCGGTGCCGCAATGTGACAAGAACAGCACAAGCTCAAAAAATGCCAAACTGCTTCAAATGGAGTGTCACATGGATTCTAACTTATTTAGTGTCACCTTCTTCATCCCTTCAAATTCGGGATACTTCTTACATTCCAACGCTTGATTTTCTCTCGGTCACAATCTTCATGCATAATAATTGTTATTGCTTCAAATCATTATCACAATAAAACCTAATTTCACGGACATCTTTCTTCTTTAACATCAGCCTTCTTCCACTTCCTTTTTTTCCTTTACCAATCTTTCAGTTGTTAAAAGCTTACGTTGGTGGGTGTAGATTAGATAGGGTACTGAATATTTGCAACCCCACGTCTTTTGTGGGTCCGAGTTCCAAAAATAAAAAACTCAGTTTTCAACTAATCACGATGATCATCATTCATGATCACATGCATCACATCTTCTAACCATGCAGAAACGTTAAAAGTTGATCGAGAAAAGAAATTAAATTCTGAATAATGAAAATTTTATTAAAAAAATATAAATTTTAAACTTTTTTTATAATAAATTTAAAAGTTATAAATTTATTAAAATAAATAAATTTAAAATATTATTTAATAATAATTTATACGCTCAAAACGAATACTAAAAGTCTTAATTATAACTTTTGAAATCACGCAACCATTCTACATCATCATCTTATAGAGAAGTAAAACGAAAAAAAAAAAGAAGCATTGGAAGTTGAGATTTGGTTCAATCAATGATTAATTAGGCAGTCAGCTCCACCTCATCTGTGTTGACAGCATACCTAATTAATTTTTCCGTGGGTAATACAGGGAATATTGTGTTAAGTATTGCAAAGCATAAAAATAGAAAAAGAAATCACAAGAAATTAAGTTGGGGTAATTACTCTTTCCGGCTACTGCAGGGAGTTAAATTGAAAGGCAGAGCATCTTCTGCACTTTCCAAGTGCAATGATGTGGTGCCTTTACTTAGACATTTGAATTCAGTTCATTAACAATACAAACCCTCAGTGTCACGTGATTGCCTATTCCAAAAGCACTTTTCATTAAGTTTTAACGATTCTACTTTCATGTCTATCCCTCGCATGCTCTCTGGTGCTAGATTTACTTCTTGTTACGAATGGTAATTGACACCGTCCATAGTAAAATTGCTATTATCAAATTTAAACTCGCATAAAATTTAAATTATTAAATTTACCCGGAATCTGCAGTAAGTTTTAATGTTTTTAAAAAAACTCAACCGCTGTAGATTTTGACAATTACCAAACCTGTAATGGTATCCGGCGGATTTTTTTATGGATTTATACATTAAAATCACAAATATTCACTATATAAATTTATAATAATAATCTCAAATTTCACATAACATACTCAATTTTATATTTAACCAATGTAAATAAAAAATTAAAATTTCAACATCAGTCCAACAAAAATTCTCAAATTTAAATATAAAATACATAGTACACGTATAATAATTAAATTTATAACTATGAGGGTTACGTATGCTACTTGCATTGTTATCACAGTACACATGTTTACACTTTGGTTATTTGGCACTTTGTATAATTACATTATTTTCTTTATATATTTTTTAGATTTAAATATTTTTCATTTAAAATTAAATTAAAAATATTTAAAAATATTGCAGGTCTGGCGGATATTCATGCGAGTATCCGTCGAATATTGAACTAATACCAAACCCACCCGCATTCCAGTACGGGTTTCAATTTGTAATATCAAACCCGTCCGTAACCCATAAAATTATCCGCAGCGGGGAGGTTTGAACTGATTTACGGGCACAATTGCCATCTCTACTTCCTTTTGGCTATCATGTGTACTAAATAATTTGCCCTTTTTGCTAATGAAATAACTTTATTTATTTATTTTTTTAATTTTAATTCGGTTAGCCTTGTCAAGAGAATAGAGAATAAGTAATGACGTAATAACAAGTGTCCTGATAGCATGCGGTCGCCCATGTGATGAATTTGTATGTGGATGTGCAAAGCATGTTGGATAACCAGAATCCAGCAAGGATCACAAATGGATCATAATAGCAACACACACATATGTATATGTGGTCCATGTCCCGGCAGAATATAACAATTCTAACAATGTCTTAGGCAAGCAGCCAATAACCGGGAACAACAGGTCAGTGTATCGTAATTATATGGGTAATAAATACATGCACTATAGTCTATACACACACACATACATTTATGTAGCGTTTACCTTTTGGATTGGATTGTGAATTCTGAGGTTGGATTGTGAATTCTGAGGAATGGAAATCTTGAGAATGTGGAGTAGGAGTGGGAATGTGAGTAGATTGTTTACTTACACTGAAATAGGAGTGGGAATGTGAGTAGATTGTTTACTTACACTGAAATAGGAGTGTGAAATAAAAATTAGAATCCTATTTATGTGTTTACATTGTCTTGGATTGGGAGTTGACAGTTTTAAATTATAATTTTACCCTTATTTAAAAATCATAATTTTTAGTTATAATGTTAATAAAAAATATATATTTTAATAAAAAATATATTTATAAATAAATTATTTATTTTATTATTAATTTTAATTATATAACTTAATAATAATTATTAATATTTTAAATTATGTAAATCATAATTTTTATTAATTTTAATTGTAATTATGTAAATTAAAAATTATTGATACTAGCAACACAAATGAAACATTATTTTTAATAATATAGTACAAAATTAATATTTTTAATAAACTATTTATTATTATTAATTATTAATAGTAAATAAATATAATACTACTAAATTAAATAAATAATAATAATATATATTTCACGTAAAGATAGTAAATGGTATATTATTAATTCTCTCTGAATATAATATATTTTATTAATAAGCTTAATATTATTAAATAATATAATAATTATTTAATAATATTATTTTTAAATAAATTTAATATTATTTTTAAATAAATTTAATATTATTTTATTTTAATATAAATATATTAATATTATATTTAATATTTAATTATATTTATAATATAAATTATTTATTATTTAACTAATATAATAATATTATTTATAAATAATGTAATATTATTTTAATTTAATAAATATAAATTATATTATATTAATAATTTATATTAATAATTATTTTAATAAATATAAATTATTTATTTATTTAACTAATATAAATATTATTTATAAATAAATGTAATATTATTTTAATTTAATAAATATAAATAATATTAAAAAATAAAAAAGGGTAAAAAAGAGAGATGTGGGAGTGGATTCCCACTCCCACCTCCCCCCATGGGAGTGGGAATCCACTCCACACTCTAAAAATTAGTGGGACCCACGGAGTCCCACTCCCAGTCCCCTCCTTTAAACAAGTAAGTAAACACTGAAGTGGGAGGAATCCACACTCCCCACTCCCACTCCAGAAAATAAACACTACATTATAGTCTACACTCTGCACTGACCGGGTTGATAGACACTTCTTCATATAAGTTCCTCGTTATATTTCAGGTAATTAAAAATAATCGCATGAATTTTTATTTTTTTTTTTAAAAAAAGAAAACCAACGATTTAACCGCGCTTTTTACACTAGGACGAAAAAACCGGTTTGGCAGTTAGAAATTTCCGAATTCGTAACTCCGCACTCCTTAAGTCCTTGCCTCCCTCTCCAACATTTAAGAGACCAAATCGAAGCCTCGATCTCGATGCTCAAGCTTAACCAACACCCTCACGCCTCCTTTTCTTCTCTCTTCACTCTTCAGTCTTCCACAAAACGGCTCACTTCAATGCCACAACACTGAACCCAAAATAATAATAATAATAATAATAAAAATCGAAATGTCTCCTCAAAAGCGATCCTCTCCAACTTCACCTCCGCCGTCAACTAACGACCTCAAGCCCCGAGTCATCACGTGCCTCAACAAGCTCGCCGACCGCGACACTCTTTCCGTAGCCACGGCCGAGCTCGAGTCCATCGCCAGGACCCTGACTCAAGACTCGTTCTCTTCGTTCATTAACTGCTTACAAACCACCGACTCGTCTTCAAAATCGCCTGTTCGCAAGCAATGTGTGAACCTCTTAACTCTACTTTCTCGCTCGCATGGAGATTCTCTCTCTCCTCACTTATCCAAAATGATCTCCACCGTTAGCTGCCGTTTACGCGATCCAGACTCATCCGTTAGATCCGCGTGCATTGCAGCCACCACTGCCATGTCATTGAACATAACGAAGCCGTCGTTTTCGGTGCTGTCGAAACCGTTGATCGAGTTGATTCTAGTTGAGCAAGATGTGAATTCGCAGGTCGGCGGGGCGATGTGTTTGGCGGCGGCGATAGATGCGTCGCCGAATCCGGAGGTGGAGCAGTTGCGGAAGTTGTTGCCGAGGCTGGGGAAGGCCGTGAGGATCGAGGGGTTTAAGGTGAAAGCGGCGGTGTTGGGTGTTATTGGGAGTGTTGTTCGAGTTGGTGGAGCCAGAAGTAAGGGAGTTTTGGATTGGCTTGTGCCGAGTTTGGTTGAGTTTTTGTGTTGCGATGATTGGGCCACCAGAAAGGCCGCTGCTGAAGTGTTGGGGAAGGTGGCTGTCGCCGACAAGAACTTGGCAGCTGAGTACAAACAATCTTGTTTGGCCGCGCTGGAGACTAGAAGATTTGATAAGGTAAAAAGCAAAAATAAGTAAAGATAAAAAAAAAAAATTAGAAAAAAATGCAATGGTTTGAGTTGGATTCTCTTTGCTTGTTGATGGAATGGTAGAGGAGTAATTGAAAGCGGAAATTTGATAGGAAAAATGGTAGGGGATGAAAATGATTGGGAGTTTGATTGCGAATTAGGGATTTTTTTTAATTAATGTTTTTATTTCATTCTTTCAGTTGAGTTTGATTGGGAATTAGGGATTTTTTTACTTAATGTTTTTATTTCATTTTTTCAGTTTAATTTCTAAGAAATTGTATCATATATATATTTCCTTCTGAAAAGAAATATGGATCTGATTAGATTCTGTGATACAGGTAAAGGTTGTTAGGGAGATTATGAATCGTACCTTGGAGATGTGGAAGGAGGTTCCTGGGGTTTGTGAGGAGGTCTCGTCTCCATCCCCATCGAAATCTTCTTCGATTGGTAAAACTTTTTTCTTTGTTGTTCTCTCTCCATTGAGATGTTAATTATACATTTGGTAAACCGAATGATGCTTTTGTAAATGTGTTACAATTGGTCATTTTGGTTAATAACAGAGCTACAGAGAATTACGCTTTGCGCAAGGGAAAATGTTTTATCTTTTGTCTTGGAATTAATTTGCTCCATTTTTTAGTGAGAGTTGGGGGTTTGCATCCTTCATCTTACTGATGTTTTTGTTCTTTTAGTTTTAGCTTTCACTTTAAATGTACATTGACGGTGCTGCATTACTTGACTTGAAACGTACATTGACGATGCTACATTACTTGATTATTTACTCTTTCTCTCCCCTTTATTTATTTATTTATTTTCTGATACAGATAATGGTAGTGCTGGATGTTTTCCTTCAATCACCAAAAGTTCCCAATATGTTGGTTTAAGAACTCCTCAACCAAAGAAAATGGTTCCCAATAGCAGGTCCCCTCCATCCGATAGTGCATACAGGACCACTGCAAAAAGTGAAATTTCTTTCAAGAGTAATAACAGGAAATCCGGCGGATCAATATTGTGTAAAACAGAGGACAGGAATCCATCTGATTGGAAAGTTGAAATTGCAGTACCACGCACTCCCTCTGCTAATGTGACTTTTGAAGTTCACAATAGAACAAGTGACTCGAAAGATGCAAAACTAGGAGAGATGAAGAATGAAGTAAATTGCCAGCCAGAAACAAAAATGGTAATCTTCAGCAAAATCCGTGATGACAAACTGTATAAATGTGGTGGCTTTAAATCTGGGTCGAGGGTGGTTCCGTATAGTGATGATGAGAAGTCAGATTTTGTTCCCCACAATGGTGTCGATGAAGATTTTGACTACCCAAAAGACCCTGAGGATCTTTCTTTGATCCGTGAACAACTTCTTCAGATTGAAAACCAGCAGTCCAGTCTACTAGACCTTCTTCAGGTATGATTTGGGAGCTTGTTTTCCTTTTTTCATTTTTTATTTGAGAGTAAGATTTTGATAACTGCAAAATAAGACCATAACATTGTAGTTAGGGCTGCATAGTTCTGCTGTGCGTAACCTTTCTGTAATTTAATTTCAAGTTAGAGGTTGTGAAATCAGCCTCGCCATGGTGTCATCAGTAAATTTCTTAGTCTGTTGAGTTTGTGAACTAGAAAGTTTCCTTCAGTAATTCTCACGGTATATTTTGTTGGTATTTTCATGCTCGTACAGTTCCATTTGTACTTTTTTGTCCATGTGCCTTCAAGATTTACAATATGCTTTATTGTTGATGTAATGGTGCATGAAAGTTTAAGATGATCCTCTCACGCATGCTCTCTTTTTCTTTTACTTGCATATAGAGATTCATTGGGAGCTCCCAAAGTGGAATGAACTCTCTTGAGACACGTGTTCATGGCCTAGAGATGGCTCTGGATGAAATCTCATATGATTTGGCATTATCAAATGGAAGGACCCGAAACAGCAACGCTGGAGAAAACACATGCTGCAAGCTACCTGGTGCAGAATTCTTGAGTTCCAAGTTCTGGAGGAGAGCAGAAGGTCGGTTTTCTACTTCAAGGTTCTCTTCTTCTGGGAACATCCTACCCTTTCATTCTGGATCTGACACACTTGATAAAGATGTCTATGCTGAAACATACAAGACAGACAACCTAAAATTACAGCACCCAAATAATGGTGAAATTATTCTGACCCCTTTGGCAGATGTTCATGACCTGGGAGGGAATTCTGGATTTCATCAATATAGGAAGGTGAAGAACCTCAACCAAGATGCTGAGAGGTTACAATTATGCAATGCCAGTCCGCTTGATGGGGCTTCTTCATCTGCTGCTTGTGTGGCCCCAGCAGTTATAAATAGCAGGTAACTGGAAAACTTATGATAACAGCGCCTTGTGTATTCATTCATCATTCTATCCTTGAATTTTAGTGAGCAAAATTCTCAGGGTAGGCTGTTCTAACCGTCAGCAATTTACAAAATTTGCAGAAATTTATTAATAGGATGCAAATTGCTAATTAGAAAGTCTTATAACTGATTTAGTGTGATTTTCTGGCCGTTAAACTTACAAATTTATGTTTTTTAGGAAATTCTTAATTGTTAGCGGACGTAGATTTCATAAGTTCACACCAATAATTTCATTGCATAGCCTTGTTGCTATATAAGAGTATGGATTATGCATTTGGATTGTATATTTTACTGCCCTCATATCCTCATGATGCTCTCCCCTAATCTTAATTTTGTGGATTACTCAGTTTTCCTCTAGAATATGGTGGATCAAAATTGTGATAGTTTTCTGTTTTGTTCATCAGATTGTCTGCTTAAATGGAGTGGAAATATAATATGTTTCAAACATCTGTTTAGCAGAGATGTAGGCACCTCAGGAATTGGGTTGTGAAGAATTGTAAAAATGGCATGAAAAAGGAGCAGTGGAACTGGAAAAACGATGTGATGGGGCAGGCGAATATGTATTTAAGCCTGCATTTGTGGTGTTCATATGTAAAGTTGCCTCATTGGAAGCAGCCATTCAGTTATTTATACGGCTAGGATTTTTAGTTTGAGATCCTTACTCCATGTGCGGCAATTTCTTTGAAGTGCAGTAGCAGAGGCATTCTCTCTATATATGATTTGTTTTGAGTAGATTACTTGTGGAGCCAACCCTTCTGTACAGAGAAAATTTTACTTATCGTTCCTGGCTTGTCATTGCTAGACCTTGACCATCTCTTTCTTGGTTCTTGCTGTTAGTACTTGCTGTTTACGGCTAATAAAATTTACACGTCTTATCACATGGCCATGGGCATTTTATCATAATGCCGATTGCATGAAGATACTGTAAGAAAATGCTACATCTTATTAGGGAACAGATTGCCGGTAAGCCAAGCCAGTGCGTTAATGTGTCAAAATAAGATACTACTGAGTTGTAAGTTGTAGTACTGCTTACAAATACATATAATAGGTTAAGCTTGATCCGCTGCTGCTTCCTCTTTACCGTTCCTGAGTGACATCGATTTCAAGATGGTGGAGGGTTTGGCATACACTTGCCTGCTTAATGCTGGATTAAAAACCGAACTACGGCTGCGAAGAGGACAGATGAGTATAGAAGAACAAATATGGGATGCTTAATTTGGTCTTGCACTTGCAGCAAAACGAACAACCGAGCAGCCTGTAAGTGGTTAATTCTGCTCAAGATCCAGTCTATTGGGCCAGACCCAAAACACACCAACAAGGGAATGGAAGCTAGCAAGACAGAGAAAGCCCCAGATGCATTTCTTTCCTTAATGAAACGTGCAAAATTGCTGGGCTTGGACGCACCGCATCATGGGTCGGTTCTTTGTTGCTTAACAAAAGGCCGTCCATTGGTGGTGGCGAAATTGCTTCTCTTCGTGTTTAAAATTTTATGATATAAAATTATTTCATTACGAATATCATTAATATGCCTACTAAGTTATGATATAAAATTTATATTAACGAAATAATTTTATAATACTAACGAATGAAAAACTTTGCATCTCATTTATCTTACATGTTTTGACTTGTTTCCAACTTTAAATAATCTTTATAATTTTTGAAAAGATGCATTATTGGAACCTCTATACATACATATAAGCAGTATGATGGGGCCAAATTTTTTTAAATGATAAATAATAATAATTAAAAAAGAAAAAATAGCCTGTTAGATTCCTTATTCTTGAGAGCACAGGTATTACATTTTGCCCGGGGCCTTTTTCTTTTTTTTTTTTTGTTTTTTGGGAAAGAAACAAAAAAGCGAGCTTAATGCGTACTTTACACGGTATTGGTGGCTATAATTTAAACTATAAAATGCTTGCCATTTCTCGCCTCCAAAATAAAATAACGAAAAAAAAAAATCAATATTTCTCATGCACGCAAAATATTCTTTCCTTAAAGATAGGGCGAGTTGTTCAGTGTACACCTGGAGAGAATTTATTGATAAAGTCCTGCTTGAGCTACATTGTTTGTGTCTTTTCCCTCTTTTTATCTTTCTTTCATTAGGTAAAACATACAGTTAAAATTAAATCGGAAAATTTTTTGGCTGGTTTATCATTTTCACAAATTCAATGATATCATAACGCCTGCAGATAAGATACATATTGAAGCATCAGTTTACATCAATGTTTTGTATGTATGCATGCATGCAAACAACAATTGACAAAGAAGAACTTTTTTTTAATCATAATGAAAAAAAAAAAACAGAAAAATGTTATCACTTTATCAGGCTGCCAATTTTATTAAAGTAGTAAACCAAAAAAAACAAAACAGCACCTCATCCCTGCTGCCTCAAAAGCTCCTCGTTTTAGTTTTATTATTATAATTATTATTATTATTTTACTATAAAACGTCAAGTGGCGTGGGCATGACCTTAAGAATTTCAGTGACTTGGTTGTTATAGGTGAATTATTATTTATCTGCGTTTTTATGTTTGTGAATTTTCTAGCTAAACTTCTATCGTGACTGCATATAAATTAATTAAGCCTCATTCTTTGAGTGAAAGTTAAGCCTCCAACCTCACTTCGAGATACACGGACGAGTTATCATTACAACTTCCTTTCTATATATAACAAGAGAAAAATTATAAATTTTTAAATTTGAGATACAAGATGTAGCATAAAATTAATAGTTATCGTAATAATTGATAAATGAGCATTAAACAGTACATTATTAGATTATAATTTTTTTTTATAAAATATTAGTTGTACTTGTCCAATTGTAATATTCTACATAGTCTTTATTTTACACTCATCTTTTTTAAGCAAACCCTTAATCCAAAAATTGGATTAAAAGAAAAATAAAGTTTACAGTCGTGGTGAGAAATTGAATAAATTTCAAGAATAAGGGAAAAAGAAAGGTAAAAACGGAAAAAAGAAAAGGAAGTAAAAGCAAAATCAATCATGAAGAGGGCAAAAATCAAAGTGGGACTGCTCATCCCATCAGAGGGTTTATGATAATCTCTAGGACGAGATAAAATGTCTCTTTTAAAGTTTTAATCTCTCCAAATGGCATCGACATAATTTATGCCGTGTTCATATAATATAAAAAGAAAGGCCAGCCAACCATGGACGTAACTTTCCGATAAGCTCCACAAAGATAATTCCAAGTGTCTCCCTCACGCAACGCAAGCGCAATTCCCCTGTCAATCAAAAGCCCGCCTCACGTCACCTTCCGTCACCATTCTCCAAAAAAAAGACAATGTACTCACAGCCTCATCAGCTCAACTTTTTTTTTTTTTAAATTATTTATTTAGTAATTCATTCACTTTTAACTAATTCCTTTTATTTATTTTTCTTATTGTTATTATTGACAATAATTAATCAATATAATGGAATCAGAACCACCGGTAGCTGCTAATAATACTACCTCTCCCAGACTCAGTGGTCACTGGTCAGGCCATTGACGGCAGCCATAAACGCGTTTCTATGCCTTTCCAAGTTTATTCTTTAGGCAATTCTCCAAAAAAAAAAGATAAAGTTTATTCTTTAGGCCAGACATTAAAAAAAAAAAAGAAAAAAAATCAAGTCACTCAAAATTAAAAGAAGCTCGTTTTAGCTCATAAAAACGTTGTCGGTACCAGATCTGTGCCCATTCTCCTCACACCGGATTTAACCAAATCCCAAGCTCACACTTGTTGTGCCAAGAAGAAGTAGAAGAAGAAAAGCGATGGATTCTCGGAAGCGAAAGCGCGTGTATAGACCACACTCACGCGCGCAGTACTTGTCTCTAAGGTCTGTAATCTCGTGCCTGTGTTTCCTTGTTCTTTTGCTCTTCTTGTCTTCAGATCGGCTACCCATTCGTCCTGTGTCGTTTAAGCCAGTTTTGAGTGTCTCAAGTCTCCCGCTCTTGTCGAGTAACTCAATTCAAGATTCCTTTAAGCTTAGATTCAAGTCTTTGCGTTTAAAGATTGAGGGCCGAGTCTTGTTCCCTGACCATTTGTTGTTAATGGTCTCTAATAAAGTTGACCAAACCGAGTCTTTGGATTGCGTTTACTACAAAATCTTGAATGATTCTGCTACGACAATTGGTGAAGCGGGTGGCGTGCGTATACAGCCTGTGTTTTCTGTTGATGAGTACGATGAGTTTAGATGGATTGCGAGGTGCCCACTTCCGCCTGCGAATTATTCAGCCGTCGTCGACTTGCGGCTGCGTGGGAATGTTCCTGCCGAGAATTACTTGTCTTTGATGAACAATAATCAGACGGAGACGGTTCATTCTTGGGACAAAATGGCTTATGCAGCTGTATTGGACGGCAAAACAGCGGTTGTTTTTGTCAAAGGATTGAATCTTCGTCCCCATAGAGAATCTGATCATACCCTTTTCAGATGCCAGTTTGGTTTAGGACATTGGGAGAAAGATGAAGGTTTTGCATTTGTCACAGAAGCAATTGCGGCTGCACAAGAAGTTGTTAGGTGCTTGTTGCCCAGGAGCATAAGTAAAAATCCCAATAAGGCTAAGGGGATTCGAGTTGCAGTTGTTAATGTTAACGATAGAGCTCTAGGCGATCGTAAGCCTGTTACTCCTGCAGCTGGAATTCGCAATTCCAGATACTATATCCAAGGGAAGAACCAGAGATTGTCTAAAGATTATGTGCCTATGCCTTCTGTGGCTAGAATTCACAATTCCAAATTCCACAAGCAGAGAAAGGGTGGAGGGAAATATGAGCTTTGTGTGTGTACCATGCTGTGGAATCAGGCGAATTCAATAAGAGAATGGATCATGTATCATGCCTGGCTTGGAGTTGAACGCTGGTTCATCTATGATAACAATAGTGATGACGGGATTCAACAAGTAATTGAAGAGCTCAACTTGGAGAACTACAATATCAGTAGGCACAATTGGCCGTGGATTAAAACCCAAGAAGCAGGTTTTTCGCACTGTGCTTTAACAGCAAGAAATGAATGCAAGTGGGTAGGATTCTTTGATGTGGATGAGTTCTTTTACTTCCCCCGTGACCATCAACTGGGTCTCCTTGGTGAAAATTCTCTGCGCTCTTTGGTTGCTAATTTCTCATCCTCAAAGACAGTTGCAGAGATTAGGACTTCTTGTCATAGCTTTGGTCCATCTGGGTTGAGCTCACATCCAGCACAAGGGGTGACCGTGGGTTACACTTGCCGGCTTCAAAGCCCTGAACGGCACAAGTCTATTGTGCGACCAGACTTTCTCAACACTTCCCTGCTCAATGTGGTGCATCATTTTCGGCTTAAGGCAGGATATAGATACCTGAATATGCCTGAAAACATTGCTGTAATAAACCACTACAAATACCAGGTGTGGGAAACATTTAGAGCCAAGTTCTTTAGAAGGGTCGCTACCTACGTTGTTGACTGGCAAGAGAACCAAAACACAGGGTCAAAGGACAGAGCACCTGGGCTAGGGACTGAGGCCATTGAGCCGCCAAATTGGCGATTGCAGTTCTGTGAGGTTTGGGACACTGGCCTCAGGGACTTTGTTTTGTCTACCTTTGCTGATCCTGCCACTGAATCATTGCCCTGGGAAAGGCATCTACGCGCATGAATATAGTTGGGTTCCTCGCAGATTCGTGCCTATGTAATCTCATGGGCAGCTATTCATTCTTTCATTTTTTTTTTCATCTCTTTTGTAACAACTTGTATCTCAATATCTCATCTTTTGGGTTCTTTAGAATTAGGTGTATTTGAATATACAGTTCCTCTTACACGCCTGTAAATTTTGCGACAGCAAGAAATGATTTTTTTCCCCTCTGGTTGTGATTTCTGTAAACATTTTGAGGATTATATATGGGATTCAATATTCTGTCAATCTAGTTTCTGCAAATCTTATGAAAGAACACCAAGGAATAACCAGCACAGATCATTTAGCAAGTTAAAATGCAGCAGAGCATGATAGATATGGCTTTAAAAATGAAAGCCAGAAACAAACATTAAGGTACACTCTCTTACCTGCAAATGAAATCAGATATCCCTATTGCCTTGCTGGTTTTCTGATGGATCTCCAGTCAAACTATAAAAACTATAATAAACAAGAAACTAATATAGGGGTTAGGTGCTGTTAACAGAGAGGGATTAGTACAGCTTTTGGCATAATAATAAATTTAGAATCATTTCCAAAAAAAAAAAAATTCCCTTGGGCAACCATATTGTCATAAGTTATCATTAGAACTGAAAGCGCATTGAATTAATACAACTCTACAAGAATGTATTCAGCAGATAGCATTAGAACCAATGAAACAATTTTTTTGAACCACAATTACAAGACTAATAATCAGGTGTAGCAGTAAATAATCTTGATCTTGATATCTTTTCTTCTCCAATTGAAAGAACTGCTGCTGAGAAACCTAGATAACAGATAAAAACAAGCACTAAATCTTAAAATTTAGAGAGAGAGAACCTTAGATGCAATGCCAAACTGCTCCAGAAGATGGCTAGAAAACTACAATAACAAATTCATGGGCCAGAAAGTGAACTACAAATAGTAATCAGATTAGCAGATAGGAGCTTGAGTGGAAAACTTGAAGGCATTTAAAAATATAAACCAGAGGCAATCATAAGATGACAATTGCACATCAGATAATCAGAATCATCTAGAAAAGGAAAAATGCAATGGAAAGACATTTTTGATTGGGTTTATTGCTCCTAATATGAACTGATGATGCTTTCAGAGATTTGAGATCCAATAACCTTAAGAAAAGGAAAGGAGAGGGAGGAGGGAAGATACTTTGGAAATGAACATCAAGAATATTATAATTCAGGAGAATGGAAAATACCTGTCATTGAGCTACAACAGATGTTGTGCAAATGCGACTCATTTTATTCTGATTGGTTTCAAATGCCTTCTTGCACAATCGAAGAGACTATATTTGAGTATTTTGCACTATATTTGAGTATTTTGCAAGTGTGGCATCCAGCTTCTCTCCGATAAATGCAATCCATGACTGAAAGTAGAAGATCAAATATAAGAGTAGGGGCAAAGAATGAGCAATTATCTATTGACCCTAATAACAACCCAAAAGAAAAAAGAAAAAAAAGAAACCAATTCTGTGCTCAGTTAATTGTAAAAATTGTTTGATCAACAATGATAGATAAACAACAATTAATGATTCTCCCACCAAACACAAAAGTTAGTTAGAGATGGTTACCTCATGGATCAAAGACAAAAAGACAGGATATCACAATAAGGTTGATTCACATGCAGGGCATGAAGATTGACATCATACAAGAAAATTTAAAACATGCAAAGGCTGCAATCTCTCAAAAGTATGAAAAAAATAAATTATAAAAAATAAAATTAAAATCAAATATATTTTAAGTAGTAAAAATTGCAGAGCTCAGCTTTTTTAAGTGATAAGACCCAATGACCAGCCATCAAGTAACCAATATGTACCATGGACAATAACTGCAAGATTTCAACAGGGGAAATGGAAACAATATCTTATTGGTTCTAAAGACATAAAAAAGAATAACTTAGCCATGATGCATGCTAAAGATCATGCTTCAACAACTCATGAACAAAAAGGATAAAAATGAAATATATATATATATATAAGTAATCTGACTTGATGAGGTGATACCGCTGAAAATTTAGAGTTCGATAAGTAAGTACCTGGTCAGAGGTTGTGAAACCCCTGATGGTGTCTCCACCAATTATTGCAATTCCTTTGTCTCCAAGTGGCTGCAAGATCACTGCCTAACAAAGCAAATATTGCTTCAGAAATAGTTACTTAATTTCATTTTTTATAAAATATCTTTAGTTTACCCCTTTTATATATCTACAACTGTTTGCTACAGGGAGCAATTTTATCTTTGAGTTGCATGCTATAAAGGAAAGCCATACTTCAGAAGATGAGCAATTTTATCTTTGAGTTGCATAGCAATAAATGAAAGTCATACTTCGGAAGATAACACAAATATAAAAGAATTTTTTTTTTTAACTGATAACGATAAAGAAGGATTTTGCATTGTATTTACGCATCAAAGAGACATTAGAATTCTAATAAGCTCATTTTCTAATCCATGACATTTAAGGCTACCCTGTCCAGGAAAATGGAAACATACAAAACGAAAACTAAAGAAATTTTGAAGCTGTGCTAATAATTTCTATGCACCTAACCAAACTCATTTAAATGATAAGAAAGCCATAAATCAATAACGAAATGGAAAGATACTTTGGTTCAAATTGTTGAAATCTGTACTTACTTAAAAAGGATGCAAGAAATACAAAAGTTGGGATCAAACCTTGACCCGGTACTTATTTGCTTTAAAAGAGTCAAGGATGCAAGTTGTAGGTCATCGCTAAGAAATTAGGGCATCAAATTCAGTTGTAGCCCATTGGAGGAAAAAGCCATGATGTTTCCAATTTATAGAAGGAAGAACAACCTTGATAACTGTTCATGGAAATTTTGGTCACAAGGGCATGCACAAAAGTCACATTGAAAATGTGAATTCTCTGATATGTTTTCCATTATACTTTTCCTTCAATTTTTTTCAATTAAAAGATTAACTAACAGTGCGAGCAAGTTATGAAGCTGCATGTTAAGAATATTAATTCTCCAGTATGCACCTGTGTATTTGAAGGCAGAAAAGGTAGCTCTGACCTCCCAGGAAAAAGTAATAAGTTGGCTAAGTACCTCTCTGCAAGGGATTTGTCAAAGATGTCCAAATCAATGAGTTAACTTCTCTGATATGCATCTTCTAAAAATCATAACACAGCAAAATATTCAAAAACAAGAAGATATTGACTCTTCCTATGAAGTTACTTACGCGCTTTGGATCTCATAACACCCAGATAAACTGATCCTTGCGTCAATTTACTAGCATCCGCTATCACCACTTCACCACTATTGCCAGATTCAGCTGCCATGCCAATTTGGAGGAGGCAAACGCCATCATAAACAACGACTAGTGATCTGCAGCATGTCACGGCCGACAGGGATTCCCAAGCCCTGAGAATAAGCAGAAAAGCAACAATTAATTTGGCTAGTGTAAAACAAATGAAGCAAAACAAGTCCCGGATCATTGAAAACATTAATATGTAATTAAATAAATAAAGACTTCCAAATTTATATTACTGATTTTCTTACCAATTCCAGCAACAGGCACCTCCTGCATATCTATATTCTAGTACTAAAATGTCTTATTGAAATCTTTTGAAGAAAAATGTAATTTTATAAAAATCCAATACAGGGGCAAATCACTCTAAGTCAAAATTACTATCAAGATAATGATCGTGCCATTTTCATATGAATGCTTGCAGCTTATAATGCAACATCTGGAAACTGTTAATCAAGATGGTCAAGATAGAAACTAAAAACAGATTGCAGTACCATAACAACTCGGAAACTACAGAGTCAGGGAGATAAGAGCATATCAGCCGACATTCCACACCCTTGGGATTCACCTGAAACAAACTAAAAGATTCTGTGTTCATTCTAGTAATTTCTAGGTGGAAAAAACCAAAACCCCAAAGTTATCTACTAATGTCTCTATATGTGCTACAATGTACGTGTGTGCTAGAGAAAGACTGAAAGCCATAAGTGAGGCTCGCACCACAGTGATGGACTTTGGCCGAATGGATAACCATACTAAACCAGTTAATATATTGGTCACGGCTAACGAAATGGCCAATAGATCAGCTCTGGATTGTGAACTGCAGAGAACACAAACTTAAATAAGTTCAATCAAATGAATGAGCTCAGAAGAACTCTGGATAAATCTCCTGTATGGAAATTGAACGCTAAAAAGTTAACAACATTAACTCAAATAATATTTTCTTGCACAGCATAAGAATAGCATAAAACAATAAGCTAAATTGAGTATCAATATCACCTACTGGCATCGGCAACTGGAGCTATGCCCGAAACGGTGCGGTTAAAGAGCACAGCCAACAGCGACGCACCTCCAACATAAATGGGCAAGCCCCGAACGGCGTCGTCGTTGTTCATTAACCAGTCGGCCACCCAGTCTTTACTCGGCTTCTGTCCTCTGTAACCTCTCTTTTTGTCCCATAAAAGAAAATGAAAAGTGAAAAATTGTGTTGATAATTCAATTTCAACAACACATAGGGATAGAAAATAAATATGAAGAATTATGGAACCTGAGATTGTGAATTGGCGGAGGCCCTAATGAAGCGTGGGAAACTGGAGGGATTACGAGGGAATGGTTGTTTGGGTTTCCATGGAATGGCGCTGTAGAAGATAGTTCCCGCTTCCATTGAAATGAATTTGCTTTTCAGTTCTGTTTTCTCTCCGCGCTGTGTTTGTTAAAACTTAAAAATTAGTGTGTATAGATAAAATCCTTTGACATTTGAATGGCAGGAATAACATGTGGTTTGATATATGACAGCCGCATGGAATCTTTAGTTCTAGCCGTGGGATTGTATTACTCTGGCCTCGGAACTCTGATTTGATGATATCTGATTCACCGTAGTCCGTAGATAAGGCGGTGGGATGCTCTTAACATCCCTCGAAATTCCTTTTAAAATTCCTTGAATATCCAGTGATATTTTAAATGAAGATTCCAAATTAAATAATAAATTAATTTTTTAACAAAATTTTTACACTTATCCTATTTTATAATTTAATATTTATATTTTACAATTTTAACTAAAAATATTCATTTTTAAAAAAATTATAAGAATTTAGATCTATTTAGATAGAGACAATAAAACATATATAATTTAATAAATGATAAATTAATAATCTATATTATATAATATCTTTTTGCAGTCCCGTCTTGGGCCCAAAGTTAAATTAATAATTTTTGTAAATTAATAACATAATACCTTTTTTTAGAAACCCTTGTACAATTATGTGGTCCAATAATATCATATAATAATAATCTATTGAAATTACAAATATAATTGTTATGATATTTTATTAGATAACATGACTCTATTGTCACTTATTTTTTCTTAAAATTTATATATATTTGGATCTCATCTCTAATTTTGCTTATTGCTTCTAGAAGTTTTGAAATTGTAAGAATTCAATTTTTTTTGTTAATTTAATTTATATTAATTAGTAGATTAATTTAATTTTAATAGATTAGATTGGTAAAATACAATAAATTTTTAGTTGATTAAATGTATGATCATTGAATTGTATATACGCTCTATAAATTAATAAACCATTAATTTGTCAATCAATTAATACCTCTTTAAATTAATAAGTTTTGTATGATCCCGATATTATTAAGTTATAGAAATTTTACCATAATAAGAAGAAAATAGTTTAAGAATTTATGATTTGTATATATTTTATAAATAAAAATTTTAAAGAAATATTATTTTAGAGCTAAATTTTATGGAAAGATGGTTAATTTATGAGTTTGTATTTTATAAATTAAATTAAAGTATTTTAAGAAATAAAATTCAAAAGGGTGTTATCAGATTCGAGAGGGGTGTTTAAAGTTGTACTGTTTTGAGTTCTGATACCGAGAGGTCTGCTTGAGTTCGGTTTTTATGGAGGGTCCGCTTCAAAGCCCTTCTTCCAAAACTGAAACCTCTCAAACGATAAGGAAACTTGGGCATGTTTGGAGCTTGGATTAACATTGCACTGCGTAACATTAAAATAGTCATAAATTTAATGCAATCTCATATTTGGAACAAAACAAAGGGATTTCATAGCATTAATTTTTAAATTTATGCACATTTTAGTTCATTAGATTAACTCGCACTCCCATTGTCACTCGTATAATTTTAATGGATTTCTTTATGATGCTGTATGATTTTTTACGGTGTTGAATTTAAAATATTTTAATCTTTATCATTGGTTTAATTTAGTGGATAAATTATTAGTTAACTAATAAGCAACGGGTAACCTCTAAAATTAAGTTGATGAACTCGAATTAAATAGAGAGATTTATGAATTCAATGCGAAAGTTGTGATTTATTATAACTTATTATAACTCTTTTTTCTTCTTTTAATTTGTAAATAATCTTTTTAACCTACTTGTTAACTAATTACAATACTTTTAAAGAACTTATATCTTTTTATTAATACAAATATTTTACACCATTTATTAAAATCCATGATATACATTTTTCACATTATTGATGCCATTAAAAAAATAATGCATCATGACCCATTAATTAGTTAATAACTCATACTAGAAAGCAAAAGCCAAACATATATAATTGTGGTACAATGACGGGGAATATTTTACGTTGTAGATTCATTTTTCATCACTGTCATCCATTTGAATAATTTTGAGATCATCAGTGATATCTTTATGTTCCATCTTATTTGTCAATACTTAGACAATAAGAATGTTAAAAATACCCATTTGGCCCGAGCCTAGGTGATGTCGGCCAGGGTAATATCTAGTTTGGAAATGAGATCGGATTGGACTTGAGTTTCATTTAATAAGTTCGGAGCTTGAATTTTATGAAAAGATACTAAAAGATACATACTTATGTAAATAATTATATTTATTTGGCCATCTTATTACATATATTTGAAATTTTAAACATTTAAAGTCCACATTTTCAAATTTAATTTTAAAAATTATAAAACGTAAAAATCCAAGTTTTTAAGTCCGAATAAAAAAAAAATTGGTGTTTAAAAAAATTTACCCGAAATAGATCTTGGCATTGCCATACATGAGATCTAGCCGAGTTTTTATCTTCCTTACTACATTGTCCCATTAGCAATTTTGACTTTCACAAAATAAGGTTCATGAAAATTTTGATTGAACGGCTAACAATTCTTCGGATAGGGTCCTCAACTTCTTCTTCTTCTTCTTCTTATTATTATTTGACAAACTCGACCTATATCCCATTGTAACGGGGAATGCAAGTAATTTTCTTTGTGCGAAAAATGTCAAAACACATGGCAGAACCAGGTTCGCTGAAAAAACTCCGGTCAGTTTCAGGTTATTCGATAATCACTCTGATTGGCACGGAGATATTGATGATTGGGGCGTGGCTACGTTATTTGCAGTGTTTGGCCATGATAGGAGTAAAGCACGATTTTTTTATTCTTTATCTAATCACGTGAAATACGTGACACGTAGGTGGCCTTTTGCTTTCAGTGACCCAGTCCACTTACCAGGCATAATTAATTGTTCGGATTGATAATAAATCACATCTTTTTAAAATTTCTTTTAATTCCTTTTCACTGGTTGGTGTCAGTCCAGGTCCTTAACAATGATGGTACTGAGATTCATTTGACGAAGACAATCTAATAATTTGTTGTCACCCATATAGGTTCACCAACACACATCACATATATTTGCATGAATCGTTATTCAAATTGTCAACTCTTACCCATTAATGGATCACATACGTATGATGTTGTTTTATCACTATGAATGCTTACAACTGTTAAACGAAATGGGAAAAGGAGTCCGAAAGAAACGAACAAGAATAAAGTGCTCCTTTTGTCACCATTAATGAAATTTTGATGGAACATGAAACAGAATCACAATAGGAAGTGTAGCCACGGAACATTAGCCGCCACACAATATTGTATATATCAAACTGGCCACACAATTACGATGTCAATATTTTTAAATTTAAAAGCGTACGTATGAAGACAAAGGCGCAACAAAACGAAAGCAAACCGGGTGCTGACGGCGGGCCCAGCAGTGACCGTCATTATAAATTTAAAAATCAATTTTAGTTGGACAGAAAAAGTTTGACAAGCAAGCGGAGCAAATAACAACACGTGCTTGCTAATCAGCTTTTGCGATTTTACGTAACAGACCAAATAGCACACAGAAACGTAAAACTAAATAAAATAATCACTCTAAGAAGTGCTTTGTGATGAGCATTGGTGGTATTCAGAGAAAAAATGAAAAAATGACGACACTGATAAGGTTCCAATAATTTTGAGAGCCGCCGTTGCTGAAAATGTTTACTTAAGTGGACACTTTCAAGAAATGATGTGTGTGTGTGTGTGTGTGTCTATATAGAGATTGTAATTATTGATGTTAAAACCAAAAAAAAAAAGGAATGCTGAAAAGCATCCCCACTACCACACAGTCCACAGCCACATAGAATGGTAGAGGTGAAACGAGGCTGGGACCGGCAGCGAAAGGGCGGATCAAAAGATCATGCGGTGTCATTAGTGGGCTCCAGGCCCTCCTATCTTGCCGAACCACACTCACCACAATATGCAAAAATTAAATTAAAACAAAGAAATCAAGAGAAGACATTAAGTAGAGACAACGAAAATCTTTCTCAAGCTCAAGCAGGAGCAGGCAGCGAATATGCCAAGTTGACGGTAGAGACACGCTTTGCTTCTCCACCATCTCTTTTTTATTTTCTAATTATAATAATTAACTATTTTATCCAAATTTCTGCGTTAGTTTCCACTGATATCCAGACATTTCATGCCGATTATATAACTTTCAACATCATTGATAAATGAAAAATAAGCATATCTTTACCACAATAATAATAATAATAATAATAATATGATGTCGTGTAGCCATTGGAGGCCTCTGCGCACATGAGTTCAGATCTCGGCCAGCCAGGATTGGTGGAAACTAGAATATACCAATATATTTATAATTAAAATATTATCACGAAAGAAATACGATTGTTGGACGGTGGCCCAATTCTAATTATAATGCTTTGTACACACGGAAAATTGCCTTCAATTAATGCTGCCCATTATGGGATATTACGAGAGTAAGTTGCCTTGGTCGTACCGTAATGAGGTGGGACGCATTTATCGACGGTCCTGATTCATGATGTGGAAAATGTTTCCGGAGACTGGAGAGATATGCTTTCATCACTGGCGCAATATCTAGGAGTCAATGCTCACTCGAAGTATTGTAACAAAGTTTTTTTTTTTTTTTTTTGCCGTTTTTTACTCAAAGTCACAAAACCCTAAGCTAATTACTGTATTAACTGAAACTACCCTCACTAACTTTTTCCTATATATCATTTCCTAACCTCACTTGGAGCCAATTTTTTTTTCTTCTTTGCATGGACTAAGAGGGAGATAATACATCTGCTCTCTCTGATTAATTTCCTCTTTCTTTTTCTTTTGAAAGCAACAAAAGAAAAATAAAAAATGTCTCGCACTTGCTCACAGTGTGGAAACAACGGCCACAACGCGCGCACATGCGCCGAGGCTGGCGGTGGTGGAAGCAGTGGCGCTGGGTCTGAAGAGAACGGAATCATGCTGTTTGGCGTGCGAGTCACTGAGGGTACCTCGTCCTTTAGGAAAAGTGTTAGCATGGACAATCTTTCCCAATTCGATCAGCCTCAAGATTCTAATGCTGATGCGGGCTATGCCTCCGATGATATCGTTCACGCCTCCGGTAGAAGCCGTGAGCGCAAGAGAGGTACTTGAATATTGTGTGCGTGCCTGTTTAGTCTACTTAATTTCCCATTTTTATTCCGAATATATGTATTTATTAATTAACAAAATCAGATTCCGCTCGGATTAAATCAAATTAATAATCTTAATTTATATATCGACACACACGTGCAGGTGTTCCATGGACGGAGGAAGAACACAGGCTGTTCCTGTTAGGGTTACAGAAAGTTGGGAAAGGAGATTGGAGAGGAATCTCAAGGAACTTTGTGAAGACACGCACACCGACGCAAGTTGCTAGCCATGCTCAGAAGTACTTCCTCCGTCGCTTTAACCAGAACAAAAGACGCCGCAGATCTAGTCTCTTTGATATCACCACCAGTTCCACTGATACGGTAAATTAATTAAATTTCTCCATAACCATAAGCCACTCCCATATGTGATTATTTATTAACTATAATCGTTCATTTTAGTAACAAAATAACCTTATTATATATTTCTTCAGTTACAACCTCATTCTGTTTATATCGATTTACAGTTCACGGGTTCATCAATGGAAGAAGAAGAGGCTCGTCGCCAGGAAACAATAACAGTGCCGCTGCCGCAGCCGCAGCCACAGTTAAATCGAAATCTTGGAGGGTTCCCCGTGTCAGCTTATCCTGTGAAGCCTTCTGCAGCAGTGTTACCGGTCACGGGCGAGAAGTCCATGGAGAATCTCACATCAAGCAACAAGCCCAGAACAGCACCAAAGCTCATTCGTCCAATACCCATTCATCCGGTTCCTCCGTCTTCAAAGCTGGCTGGTCTTAATTTGAATCAGAAAGCCACCCACCTGGACGTGGACCCTTTGCCTCTCTCACTGAGGCTTTCTACACCGTCGTCATCCTCCGACGAGCAGTCACCACAAACACCACACTCGTCAGCAGCTTTTCAGGCCATGTCCAGTGGTGACAGCAATAGCATCATCAGTGTTGCTTGAAGAATTTATTATATGATATCATGTGATAATATCATGCATTAAATTTTAGGCGTAGTCAAGGTTGGAGTTGGAATTAAAATGGGGTTATATGAGATATATTAATATTGGATTAATCAGTGAAACAATTATTTTAGGTTATTAGGTGATACCTTGTTTGTACAGGTTAGAGAGACAGAGATGGGATGTCGTTTTCATTTGTGGGGGATTCTTGTTTATTTGTCCAGACTCTTGTTGCTTCTGTTGTCAAATGATATAGAGAACCGGGTACCTCTTTATTGTTGCTTGTGGTTTGTTTGGTCTAATTTGAAGTCACAAACTTGAACAAGTGGGTAAAGTATCTGAAAATTGAAAATGCTGTTTATGTCATTTCTATTTTGATGCTCTGATTTTGTGCCATTGAGATGAAGAATAATTTAGCTGTTTTGTATCACTAAAATAATCCAGCACCATAGGTTTTTTATTATGATTTCATTAAAGCAACGAATTAAGACTTTTTAGTTTTGACTTTGAGGATGGATAGTTATACCTTTTAAATTATAATACTAATATATTTAATAAATATTAGTTGTTGTGACTGAAAAATTAAGTTGATTTGATCTCACTTATTAATTTTGTCATGATTATTATTTGATAATTATATTTATTACATACTCTTAATTTTTTTTATAATTATAATTTTTTCCACAACAATTAAGTATTAAAAGTTACGGCACCTTAACAGTAAACATAATTGGATCTCTATTTCACTATTTACAATAATCAATGAAAGATGTCTGTCTCCTACTTTTTCTTAAAATAATGAAGATAATATTGATGAATATGAGTGGGTTCAAAATTTCATGAAATTTTTTAAATTTATTAGAAACCTTGTTCTAACATTTGTTGTAAAGCTTCCATGCGATTCGTTTTTCACCAAAATGATAAACTTACTTGCAATCGGGTCATACAAAAGTTCAACGAAGGTGGTCATATTATTTGTAATTAACTAATTAGTAGTATTTGTTGTTTGGGTGGTCAAAACACCATGGCCGGATATGAGCACGAGCAGGACGTGGCCTCCTTGCTCTAAAAGCAACCCTCAATCTGGTTGTGTGCGTGAGGACTGTCAAAGCATCCACGAGGAGAGTCAAAGTCAGGTCGATGTAAAGATTCGGTTAAAGGTCGAACAAGGAGTTATCTTAGAAAACCAATACATGATGCCCATACCCAAACAATTATCACACCAACATTTCAACTGTCTCGTAACTAGTGCGCTCACTCATTACTCAATCAACACATTCAACCAACCTACTAACATCTACAAATTAATGATGGTGTGCAAATTCGGTTCCTTAAAAAAAACCCAAATAGTTACCACTCCAACCTCCTAACCGTCTCATAACTGACACATTCATCCATTACTTAATCAACACATTCAACCAACCCACTAACATCCATAAATCAATGATGGTGTAGCAAATTCGGTTCCTTGTAAAAAGCCCTGCAAATCTAAATTGAGGTAAGAGACTTGAACGAAGGGGGAAACTCTGTCTCTCTGATTTTAAGAAACTTATCCTCTTGAATTATTTCTTCCTTGTGAGGAACAAAAATCTTTACTTCAAATAGTTACAATCGAGCCACAGAGAGCATGGCACAAGTTTTTTCTAGGACCTGAGAACTAACTTGAGCGTCAGAAGTTCCACCGTAAAAACATCCGGCGTCCCCTGACTTTTCTTTGTGTTAACAGGTGAATCGGAGTGTTTGTGGTTATCAGCATTTGTTCGAAGAGAGCTAGTTCGAGCAGCACCGTCTCCCCCAAATGTACAAATTCAAATGTTGAAGTAGTCACTTGGTCATGGTAATGAGTAATGACCCGACCAAATTTCTGCATCAACGTTTTGTGATAATGTGAACAAGACAATCTCCTAGGCTTAGGTGATATCCGGAGATCTTGGAATTCTTCTGTTTTATGTAGTCAGACATGGGATATGCTTAGATGATTAGATTTATCAGTGTTTGAAAAGTCAATTTGATAGACCAGGTGCACCGCTCTTTAACGAATTTAAATTCAGTATCGACCTGATCTGAGTTGTGCTCACCTTTTTTATGGGATCAGTCAATCTTACTAATCCGACCATATGAACATTTGTTATTGGATCAAATGAAGTCCTTCAATGCTAAGCTGAGAATCAGATGGCCAGAAGATGCAGAAAAAGGCAGCTAGAAGAACGATCGACGGAGCTGCCAACATTGGTTTTGTAGAAGATTTTCAAACATATCTAGCCAAAGTTACTTGTTCAAAGTCCAAAACCTCCATAGTCTAAGCCAACTCACTGCCATGATGTTCCATGTTCTAAATGCGGCAATTATAAACTATGAAAAACTCAATAACATCGCAAGATCGTCCCATAATGTTAATTTTCTAGTATTCTTTATTAAGAAATAGTGATTTTCGTGATTAAACTTTATTTTAATTTTTTAGTATTCTTTAATTTAAGGATAAAATTATTGTAATATCTATTATTTATAATTTTTTTATCCACTATATTTTTATATTAATTTAATAATTAAAAACAACTAATAATTATTATAATTTTGAAATAATTAAATTTATCAAAATAAAAATATTTTCATCATAAAATTCAAACCTAATCCAAATATGTTGGTTTAGGTTGGATTATAAATATTTGAGTTGATTTGAATTGGACTCAAATTTTTATAGTTTCGTTTAAATTGACTTAAAATCCATGCCCACCCCTAGGTTCGACATACGAAACTAATTCCATCTCTTTGACAAAATAATAGTTCGCGCACCCTCCTATGCAGATAGATTGGACATTATATGATGAATTATAAAAGTAGGCAGCTCTGGTGTTCTATCCATGGCATCAACTCTGCTATAATTCAAGCAGAAAAAAATGACGCCTAAACACAATCTTACAAAAGGGAAACAAAATTATCAGAATATCGAATGAACTGAATTTCTTTGTGTACTGGCCCTAAATTTGTCACTCCAAGTAATTCATGCTCAGGCATATGAATTTACCAGTAATAACTGCAAAATAGGAGAAAAAAAATTATCAAATACAGCAGATCTAAAGAAAAATTTTCTACAATTATTCAGGAAAAAGATGACCAAGTAAAAATTTAAATATGATAGAACAAAGAAAGCATTACCAGTGAACTCCACTGAGTATTTCGCTTGCAGAGCAAGTGCCGAGTAGAAAAGAATTACTTGGCCCAGAAATAAATAAATAAAAGAACGGAAACAATAAGATATTAGATATTAGATTTCACTTAATTTCGGTTTTGGGCCTTGACCGTATTATTTTGGGCTTTGTATTACCCTCATTTGGGTGAGAGCTTGATTGGGTGCGGCTGCCCGCCGACTCTGCCCGCATTGCGGTTTGTGTATTTACATCCCGGTTATCACAACAACGTCCGAACGTTTGAATGAGATTCAAATAAACTCATAGTCTCCACTAAGCTCCACTGCTCACTTGGGAGCTCTTATTTAAGTAATAAATATTCAGATGGGAAGCTTTTCTTCCATAATTATGTGAGAAGCTATTATTCTTCTAATTTGAAATTTGTGAGTGATTTTTAAAGATGGTTAAATTTTAGATTTCGTCGAATTCTGATTATAAATGTATTAATCATATTATATCTCATTAAAAAAAAAAATCATTCGTGTCCTTTTTAAACTCTTTTTGTCACTCCTCTGAGAGGCACTATGCATTTAACCCTTTTTTTTTTAAATGGATGTATTTAAATATTTTACCTATGAAATGCAAATGATTTAAAATGTAAACAAAATTTTTTGAACTTGCATAGTATCCTTGTAGTTCTTTATCAAATTCCATATTTTTCTAATTTGTGTATCTTTTTTGCATTCCCATATGGTTATTGATTTCAATAACATTTTTTTTAATGGGTTTAAGAATTATATGATTTGTTTTTTTCGTGTTTGTGTCCAATTTTAGTCCTTTTACTATAAAATAAAATAGTTAAGCTTTGTGCAACTTCCTACATTTTTTAAGTCGAAAAAGAAAAAGATAAAATAATTAAGTTAATCTTCCATTAAAAGTCAATCTTAATGATTAAATATGCTCAAGGAACCTAAATGACAAGGGAAAAAAAAAAAAGAAAGGAACTTAGCAAATAAATATTACAAACTTCTTATTTGTCTGCATAACTAGGGAATCACATATCCTTCATAAAATTGTGTGGCTATGATTTGCTTCTTTGCTTTTATTTTTTTGTTTTTTAATTTAACGCCAATTAAGAGTGTCGCGGCAGCCTTCAACTTCCTTGAAGTCTTCTTAAAAGTCAAGTAAAGGGCAAGCTCAACGCAGTATTCATCAATGAAGTGACATGGAAATAACAATATAAATTTGATTCTTTATTTGTTAACTTTTCTGGATTTATATCACAAGGAAAAACGAACTAGCTCATAACAATGAGTGAAGAGTACAGATTAATTGGTACCAATATATCATTATATCATTTGTTAACAAGCGGAGGAGGGGGAGGCATTACATAGGAAAAGCTTTTTGATGCATTGTTCAAAACATATCTGTTCTTCTCACGAATTCTTGTAATTCAATCTGAAGCTTTTATATGAATATCATGATCGAGCTCTGAGATAATTTGCTTTCGGGGCTTCGAGCCAATTGCCGGTGGAGAAACTTGTCTTCCACGAAGTTGGGGCATCGCTAGAACATCCATTTCAGCAGCTTTATGACCACTCGCAGTGGTAGGCACAAGGTTTGGTGTTCTTAAACTCAAAGTTGCAAAAGAAAGGGACGATAGTTTAATAATACTGAACCACCAACTCCGTGGATCTCTCGCCAAGAGAGTTCTTCTTGCGTTTGTCCTTATTGGTCATTGCAAATTAGTAGCCCTAGCTCGAGCTACTGCTCAAGAGTAATAAACGAGATAATATATGGTTGAAAATTTTGAAGTGGATAATTGAATATTGCTTTTGAAAATGGATCAGTTAAGATAAAATTATATTATTCAGTGGGGTTTCAGATAATTAAGTTGTTGTACTACATAGAACAAAACAGAGCAACGGCCATTTATTCCGGGGTCCCTCAACAAATAATGCTGGAAATCGAGTCCTTTTAATCACAAAATGGACTAGTCAATAAAGAGAACACAAAAAGGTAAAACGGGAAAAACAAAAAAAACACCAAAGAAAATGATTAGAGAGATCAGCCATCATCCAAATCTGACTATTCCATTCTAATCTTTCAAAGCCAAAAAAAATCTTCCTTTCTAAAGTGACACTTTTTTCAACTACTGTGTGGTCCATAAATTACTTTAGAATCGCGTAATCCTGGGTATTAACTTGGAATCGTGAAATGGTGAGATCAATATCTAGTATCATCCACCAGGACCACCAATGTAGTCGACTCACGGCTCAATAACAGAAGATTCTGCCGCTGGATCCTTGCTTCTGAGAGCTTCTTCATAAACTGACAATTTTGAACTGCTCACCAGTAATCATTAATTCCAAAAATCCACGGCTGCATATTTCGTGTTATAAAGATCATTTTGCGTCATACAATATGGATAAATTCTTGTACCTGTTGATGTAAATATAGTTGCATCGAAATTTCCGTAGTTTTCAAATTCTATTTCGTCAAGGGAACGTATATGCATGTGGACTTCAATGTCAACTTTATGCCACATTTCGTATATGAATATCTATCCAACGTAAAGCATAGAGAGCACTGGATTGATTCTTCACTCACAATCATTAATTGGTGAGCTAGTTGAGCCATGTCCTTTTTTTTCTATTCCCAATCAATTAATTGTGTAACAGGCAGTTCTGAACTTGCTTGTTGCTTATACCATATAAAAATACAAATTATTCAAAAGAAACCTCGCAAAGGATTCTTCCATCATGCTTTGTATTTTTTTGCCCCTCCTTTGTCTTGCCTTCTCTCCATTGCTAATGAACAAGTTCTATTCCCCCCGTAAAGTTAGCTTTTATGAATTTTTTTTTCCTCTTTTCAAGAATCTCTCTCTCACTCAGTGGCGTCGTTCCAAGTAGTGCTTCATTTGATAATCTATCTGTGTGTGATGTGACGTTGCTAATTAAATCTTTTATCTTGTGTTATCAATAAAAGCGAAGCACGCAAAGTAATCATGCATAAAAATAGAGCATGGAGCACGAAGTGTGAACAAAAGTGAAAAAAGAGCCTGGAGCCTGGAGCATGGAGCATAGAGCAGGGAGTGTAAGTAAAGGTAAAAAGAGAGCATGGAGTAGGAAGTGTAAGCACAAGTGGAATATGCATAATAAATTGGAGCAGGAAATGTGCATGGTAGAGTGAAGCATGCCATTCGTCATGAAGCCAAAATAATCGCGGGTTCAGAAAATAAATCCAGAAGCATGAAAACCCAATTTAAGAAGAAAATAAACACAGAGTTCTCTAATTAGGTTATGAAAGTCAACTAAAATAAGGAGTTATTAATGACTTAGGATAACTAAAAATTGAATTATAAATATAAAGCCCTTAGTGCATCATAGGCCATAAAATCCAAAGGCAAACAACTATGAAAAAAAAAAAAAAATTCTTCATTTGTCTTATGTCAAGTGCCTAACTTTAATTTTTTAGTTGACCAAAGGCAAGTATCAACCGTTCGAATTTTGTAGCAGACCTAAACACACACTATACTGTCTATACAAGACTCTGCTGATTGCTAAATTGTTCTCACAAATATTAGCCACGCCATTGGACTGAAAATCCAGCCCGAATTTGAATTGGAACAGACTGTCTGCACCCCAAGACTGGGCCCCAAATTTTGGATGCCATTCCGTAGCCCAATTAGAAATTGAAGGAGAGTTGAATGATTGACCAACTACCCCCAACAGTTGAAACCTGAGAGCGACCGTATCCGTATTTGACCCGCAAGATAATTTCCATTTTTCTTTCAATAAATAAAATCAGTAAAGGCCGTAAGCGAAATTTCGCGTTCAACGAGTAACAAGGAAACAAAAGATTCCACAAACGACGGTCAGAAGTTCAACTAATTAAACTGTAGTTAACAAGGAATTTGGCAGCTGCTCAGCTGCTCGCAGCCTCGAGTAATCACCAAATTAATTAATCTCAAGGCACTTCATTACTTTTGCGCACACATCCATACAGAAGCGTCGTCGTTTCGTCGTAAAGCAAAACAATACAGGCAAGCAAGCAAGAATATCAATCAACTGTGCCACGGGCGGTCAAAAGAAGAGGATATCAATCTCTTCCTGTCTCCAAAACGCAGTCTCAGTCAATGGCCGTCCTTTTTTCTCATTCACCAGCATTTCTTTACGCTTGAGCCACCACCATCTCAAACCCTAAGCATCCCTGATTCTGAGTTAATAAAATCAAACCATGAAGATCCGCGTTATCTTAGCTTCACTGCTGCTCTTAAGCTACTCATTACTTGCTGTTTCAATCGAAGACGATGTCAAATGTTTAGAAGGAATCCAAAACTCTTTAAAGGATCCAGATGGCCGGCTTTCCTGGTCATTTACCAACACGACTGTCGGTGCAATCTGCAAGCTAAACGGCGTTGCGTGTTGGAACGAGAAGGAGAACCGAATCATCAGTCTCACTTTAGCTTCAATGCAACTCTCCGGTCAACTCCCTGGCTCTCTGCAGCTCTGTCACAGCTTGCAAACTCTAGATCTGTCCAGCAACTCCCTCTCCGGTTCGATCCCGATCGACCTCTGCAAGTGGCTTCCGTACATCGTTCAACTCGATCTCTCAAACAACAGTCTCTCCGGTCCAATCCCGTCGCAGATCGTGGAGTGTAAGTTCCTTAACAAACTTATTTTAGGTAACAATGAATTGTCCGGTTCAATTCCCTTCGAAGTCACCCGGTTAGATCGTTTAAAAGAGTTTTCTGTTGCTGGGAATCATTTGTCGGGAACAATACCGTCTGATCTGGCGAGGTTTCCAGAAGAAAATTTTGATGGAAATAGCGGACTTTGCGGTAAGCCGTTGGGTAAATGTGGGGGCTTGAGTGGTAAGAATCTTGGTATTATCATTGTTGCTGGTGTTGTTGGTGCTTTAGGTTCTATAATCTTAGGATTTTTTATATGGTGGTGGTTTTTTGTTAGAGTTAGTAGGAAGAAAAGAGGGTATGGCGCTGATAGCGGTAAAGATGACAGTAGTTGGATTCAAGTGTTGAGGTCGCATAAGCTTGTTCAGGTTTCGTTGTTTCAGAAACCAATTGTGAAGGTTAAATTAGCGGATTTGTTGGCTGCTACTAATAGTTTTGCTGCTGAGAACATTATTATTTCCACAAGAACTGGGGTTTCGTACAAGGCAGTGTTGCCAGATGCTTCTGCTTTGGCTATTAAGAGGCTCAGTGCTTGTAAACTTAGTGAGAAGCAGTTTAGGTCGGAGATGAATAGGTTGGGACAGCTTAGGCATCCTAATTTGGTGCCGTTGTTGGGGTTTTGTGTTGTGGAAGAGGAAAGGCTTTTGGTGTACAAGCATATGCCGAACGGTACCTTGTACTCACTGTTGCATGGAAATGGTGTTGACAATACTCCATCTGTTGTTTTGGATTGGTCTACTAGGCTTAGGATTGGCATGGGTGCATCAAGAGGGCTTGCTTGGCTTCATCATGGATGCCAGCCTCCGTATATGCATCAGTATATTAGTTCAAATGTGATTCTTATTGATGATGATTTTGATGCTAGGATAACGGATTTTGGATTGGCTAGGCTTGTGGGTTCTCGTGATCCGAATGATAGTTCCTTTGTGAATGGGGATCTGGGGGAATTTGGTTATGTTGCTCCTGAGTACTCAAGCACCATGGTTGCTTCGTTGAAAGGGGACGTTTATGGTTTTGGGATTGTTCTTTTAGAGTTGCTCACAGGGCAAAAGCCTCTTGAAGTGAGTGGTGCAGAAGAAGGATTCAAGGGAAATTTGGTGGATTGGGTTAACCATTTAGTGATCACTGGTCGAAGCAGAGATGTTGTTGATAAGTCGCTGTATGGGAGAGGTAACGATGATGAGATTATGCAGTTTCTGAGGGTTGCTTGTAGTTGTGTGGTTTCGAGGCCCAAGGATAGGCCTTCTATGTACCAGGTTTACGAGTCATTGAAGAACATGGCTGAGAAACATGGTTTCTCTGAACCGTATGATGAATTTCCAATGATCTTTGGTAAGCAAGATCCTGACTGTAAAGAGTAGGCTCAGTGAGAAAAGTTGAGAAGCATAAAAGGTGTATTCTCTGTGTATTGCAGCGGTAGGGCATTTCTGTGTTGTATCCTATGTTCTGAAATGCTTTTAGCAGTTGGTGTGGTTTCCACTTGAACCGGATTTCATGTTCAAATGCTCATTTGTTTGATAATTCTGTATATTAACTGAAGCATTATGCTTTGTACTTTAGTTGCAGTTCAGGAAATTTCTGTTATCATTTTGCGAAAAGATGGTTGTTAGTTCTGAATATTCGTTTTTTGACATGCTGTTTCTTCTTGAAAACTTCATTCATATTTCTGAATTCTTGTGCCTTCTTAATGTCTTGCAAGCGAAACTCATAATTTGGATTTGTTCTCACGTTAAATGTAGTTATGTTTCCTCTGTTTACTTTTACATTTGCTAGCATTCAACTGATCAATGCTGATTTTTAAAATAGTACTGTACTTTCATGAATATCTGTTTCTGTTTAACTTTGCATCTGTGTAAATAAAGTGGAAGCTCGTTGTGGCTAGCTTGAAGTTGTATCAAACAAACGCTTGTAGTGGGCCAGACTATCCAGAAGCCAGTGTAGATAAACTATAGCATTTCAGTGAGTTGCGGAAGGTGATAAATTATTTTCCTTTTCATCCTTGTCGTCAAATTGCATTGCCTGGGTTTGCATATGGCAATCAACCTTGTCATGCCCTGACCACTCTTTTTTGGTCATATGATATCAAGATTGTAAAAAGCTAAAAGCTACCAACCATGAACTTGATTTCCGTTTTTTTTTTAACCCCTTTTGAGCTTGGGGATGTTTGCATTGCCTGGCGGGCACGAGCAAGAGAATGTTCAATTATTATCATCATCATCATTATTTTGTCAGAACTACAACTGCAATGGAAATTTGATATATTTGAATGGTAAGAATAATGTTTTTTTATGCGTTCTGTTATCATATGAAATGAACAAGAGGAAGAAAGGAAAAGAAGAGCTGAAAAACGTAATATTTGTGTTGTGTCGAAATCCTGAATCATTCATTGAGCAAAAAGCAAAGTAATCATAATGGACAAAAATAGTTGACATGATACCTTGTAAACCCTTGCTATGATGATGTTCATTTTAACCAGTAAAGTGATTTCCACACCATCGACTGGATCTGTTTCTTCTGCTTGTAATTCTTTTGCTCTGCCCGTATGACCGATAAATTATTTACGCCGGCATATGAAAGATGAAAGTATCGTATCAGTAGCTCAATGCCCACAGTATCCCCGTGAATATACTTAACAGAGTCTACTGGTTGTTTCATCTGTCATTTGGGTTAGGTCCGTTAGGACCATCACCATCTGGGGTAGTGGGGTCAAAAGCATGTGCACATGTATCACTTGCACTCTGAGGCCAAATGCTTTGCCTCTAAATCAGGCACAGAAAGGCCATACATAAAGGATATTCATTTCATTTTCAGATTACAGTTCCAGCCGATTGAAGTAATATAATTTATGTTGTACTGCTTCCATGGTGTGAAGTAACTCCTTTTACTTTCTGGTTTTACAATCAGACCCAGTCAATCACCATGTTTTGGGTAACAACTAGTAAGAGCCCACATTTCATTGGAAATGATATCTTAATTAAACAAGAAAAATAATAGGGCGTTATTCAACAAAGAGTTTGGATGCTACCATAACATTATTAATTCACTGGATGGATACCATTAGAAATTTACAGATAAACATAGTATTAAGATAGTTGACTTCTCAGGATGTTATCGTGTTAAACCTTCTTTATTTTTTTAATCTAAAGAGTTGGACTTCTGGCATCCTCCCAAATCTCTTAAAATATTCTCTCTTTGTTTACCCCTTTGAGGAATAACATTGTTGATGCAGAATCTGGTCGAAACGATTAGCACGACCAGATCACCACGTCAACGCCTTAATTTGTTTTGATGGGAGACGGTACTGTTTACAGTTGCTTTCCTTAAGCTGATATTGACAACCACGAACACCCACACCAATCTCACCTGTGATCATAAGGAATAATTAGAGGTCACAAGATGTTTTTTCAATAAAATATCCTCTGATACTTAAGTCAATTAATAAATATCTGGAAAAACTTATGCCACTTAGTTTCCGTGGCTTAATTATAATTAATTTTAAAAAAGGACTTTTTATCCTCCCAAAAAAGAAAACAAAACAAATAAAAATAAATTCTGAAATTAGAGTTAGAGTTTTCCTTCAAAAAAGAAGTGTCTTACCTTAGTTTTCATTTTGTAGAACTTTTATAAGTAGCAAACTATGTCGCACCACCATTAATTTGTGGATGTTGGTGGATTGGTTAAATGTACTCATTGGGTAATGGGTGAGTGTACTAGTGGTGAGACGGTTAGGAGATTGTTATGATAACTCTCTGGTTGTGGATATCGTGCTTGGATTTTTCAAGACAACTTGTTGATAGACCTCTGACCAGGTCATTGTATCAACCTAATTTTGGCTTCTCCTCTTGAGTTTTTTGACCATCCTCGTGTATTTAACCAGTTGTCTGCCTCCTCAAATGCTACTCCTCTCGAAAATTACTTTTTGAACGAGGAAGCCACATTCCACTCGAGTTTATATGGGACAATGGTATTTTAATCATCCAAATAATATATAAAATTATCTTAACACAGTAGTTAATGACAAAAATAACATTAATGGAGCTCATTCTTCATAAATCTCATCCTTTCCCCTTTTCTTCCCCTAATAATTGTTTAAACCCATGATTGTAAAAAATTTTAGAAAACTTTATGCCCATTTCAATGGTTAAATAACAATAAAAATTATTTTTTTATGATCGTCCATTTGCATGATTATTCTTATCTCAATTTAAAACTCATAAATTAGGGTATAAAAATAAAAATAAGGTTTATGATACTCGGTTGTCAAAATCAAAATTGTGGGCGTAAAGAATATTTAACACAAAAAAAAAGTTTGTCTTTGGGGTGTGCATTTAATTAAAATTGTGTTATTGCATAATTTTGATGAAGGGTACAGTTGCAAATTACGTAAAGGAGTTTTGACTTTTGAGACGTATGAAGAGGAGTGCCAGTGGTCCAACTCTTTGACAAAAAGCGAGGGGGAATAGTAAATTGGCATTGTGGGCTTTTGGAGTCCGTTAAAGAATTATGATGTGAGCCCGTTTTTGAATCTAGCTTAGGAGAGTTTGGGCTTACCACTCACCAAGTCAGCGGGTGCACGACGCATTGAACTCAAAATCTTTTACCGGTGAATATAAATTGTTCAACTACCAGAAAAAATGAAAATTATTGTTTGCAAGTGAAAATGGAAGCATTGAACTAATTTAGCAAGAAAATATCCCGATCGAGTAAAAGAGAGGCATAGAAGATAGAAAGAATCAATTCAAATTAAAATGGTTTCTCATCTATTTATCTTCCTTTTATTAATAATAACGCAGCTCTCTTCTCCTCATCAAGCATCAACTTATCAACCGTATGGATCAACCTCTCTCCTTCTCTCTCCATTTATATATAATAAAATAATAATTCCTCCTCGTTCAGGATTACTTGATCTGTTTTTTTAAATTTACCGGAACTGATGTAAAATTAAACTGAATTAAACTTGATCTCTGCGTGTTTGCTTTTAAGTGAAAGCAAATCGGCGGATGGAAGCGTCGGGCAAAGACATTTTTTGAGTTTCAAAGAGACGCCTAGTGGAAGCAACCGTACTTTCGAATGCTCTCCATCCGGTCCCTGCGTTCCCTGTCTTTACTCCGAAAAGGTTTTCACTTACCTTTTCTTTTTTTCAAATTTAATTAATACATACTTGAATTATTTTGATTTTTTTTTTTTGACAAGTCGATTGCGTTAGAGATTTAACAATTTGATGACCTGGCCTCGTAAATGTTATATAGGTTAATTGTGTTTATATTTTGAGTTTATGAGTATCAAAGTAGATTGCAAATTCTATTGAAGAATTTGGAATTTGATGAATATCTGTGTTGACAGCCTGCCATTTTTAGCGTTTCAATATATTTGTGTTGCTATTTCAGTTAAACGGTCTATGATTCAAATTAATACAGGTCATTTTCTTGATTTTGCAGATTGGTTGCTCGTAGCAGCATTTTTAAATTTTATGTTATTTCTCCTTCACTGATTTTGTATTGTATAGTGAACCTTATGGGATATGGTCTGTTATTTCTCATTTTCGTTGGTCATTATATGGATTTCTTATATGTTCTGTCAACTCAGTTTGAACATTATTATTAGTGTTTTTTTTTTTTCCTGTAGATTGATGAAAAGTATCGTTGCAGTGAGACTGGATATCGGATTCCATTGAAATGTGTAGAAAGTGGAGATGTTTCCAATGTTGAGAATGAGAAAAAGACTCGTGCTGCTCTTGAAATCTCCATTGACAGAGTGAAACCACATGTGATGTTGCATGATGCAGTAGAGCCGATAACATCAATAAAACATAGAACCTTACTGGAAGATTCATCCGCATCGGAGGGTAAGTCTCAGGCTTACATTACTTACAGAAGCTGTATACCAGCAGTTAACGAAGAGAAGCTGTCTGTACTTGGTTTCGAGGTAGTGTCTTTAAACTTCTCTCTATGATTGACATTTCTTAGTAGATCTTCATGAGCTTCATTACTTTTGACTAAGATTGCACACGACTATTATGTTCGTTCTGGAACTTTGAAATATCTTTTTAGTTATTTTGTAGCTCACGTTTCATTCTCATCTCTCTTTCTTGAAGTATTCCTGTTATTATGGGTTTTCCGTCCTTCTGAAGCTTATACTTTTGTTCTTTTCTTTTTCACAAGATTTATTAAAATATAAACCAGAAATTCTGCTTCTGCCATGTGATTTAAGTGTCAGTATGCAATGAGAATGAAAGTGGACTCATTTATTCTCCTGCCACATTTCTTCAGCTTCTAATAAACAAACTGATATTATGTATTTCCCTTCTCAGATGCAAACCTAAAATATTAATGCTTGAGGTTTAAAACATTTAGCAGTTTCTAGAAAATTGCACTGAAGTAAAAGCACTTTACTATAATGATATATTTAAGTATTTCAATTCGTGTGGTTTACTGTTTCATTCATGAGTCATGGTTGTTTTCCACATAAATTATATTTATCATTGTCTTTAAAATTGAGTCCTGACAGGGATGGTGTGGGGGGTTTGACAATTGCCTTGACTTGTATGAGCAATTTACCAATAAGAAAAGAGTGGGCATAAAATGTTTATGGTGAATTTAAGATTGGATAAATGGAAGACTCCAGTATTAGATAGTTGTGAGCATGGTACCATACAATATCAGGCTCTTTTTGTTAGTCTCATAATTTTTATCCTTAACTGTAAATTCTTTTCCCAGTTTTATAGTAGGTGAGTGCATAACTATCAGACACAAGTACTCAAATTCAGCTTATCTAAATTCTTTAACTCGAATTGTTGCTTGAACTTAGTGATTATACGTCATTATTGATGCAATAGTCTGAACTGCTCTGGGCAGGGGATTGTATTGTGTTTGTTGCTCGTTAGCGGTTCTGCTGTATACTTGAGAAGAAAGCGGACCGTCGCAATGTCAGGAATAGGAACAGGGAGAATCCAGGCTAACTCCAGATTCTAATTCGGAAACCTCTGGTATTTCATGTTAGCTCTTTCACTAAAACCAATTTCTTGTGATCATTTAGTGCTAAACGGTATAAAGAATTGCGGGCTAACTATTTAGCGTGTACCTTATGCGACCTACGTCTCCTTGACGGTATTCTTGTCTTTGTAATGAAATAAGCTTTTCTTTTCTCTCTCCTTAATTTTACAATAAATTCTCTGTAAAGTGTAGTTTTGACCATAGTATTGGTAGCCTGTGGTTGCAAAGATGCATTTCTTTGCATGCAGGAATATCAATATTATTCTAGGTCTGAACTAATAGGCTGTCTGACCTAATTTCAGACAATTTCAGACAAAACCCGGTTTTCATTATTTATTTGCGCGCATCTTCATTGGACTAAACTGACATTATCTTAGTTTGGTTTACCGGATCCCGGACACTAATGATATTTCATTATACACGGTAATTTTTCATTCTGGACCACTGTTTTTGTAGAATTAACCCCACATTCAAAAAATAATTGCAAAAAATAATTACAATAAGTTCATATTATTATAAGAATATTCAAATAAAAAAAATTTGAAAGTTGATCATTTAAATCTAATTTAATTTATTTTTTTATTATATTTAACCACTAAAGTTGATTTAACATAAATTTACCAGGACCAAATTATCCAAAAAAAAACTCTATGTGAGAACAAATTTATCTAACATCCTGGACAGCTATGCATCGTACATAATGATCATGGACTGCAACGATAATTCGCGTAATCGGTTCAGTACATCCAGTCATCCAGATCCTGGACTGGAAAGGAATTCACTTTAGCTGGTAAATTTCACTAAGATTCTGGCCAAATGAAATTTCACTTGGTCGGGTAAATTTCACTAAGATCCTGGACTCCAATGATATTTCGCTAAATGCGTTACATTAGTGATGAACTTGGACTCGATATTTCACTTCAATATGATAAATTTCATTACGATTCTGGACTATTAACATTGAATGACACCTAAGTACCTCACTTTAACTCAACATGGTAAGGGATAACTCGCAGAATGGTCCTGGATGGCGCTAAATTAGTTAATTACATTCAATTCCTAGCCTCCATTGACAATTTATCACGGATTCTAAAAAATTTCGTTAAACATAATGGCCTCCACTGACATTTTCTGTCAATTTCTTTTACATCCTGGACTCGACAATACTCCTGGACTGAACCAAAACCTTCAATTAGGAAACAGAATAAGAATGGGTTAAGAGCCAATTGGCAGGAGAGACATTGAAACCTACTTTACCCAGGATGCTGCTTAATTCGAATCTCCTTTCTGAGAAGGAACACTGAAACAGCCGAAACCCATGCACATCCGACAATGTAGAGCCAGCTCCCGTCAACATGCAACTGAAAGCTGCTCCAAAATCTGCTTTCTACCTCAAAATCATAAAATTACAGGACAAGATATAACATGTTATTGCCGCCCACTTAGACAATATACAAGACAACATGGCCATTCATGCCTTCTGTCGGTACTCCTATGTACTCCTTCAGCACATCAACAAAGCAGTAGTAGGACAAACTCCAAACAAAAGAATGATGTTGTATCCTCAACTTAAACAACAAAAGCTCCTCCTTTTTAAGGACACATCTACCTGGTAGATAACCAAACACGAATTACAAACAGATGGTGGAAATATTGAAATTACAAAAAATAATCAGGCGTCTTGCGTGTGGTGTCAGGCTCTATTTGCCGTGGTGCTGGATCAAATTGAAGAAAATTCTGCTCCATATTCTCCCCAATCTCTAAAATTGCAGCCATATTCCCACATCGGTAACAATAGTTAGGAGCACTAAATACAGTCACCACATTCTTATCCTAGAAGAGGAATTAATTGTCAGTTATTGGTGAATAATAAATGAAAATGTAGCAAAAACAAAAGCTAGCACAGTCCTTTAAGTTCCAAACCTGACACCAATTGTATCCTTCCATGACAAGCTGGTGGGCTCTTGAAATAAGACTAAGTCCATTAGTGTGGTTGAACTGAGATGCTATATCCTGCCCAAATGTATAGCCCGCACCACGGGGAGATATTCCCCACCCACAGCGGTCATCTGGATCAGACCATAAGAGATCGCACATGGGTCCTTCATGTGGAACCTTAATTGTACACAAAGGAGACACGTTGTTACATTGTCAATGAGTAAAGAAAAATGAAATTCATAATGCAACATCAAACTCTTGTTTTAACAAGACTTGAGATTTCATCATCTTGATTGAGTTTCCATTAAAAAAAAAAAAGAGAAAAATCAGCCTAGTGTTTATTTCATACCTCCTGTATTCGGTCCAGTGCCCTAATGTTATCCAGTGTATCCAAAGATGGTGAAAGTCCTCCATGCAAACAGAAGATCTGATACATAAAAAAATATGGTGGTCATAGACTGCTGATACATTAATTAATCAAATGAAAAGAGTCCATAAAGTGCATGGCTCAAACCTGACTCTCAATAAGGGCTGTAAGGGGTAAATAATCAAAAAGGTCCGTAAAGTACTTCCAGACATTGGCATTTCCATATTTTCTCAAGCATTCATCATAAAATCCATACCTGAAAATGGAACAGAAGGTTACAGTGTGCGAAACTAACCACTCCATTACAAGTCAGGCCAAGGTCCAGCTCCAGTAGTAAGGCGGGGCCTCCCTAGGACACAGGTCCTGGGTTCAAGCCTCATTTTGTGCGCGTGTTAAATTTTAAAAAAATAATAAAAGCTCCAGTACAATTGTGCATATTAGTTTCTCCCGGTATTTATGAGTGTGAGAGAGAGGATTGTGATGATGAAGCCCATAAAGATCACACTGTTTTAAAATTTTATCACAAGCAATATTTTTTTCCTACACGTAAGCTAACATAAACATAAGAAGCATGACATTTCTCACCCATCAGATTATGCTGTTTCTAAACATTTTTGTATGTTATAAGCTAATATAATTGTATTTAAGGCAATGAATCCATGTACTATTCTTTTCCTTTCCTCGTACTCCACAACTAAGACAGAGCTCTCCCTCTAACCGACCTTTCCTTCCATTTTATAATCTTGCCCATCAAATAAGCAAAGACTAAGTGGAAAATCTCTTACAAATTTATTAGAGCCAGAATTCGTAACACAATCTTTTCAGGCAAACAAAGAAAAAAAATGTTATACGGCTATCTTAAGAATCCATGAAATCAATGCTCCAGCATAAATGCTTGAGCATATAAGACTCTGACAATGATTTCTAACATAGTTACAGCTATCAAAACTCCTTCAGCTATTTTCGCAGATTCCATACCAGTTTGCATAATTCATGGAAGTCCAAGACGACCACAGTCCTGTGTATCACACGAACCAGGAGTTCTTTATCTGAAAATAAAAGTTACTAATACTTTGATCTTATACCAACATTAGTAACTTATGCACACACAGCTGTTTGCAAATGTGTGTCCATCATTTATTTATTTTAATTACTTCTACAAAGTCCGAATCTTCCCATTCTTGCCCAACAAAATGGAACCCTTTAATCCACGTAGGTAGCACTTATATGCAGTTTGGCTTGCGAAGGCCTTGCTCATACTGAGATTCAGTGCACAAATATCAAAACAGAAGTGGCATAGAGAATGTCAAGATCTTAATCAAAACAAATTATGGTTGAAGAATCACCCAATAAACACATAGCTATATTTTTTCTTCATATAACATTTAAATAACTAGTCTTGGGGCCATGATCAACAAAAATTCCACGTAAAGAGTAAAAGATTTGCAGGATTTCATTAGCACTACAAACAAATATTATGGTATTTGACAGCAGCACAAAATTTACACATCAGGCATGATTAAAAAAATCAAATGGATGAGAAAAGATCATACACTTGTGTAATTTGTCGACTCTCATGATTCCCTCTTAGGATTGTAATTCTATCTCTGTATCGAACTTTCAGTGCCACCAAGAGTGTGACAGTTTCCACTGAATAGTAACCCCGATCTGCATATAAACTTAGCTCATAAAAATGTGCTATGGCACTTTATAAGAAACTTTTTCTTTTTCTTTTTTTTTTTTTTTAAAGAAAAGTCCCAACCTCAAATCTCAAACCACACATAATCTGGTTATTAAAACGAAGATAATCTATCTGACATCCCGTAAATATTGCACACATACGTAAGTCTCACCTAAGTCCAATATAACAAAAGTTGGTACAACATTTTAACCCTAATTTCGGATGAATTTTCAGAAATAATCAACATAAAACATGAATTTATCAATATCGTAACCAGAACTGAAAAAAAATTGACGAGGAGGTCCACTTACCCACGTAATCACCCATAAAGAGATAATTAGTGTCAGGAGCATTGCCACCTATGCGAAAGAGCTCGATTAGATCGTAAAATTGACCGTGAATATCGCCGCAAACGGTGACCGGACACTTGACCGGCTGCACGTTCCACTCCTCCACCAAAATCGCTCTTGCTTGATCGCACAGTGTCTTCACCTCCGCCTCCGGTAACGGCTTGCACTCCATCAAGTGCTCGATCTGTCTGTCCAGATCCCCGTGCGACGGCATCGTTTCACTCCAAGTTTAGATCCCAGCAGATCCACAGATCAGTCGATCAAAGTCCTGGATAGTTAGAAAATCGATAGACCGCTTAGAATTAGGGTTGCGGATTACTAAAACGAAGCCTTTAGACGGTTGGAGTGAATTTGTTCTCTCTATCATTGACTCATTACTTGGTAATTATTTCTCTGTCATTCTTTTCACAATTTCTTTTTTTCTTTTTTTTTGTGGGTTATGTTGTATCAATTATTTATTTTGAGAAATGAAAAAGAGACATGGGAGGGGATGGGCAGAGTGAAATGAAACGCAAATGCAAATGAAATGGTGATTCGACAATGACGATGATGTTTGTGTTTTTTTTTCTCGTTTCTTTTATTATTATTTTTTTAATAGTTTTTAGTTTGTTAATTTAATATTTTATATTACTATTATTTTGTTTGTGTTCGTCAGTATTGTAAGGAACGAGAGTTTTCACGCTCCGGTGGCTCCGCCGAGTCAAAATCATTATAGAGCTTGACACGTGTGCGCATTAGCTTCACTTTTTCAGGTTTTTCATACACAAAATCAAACAGTATTTAATTTTGTTTTTAGCATAATTTCTTTGTTGTCTGCGCGATGGTCACTAACAAAATAGTCAAAGTGACGAACATTTATTTATTCGGTCAAAGATAGCACAACAAGTTTGATTCAGCCTTTGAAAATGAGCATATGTGTATATACGATGGGAAATTCTGTGCAAGACCAAAATTAGCCTTATTTTTGCTTGGGAGATCGAGAGTTGGTATGAGAAGATGGTCGAATGAGACTTATTGTCGCTAGTTGAATTCGATACAACTACAAATCTCTCGTTGCAGTAATAACTTTGTAAGTGTTAATTGATTCAAATGGTAAAAAATTAATATTGTTCTGGTACATAAATTATAAGATTTCAACTTCATTCACATAAACATAAGGGGAAAAAAAAAGAAAATCTAACTTACATTCACGAAATATTAATAATAAACCACGTCATCATCCTTTACCGAATGTATCAATACCAACGATACTTTTAGCATCCTAAGAGCAATATTTTTGTTCCATTTATTGCAACTAATGGTGGGCGTTTGGTTCGGGTTAAAATTTAACTTATAAAATTCAAATAAGTTGAAAATTGCAGCGTGTTCACTTCCGATTCAGCCGCTGTCTTTTCCGTCTTTACTGTCACTTCTGATCCATCAAGGGCAGTGATCAGTAGGTTACTTATTATTTTGTTGTTGTTATTGTTTTTGTTATTATTCTAACTATTATTATTATACCCAATATCCAATCTTAACTTCATACATTCAACTTTCTTATCACAGAATTATGGGTTTTTTTGGCGGTGAACGGTTTAGGTTAAAAATCAGTTCCTTCCAGGTGTTAAATATTATGATGATTGTTCAATTTTGGATATTATAGTATTATGAAATTCTGAGTTTTTGTAATGAGAAGTTATTTTTTACTGTAAAATCATGAGTGAGTGCCGAAATAGGATTTTAATTATTTTTTTCATTCAACATAAGCCATTGTGACTTTTGTGTTATAGTATTTATGCTGTAAAATCACATTTAATCCGATCAGGTTGAAACCCAAATCGAAACCTAAACAACCCAACCAAAACCCAATTTACCCACCTCTAATTGCAATAATGATTAGTTTATCACGCGTCTCATGCCCGTTGTTGTCGATGTCACCAAAACGGCTATTGTATATATTTTTATAACAAGAGCACTCGAATGAACCGAACCGAAAAAGCTTCTGTTCACAGCGTTTTCTTCGTTGCTTGTCGTCATCTTAATTCATGCTCGATGGGGTCTCAGTGTATAGAGGATCGACTGTCCATTTCCCGTCCCGCTCCACTCCAGTTCCTTCTTTTTAGAATTACTCAATAGTTAATTTTGGTTTGGTTGAGGACAAGCGGGCTCTAGATTTCCGAACCGCAAACCCAAAATATCAGCCCAAACTTGTAATTGGTTGGTTCAGTTTGTCTGTTTGTAGTACGCGTAGCCCTCGATGACCACCAGAAAACGATATACCAACTCATATGCCACCTTTTGGAGAAGGGGAAAAAAAAAAGCAACAGTTTAAGTCTCTTTTTTATTTTTTCCCTTTTCGGTAATTGCCCCATTTTCAATTAATCTTACTCTAGTCCCTGTGTTTGCCTCTCGGCTCAATCAAAAGAAAACAAAAACAAAAAGAAAGAGAGATGAGGTAGAAAGAAAAGCATTGGAGAGAGATCACCAGAGAGCCCTCTTTTGAATTTTTACTTTGAACAAAATGAAGACCATATGTAATGGTTGCTTCTTTTTATTTGGATTGCCAGAAGACTAGAACTAAAATAATGTCATATAGTTTTTACAAGTTTTTGGACCAAAGACCAAGATAATTCCAAAAAATCTAGAGAAAAAGACTAACACAAGATGCAAAAACCTTTCACTTTCTCTCCTAGTGACACTCCATGCACCTTTAAATCTTTAATTGGTGGATTCATTTTAATTAGTTTGCGAACTCATGCCAACTTAAATGTATACTGATAATTATAAAGTTTGAACAGGCCAAAGCCAAAAGCCAAAGTTAATTGATTTAGATAGAGATTGGTATATGTACTCTTTCCATTCATATGCAAGGCTGCTATACATATTCATATTCTTGACTGTTTCATATTACATTTACTCCTTAATTTATATGCAAGCAAGATTCCGCAGAAGCAGATCAATCTCTCTATCCACTATTCTCACACAAAGCAAAATTTCTCCAAATGATTGATTAATGTTTATAATAAAATATATCTCTGAGGATTCTTTCCATCAAGCGTATTCTGTGTAAGACAAGCTTCTATTTCTTCACTCCGCCCATTAAAATCTCCCAAAACAAATTGTGTCCAAGTAAGGAGGAGAAAAAAAAAAAAAAACTTAGCATGCTGCGACTGAATTATCTATGATCAAGTCTTCTTTTTGGCCCCATTATACTTTTAATAAATTACAGCAGGATGGCTGCAGATATTGTGACATTTCTGCACTTTTGTTGAGGCTTCTCAAACCTTGATGCCTACGACTGTCCAGGAGGTCGTCCAGAATTCCCAGTTCTCCTGGAAGCAACGATTTTTTCTTTTTTTTTTCAATTCAGAAATCAAAAAAGCATGCATGCATTTTTGCATTTTCTTATTTTAGAGGTATCTTTTGTGCTGATAAAAAGTAAAAGTATGCTAATTGATTAGTTGGTTTTGTGGCTCTAATCACGTCGAATAAAATTAATAACAATCAAATATAAATGATGAATGGATGGAAAATATCAGCTTCCAAGTAGCCAATCAAGTATATATATTTATCAAATACCAAGCGTTATGCTTTCAAAATTGAGTTGAAATACAATAGATACAAAAATGACTTATGCCTAGGGGCACTCGGTAAGTAATAACTTAAAGCCTGCAGTAGCTGCACTCTCACGTCTAGTACTGATAAAGGGGCTAAAGAAGATAAAGAAAGATAAAGGCAACAACACCGGGAAAAGGATGTAAAGGGCTTGTAAATGCAGAGAACAAAATAAAATGTTAATTAACTTTGAAGAAACATAATTAAACAGGCAGGAAAGGAGTAAAGTGGAAACAAAGACTTTATTCCCCTTTCCTCCGTAGGGTTTAGTGGGGATTTAATTTATTAAAACACTATTAATTATACTGCAACTAATAGAATAATCTATGGAAACAAACCTTGAGTACAAGTACACAATTAATGTAACAGTAAAGCCCTCAACTTGATAAAATATTATCATAGACCGTTAAATTAAAGCAAAGGACAGTTGGAGGTAACAAAGTGAGGTAGCGCTGGTGCAAAAGAAAAGGAGGGCAGGAACAAAAAAAAATCTTGTTCAGATAGTTGCTTAAATATCAATTAGTAGCTTCTGAAAGAATTTCTAGGGTAAGAAAAGAGTACTAATACCACAGAAACAAAAGAAACTTCCGCCACTAACGTTAAAAGTGACTAATTTGAATGAAGTTGTTTGCAGAAACATAAAATCAAAGATAGTGGATGTGGCTTTGTTAAGCTGGAAATTAAGATTCAAAAGAAATAGTTAAAAAGCAAGAAATAAAAGGTTTTCCCCCAACTAATTTTAATAGAATTCAATCAAGCTGTTTTCAGAAACATAATTAAAATCATAAACAGAAGTGATGGCTTTGCAAATTAAGCCGAAAAAATCATCAAAATATGATATGGTTATAAATTAGCAAATAAATTATTGGAAAGTTAACCACTTGGGTTGGGTTAACGTTTCTTAATACTTGAATAGTCCTATACTCCACTCGGCCACTTTATTAATTGGTTAAATATTTTTCATAATAAAAACATGAACACACACACACACAGCGCATGCATGATGCATGATGCATGATGCATGTTAATTAATGAACAATGAAAAGATAAGAAACATACACATGCAGAAATATGCATGCAAGCATACTACTAATACTGATACTAAATAATATGCACCTGTTATGAATAGGATCTGGTCCGTTAGGAACTCTTCTTTTGCTCATGTAGTTGAGATCCAACTCCGGATGATCAATGAATTTCACTCTACCTAAAGCCTCCGCACGCTTGAGACTTGCTGTGGACTGAGTCGTTGTTAATGTTGGCGTCGAGTTTTCTCCATTTTCCAGGGACAGAAGACAAATAAGCCCCACCACTGCAAGTGCTCCAAACACGGCCTTAAAGAACAAACTACTGCCCATAATTTTCCTTTATTAATTACAATATGCAACTATATGTATATATCAAGAACATAAATATTTTTGAAGAAGTACTCAGAAGAAGATTATTATAATCATTGCATGATGATTACGGGCCTGTGGATGATTATGAGGGAAATTAGAAAGGAAAGAAGAAAGAGAAGTGAAGGGGAGGGAGCGAGGTTAAGGCAAGTAGTATTTTTTCTGCAACAGCGCTGTTTTTATTTGTTTTTTTTTTTCTTAACTTTGAGGGTTAGGGTGCATGGTTGGTATTCTTTATAGATAGGAGCGAGTCTGTTTGCACTTTCTCGAAACAAGAGAGAGAGAGAGAGAGAGAGAGCTTAGCTGGTTTCGAACGTGACATGGAGGGAACCCTTTGCTTTATACTGCCAATGCGACACATCTTTTGCTTTGCTTTGTGTATTTTCATGCACTTGACGATACCAAAAGACCCTTAACCATATCATCCCTTACGTACAAGAGAATGAAAGCCAAAGTATTTAGACGACCCAAAGCGGCATGGAATCTTCTACCCTCAAGAATTGGGAGGTTGGAACCGATATGCAATGTGCATGATTAATCATAAGTAGGAGAATCTCTCTTGCATTGGTTAATTCCAAGGCTGAGGTTACCGGCCTTTATAGAGCTACACCAACAACTTAAGCTGCCTTATCAATACTACATATATATATATTAACGTACATATTATTATAAGATGATGTGCTTTTGGAGTTTGACCCTGTTTTTGGAGTTTTGCCCTAGTTAATTTCTGATGCTTTGGCAAGTATGATCCATCCATTCTTTTTTTTTTTTTGGCCCTTTTGCCTTTTTTTCTTTTTGACCAGTCTAAATTAGGTTCTAAAACGAGTTCTCCGCGAGCCTTCCAACGAGCGCAAACGTGCAGCTGCCCATCTCTCAACCCAATAAAAACATGCAAGAGTCGCCTGACTCCACCGTATTTCACTGTTAGCCAAAACATTATATACATACTGGATGCAATTAATTAATGTCAACATCGATCCTATATTTTACTTTACATTGGCTGCCAGCCATGGTCCGCATTTATACCCTTATCACTTGAACCACTCTTTGTTGAGACTGGAAGCTTAGTTTAATAACTCCATCTATTTGAGCCGTGATATATATAGTCTCAAGGAATATTAAATTATGAAGATTGTATAACATATAGATCTATATGAATAATGAATATGAGCTAGAATAGACTAATATATAGAAGCTGGTTCCTTTCGAAGGACCCTTTAATCAAGGGAATATCATATCGCATGCAATTACTACTCCATATTGCAAATTAAAGCATATGGCACATTTTGTCTTATCCATTCCATTTGAATCTAACAGTAGAAACATTCTAAATTTTTATGTTGGAGAATCCAATGCTTCCTGCTGTAATAGCTTATCGATGAAGGCAAAGCAAGTAATCTATTATAAAATTTTACCCTCTATACGGGTTAGGCAGTGCACATGTTATTATTCCTCATATTATAGTAATGTTGATTTTGACGTCTCATCGCAATTAAAGTACATCAAGCAATATGTAGTCGATAGTCGATGGCTGCGCCGCCTTTAATTTCTTTGATCCGAACATTTGTAAATGGGTATGTACGACGTATAAACAATTATATTTACGTCAAAGTGCATGGACAGCATAAATAATCTTTATAGTTCTGGAATTCAAAACCCCTTTGACCGGAAAGAATACAAGACTCAAAACCAAAGTATGGTATCAAAGTGCCGTATTTGAATATGTTTGTACAATTTGTTCTGTTTGTAATCTTCTCTCCTTTGATTTCTATATTGAAATCTCTTTTGCTAGTTTAACTTACCTAAAAAGGATATATATTACCTTATAATTTGTTAATCGTGCATAAACCCCAGCCGACTGCAGACCCACATCTGGATATCGCATTAAAGCACTTTGATTTGTAGCTTCCATGGAAAGTTGATTTCGAATCAAAGCTATGGAAAAATGGCTTCATTCTCACAAGTGTAATTAGAGCAGTGTTGTAATTTTGTCCGTTGGATTTCAATTCCGTATCTTGGAGGATTTGTTTTTAAAAAGCTTTGATATTGTGGCTAGAACGGGTCATATTGGAACCGATGCAAACAAGTAACTATTGCTTTGTGAGCTCAGAGAGAAGATTGATCAGTGGAAGAAATGCTTAGTTTTTAATTAACTTACCCGATGGGTGCCTTGCGAATCTATCTTTATTCCTTATTCACGGTGCATAAGTTACTCTGTGTGCCATAAATATGTATACTAAATCCATTTCCTTTACTGGGAAGAAATTAAAAGATTATTAATAAATGATCAATCTCCTCTCACACCGATTTTATAAGAAAAATTTTAATTTAGGTTTGTGCATGAGAAGATGCGGCGTGTGTGTGAATTAAATTTAAAAAGCTTAGTTTACATCTTAAAATTCAGAAAATTTTGAGATATTTCATTTAATTATTCGTTTATTATATATTGCTTGTTATATTATTACATGTTCTTGTGGTTTTTAGCTCCAGAAAACATATATTTTTTGAATTCCTGGGGACTCCCGGTAATATTCTTCCTTGAAGCTTACAAAAATCGAATGGACATGGCAGTGTAGCCATGCTTTGCTATTTCGTATGTATCAAATGAAACTAAAAATAAAGACAACAAAAAGTGGGAAAATCTCACCTTCTTAAATTTATGGATTCGTACACGACAACTCTGTGCAATGTTCCCCAACAAGATCAATATGATTTTGTATTGAGAGACGGGAATAACTCTGAACTTGTGCTATGGACACTGGAGAGTGGAGGCCCCTACCGAGGTCATTATGCCCTCAAGACCAATAGATTTCAGGTGCGGTTTTATGCCTAATCATGCTTTTGCACTCACCGTCACTGGATAAGCATGAATTTTGGAGAGCCAGTGGGGTCATATCGAGACATTTTCTCGTACAAGTTTCTTTATAATAATAATTAATGAAAGGCTAAGAGCTAGTTAAGTATTTTCCTTCATCATTACAATTTTGAAATAAGAAAATATAGTATCAGTATTCTATATTATCATTAAACTGGGTTTAAGGCTCAAAATATTATATATATTATTTAACTCAAAAGCCATCTAAGGATATAATCTCAGTTCCTTCTAACTCACTATGTTTACGTGGCTCACTTGAACCTCAAATAGTATTTTCTTAGTCGAGTAATGCTATGCCACATGAAATCATATATAAAATTGCACACAGGATTATAGAAAACTTTTTTTTTTAATTACATTAGATAATTTTTCAGATTACAACTCATGTTTCATGAGATTAATATATTAATATTTATAATCAAACAACTGTTGGGATTAAATTTACAAATATTATATAGCACTATTTAGATTTTTACCTTCTCTAATATTTTAGCGATATTTACTCCATTCACATTTCAAAACAATTACTGGGACTAAATTTACAAATCTTATATAACAATGTCCTGATTTTTACTAAACATTTCACTAAAAAATAAAATTATTCACTTTATTAATTTTATCTGTTTGTAAAAGTGTCCTCATACTATTTGTTTTGTATAATTTTATATGCAAATAATATTTTTCTAGCTAGCATGGCCATGGCCAAGAGTTATGTATATTTTTAAAATAAGCAAGTACATAGGGAAAATATATATATTAACAGAATAACAGGTTGGTAATCACTTTTTGGGTTGAACAAATATATATTTTTAACGCATACAAGTATAATAAAGTTTTTTTTTCTTTTTAATTTTCCTAATGTTAAAGGGGTGGTGATATTTAATTTGTCCCACAAATTGTGTAAGGATGGTGTTATTTGCAACAAATGTTTTAAAACAAAAAATTTCAAATGACAGTCATCTAATTGTGAGAAAGGAACAATTCCAATATACAATGAGGAAACGTTTCCAATTCATACTGTCGAAAACACTTGCAATAATACCAATAAATGAGGTCAAGAAAATAAACCAACACAAAGGTTTGTCCGGTTGTCCCCTTTATAATCCAACCAAAGGCAGAGATAAGTAAACAAAAATAAAATTAACCACATAAACACCCAAATCAATAAATCTTTTCAGCACTCCAGATTCTGCAAAAATTAATGTCGAGTATTATTTCGGGTGCAAAACTAGTCATCTTTGAAATACACACATATAGATAAGGTTGAAGTGAGGATATCAGTAAAATATAAAATAAAAACATAAATTTCGATACATTAGAGATTGTATTTTTTTTTTGTCTGTTAATTAATATTCGTTTAATTAAAAAGAAATATTTTTTAAGGTATTAATTTATTAATATTTGACACAATGCATAAATGATAACATATATCGTCGAATTAACGACAAAGATAAAACAAAAGGGAATATTCTAAAATATTATTAATAAAAGTTATGAAAGGTATTACTACCGTAAACTATTATTAAGAAGCTTACATATACTATTAGCCAACGTAGGTGACGTTTATTTATTTATTTATTTATTATTTGTTTGAAATCTGAATAGAACCGAAACACTGAATTATGAATATAATTAAATATTTGAATCTGAATGATATATTTATTTTTCGACATAATTACTAAAAACATATATTGAGTTGTTTATTTTTTTAACAAATCTGAAACTAATATTTTTGTAGTTGTGCCCATATAAATTATAAATGTTAAACAAATAATAAACATCTCAAATAACTTAAATGAGATAATATATTATCATAATATAAATCATGTTCAATTGAATATAACCATTTATATTATAAATTAGTATATGTTAATCGGTTTTATTGTAGTTCATGATGTTTTTATATGAAAAATATTCATAAAAATTATAAAGATAAATAATGTTAATTTGATGAAAATAAAAAATTAAAAATAATAATAATTTACCACTATATTATCACAAGTTATAGATATATATAATAATGTTAATTATTAAAATTTAATTATGTAAGGATGAAAATTAATTAATTAGACATGGATATTTTAGATAATATATTTTTAATGACATCATTTAAACTTTTTAGATTAATAAAAAAAATTAGCTTAATAATTTAATGACTGAAAATAAATTATATTAAATTGAGAAAACAAACGGATTTAATGATTGAAATAATCAAAATTAAGTCAAAACACAAATAGCCCCTTAATCTTAATCCTTCTTAAAAAAATAATAATTAGACTAGAGTTACAAACTCATAATAAAATGCTGAATATGAAATTATCTAAAATATTATAATTTTTAATAGATTCTATCCGATCTGCGCGCTACACAATATTTTATTTTATTTTTTCTTTTATGGGAAAATATTTTTTTTTTCACTTTTTAACTTGTCATCTGTCCATTCATGGGGATTAGTGCCGCTCGCAAGACGCAGCAACTAAACGAAACAAAAACAAATGAGCGCCATCGCTGCTTATCAGAACTGCTCAGGCCAAAGCATGTTTCATCACAGTAAAACTATTGCAAGGTTAATAAGAAACGCTCAAGGGGTAGCGCTAGTGACCCACCCTCCCACAACACCACTCTCAGCTGTGTCTTCTAACGTGCGCACCAACATTGTCACGAACAACGACGTCGTAGATCCCCATCAGCTTGAAGCCGTATTTCAGAATAAGCGTTCCCTTAGGTCCAAGATTCGCAAAGAGCTTAAAAACATGGATCCTCTTCAAAGATCTCAAGAAGGTCAGGATTTTATTCTTAATTCTTCTTTATTGCACCTCAGATATTTGTTCATTTGTCTGACTGAAAAGGGGTTTTCTTCAAATGCGTGAATAAAATTCTCTTAATGGCTATAATTGTTTATTATTGGTGATTCAGTTGGTTTATAATGAAAATGCCCATGCCTATTGATGGTTGTGTATGATTGGCTAAGTGGATATGACTAAAAATAATGTAAAACTAAACGAATTGGAAATTTATTTTGATTTTTTTTTTTTTTTGACGTTTTGTTACAGATAATGCAATTCAGGATATTGTTTTAGAATCTTCATGGTTCAAAGCTAGCAGGAACTTATGTGCTTATGTAAGCTGTGCATCTTTACAAGAAGTAGACACATCAAGAATTGTCTCAGAAATTTTGTCCAACCAAACCGATGGTTTGTCAGAAATGTTGGCATGATATATTTTCTTGCAAGAATTTTCACATTTTCTCTTCCATTGATCTAGCTTAGGATATATCACATTATTTTCATTCTAGAATGTTCTTGTGTTACTTCATCTTGGCCGTGAATGCTGAAGGATAGCAATCCCTTTCTTATCTGTTAACATACATGATCAATGATCAATCAAAAGGGAGAAGATGATATGAGCGAAACTGCATAATTAGTTGCATATTGCGATGTAAGTGGCGTCATGGGTGATATTGTGCTTTCTCTTTCTTGCAAATCCAAAACCCTCAGCTCAACTGTATAGGACTTATGGATAAGTGATAGTAGACTAGGCTCTCGTTGAAATTCACAACATGGTTATTTATGATTGTCTTAACGTTTCAATGTAGAAAACATTTCCGTCCTTGAGTAATTGCCTGTTGTGCACTTTGCTATACTTCTGGAAATTCTTACAGCTCATTTTCAACTCAAGAAGGTAATAGACAAATGAGGAAAAAGCTTTATGTTCCACGGGTGGAGGACAAGAATAGCAATATGAGAATGCTCAAGATATCCGCTGTGAAAGACCTTGTAGCAAACTCAATGAACATTTTGGAACCTTCCCTATTAGATTCTGATGGAAATCAATGTGAAGACGGTATGGGTTTTTAAAATTTTCTTTGGGTTTTAATTATATTTGATGCGGTTTTACATGTTAGTCCTGTGTTGTCTGATAGCTCTTCAGAGCTATACGGCCACGGCAGTTTGTTGTAAAACCAAAAGAAAGTACAGGAAAAGAGTTTGTGGTATGTCATTTAGTGATTCTGTATGATAATGCTACTCTAGTGTATTGTCTAAAACTATCTATTTGAATTCAGCTGGTGAACATTTTGGGTCTTGATTTTATGGTTTATAAATTATGAATGTTCTTTACAGAAAAGCATATTTAAATAAAGCCTGAAGTAGGAATCTCAGGCCTGCTCCTCCTGTATTGTACCTTCTCCATGATAATTTTGAAGATTGATTTATTTTTGGCGAGATTAATCAGGCAGTAATTTATCTGAGGGAACTATTGTGTGCAGTTATGCAGGCAAGCGAGCCGGTTGATTTGTTTATCTTACCTGGTAATTATCTTGATCATTATTCTTAATTATTCATGATTTGCAGAAAGTGTTTTTTGGGAGACCTACAATGGCATAGGCTTACATTAAGTATGTTCTTTTCTTGTTCACCTAGGGCTTGCATTTGACAGATCTGGAGGACGTTTGGGTCGTGGTGGGGGGTGAGTCAATGAGATGATGATGATGATGATGATGATGATCATCATCATTAATTATTATTATTATTATTAATTTTTTTTTTGTGGGTTGCATTTTTTTCCCTTTTTCAATTATTACTCTGAGATATTGGCTTTTTTTCAAATTGCTATTCCAATACATGGTGTAATATGGAAGTTACTATGATGCGTTCCTTAAGAAGTACCAAAAGCTTGCACAGGAGCGGAAATGGAAGCAGCCTCTCCTTGGTAAATTCTCATTGTTGTATAAAATTGCACCTGCAGAGGTTTTTTCTTCAAAATTTCAGTTTTATATCTTTATTTTAATGCTTGCTTGTCGGTTATATGGTTGCAGTTGCACTGTCATACTCTCTGCAGGTTGTGGACGAAGAGTCCATACCTGTCACTCCCTACGATATTCCAGTGGATGCACTTGTGTGCCCTGGGGGTTTTATTCCTATAAGCCCAGTTGCTATAGAGAGGTGTGATTGAACCAAGGTGTCTCCTTTCTGCTAGACCTGATTTCTTCTTCAATGGAGCATTGGTTGTGATTTATAAATGCACTTTTTCTTTAAAATTATTGGGCTTGGTCGTGAATTTTATTGAATAGTGCTGGAATTTGGAAGTGTTTGCATCTTTGCTTCACATGTAATTTAGGGAATCTGGTCAGTTGCTGCATGGTGAAGGGATGCAACTGCCTTCCGGTGTAATTTCTGATGAACAACAACATTGTGACATTGAAGCCGCATGAAGAATTACTTATTTACTATGTAAACTGTGAAAGAGGTGGCCCCAACAAAATTATTGCCGAGTATCCCGTTTATTTGGTTGTGTATACACATACATGCATACTTGGCGCCTAAAGTTAATTCTTAACTTTATTTTTTAAAAAAAATCAAGGCTATTTTAAATAATTTAATTCTTAAAAAGAAATCTCTACTTTTAAAAACTTAAAATTGAAACTTCTTCGGTCATAATATCTCCTTAAATTGCAGTCAATCAACACAAAATAAAAACTAATAAAAGCACTCGAGAAAAAAGAAAAAAGAATTTGTATATTATTTTTATTTTTCTGAACTGAAACTCTTGGCAAAGAACTTCATTATATTTGCATAAAGTTTTATGCTAGTTTAATATTAAATTATAGGCCCTTCATGTTACATTAACTTAAGAGTTGCACCTAAAAATTTATAAGTGTCTTAAATTATTAAATACAACTCCTGAGTTGAATGTATGTTATGCATAGTGTAACCCAAGCCACAACCTGTTAGGACGATAAATCGATTTAGAGCATAAAAAATTTTACGTCATAATACTCGAAGCGAGACGAGACTTCAAACGAAATGGTTCTCTTCTTAAATTTATTTATAAAAAATCTCAAACGACGCTCCTTACGTGCTACGTCGCACTTCTCAGCGTTAAAGCGGACGATTAGCCGTCAATGAATATTTATTACACTCGACGACTATTGATGCATACCCTACAATTGCAATGAGTGTGTGGTTGGGTTGCGTGTATGCGCACCCATCCGTACTGGGTACTGCAGCATAAAAAGCTTACCACGTAGAAAAGAAACACTGATAAAAACAAGAGTTATTCTTCCAGCTGCTTCTCTTGTCATCCCATCTGCCGGAAAAGAAACCCATATGGCAAACGATGCAACAACTCCGGTGTCTTTCAGGCTTCGTTGGGACGTTTTCTTAAGTTTCAGAGGCGAAGATACGCGGCACACGATTACCCGGAACCTCTACGATTCCCTTTGCCAACAAGGCGTCAGAGTCTTTAGAGACGACGACGGTTTGGCTGGAGGGGACGAGATAGCACCGAGTCTCATTGACGCCATTTATGACTCTGCTGCTTCCATTATCATTTTGTCGTCAAACTATGGCTCTTCAAGATGGTGCCTCGAAGAACTGGCCAAGATTTGCGAGCTAAACAGGCTGATCCTCCCTGTGTTCTATAATGTTAATCCTTCAGATGTTAGGCGACAGCAAGGACCTTTTAAACAAGATTTTAAGCGCCATCAGGACCGGTTTGGGGAAGATACGGTGTCCAAATGGAGAAAAGCCATGGAGAAAGTTGGTGGTATTTCTGGTTGGGTTTTCAATAACAGGTATTATTTATTCACCTTTTTATGCATGCTTAGATCTATTTGTCACTTCCCTTTGTTTGTATTATTAGTGAATTGTTTGTTGGGGAAACGCCCCATTTGCTGTTCACGAATTGTTTAGTAATTTTACTACAATTTAAGGGAATATTTTAATCTGATGAGAAATTTCATGCAATTTTTCAAACTATCTTTGTCCATATAAATACTTTCCTGTTGTAGATACTAAAATAAGGGAAAATTTGTCTCTGTTTTATATTTATTTTAATAAGTTTGTTATTGATGGTTCGATGTTGGTGCTGTGATAAACCTACTTTTGTCGGCTCCTCCTGAACTTTTCTCTTCGCAGTAGGCATCCATTAAAGTTCTCTACATGCCATTTGATTACTAAATCTTCTCTTGGGCAATGCCTAAAGGCTTCATGTTAACTAATGTATGTGATCGTATCTTTTTGGCAGTGGGGAAGAGCTACTTGTTCAACTTCTGGTCAAAAGGGTTTTGGCTGAACTGAGTAATACTCCAATGAAGGTCGCTGCGTATACCGTGGGACTTGATTTTCAGATTAAAGAAGTTATTAGGTTGTTAGATGTAAAATCCAGGGATGTTCTAGTCTTGGGGCTCTTTGGGATAGGTGGGATTGGTAAGACAACACTTGCCAAGGCTGTTTACAATAAACTTGTTGATCAATTTGAGCACCGCAGTTTCATTTCAAATGTTAGAGAAATTTCAGGTCAAAATGATGGTTTAGTATCTCTTCAAAACAAGCTGATTTTTGACCTTTCCTCTGGTAGTACGGTGCTTACAGCAAATGTGGTTACAGCTAATATAGGAGCAATAAAAAATGTGGTTCAAGATACAAAAGTTTTTGTGGTATTAGATGATGTTGATGATCCGAGCCAGCTTAATGCACTATGTGGTGGTAAAGAATGGTTCTATGAAGGAAGCCGAATTATTATTACCACAAGAGATAGAGGTGCTTTGCCTGAACATTATGTAAATCAGTTATATGAGGTCCAGAAATTGGATTCTTCGCGGGCACTGCAACTTTTCAGTTACCATGCTCTTGGAAGGGAGAAACCTACAGACAAGTTTTTCAAAATTTCTGAGCAAATTGTATCACTCACTGGAGGATTGCCTTTGGCTCTGGAAGTATTCGGTGCATTTTTGTTTGATAAGAGGAGGATCACAGAATGGGAAGATGCTCTCGAAAAGTTGAGAAATATCCGTCCTAATAATCTTCAAGAAGTGTTGAAGGTAAGCTTTGATGGGCTAGATCAACAAGATAAGTGTATATTCCTCGACATTGCATGTCTGTTTGTTAAAATGGGTATGAAGAAAGAGGATGCAATTGACATATTGAAAGGCTGTGGTTTTAGGGCTGAGATAGCAATCACAGTTCTCATGAAAAAATCTCTCATAAAGATTACTGAGGATGATACTCTATGGATGCATGATCAACTTAGAGATATGGGAAGACAAATCGTTCAGCAAGAGAGCCTTCTCGATCCTGGAAAGCGTAGTAGACTGTGGGATCGCGATGAAATCATGACCATGTTAAAGCTCCGGAAGGTATCGGTTAAGAAAACAAGAAGCTTTTATGTTCCTGTTTTACACTTCAAGATTTGAAAACTTGGTGTCAAGTTTCTTGTGCCTGCCAACCTAAAACTGGCGCCATAATTAAACAGCCATATTAAACCTGTCTCTTGTGTTAGTATAGCAAGTTACATTCCATAAGTATATGCATAATAGCATGAATTCGGACTTGCTCAAAAGAGGTGATGTATTCAAGGTTCGATAGAACTCTTATTACTCTCCCTAAAGTTTCTTTATAAAACACAAGTATCAATGACTTCAATATATATATATATGTATAAAGATTGAACAGACGGACATTCTATTTAACTAGTAAAGTATCGTTTCCTGAATACAAATAACAAGTATAAAGCACTTCAAGTTGTATATCAGTATGCATAGACTCAAAAGTGGGGTTAATTGTTTTCTCTTCTGCTTGGTTCCACTTTAGCTTTGAAAGTAATATCAGTTTAATTTGACCATAGGGAACAAGAAGCTTACAAGGGATCGTCTTGGACTTCAAAAAGGAAAGGGTGAAGGAATCAAATGCTGAAACAAGTTCTTGGGATAATCCTCAAAGGTCATATCTCACCTCTGCCATTACATACTTGAAAGGAAGATATAAGAAATGTCTTCAACGTAGGACAAGAAGTGAGAGAGAGGTGGTACTCCGGACTAAACCCTTTGAATCAATGATTAGTCTAAGATTGCTTCAAATCAACTACATAAAATTGGAAGGGAGTTTTAAATTTCTTCCTCGTGAGCTGAAGTGGCTCCAGTGGAAAGAATGTAGAATGAAAACACTTCCTTCTGATTTTCGTCCCTTTCAACTTGCTGTTCTTGATCTCTCAGAGAGTAGAATTGAATACTTATGGGGTTCATATACTAACAAGGTATGCTCTTCACTCATTGTCCTCATAATCTTGGCTATGACTGCTAGAATGAGATTTTGGTGAGCAGGGACATTTATTTTGTGTATAAGCATGCCTCTCCATATTTTTCCTGCTTTCATTTCGTCGAAGTTAACAAAGCCACTAAAATGATTGGTTTGCTCTGCTTCTACCTTTGTTAATTCATTATGAGTTTCTCTTTTATCACAGAAGATTTTTTGTTGTTGTTCGCAAGGTGGCAAAGAACTTGATGGTCCTGAATCTGCTTGGTTGCTGGAACCTAGCTGCTCTTCCTGATCTGTCCAACCATCAGAAGCTGGAAAAGCTTGTACTTGAGCGTTGCTATAGATTGACTGAGATTCATGAATCGGTTGGTAATCTCAGTTCTCTACTTCACTTGAACCTGAGGGATTGCAGAAGCCTCATTGAACTTCCAAGTGATGTCTCAGGACTGAAACATCTTGAGAACCTTATCCTCTCTGATTGTTCTAAATTGAAGGAATTACCGGAGGACATAGGTAGCATGAGATCTTTGAAAGAACTTCTTGTTGATGGAACTGCTATTGAAAAGCTGCCTCAATCCATATTCCACCTTGTAAAACTTGAGAAGCTAAATCTAAGTAAATGTAAATTTCTGAAACAACTACCCAATTGGATAGGAAAGCTGGTTGCTCTGAAAGAACTCTCCCTTAATTACTCTGCAATAGAAGAACTACCAGCTTCTGTGGGAGACATGGGAAACCTTGAGAAACTAAGTTTAATAGGATGTGGATCAATAACCACGATTCCTGGTTCTATAGGCGATCTGAGGTCCTTGATAGAATTCTTAATTGATGGAACTGCAGTTAAAAACCTGCCTGCTTCTATTGGTTCATTGTCATATTTGAAGTCGTTTTCTGTTGGAAAATGCAAATTCCTGAACGAATTGCCTGACTCAATTGAAGGATTAGCTTCTCTTGTTGAGCTTCAATTAGATGGGACATCTATTACGCACCTGCCAGATCAGATTGGGGGATTGAAAATGCTTGACAAGCTTGTGATGAGGAATTGTCTCTCTCTTGATACTTTACCAGATTCAATTGAAAGGATATTGACGCTAACTACTCTTAACATGGTTAATGCCGGTATTACCAGAATGCCAGAATCCATTGGAATGTTGGAAAATCTTGTAATTTTAAGGTTGAACAAATGCAAACAGCTCCAGAAACTTCCAGCTTCAATAGGGAAATTGAAATCCTTGGTCCATTTGCTAATGGAGGAAACCGCTGTGACTGAGTTACCAGAAAGCTTCGGCATGCTCTCAAGCTTAATGGTATTGAAAATGAAGAAACCATCAGTGGAGGCTAGAAATTCAAGTGCACAGGAGAAACAAAAGCTCACAGTACTTCCCACATCTTTCTGTAATCTCTCTTCGCTAGAAGAACTGGATGCTCAAGGTTGGAGAATAGGTGGCAAAATTCCAGATGATTTTGAGAAATTGTCATCTTTAGAAATCTTGAAATTGGGCAACAATAGTTTCTGCAACCTTCCATCTAGCCTGAGGGGTCTCTCCCACCTTAAAAACCTTCTTTTGCCCTACTGCCAAGAACTCAAGTCTCTCCCTCCTCTTCCTTCAAGTTTGGAAGAAGTTAATGTTGCAAACTGTTTTGCACTCGAAAGTATATATGACCTTTCAAACTTGAAGAGCTTAAAGAGACTGAATCTTACAAACTGTGAGAAACTGGTAGATATTTCAGGCCTGGAGAGCTTGAAGTCTTTGAAATGGTTGTACATGAGTGGCTGCAGTGCTTGTTCTGCTGCGGTAAAGAGAAGACTTTCCAAGGTTCTATCTCTATCTCTCTCTCTTGCTCTCTCTCTCTTGCTGATCAGTGATAGGTGCTGGTGTAGGAAATCAATAATTTTAGGATCCCAACATTTGTATTTTTATACATAAGCTGTCACATTAATTAGAACTTAATGTTGAGATTGCTTGCATTATTATTATTGATTTTTTAACTGCCAATTTCATAAACTAGTTTATAGTATGACATGTCAACTCTTCACAAACAAAGTGATGTGTCGTCATTATATCACTCCACATTACTTTTAAAACTACATTAATTTAGTATTTACATTCACTTATTCACTACTTTGATGCCACATTATTTCATATACGAGCTGTAGTATTATTTGTATCTAATAACGTCTATTCTAGTTACTAAATTTGTAGCCCAATAGTAACCCATGTATCTTAATATATGTTGAGAATATGGGTTTAAGCACCAACAGAGTTTTCTTAAAATTTTAATGAGAGTAGATATCTTTCCGTATTCATAGAAGTAATTACCTTCTTGTATATTGGTGAGGTAGATTTACGAGCTAATGCACGTTGACTTCAGGGTTGTACTATAAAAATATATGTATCTAAACTCTCGATAGAATTCATGCCGTAATGTAACAATCTGTACCTTTTTCGCTGAAGTTAGAAAAGAAAGTTCTCTCTCCATTTGACGGTTTTTATTGCAGGTTCATTTCAAAAATTTACGCAGTCTAAGTATGCCTGGAACAGAAATTCCAGATTGGTTTTCGCCAGACATGGTTAGATTTACAGAACGTAGGAACCATGAAATAAAAGCTGTTATCATCGGCGTAATTGTCTCTCTTAACCATCAGGTACCGGATGAAATGAGATATGAACTCCCTTCAATAGTGGACATTCAAGCAAAAATCCTCGCGCCAAATACAACACCGCTCACCACCACATTGGACCTACAGGGGGTACCTAAGACAGACGAGTGTCAAGTTTACTTGTGTCGATATCCAGAGTTTCGTCCTTTGGTTTCTATGTTGAAAGATGGTTATAGGATACAAGTGACAAAACGAAACCCACCAATTGTCAAGGGAGTTGAGGTGAAGCAATGTGGGATTTGTCTGGTTTATGAAAATGAGGATGATTATGATGGAGACGAGGAATCATTAGACGTAAGCCAACAATCTGTGTCCGAGAAACTGGCAAGATTTTTCAGCTCTTTTTCAAGAAGGTGAATAAAACGTGCAAGTGATCAAAGGAAGAAAAGTACATAAAAGATTTGAAGGTAGTCTATTTTTCTCTCTTTCGTTCTGCGGTACCATGCATAATATTGAGCAGTTGGTGATTCATCCCTATCTAATTTCCCATTGTTACTGAAAACCCAAAAAGAGCTTTGTTGGATCTTTTACTTTATGATCTTTTTCTTAATACAAAAGAAAATCTTTTACTTAATACAAAAGAAAACAAGAGTTGTGCCTAATGTAGTGGCTGCAGAGCATCCTCGCTCCTGAAGCCAATTAAGAGATATTATTATGTTCTTCAATGCTCACAATATTATGTTTGGAATTTTGAGAAATTATTGTTTTCTTTCTTCAGTTGGTAACTGAATATTACATTAACAAACAAGAATATGGGTGTAAAAGAAGGATTAAGATCCCACCATAATTTTTTTAAACTTAATTATAAATAAATTAAAAAACGAACTTGATTATTAATATCAAAGTTCAAAACTCAATCTTAACCACTCATTAATTTAGGAGAGACTTAGAAGAGAAAAGGCTATAAAAATGATCCTTCTGTAAAGGAAATGTATTACTAGTAAACTGCAAAAAAGAAATATTATCATTACCCTCGTGGCTCTGATTTCTGAATTGCTGTACATCGATGACTAGTGCTTCTAAAAGGCCAAAAGATTTGTAGAGGAACAAAATTGAACAAGAAAAAATCAAACATCAAATATGCACAGCTAATTTTACAAATTTCTCTAGTCGACTAATAAAAAAGTTTTGCGCTGAATTTTAGTTCATTTTAGGTATCCTTGGCCGTGACTTCATGCTCGCTCTCCGAGCAACATCCCATGCCTTCTGTGGGGCATATATACCCAGCTGTGAAGCAAAAAATGACTCATACCCAGGTGAATCAAATGCAAACCCAGTATGTTTTGATAATTCTCGTGGGAGTTGAGCTATGGCATAGCTTCTTGCCTCTTCTGGTGTAAGTTGGTTACCAACTTCTACCAAATCTGCAGTTCTCCGGTCTTCAGGATCATGCCTGTGCATTTCCTGAACAATCTGGTAATCATAAGGAGAAAACCATCTTTGCACACTGCATGGAAATGAAGTTAAAAAATGTATTACAAAACAGCTCAATGATGATATACATGAACGGACTGCCCTAACCTTGTATAAAAAAAAATACACATGGCATTTGTAGATATGTGTTTTGGAACCTTACCCTTGGTAAATAAAGTCACCCAGAAGCGCAAGAACAGGAACAAGAATAAGTGTGAAGTAGAAATAGAATGTACTCATTAAGACAAATATGACAAAGAAAACATTCTCCTGCATTGAATGTTCAGAGTAAGCAAGTCAGCCCATAAAACAATTCAATGGTAGTAATGGCGATGGATGTTCATATCAACTATCAGCAAATAGGACTCACCTGTCGATCATTTGGTGTCATAATACCAGTATATAAAAAGACGAATAAGAACCATGCTAAAATGCTTCCTCCAACAGTTATGTAATGAAATTTTGTAATTGTGTTACACATCATAAGAAGACGTAAATTGACAGTTACTACAACACAGGTGAAAGCCATTGTGCTGACATCCCAGATACCAAAAATTTTGCCTGATGAATTTTGCCCAGTAGCACTGGAAGTGGTGACACAGTTATAAAGGACTAGAGATTGGTAGACAGAAAAGAAAGCCCATATTGCCACAACCCTCCATGTGAAAAAGACATTTTTTATTCCCTCCTGGTATAGTTGAGGATACTTCTTTGAAAGGGATGCACTGACATCCTGGCAAAAGAACAATTAAATTCAGGACATTCCCCCACCGATTCAAAGACTAAATGAAAAAAGGCAACTGAATGTTAAAGTTCCACAAACATGACATGGGTTTCGATTAGCTACAATAAAAAGATCTAGCTAAAAGGGTAATTAATAAAGGTAGTACCTTTTCGAAAAGTCCAAGCATGATCACAGGCATGGAGGTGAATATGACATTATACAATGACTGAAACCAATCATCATAAAATCTTTGACCAGAAAATCCGGTTTGAAAGGTAAACCAAAATTGAGTCAACGTGAATGTAAGATTCTTGTAGAAGAAGTATAAAACAACCTGCAATAAAAAACTATCAAGCATCATCATCGACCAAATAGATTTAACAAAGTTTAGAAGGCAAAGGGAAGTTAAACCTTGCATATTCTAAGATATGACCAACGTCCATGCACAAGAAGTAAATCTGTAAGAAAGCGGAACTGGGCAATTGCAAAGTCACTAGCCATCACTGCTTGCATCCCCTCCTGCCCACTTATTCCAACACCAATATGAGCAGCTTGAATCATACTAACATCATTGGCACCATCGCCGATACTAAGTGTTATCTTCCGTGCACCTTTCTTGACCAAGCTTGTCACCTGAAGCCAGTCACAATAGCATAAGATATTGCTTTTTTACTCAAGACTTAAGCAGACAGCATTCCCATAGTGATTACAATTTCATAAATCAAGAAAATTCAAATGAAACAAGATCATTCTGGCATTCTTATTTCTCACAAGAAATTTCATCCAAACATTTTCAGTGATCTGCAGCACTTTTAGGAACACTGCTCAAGCCATTATTGAATATCAGAATTATACTGATAAGCTAATCAGGCTTATTCTTGAACAATGAAAAAACTTCATAAAAGCTCTGATCGAGTAGAGATTCCATGAGGAACCATACCTGTGCTTTCTGTAAAGGAGATACTCGGCAGCAAACAACAGAACTACAATTCAAGCTCAGATTAAGCAGTATTACTCGCAAACTTGGGTCTAATGCATACATCAAACACTTTCCATCAATAATAAGTGCCAATTTTTGTCCAGATATTGAGTGTATGTACTGCTGTGCTTCGTCAATGCACTTTTTCAGCTCCCTTTTTACTTCTTCCCTCATAAAGCGTGCAATCTCCACTGGATCCCCCTGACGACAGGAATTCGCTTACCGCTTAATAGGTAGCTTATATACAGCTTAAAATTTAGTAAATACTTTCGTCATTATCAACTAGAGAATTGCCACCTAAGCCACGGCACTTACCCTGTCTTCTACCTCCCTAATAGCATTAGTTTCTGAAGTAATGATAAACTGCTTCATTTCATTGTTGATTAAGTTGCATGCTGCAACAAATAAAGAAAAGAGAGAAATATCAAGAAGTCAAAAATTATGGAATAACACATACCACAAGTAAAAGGTCTGACACCACAGTAGCTGGCTTGGCTTGCTCTTGCTTTGGAAAAACCAGCTAGTGTTAACACCAACTCACCATAAGCTATATTTATAGCTGTTTCCATTTTGTCTCCTGTAAGCACCCAAATCTTAATTCCAGCTCTAGCAAGAGTCTCTATACAAGTCGGTACTCCTTCTTGAAGCTTATCTTCTATAGCAGTGCATCCAATCAGTGTAAGATCCTTTTCTATGAGTTCTGCCACCTGCATTTTTAAGTCCCACCATTTTCTATGTGATAATAACTTAAAATCACATTAAAAGCTGGTCAAGATAAACCATCTGGCATCAAAGAAGCATAAATGGTTTAATGAAAATGCGCCTTCACAGATGCAGTTGCATGGTCAAAGACATTATGGCAAGAGTACTTTCACAATGGTTCATTCATGATCACATAAACGAAGGTAATCCGAAACTTCCATTTATAAATTCAACCATATCGAGAATAACAAATTTAAAATACTTTTTAAAGCCTAAATATGTGGGTGACGATCAGTAACCCCTTCGTTTTACACTAGTTTTAGGCCTAAATATGTGGGTAAGGATCAGTAACCCCTTCATTTTACACTAGTTTTAGACCTTTAACATCCTATCAATGGTCGAGATGAACTAATGGTAGTATTAATGCTTTTTCTCTCTCCTCTCAGCTCTCTGCCTTTCACATCTTCTTCCCTTTCTACCCTCTGCAAACTCTCTTCCTCTTCAATGTACACTCTTTATCTATTACCATCTCCATTCAATTTATTCAAATTCCTCAAGGAAAAGGTTTTTAATCCTTGCAAAAAAGCAACTCCTCCACAAATCAACAGTTGCATAAGAATGTACGACACAACTGTGACACAACTGTTATCTAAGTCTATCAAAATTTTAGAACAAAAATTTTAGAGAGATAATTCAAATTAAATGGCATCAATAAGCAAAACTTACAAAAACTAAATCTTGATGTAAATCAATGCAAATTCTGATGTACCTAATTTTAATAGAGATGGGCTTTCAAAAATAAAAGAAAGAGAGAAGGCTCTAAAGAGGAAACAAGAAGTCAAGAGAGAGGAGTGGAGACTGGAAAGGGGTAAACAATGTGGACATGAGAGAACTGTGAGAGAGAAGAAAGAAAAAGCAATAATAGCGATCTGTATCTAAAGGTCTAAAAATGATGTAAAAGCTTGTGTAATTTTAGAGGGCTCCCAATCCTCTCCCCATCACTACGTCATACGGAATATATACCTCATCCAGCTTCTGTTCACGATCTCGTAGAGACGATTTTGCCTGAATAAACTTCTCATTCCATCTTTCATACATATCAGGACTTAAATCCCTATAAGCCAGACAAAGGGTGCGTAACCCAGAAGAACCAAATTGTTCCAAGTGTTCCCTAGTTACTTTCTTTAAATCTTCATTTCCTTCTGCCAATCTCTCATAAATTACAGAATCAGCACCCTGTGAAAAGCAAATTTCTGGCCAAGGGTCATTTTCTTTACCAACTGTAATATAGCAATATTCATCGTATGTAAGAACTAACAAGAGACAATTACCTTGCAGTATAATACGAGCCTACCATCAGCATAACGACATACAACAGACTGGCGCTTCCTTGTACTATTTATGCACCAAGGATTAGAAATTATTTTAGTTTTGGTAACCAGCAACACATGAATGAAGATATACGTGTAAGAACATATGCCCACCTATTAAACTCAAGCACATTCAAAATCTCATAGCACACATCTCGCATTTTACCCATCTTCTCCACATGAGATTCACGTACATAAATCATAGTAGGTGTACGCCTGAGAAAAATTCCAAAATTAACCTAAAATAAAAGTGAATAAACTTTGAGCAGCAAAAGCCTCTTAGTTGCATTTAAACCAAAATCAGATGCCAAATTTCTCCAAGGTCATTTTGGTGGCAGGAAAAAGCTATAACTGAAAACAATTAGTAGGCAGGCTAATGAACACACACAGAATTCACTAAACCAACTTTGTAGAGATGTCATACTTTGTCACCTCTGTAAAACTAAAAAGTAAAAGATAAATAAAATAAAATAAAAAGCAAGAAGCTCCCGAAAAGAAAAATAAAAGAAACAAGTCATGTTTCTTAACATGCCATCGAACAGAAATGAGAATTACAAACCTGTAAAAGAAAAAACCAAAGTTCTTTGCAGCAGTAACCAATGCAGCCTCATCAGGGGATGCGGCTTGATACTTGATCTTTTCTGGAGATTCATCACCTTCAGGAAGTACGGTATGACAAATAGCAAGGCATCTGAAAAATTCCTACACAATAAGCAAAAACTATTATTCAAAAATAATAATTAGCAAATTAGAATTCAAGACCATCCCTGCTCTGGCAATTGCATAATTTAAGAATCGAGCAACATTTTCATTATTTGGTAACATCAAATGAGCAAAATTTTCATTATTCGGTAACATCAAATATTGTTCCAACTTGCTTAAAAGCCCATTCAAAAGCTTGAAATGCTCCCTGTATTAACTAACAAGAGAAAATATGCATGTTCCTCCTACATGGACAATTATGTTTAACATTGAGGTTAATTGATTAGGAATGTCCTATCAAAATTAAGTTTCATACAGAAAATGAAAAGAACCTCAGGATAAAAGGGTAAAAGATCAAAGTCAGTTTCATCCAATCAATAATATTTATTTTACTGTGAGATGAAATTACTTTTTTTTTAAAAAAAAAAAGAAAGAAACAATACAGGAAGAATAGATATAGCATTTGTCCACATAAAACAAAGCAAACTACCTTGCAAGCATCAGGATTAGGCTCATTCCTCCAAGCACCTCGCAAAAGCCTAGGATCATCAAAATTAAACCCTTTTTCATGCACTGCCTTGACAGACCTTTCCACCTGTGCAAGGGTGTGCAAGGAATAAGGACATTAGACATATCACGATCTTTGCATCAAATGTTCTTTTCTTAAAAAAATAATAATAATAATAATAAAATAAAATAAAATAATGCTTACCTCCTGAATTTTCATGCCAGTCTGCCGAGCAACTCCCCTCTCTATTTCAGTGATACCAGTTCCATAGATTTCTCCGCCAATTGAACACTTAAAGAACTCCATTAAGTTTCTAGTCAAAGTTCCGGTTTTATCAGAAAATATATATTCCACCTGACCAAAGCACAGCAATAACGAAAGCAATTACATGATTGAAAGAACATATGAATGCAACACCACAAATGATTCAACAGAAATATTAAAGCCAGTATGCTCCGCATTTGAGAAAGTCGATTTGGAATAACTTTTACCTGTCCAAGTTCCTCATTCAAATTGGAAGTCCGAGCTGATGCAGGAGTATTGCTTTCGGCATGGTACATATGCAAGTCCTTGTTGATATATTGAGTGGATTGGAAAAACTTTATTGTCTGAAATTATAATAGAGAAACACCTTTCAACAAATGCATGGCTAGAGAATAAAAAAATTGTGACAGGCAGTGCAGTCTACCTCGATGGAAACATAGAGGGAAATAGGGATAATTGGCGAGTATAGAGTGATTAAAGTAAACATATTCAGAACAAAAACCTGCAGGACCAACAAACATAAAAAACTAAGAAAATGAAAATCAGGAAAAAAATCCAAGAACAATAGCAAACATACAGTACCAGAAAACGTTTGTCTGGGTTGAATTGATCATCCTCCACAGAGTTACCCATATTATGAAGACCTAAGTAGTAATGCTTCTTATCTATGAATATAGCACTGCAGAATATTATGAAGTAAAAAAGCAGTCACATGAAAAATTACGAAAATAAATAAATAAATAACATATAATTAGGAAGTAAAGAATAGTCAAACCTTCCTATGGCACAAATAAGACACATAACTGTGAGAGTTGCAAAAAGAGCAAGAATTAGCTTGTCAAGCTTCCGCTCCAATGTACTTCTTTTGGAGGGAATGTTCATGGAATTCATCATGACCTACAAACTCAAATCAGAGAGAAATAGTTCAAATTTTAACAGTGGACTTAATGGTAGCTAGGAGACGAAGCATCAGAAAATCAGAGAACAATGCAACCTTTCTTCACAAATAGAACTTCTGACAACCTAACGCTGTCAACCAATTAATAAACAGAAACAACTTTAAAAGCCAGGATTCAAGATTGGTCTAAGCAGCTAATTTACTGAAAATTTTCTTTGTGCTCACAGCATTTAGCAAAGGTATCACTTCCCTAAAGACGGGAAATTCCTGTCATAAATGAATTTAATGTCGTTGCATGTCCGAATATGAAAAGGGAGTAAACGAGGAAAAATGGTCGTTGTTTGTTGCAGTGCACATCATGATGACAAACCTTTGTTTCATGGCCAGCAAAAATTACAGCCCCAATAATGTACTCAGTGTTCCTGAGACTGCATCCCTGAAATCAAAGTGCTGGAGCTAATGAGTACTTGCAGTTCCAGATTTCACCAATGGAGGGAGAAAATAGCAAGAAAAGACTGAGGATAAAAGGAATAATATCCTATAGTAATCCAGAAGGAACAGATTGCTCATTCATCCGACCAGATAAATGGAATTCAAGAACGGACAAGTACACTTGAGAGATACTTGACTAAATTCCTAATAGATCTAATGGTCAAAAGAAAAGAATATTATCAGATTCATGAATTCTGAGATAAGAACAGCAACATGACTTCATACACTTCGAGAAGATTATGATAAAGAAATAACTAAATAAATAGCCACAGATGAGGAAAGAAAATTCACAGCATACTCTCAGTAAAATTTGGTTTGGATTGAGAGGTAATGTTTGCTTTTGCATTATAAGATTGCCAGTGAAAGTGTACAAAGAATTATTCGGTTGCTCACACTGCACTTCACCTGCCATTAGCAAAAAGATTGTTAATCAGATACTAATTAATGATCCAAGCAACAAAGCAAATTAAAATTGCAAGAATCAAGAGAATTAACACCGTCAAACTCAAAAATGCAATTATGTGCTGACTCCAATACACATGAAAAGAAATATATTTTATTTCTTTACAAAGTGTACCCCGCCGAAACCCAACCCATCCCAAATTGAATTTGTCCCCTTAGATTTGAACACTTGACCTGTTGCTTCTATGGCAAGAGGCCAATCAACTGGACTATCCTTTGGGATAAATAATTTAAATCAAGAGATGATTTACATATTACATAAAACAATTGACCACAAACAAAGACATCAATGAGGATAGCAATAACCATCGAAGGTGTCCAATGTAATCTGAGTAAAGCTTGATTCGAATCTGACTCGCAGAAAATAGGATGGCAGCATGTCAATTCAAATAGAAGAGAGCTCAATAGAACATAATTTACACTCCAAATAGAAAGATAAAAACGAAAGCTAGACAAGCATATAGCAGTCTGCAATCAATACAATACAACTCAGGACCTGCAAGCTACTACCCCCTCAATCATGTTGCCCGTCATGTTTTCCATAATTTTCTTTCTTACTATCAACAAAGACTCAAGCGCAGCTTAATTTTGCATCTAATTTTCAAAACTGACAGAAAAATCTTCCAACTACACCATAATTGCAAGAATTCCGAACAACTTACATATTTCAGAGGACATACAATCTTGCCTTTTAGACACTCAAAACATAGGAATACAAGCAAAGTTAAACCTTTAAATTCAGATGCTTTTTCAGGAGTCAGGTAATCCCATGTCCTTTCTAACGCCTTTCTGATCTTCAAATTTGTTTCCCCATCCAAATTTGCAGTCTGCAATAAAATGAAAAATTCGTACAAGAAAATGTAAGTACTGAATCAAACAAAACATCAACAGGCCAATTACTTTTTTGAAATAAACTAAAAAAAGATAATAAAAAGCATTTCATATAACAAGGAGATAGGGACCTCAATATAGCAAACACCATCTGCATTTGTACTAGCGAGGAACAGGAGATCTGCAGGAAAAAATCCATCTTGCTTAACCTGCAACAAGCACAAAAATCCGCAAATCTCTGATGAACTACTTGATAAAAATGATATCTTTTATGTATTTAAAAAAGATTTCAGGAAACTATATGCCACCCCAACAAACAGAACACACACAAAACAAAACAAGAAACCCTAGGAGTGCACACCAAGTTTAAAATGAGGCTACTGACAGAAACTACAACATTTAATAGTTAGGGAACTGGGAATACAATATTCTAGGTAAGTAGGCCCTAAGGCATACAATGCAACGTTTTACTCAAAAGTCTTAACATTAAACTAATAAAAAAAGTCAATTTGCTTCAATTCGCACGTCCATATGGCCAAAATGAATAATATATGACTTCGGAGAAAAGCCAAAAAAAAAAAAAAAAAAAAAAAAAAAAGAACAAAGTCAATGGAAAATAAATCAGTTTTCGCCACATCTCTTACAGTTGGGATTTAAGGTTCACACATCATAGCTCTATCAATATTCCTAGATAATCATAAAGTTAACCGTTAGGATCAGAAGTCAGAGACAAAACCTTCAGCTGAACTGGAAACAGCATAAGCAAAATGAAGTTTTGCTCCACTTATGGTGGCAACTCCAAAATGTTAATGCAAAAGCAAATTTCTAAGATCCCTGTTTGGCACTTCTCAACCCAATAACAAACAAAACATGAAAGCACCATTCAAATCCAACCTAGCAGAAGCAATTTCATCCTAACTAAATATGCCGAAAAAGGGCATATCAACACTTTTTCTCAAATCCCTCTCAGCACTATAGTAGTTACTGGGCATAAAACTACATGCACATGATCATTTAAAAATAAATAAATAAATAAAAATGGGTAATCAAAGACATATAAATAGTTGTAAATAGGATGTTTTATAGGACAGAGTGAGTTATAAGCTCTAACAAGGTGAATAATAAGTATTTGGCCAATAAGTAACATATAAGTTGCCATTACAGCATTCACAACGGCAGTAGAATATCCAATTTTATCCAGGAGGTGAAACAGAGAAACAGGTTGACACTATACAGCTGCAAATGTAGTGGTGAAAGAAAACAACCCCACGCCAATTGACGGAGACACACATGGAAAAGCAATAATCCATACATAGAGGCAAGAAGCAACAAACTATAGCAATTCACAACGGCAATTCTCTAATATCATGAGGTTTACTGAACCATGGCTTATCATTAGATAATTAGCATTCGCCATACTACAAAAGTGCATCACAACGGCAATCCTCTAATATCATGAGGTTTAATGAACCATGTCTCATCATTAGATAATTAGCATTCCCAATACTACAAAAGTGCATCAAACTCACCATGACAATGTCTCCAACCTGCAGCTTTCTCCAAGGTATAGACACCCATCTCTGACCTTGCAATACTTCTATAGGAGTACTATTTATTGCCATATCATTCTGAAAACGCTTCTGTTGGACATAATTAGGAAAAACAATTTATAGACACAAACAGAAGGAGTCAGATGTGTACCTACTATCATTTATCAAGACAAATATCGCATGGCAGAGTCTAACACCAAAAAAGAGAAAGGGTAAAGCAAAGAAAGAGGAGTGTGGGGGTGAAGAACATAAGAGAAAATACCCCATGCTACGACAAAAAATTAAGACAAGGCACAATGAGTGTTAAATGCAATACTCACCCAGTCCTCCCATGCCTCTTTAATTAGAGAGACCAAAAGCACCAGACTAAGGGGAACCACATTCGTCACAGGATTTACAGGACTGCAATTCCAAAAATCATTATTCAAGTAGACATTAATAACTAGTCAACCAAATATCAAAAACAGGCCAATCAACTAAGAGGTTGTTGTTAAACATCTGAAGTCTCTAAAATTTTATTAATGTCAAACCTTTTTTAAAATTTGCTTGTTTGTTGTTTGTAACTTGTATATGATTTTCAGACATTTACATCTAAATAGAAAACGTAAACTTTTGTGACTTTTATCTGAATGGGAAAATGTCTAAATGAGAAGTAAATATTATATCCCAAAAATGTCTCTATAAAATAATTTATTTCCTAAATTATAAAATCTAATCCCTTCTTTTGTTTTGATTTATAAGGATATAAGTACCAAAGAACCATATTTAAGATTTTTTTATTGTAAAAACAAATAAGACGCCACATATATTAAGATATTAAAAAAGAAAAACAAACATATCATTCAGATTTTCATATTTAGACCCATTCAGATTTTAGAAAAATTCAGACTTGTTAAGATTTAAGACAAAAAACCAAATGCAACCTTAGTAAAATAATAATGTCATTACAACAAATATGTACCTCCTTGTAACTGATTCTAAACAACTAACTTCACTTCAAGTTTATAAACATACCTCATTGGCGTTGTAGATAGAATAGAGATCATCAGAAAGTAACAATTAGCCACCCGCCTAAACTGTCAAGAGGGCACAGAATTTTTCAGGATCAAGGTAACCACCTTAAAAATCAAGGAAATACATTTATGCGAAACTTTATAGTTACAAGCACAATTTAGTCAAGCCATGTATGTTGGTTAAGTCAAATTTCTAAACCATGAAAAAAAAATTCTAAAGGATCATCAGGCAAGATACTTTTGTCTAAGGTATATGCCACCTAAACATATGGCACATAGCTCGAGGTCGGTTATACAACTACTTGCATTGACATGATTTAACAAAGAAGGGTGAGAGAGAGAAGCAATACTCCTTTCTTTGAAAACATTTGGGATAATCTAGTTCTAGATGGAACACCTTTTTTATGGGTGCTACTACTTCATAAAACTACCATAAGTCCATAATCAAATAAAAATTTAGACATAACCAGTCAAACACATATTTATGGCACTTCTAACTCTACCTGAAGATGAAACAGCATAATCCTATATCAAATGATCGAGAATGGTTGACAAAGCCTCATTAAGATATTATTATGCTTTGATGTACAAACAAACACACACCAAAAAGTAAATGATATTTGAAAACTGTGAGGCAACAAATGACAATGCCAAACATAATTCCTAGTGGCTTTATTATAAGTTTGCATTGAATGAAAACACACACAGAAAGTACAATGAAATACCAAACTGCATTAATCCAGAAGATAGGGGCCTGTTCGGTATTGTTTTGCAGCCCTCATTTTCATTTTTGTTTTTAAAATTTAAGTGCAGAACTTGTTCAGTGGGTCATATTTTAAACATTAATTGTAAAATATAAAAAACAAAATCTAGCTGACGGTAATAAAACACAAAACAGGTTGTACACGTTTCCTTCAATCTTCAAAACAAACCCAAAAAAAAAAAAAAAAAATTTAAGAAACAATATTTGATCGCGTTTTCCAAAGCAGAATTAAAATATAATTTTTTCTCTCATCTTCGTCCCCTCTCTCTCCCTTGTCATCAAATCTTATCTCTAACTCTCTCATCTTCTTCCTCTCTTACTAGATTATACATGTTACTACTTTTTCCCTTTTTTTCATCATTTTATTTTAATTGACTTTGTGCTTTTCTTCAATTTAATCAACTCATTGGAAAGAAACGAGTTGAAGAGTTCAGGAAAATGGGTGAGAAAGAAATTCATGTCTCTGATAACAGACTAACAGTTGGGAGTCATGTTATGTAGATATTGATGTTACAGGACCTGATTGGTTTGTTATTTGAGCTTAATGGCGAAGCATTATTAGCCCTTTTTCTTTTCTCATAGCAATTTTAGCAAAATTTTACTGTAGTTCTCACTCATGATCTTGACGTTATTGTTATGCCCCTGCAAATTAGAATAAAGTTCTCAAGAACTATCAAAATGCACCACTCCCATGTGGAGTAACTAGTCACTTCCCCTGTTTTCTTGCACAAAATAAAAAAAGAACCGGCTATGTTCACAACTTCATATTAGATCTCAGGTGACTGTATTGTAATTTGATAATTTTTTAATCCAATAATTTGATAACTGTTATTTTTTATTAGGCATATGTGTGCTGTTGGTAATATTCATCTGTGTGTGTGTGTGTGCAATCTAATAATTAGTTTAGTAATTAAGAGAGATTAAATAAATCAATTTTATTAATTTTGTAGCTTTTAACTATAAGTAAGCACTTGTATGATGTAAATTTTATTTTTAAAAATAGTATTATCGAACACATACTCATTGTTTTTATCGTTTTTAATTACGTCTATCGATCATGCATTACAGTTTTCATTTTTTAAATATACGATACGGAAAATAATACATATTTAAATTTAAAATACAATAAATGCAAAACACCATTCTGATTTCCATTTTTGTTTTAAGAAAATACCAATTGACAAATAGAACCGAATTGCGCCCTAGATTTCTTATAATCTCCAATTCATAGAAAATGAAAATTTCTTAGTCAAATAGTCCATTGTTATTCATTTATTTGGGCCAAGAAAGTAAAAAGCGGGGTGTCAAGACAAACAGAATCCTTTATGTCTTTCCTCCAATGGCTCCTTAAATGGTTCAAGGAAACAAGTCTTGGTTTGGGTACAAATATAAACTAAGGAATGCACATAGTAACACGACTATTTTAAAAAGTTTACCTGTTCAAACAACCCTTTTGGTAGAAAGGTAAGAACATTGTACTTCGTGGTTGCTATAGAGTTCCCCTGAATCAATTCATAAAATAACAATCAAAACCAAGATCAATCAATTGATACAAACCAAGAATGAAAGCACATATATTCAGCAAGAGTGTAAAAAGGTCACAAATTTCTAGATATCAAACCAGTTAACAAATCAAATCATGACTCAGTATACATGGGAGCTGGGCACAAATAGACCGAACTAACCAAAACTGACATCAGTTTGGATCAGTTTGGTTTACAAGTTTCCACTAGTTTAATCCATACCAAAATACACATCACTGGATCAGTTCAAATGTATAGACAAGGTTACCATATAGACCCAGCATACATAAACGTATGTCTGTGATTAACTAAATCTCAACCAATGAATATACCTCTGGTAGGAAGCCAAGGTCTAGCTCCAGTGGTAAGGAGCTGCCTTCCTAGGGCTCAAATCCTGGGTTCAACCTTCAATGGGTGCATGAGTTATATATACCTCTTGTAGGTTCCTCATCCTGACAGAGGCTTTGATGTAATATTGCATGTTGACGGAGGATATAAAAAATATCTAGCAAACTATTTTAATATTCAAAATAGCATTAAATTCACTTTTTCATCTAACAATTAAATTTTCTTATCAACAGAAACTTCATTTCATAAAACAAAAAATCCTATTTATTATGTGCATCAATGCAGCAAAACTAGATTGGGAAATCACTATTACTTATTGTCGACCCACTCTTTTATGCAGGTAAGCTGTTGGAAGACTGCAAAGTTGCATTAATGAAGCCTAATCTGTGAACAGAGTTATGAGCAGGGTAAACATGAACTTGGAATGACAGTGGCCAAAACTTATGGAAACATCTCCATGTTTGGATTAGTGTGTTCTCGAAGGAAAAAGAAACAAAAAGAAGGGGGGAAAAGGCACTTTCGGCACACACAGTGACTGTGGGATATATTGTACCTAAATTATCTAGCAAACTTGCTTTTGGCACCCCTATATAGCCCATGAAAAGATAAAATTAAGACAAAAACTTCCATAGAGCAACTATACCCTTATCCTTGAACAAATATCTTCTGCTTTACTTACAAATTTGAACCGAAAACAAACCAATTACAAGACTTAGTAATTTCATTCTTTTTAAAAAATTCCCAAATACACTTAGTGAAACTCATGTCCAAGACTCATGCTCCACTGAACCACACAATCTTACCAATATAACTGAGGCACTTCAATTTTTCTTATATTGAAATATTTGGTGATAAATTGGGTTGATAGAATCATGTGCACTTGTAATACTTAAGCAAACACGCTCTATTCATGTTTTCTTTACATTAAAGCCTAAGCCAAAAACCTACCAAACAAGGGACAATAAGTACAGTATCTGATTTAAAATTTTAATTGTTAAAGTAATTCAAATTTACATGCAGTAACACTACGTTTAGAGGAGAGGAAAGCTTGATTAAGGACCGTGAAAAGCGATAAAAGGGCAAGCATCTCATCATTCCATCTACTTGTTTGGACGAAATGATAAAAAGAAGAGAGAAAGAAATAGATCGCCACTACTCCTAGGGATCAACTGGAAATGAAAAGAGAGGAGAAATGTTATACATTAATTTGCCCATTCTAAGTTAATATTTTTTTTTATTTGTCACCTATGTATAATATTAAAAAACAAAGTTTGATTTTCTTCTCTCTATTGGTTTTCCTTCTTCTTTTTCTTCTGACCATTTATAGAAGACTTGAATGACAGGAATTGGAGGAAAATCCTCCTTTCTTCCTCTCAATTTTTGTTCGAACGAAAAAAGAGAAATGAAATCTTGTCCACAGTTATCTTTCTTCCGTTGATCATTTCCTCTCACTTCAACCCAAGAGAAAATAAGAAGATAAGACCAATTCTAACATGGTACTTAACCTCTAACCACCAGAGATTAAATAAAATATACAGCTACCGTTATGCTTTGCTAAACAACTTAAATATCTCAAATCTGGTCAACATCGATCTGATACTCAGTTCGTTTAGATAAGCTAATGGCGATAAACCTTAAACTTAGCAGGCAAAAAACTAGAAGAAAAAGGAAAAAGTACAAACACATATATTGACGAACTAAATAAATGTCCAAATTTTCAATCACATGAAAATTCGTCATTCCCTAATTATTCGTAGCATATAAATAAAAATAAGAGTGTACGGGTAGGGAACAAGAAAGAAAAGTAGAGAGAGACCTTGAATCGGAGCGGTTGATTGGCTTCGCGGTCATTACAGTAAATGGTGCGAAAATTAGGAGCCTGAGGCTGGACACGGCCGAGTGTAACAGTACGCGACGGTGTTCGCTGGTGACGGCTCGATGGCGGTTGCCCCAATCTCGATCTAGTAGCCCTAACCCTATCCCATCCCCTCATCTTCTTCCCGATCCAAACACCAGCAAAATCAAAATCGAAGGCCAACGAGTGTTTCTCAATTCGATCGACTTAGTTTCTCAATACCTCGGCTTGACACTTGTCGATTCAAATTACGTTCGTTAAAAGACGGAACCTCCTTGTATGGACCAAGAAACAGAGAGGACCCCTGCTTCTTCCTTTTTCGTTTTTTTCCTTTGGCAGTTACGTCCTCGTTTAATTGCTGTTTCGATTTTTGTCCAACTGCCTACCTTCTCTATCTGGGTTTGTTTGGATTTTAAATTTAATCAACCAGAAAATTTTATAAGCGCGTTATTTGCCCTTTATATAATTCACTAACTTGAAATGCACTCTTCTTTCACCGACGCGAAAACCCAGCGCGTGATTACATATTTTGGGAGCGACCTCTTTGTGATTGGGTGGAACCGATAAACGTGGACGTTGACGATTAAAGGTCAGCGGGAAAATGGCTAAAGCGCCAAGGAGGACTCGTTCCTTATTAAAGTTAAACGACGTCATTTCTGTAATGTTTTACCTTGCTGGTTCCACTGCTAGCGTGTGCAGCTGTGCGCCACGTAGGAAATTTTTTATAACGTGTACATAGCGATCGGAGATGTGCAAATGTTGACAAGTCCGTTTCCTCCAAAGATTCTAGGACTGGCGTCGGCGTTGGTTTCCATCACTGGTTATCCCTGTCACCGAGAGCCCTCGAATGGCGTAACTGTACCGTTAATATATATATATTTTTAAATCATATATACTGTTAAAATGTTGTTATAAAAATGTATTTATCATATAGTTTTTACCAAAGCTAATAAAAGCAATCATAAAAGGTATTGTCGTCCAAATAAGTAATGCTATTTACACATAAAATTATACATGACAAATAGAATTGAGACATTTGTAAATAAAGAAAAAAAATAAAAAATGAATGAATTTGTTTTTAGTCAAATGTTTCTTGGTTTCAGTAACCTTGTGCAATTTTATGTGCAAATAGCATCACTCGTCTAGATTTTATTCCAGAAATATACATTGAAAAAATGATAGTGAGTATATGTGACCCTTTATGTCACTTGATAAGGATGCGAGTGTTGAGTTTATGAGGGACGATTACTTTCAAATTAGTAAGAGCCTTTTTGATAGGCTTGAATCCATATTAAGAACAAGAACATAAAGATAAGAGACAGTCAATGACACCTGCGTGTAATCTAAAGCATAAAAAACAAACTGAATCTTGCTTTAAAAAAAATTACCATGCACCAAAAACATTTTTGTGAAAAACACACAAAAATATAAATTTTATTTAGTAATGTTGTGTAGTGATTAGCAGTAGCAAAATCCTTAACAGGTTTAGAGTTCTATGAGACCCCACTCTAAATAAGGTGAATTTTAAATATTTTTTAGAGAATAAAAAAAAATAATTCATAAATTCTTAATGGGTGGGTTTGGTTTTGCACTCACCGTCTCACCCCACTCCAATCTCAATTATATATAAATATTTTTTAATTTTTGTTTAATAATTTTTTTATTTTTAAATAATATAAAAATATTATAACTAAAAAAACACCTTACATTATAATTTTTATTCAACCCTAAAATATTGTTATGTTTTTTTTTTCTCTCCATTGTGCTGTTCTCTTCAAATTTTTTTTAATGTTGATATTATTTCAAGATATAGTTTCAACTTTTTTGAGATTTTTTAAAATAATTTAAATACTTTATAATATAGTAATGATTTTATTTAAGTATTTAATTTTTTATTTACTGAAATTATTTATCCATACCCACTATAAAATAAGTAAATAGAGAATGGGGTGGGAATAGAAAAATTATTCCTCACATAGGAATTTTCTGTCTTCACCCTACTAAATTTATTGTGAGATGGGATGAGTAATAGAGACGAAATTTTTTAACGGAGTAGGCCTCCCCACCTTCACTCCACCATATTGCCATTCATATGAAATACATTATTTTTTATTGTATGAATGAAATTAGCTGTTAATTAAAAATATGGTTCGTTGTTTGTTAAATTGTGTTGTTGCGATCCCTATAAATTTAAAAAGCAAAATCTATGCATTTTGAAAAATATTATTAAGAAAGTGCTATTTTATTTTATAATAATTAAAATAGAAATAAAATTAAATTATTTTTTATTTGTATATGGACATATGTAAAGAAATACACAAATTTTCCATTTGTTAAAATATTAAAGTCATCATAAAAAGTTTAAAAAAGTGCTAGCTTATTAATAAACTACTTATAAAAAGTAACTCTTATCTACTTTTAAAAATTACTAGTAAAATAAAAAACTTATCAAATAAATAATTTTTAAAAAATTTATCGAAAATTATTTTTACCAAAACTTATAAAATGAACTTTTATATCATTTCAACTGCTATCCAAAACAACATGGGCAAAATTGCTTTTTCTTTTCCCAATACCCATTTTAATTGTCACTTGGGTCAAATGCCCAATCGTAAATTTTTATTCTCACTATTGTGAGATCTGGAGTTCGAATCGCCATAAACTCAATCTCAATTAATTAAGCATAATTAAATGAAATTTATAAATTTTTCTTTTTTACGAAATACGAGTGGAGTCGTAAGTATAATCAGTATATAAAAAAAAAAAGACCTATTTTTCTTTTTAAGTATTAAAAAAAAAGACCCATTTTTCTTTATATTAAAACAATTTAATCTTCTCAATTTGGCTTTAGAACTACAATTGAAATGACTAGTGCCACAACCTTATCACCATTCATCATCATCAACCTCTCATCAGCCAAGCTTGATCACTCCTCACTATCGGCAACGGCAAATCTCTCATTTCACCACAATCGCCACACCAACCACAACAAAATCCTCAGCGAACTCTCCATTTGTCATGCCCAGGTCTGCATCTCTCTCTTTTCGTTAATGAAACTAGTTCGTTGCTACATATATGTACAATAGGGCTCTCATGCAAGATCCTGGATTGAGTGTGCGTGGATAACGTGCTTGTTGTAATCATTCAGTTGAATTATGGTTCAGCTGGTGAAGACCCTGATGAGATTGGCGAAGCATTTTTCGATGAAGGTGTTGATGGTGGTGCGATCGAGGATGATATGAGTGATGATGAAGATGACACGGACAGCAGCGTGGACTTGTTGTTTAGATTCTTACAGGCCACGTTCAAGAAAATCTCGAAGCGTGCCAAGAAAGCGTCTCGCTCCATCTTACCCGTTGCTATATCGCCCAGATTGGTATATTTGCTCATAATTAACTTACAGCAAACATTTTGTATTTGCATCCAGTGCACAAGAAATACGTTTCTTGTTACTAATTTACTCTTAGTCTTGTGACTTGTCTTCCTTTTTGATGGAGCATTCAGGTGTCTTTTGCAGTCGATGGGATTTTGCTCTTATCTTCACTTTCCATCCTCAAAGCGCTTCTCGAGGTATAGTAGCTTGTTCTGAGAAGTCAAGTCTCTACGGCATTACATGTGCATGTTTGATCAAAAAGAATAATTAGGCTATCATCATAACTTAGATTAGGCAATTGTTTAACCTTCTACAATCACTTCACATCATTTTGTGAGAACATTTTAATCTGCAAGGAAACAAGCGAGCATCCTGAAGTGACATTCTTTCGCTTTTGCTTCTGCAAATTAAAGAAACACACAATAAGTTGCTTCGGAGGCAGGCAGAGTCGCAGATACTACTTTTTGTCAAATTTGGTTGACAATTGGATAAAGTGTAATAAGAGAAACAATTGATATATATATATATATATGGTGTCAAATTTGTTTGCAGGTGGTTTGCACTATTGGGGGCACTGTGTTTGTGCTGATTTTGCTTTTACGCTTGTTCTGGGCAGCCATTTCCTATTTCCAATCAAGTGGAAACAGCTTCAACCAAGGGGGAAGCTCCTTTGCCGCGACATAATAATCTTGATGTTAGGTTGATTTCTCTCTTTTGGATTTCATCAATACTGTGCTGTGTGCATGAGATCACAAAATGTGAATGTAAATATGAAAAGTTTTCTATCTGCAGACTGGTTCATTGTAACTCCGCTTGACGCATTGTTTTTTAGACATGAATGTCATCTACGATCATATCCAAGGTGATTAAACAAACTGAAACAAAGTAAGAACATTTTACGAAAAACTTACAGCGCCCAAGATCAACACGCAAGGCAAAAGTTAACCGATGAAAACAACATCAAAGTATCAGGATAATCCACATTACACGTAGCACTAAGCAGCTTCATTTATTAATTGAACACACCTTCGGTTTTATAAAGAATTCAGATACCAAATGTTAACCATTGGAGATATTTAATAAGAAAACATTCTTTTACAAGAGCAATGATCCTGATTCATATTCTTCAATTATCTGTCCATGTATTAGTACAGTGTGAAGACTACTATAAAATATATGGAGTAAAGAATTCATTGTCCAATACAGAAGCAAGAAGTCTTCAGACATCAATCACATGCTCCATGCTTGATTTGTGAAATTGGGAACTCGGTCTCTTACATGTATGATTTTGATAGCATTTAAGGAGGAAGCATCGCCACTTAATGCATTAATTTGTTATTAACCGACAATGACTATTCTATCTTTTTATGTCATTCTTTCAAAACCGCCTCCAACCTGCATATGCAACCAGTCAGGTGATGTACCACGGTTGTATTCTCTTGTAGCTTGAGAACCAAATGGCACGCCCGCAGTATCAAATGTTTGTTGAGCAAACTGAAATTATGAAATGCCACATTGCATTGTCAGATAAATTATGAGTTAAAAAAATAAAAAATAAAAAATAAAAATAAGCTTGGCCTATTTATGTAACAGTTTCATTTTCTTAATCTAACATAAGCTTAGTCCTATTTCAAGGTCTCACAAGTAAGTCTTGTTCTCTTCTCCATGCACCAGCCATAATAAACATGATCTTATGATAACTAAGTGCTTAGAACAATAAAATGCTGAATAAAAAGTTAAAAAAAAGTCATAAATATTTCATGTCAGTGGAAAACAGAAACTAACCGAAAAATAGTAACATACATGCCCATTAGCTCACTTGGTAGTGTGAGATTCATATAGAAATATATGTTTTATCCTATCTGTGCTCTTTAATTCTCCAGAGAAATAAATAAAAAAATAAAAGGAAAAGAAAAAAGCGAGCACAAGGTACAAAAATTCTGCAAACATATCATGAAAACATGATTTACCATGAAATCAACAATTAGGTTCTTGTCCCAACTACCAAGTGCAAAAAGGAAAAACAATTGGCAGCCACAACCCACAAAAAGGCAAGAAGTCATACTCTTGGGGAGGCGGAATAAACAGAAATGAAGGAGGCAGGCATCAATATAAATAAGGTTCAAGGGAATGAAATAGTGGTCCCTGTTTATTCAACAAACCTTATCGCAACCCATGCATAGTTTGCCTTATTAATTACAAAACCAAATCCACCAACCATCTCATATAATAGAGTAATATTCAGTGTATCCAGATAAACAACCCCTCCTGAGTTGACAATTTTCAAGTGGGTCCATCCAACAAACAGACAAGGATGATGAATATATTGAGCTTTGGGAAATGTACCCCTAAGTTCATGTGAACCATCCTTGAAACATTGAAACAGTAAGTGCAATACAGATAGCATGAAAATAAGAGAGAGATAGAGAGAGAATAAAAATCAACACTGTCTAGAGTTCCTATGTCAGGACTTACTTCTTTAGGAGGAAATACCTCAATGCCGGGGTTCATTCTTGTATTGACTGCTTCAAGCTTCATTGACAGAAACTGCAATGTGCAGTAAATGTGGAGGCTCAAGTTCAAGAGTAATAAAAAGAAAACCTATGATCAAAAGCTACAAATCAAAGGTAAAAATTTCACACCTCAACCTGCCGCTGTAGCGATTGGATGTAGTTAATTATCTCATCCAGGACCAATGCTTTGCCGATGACCTGAGTTAAGAAAATCTACCATAGTAAACAGGATGTATAATAAAAACTGAAGGGCAGTCCTGTCACTACCAGTTTATGATGTACACCAGCAAGTGCCAAACTCATTGCAGACAAGTTATCAAATGATTAAGAAGCAGAAATAGGAATTGAACTCCACTAATTTGTTCTGTTCAGAAATTTTTTGAACAAAATAAGCATGCTTAGCGCCAACAAATTCAGGGAAACATCAAATCCATACCTTGTTACAGCCAGGAACCAAGTCCTGGAGAATTTTCATCCTTTCACTTATCTTTTCTCTCCTAGCCTGTGCAACAAATGGATAAAATAAGAAAACCTTTTGAACAGCTCCAAATATCACTAGTTTCTAGAAATTTTAACACACACCAAACACATAAAAGACTTTTCATAAGCTTTGCTTATTATGAGTTTCAGAGGGCTGTGAAGATTACTCTTTCTGCTAAACTGTGGCTATCAGTAGCTTGGCCTCTTCTTGCTCGTACATGGATGTAATCCTGTTTAGGAGGCTCCGGTGGTTGACTATTTTGTTCAGCAGGCTTGATTGAACTGGGCTCTGCTTCAGCTTTGGAATTGTGATTGTCATCTCTACTTCCAGATGTTTTAATCCGTTTTCCAGTAGAATCATTCTGCCCAATTAAAAACACAACATTTGTCATGAAATCAATACCAGTCCCCGAAAATTTGAATCCATAGAGCTTAATTTCAACACCACGACCACAACCCAAGTAAATATACAGTTTCATTGTCAAACCTCTAGATGTCATTCATATGTAAACCCAGTAAATTAGCAAACCAGAACGGTGGCTCAGGTACAAGTCAATTTACTGCCTTGGCCACCAAATTAGATCAATTATTATCATCATTATTCAATCCTGCACTTGTTCAACACTCCTCAATAGACAAGATAGAAATGCATACTCTATCAAAACCAAGGTAAAAACTCTTTTAACGACAAATTCAAGTAATAAGAATCGATCATCCAAACAAACATAAGAACCGCAACTATAAATTTGAGCAGATTCAACAAATAAATAAACAACTAAACAAACAAAATACCACTCCATTGCCATTGCCATTGCCACTGCTTGTAGATACGAGCTTGGCTGACTCATCCTCCACATCACGCCGCTTCCTCACTCCATTCCCATGAGCCATTTTATGCTCCAAGTTCACCGGATCATCACGAGAAACCTCTCGATTAATCCCAAATTGACTCAAATTCTGCCCAAAGTGAGCTCCTCTCTGCCCCAACCCACCTCCAGATTCGCTCATACTGCCACTCCCGTGAACCGGAAACTGCCAGATCTCTGCAAAATTATAGGAACCCTGATCCATCTAAAATAATCTCACAGACAACACTCAAACTCAAGCACTCATCAAACCAGGTCCTGGCATTTATTGAGAAGATTCAAGAAACACTAGCTCCGATTCAAAAGGTTCAATTTTTCTTGTCTGGGTGTGCTTAAGCTTTCAAGAATTGCTTTAGAATGAAAGAAATAACAGAAAGAGCAAGTCTTTTAAAATAAGCTTAGCAATGACGTCAAATAGAGTAATAGATAAATAAAAAAAATAAAGAAAGAACAAGCCAGCGAGTCTTTAAGTCTAATCTAGAGAGTTAAGTAAATGAAGAGAGATGTGTTTGAGACTTGAGTTCGAGTTTTAGTTTGTGTTCGTGCTTGTGTGTGATTGTGATCTCCTTAGACAGTGGAGTTTGGTGCGCACTGTGCTGCCTTAAGCTTTCCTTGCAGGGACCCCTCGGGAGCTGCAAACAAAGTCACTTCCAGTGAGGTTTTTCTCCTGGGGTTCCAGCAGTACACATGTCTCAATCACGTGCGCACTCTCGTACCGTCGATTTGCTTACTCTTTGGTCAATGACAAATCACAATTCATCAACGGTTGTTGAAGACGAGGAACACGGACTCGACAGAGAAGTGCGGGGTAGTTTCGATGGAGTCACTGGTCAGGTACCGCCTTAGCGAGCGCAAGTACACATACAATGTTCAAATTTTAAAAGGTGGGGTAGGGTTTTCTATATTGTGATTAACAGAAAACAGAAAGTGATTAGTCTTTAGTAATGATTTGTGATTGTGATTAATACTATAAAGTTTCGACTTTAATAATGATTGTTCTGATTGTGATACCTATTCAAGTATCTATCTATTGTAAAGTTATGAATAATGATGCTTATATTTTGGCATATGTTTCGACTTTACTTGGTCATAAACCAAAGTTCTCATGCGAATTCCGTATTAGCCATGCAATTTCTTTAATGAGCAAGTTTCGACCTAATCTGTATTAATATTAATACTACTAACCATAACTTAATTAACTTTAACCACCATGTAGTGAAGATCTGTATTCTGTAAACTTTCATTGGTTAGGTTAAAAGCTGGTGACAGTAAAATAATCAAACCAAATTTTTGCCTGTCTCGAATTTCGATTATGATTTACTTGTACCTACTCTGTGACCAGCATGAAGTCAGGAAAAAGACGCTCTCTTTTACCTTTCATTCTTACTACGGCTATCTAGGGAAACAAATTTGAGAAAGAAAGTATAAAGCATTCTAGAAAAGTCATTGCATATAATATAATACATTTTTGGAACAAGTAACATTTGATGACATTTCTCATCAAGACCATAACTGGTAATTCCACGTTCCATAATTTAAAACTCGATTTCAAACGGGCATATACCCCAAAAAGTATGCCTTATCAGCAGCGCTATTTGATTGAAAACTTCCCTTTTCTCACGTGTATGAAAATGGCTCAGCAGCTGTCATCAATTTTCTTGTTTTTACTTGTACATCACCTTCGGAATTTGACAGGCTAGACGATTATACATCAGTAGATGCAAATTGTCATTGAGACTAATAAAGGTTTAAGTGTCACTTAGCTTGGGTTGGGATTAGCATTACCAGCCGACTGCCTAACCAAATCGACTAGCTGAAGTAGCCAAAATCCTTTTATGCATACGTGGGCTATACATTCATGATCGTACTAATATTCTTTAATAAAATGTGTTGAAATCTTTGCAGGCGAAACAATACAAACAACTAATTAAGCTCTTAACTAATATGATTTCAACTTGCTCTATTGCCCTGACCTACTCTGGTGCCATTGAGAAATGCATGGACTTTCTTGTCAAACTGTGTGGTGCCAAACAATGCCATTTTCATGTCATATATAGTTAGGCATAGAGGCACAACATCATAAAGAACGGTTTTATTCTTGCTAAAAAAAATAGCAGAAGATCAAATCGTGCAGACAATTTATTGCATCACATGTTAGACGGCAACTTTAATCTGTTTTGATGTGTCGTATCTAATGAAATGAGTAGTAACTATCTCAGCAACTAGAGCTTTGTTTTATAGCCGTGTGCTTGGTGCCAAACACCCATTTTTAGATGATAAAGATTGTTGTTTTGCTTTAGACATGTGCCAATAAGGCTGCTATCTGCAGTTGGAATTCTTTGATTCGTGCAAAACCCCATGTGGGAAATGCATAGCTTGTGAGAATTTCATCACGTTTTAACATGTCATGTGCTAATTTACTCCAAGGAGCAATGCTTACGCTCTGTCTAGGCTTCAAGTTGGATTGGATTCACAGTAGTATAGATATGGCCTGCTATTGCATGCCAGCAGCACCGGATGCTTCTGCGGTTAAAATTCTACTGAGAAAAATAAGTTCACCTTCGTTTGCAGCGACTTATTGATTTTCAGTGATATTAAATGAATAAGATGGATTCAAATTAAATGATAGAATGGATTCAAATTAAATGTAGAAACCGATCTCTGATCTGCAATAAGAAAAGTTAGGTCCAGGCAACTGCTAACTGTTAAGTTTATAAGCTTTTGGGTCACTACACGTACGTTGCTAAGACTTTCAATTATGAATAATTTAGTTAGTTCAATTTTAGTTGGGTTTCTGACGAATCAACTGAAAATTTTACAGAGCTAGCTAATCCATTTATGTAAAAGTAGTAATTAGTTTGTGAACAGTAGAAGTCCCTTGTCTTTGCTTTCAAATCACTAGATGAAAAAAATCTAAACTTTGAAGTCATGAAAGAATGAAAATAAATATTTGTAGAGACAGGCTGCCAACTGCCATAATGGCGAAGAAGATAAAGAATGAACTCAAGGACCTAAGCTGGATGCAACTTTAGCCATATGAGCAGAATAACATGACCCACAAACCTAACTTATTGGAAGACACTGCCCCATTTAATGGACCCTCGTAAACCAATTATTTGAAGATAGTGATGGCTTTTTAGGGTATTATCTATCAAAATTCTGGATTCTTCAATATGGTTTTGTTGAGCAAGAGCTATCGACCTTGTCTGTTGACTAATGGGAAAATGTTAGGATATATACCTTGCTTTGATTTGCTTGGCTGGCTGTGAATTGTGAGGGTACGAAGGATAAGAAATTTGGAATATGACTCCAAAAAAGTACTGCTTTTTCCTTTTCTCAAATCTGTTCTTTCTGTGAGTTAATGCAGAACAATCGGTACAGTTTAGACTTTAGAATTAGGCAGGGGAGGACCAGAGCCATAATGTATTTGTCTTGAGGCACCGCTCAAACTATTACGCTCTAACTATTTTCGTCAAGGTCCTCGTTATCTACCTTATTTGTTTTAAGATGAGGTTTCTTCTTGCCCTTTTATTCAAACAAAGCACAAGTGCTGCTCAATAGATTGAAATAAAGTTGAAGTATTCAGTTGATTTCAGAAAAGAAAAAACAAAAAAAAGCGTTCGGGCCTTTTCTCTCTCTCTCTCTCTCTCTCTCTTTTTTAAATCACTCTATGTTGGTTAGATTTCTTTGATTTAACTTGAGAAAAATATAAAATAGAAGAGCATTTTATGATAGAAAAACATTGAGAAAAATTAAATTAATTGTTTTATTTATCTTAGATTAATTATTGCACCAAAAATTTGAAAAAAATGATAATGTTCTTTTGTCCCATCTCAACTTTTTTGAACTAAACTTAAGATAAGGATTATTTTGTACTAAAATTATCCAATTCCATGATTTTTAATTATAACCAAATGGGCCTTCACACTCTTTTTATTTGCAGAAAGAATCTTGAGTGCTCCCAAAACATCACTTCTTTTTCATTCATTGTGTGCCATGTATATGTTTGAATCAATCATGATAATTTGCATATATATATGGCAAGTAGTGAATGTAAGGGCAAACCAAGACTTTTATTATTCTGAGCTAATTAATGGACTTGTGGTAATCATCTATGTGAATATCGGTTCATACAAAGAAATAAAAAAAATACATATCAAGTAATGACACATCAAAACTCTTAGTAAAGTATATATATTTAATAAAAGAACGACAACAATACAACAAATAAGCTTATAATATAAATTATCAAAATTGTACATTAAAAAATTATTTATCAATTTTTTTTATTTTAGTTATAGAGAATGTGATATAATTGGATAATTTGATTTAATAAAAAAAATAACAAATATGACTATGAAGGAAATAAACCATGAAATTATGTAAAATATTATTAATTATTACTATATCATTGCCCAATATTTTAGGTGTAATTTGAGTCCCAACCAATATAACATTTATCAATTGAATAGTAAAATAAAGTAATAAGTAATTTTACATTCATCACTTAATAGATAAGTAACATATAATATTAAAACTTAAGTTATGACTTAAATATTAAGATCTTTAATACTATTTTTTTAGTTAAAGTAAGTGATTCTTTTCTTGTAAAATTACTAAAATAACAATATTATAATATATTGACACGTATTTTTTTAATTATATCAAATTATAATATTTTTTATAATAAATTAAAATAGTACTAACATTTTAACTTCCTACGTATTTTAATTTATTTAATAAATGTATAATTGAATCATTTTATGAAACAAGACTTTAACTCTGACATACATGAAAATAAAAGACTTCGATTACTTTATTGAAAATTATAAAAACTTTAGGGGTATAAAGGAAAATTTTCAGGACCAGAGAGCACAGACACGTTCTCCTCTCAAGAGAGGGGAAAAAGAGAAAATAGAGAAAAGCTACGTACACTGGTTTGGTTTTGTTTTGTTTTGTTTTTTGTTTTTGTTTTTGTTTTTTTTTTAAATAAAGAAAGAAAATGACGATTTCATTCAAAAAAAAAAAGAAAAGAAAAGAAATGCCACGTACACTGGTTACTGTTGCAAGTAAAACTTTTATCAAGTCCTCCACATGGCGGGAAAATTTGTTTTCAAAATTATATTTCGGGCACCCCCGGAGAAAACGTGATAGTTTAAACAATGATAGTGAATTGAGCTAGTAAAATGGAAGTAATCTTGAACAAGTAACAAATAGAATTCACTGAATTATTCGCAGTAAGAAAAAAAATGGAGCTGCTGAAATTGTCCAAATTCAAATTCCAACTTCAAGCCCTAATGGCCGAAACTCGTCATCTCAAAGTAAGCTTTCGCGTCACCGTTGCGACCATAGTCATCTATTTTATTATTATTATCATTATTATCATCATCATTATGTCCTTTTTAATGGTTTTCTTTGAAATCTTAGGAGAAAGAAAACTCAGCAACCGAAGAAATTCATCTTTTGGTCCAGGTTAAGTGTTGGGATTTTTCTTATTTGTTTGATTTCGTTTCCTGGAAAATTGACTCCAGTGTTTGAATACAGAAACAAAAGCATAATGAAGAAGAATATTCTAGAAACTTACAGGAATTGCAATCCGAATTAGCTTCGACTAAGGAACTGTGCCAAAAACTGGAAAGGAAGGTCTGTCAATTTGGCACTCAACCTGTTTGTGAAAATAATAGAGAGAGATGTTTGGGAATGCAGTCATTTGATTTTGCTGCTGTAGGTGACTTACCTTCAAAATGACAACGCTTTGCTCGAAAACAAGCAAAAGGAGTTGAAGGAAACTATAAATAGACTGCTTCAATCTAGGGAAAATTTCCTAAATGCTTATGAGGTTTGTGCTTAATAATAGTTATATTAACTTAATTGTCATGTTGTTACTTTCTGGAGAACTTGAAATGCATGTTCTGGTGAAAAAGCTTAATTTTATGAATTTTATGGCAGCTAAGAAATGATATGGTATGTGAGGTTTCAAAATATCTTTTTAGAGATGACTGTGATATAGTTTGACGATCCAGGGACTAGAGGTGTTAATTGATCATCTAAATTAACTGCTTTTACTTGCATGTATCTTTATGAATAATACTTCTGTATATTGGTACTTGGGACTGCCAAATGTCTGGGAAGTAATTCAATTTTGGTTTTGTGATACGCCAAGCATGTAAGGGGTAGGTTCTAGCAATGATTTAAGCATTTTCTGTTCTTCTTATTCCATTATCTAGAGGAGTCATCTTAAGTATATTCTGATGTAAATTTTTCGAGCAGGAATCTACCTGTGATATGAAACGTGCGATTGAAACCAGGGATAGAAAGCTCAATGTACTATATGAGAAGATAAACTCTCATTTGACATTATTTGATTCAATAGAAAAAGAGGCATTCTCCATCAAGCAAGTTGTGGATAATGTGGAATGCGTTGTAAGTGAAAAAGAAGAACTAGGCATGTAGCTTCTTTAACTATTGCTGATTTAAGGTGTACGCTCATGTATATTTATCATACTGTTTTATTCCATTAAAATGCCAGTATAATATACATTTTGTGCACTATGCTATTTCAGTTGCTAGCTTAAGGAGCAAAATGGACACTATCTCTGCATTTGAAAGAGTATTTGTTGGTAATTCATAGATCCCATCACCTGCCGTGGTTAGCTTCTTCTAATAAAAATGTTTAGCTCTTGTTTCTGCTCTTCTATATTTATAGTTAATCTCGTATGGGACTCTGCAGTGACACAATGATGCTTGTCGGTCATTCATATTGTTATTGGATGGGCTGTGAGATTGCAGACCGTAATTTTGGTTGCTCATTATATTTTGTCATGCCAGACCAGAGCATTGGTTTCACTTAAATTTATTGACATTAAACATGAATTAGTAAGGAATTATGGACAGTAAAGCATCAATAATTCAAATATAAACATAAGTACTGTAAATCAGTGATCATTTTCATAGTATAAAATTCCAAAATATGCCTTTGCCATACTACTTTTATGAATCATTGATGTGGGATTTGCTCTATTTCCTATAGAAAAGATTCGTCTCCTGGAAAATAAGCTGAAGAATGATGAGGATGAGTTTAGAAGAAAAGATAAAATTATTTCAGAATTAGAAGCACAGCTGGAGGCAACAAAATTTATTAATAACCATCAAACTCAAATTGAAGAGATATCCAGACAAGCCTTGAACATCTATCTGTCTTTCATTTCTAAAATCAAGTTGCAATTTCAGATAAGGATCTTTCTTATTACCTTGTTATCTTAACAAGCCTTACCTTCAGAAAACTCTATCAGCAAAGGATGTGGTTATACAGAATCTGATATCTGAGAAAGAGGTCTAGATTGAAAATCACTTGTCTCTTTGTTGGATTTCTGAATGTTTATGTTTATTGATTCACAAATTTCTCTCAAAATACTTCATAAACAGGCATTGTATTTGGAAGTGGGGAATTTAGGAATTATCTTGCAGAGAATTCAGGGTGCTATTGCTACTATGAATCAAGAGGTCAGAGATTTAAATTATGATATTTAGTATTATGGTCTTTAAATTAACAGCTGATGCAAGTTATTTCTGGTTTAACATCCTAAATTGAGTTTTTGCATTTATGCCTTTGACATTTCATTAATATATTCTTGATATTGTCTCCTACTGAAGCACCTTATATTTTTAGAAACTTTATCTTTGCAATAAATTTCTCTGTTGCTCATTTGCTTGCTTTTGTGAAATACCAATGATTTCTAACAGGATAATAATGTATTCCACACAGCACTAATGCTTAAAGAAAATTGCAATGACATGGGTACAGCAAATGGAGATAACAGGTAGACGAATACACTTCTAATTTATATTTGTAGTTTAAGAGAATATACGTCTAATTTATATTTGTAGTTCAAGTGATGGAATACTTTCCAATAGAAATTTTTGAATGTGTTTTATGGAATTTGACATTATTCCTACAGAAAACCATTACCGTATGTCTTGGGTAGTTGTCTGATGAGTAGAGTGCCAGATTGTTAAAACAGTCATGGCCATTACTATCATTTTCATCCATATGAGACTGTTCTTGTGTGTGCCATTATGCCTGTGCTCATATTTAGTTGCTTGCATTGTATTTCCCATTTTTCCCAGAAGTTATGAACTTAAATGTTTTCTAGTTATAGAAGAGTATGCCTGTTGGATTTTCCAGAATCGTGCTGGAATATAGTTTTTACATTTTCGCATTTGTAATGTTGCATAAACTGTAGTGTCATAAGTGTATTCCAGTCAGAGATACCAAAATAATGCCACTTCTCCTTTGTGTATGTATTTTTTGTTGTAAAGCAATTCATGTTATAAATGGCTTGACAGGGTGGTTAAAGATGCAATTCATAATGGTGGAGAAAGATCACCAAGCAAGGCATCCAGTTTAGCAGCTCCAGAAAATAGAGGTTTGCCTTTCCTTCCGTGCGTTGTTTTCAATGCTATAGGGCTTAGTCATAACCGAATATCTTACAAATAGTTCATCTATGGTACTTAATCATAGGCCTGTATATGCATGGCATGTTTGCAATTTGAAAGAGAAAGGAGATTGTGGAAAAGACAACATGAGCTTGCTGATGTCATAGCAGTAAAAGTTAATGTCATTTTGTCTCTTGTTTCTCTTTGTACAATGAATTCTGTTCCATGTGCTAGGGTTAACACCTGTAACTAGGCAACCACCATAATCTATATTCTTGTTTCCTTTCTGGAGAGAGAATCTCATACTTGGTTTCAGTTATTTTGAAGTCAAATGGATTATTGAGTCCATTCTTTTCCTTGGAAGTTGCAGTCAGAAACTTAGTACTTTAGGATTGAGCAGCTTCCAGGATGATACAGCCAATTGAATCCAAGCATTTGGATGCTTGAATGAAGAAAAATACATACGCACACACAGGCTTTTTTATGTTTCTCATCCTTATATCGAGTATGGATCAAAATCTGTGATACATCTCCTTTGTGGTCTCCATTTTTGGGGCTGTTGTTTGAATTTGAAATTCAGCTTTACCTCTACGTCAGAAGCATATAGCTGTTGGCAGCCAGCTTCGGGAGAACAATAATTTGAGTTCTTGTGTGTCAGAAGTAAGTAGATTGTATTCTTCTTAATTGCACATTTAATTGGTTACGTATTGAAAGACAAACGTGATGATTGTTTTCTAAATGTTTCATTTACAGTTAGCTGATTCACTCCAAGACCCAGAGTCAGATTCTTCAGAACAACAATCCTCCGCTAATATATTGATGAGCATCTCTGGAAAAGATGTGAAGGTATGAGATACTGCCATCTACTTGCTAAACTAGATGTTTGGTAATACGTTGGGGTGAAATCCTTTTTGTCACTTTGATGATGGAACTGATTGACTTACCAAGTTGCTCACAGGCAGTTGCGTCACCCATGAAGAAATTGCTTCAAAGACTGTTAATGTAATCTCCCAATAGTATAACAATTCCTGTTAAGCAATTTGCTTAACTCTGTATTTTCTTTTATGTACAGGACATCTGTCCAGTTTCAGTGCACCACCCAGATTCGGAGTGCTCAATGACAGAAGCAGAAACCTCAAAGAATCCAGGTTAAATTCTAATGCAGCATTTCAATTTCATTTTTGAATGCTAGCTTTGATAGCAACATATTCCTGTTGGATTTGAGCTGATTGTGTACATCTACCACCATTTGGCAGCATTATTTTTCTGAAAGAACGTTTTTTATGCTTTGCTTTTTTCTTTAATTTTTTTGTCAAAGTCACCACTAAGCATATTTCTGCAGCAGTAAATATCCTTCTCACCTCTAGAATTAAATTCCAATTCCACAACAGTGAAAGTTAAGCTGGAGACCAATCAATTTTTTTTTTTTTTTTTTTACTTTGGTGTTCAAGAGATAAATTAGACCAGAAACTGAAGAGATTTTTTTCTTGGAGTAGTTTCAATGCTTGAACCATCCTGAACGATTCTTATTTCTTAGCCAGGGGTAGCCACATAAAACTTAATTTTTCTTTTGAGGCTAATTTACAATCCTGGACGACAATGTCCTTATTGCAATTGAAAGGATGGTGTAAAAGCCAAGCTGAGGTGCATAAAATTATTAGCTAAGCAGTCAATAATATCAATCTAGTCAATTTTGGGAAAGGAATCAATAGGCTGCTTCTAAAATGCCTGTTATTACTTATTAAAGTCACAACGTATGAAGAAAAACTTCCAACTTCTGTCAGGAGACGTCGGTGTGTATCCCCGCCGCCCCCCCTCCCTTAGTGCGCTTCATAGTGGATTTTTTTCGCACAAATCTATGATGGATCCTATTGTGCATTAAGAATAATTCTATGAGAAGATTTATTTTTATTTTTATTCAATATTTATTATTTAATAAATAAATATTACATCAATTAAAATTCAGTTGATACCTAATAATACTTTAGAAAAAAGCAGTGCTTTCCTTGGCTATATTGAAAATGTATTTATACCAGCCTTATATCGTCTTCAATTTTCAACATGAGGTTAGGCTGTGCATGGTCGGCCTATAGAACCAAATTGCGGCTGGCATTTGGTTTTGGGCCTTATAGTATTTATTCATTTGTCAGCTTAACATGAACGGCACGCCAATGTGAATGTGATGAATCCTCCGACATCAATTAATGGATTGGTTCCCGAGACCATCATCTACGTACCGTTGTATATGCATTCAATTTGAGAAGACTTCTTCCTTCTTTCTTTTCTTATCTTTTGGGTAAATCAAAACTCAAAAGCAATATACATTAAACGACACCGAGCAGCAAGTAACATGGCAGCGACGATGCGTTCAAGAAAATGATAAAATGAAGACAACATCAAACACAATTTCAGAAATCCCTAGATATGCATTTTTCATGCTTGTAGTCTAAGTCATGTAAAATTAAGAGTGCGATTTAGCTAATATGTATATAGTAGTGACAAAATAATACGACAAAGAGGATGAGCCGAAGAAGCGTTTGATAAAACAAATAAGGGCAAGCAGAAAATTCAGAAACCCGTGTAGACCCACTGCCAGCAAATGCTGCTTCTGCTTTGGTACCCACGCAGCTCATTCAATGCTCATCTTATTTTTAATTAACTTAATGTAGCCACATGACAAAGCAATAATCATTTCATAGTTCGCTAAGGACTCGGCAGAATAATGCAAAAGATCCGCGGAATCCTATATTAAAAAGGGCAGTGCATACATTAATGGATATTAAAAATGGCAAGAGATCCCTTACATAATGGTGGGAGTTATGTGAATCACAGAGATATATCAACTAAATACTAAGTTATATTAAGTAAATTATACTTGTTTGGTGTTAATTTATGGTTAACGTAATTTATTTAATTGAACAATGCTATATTTCAATGTTTAAATTTTAATTTGAATATTAACTAATGTGATATTTATTTATTAGATAATGGTTAAGTACTTTTATTAGTTATAAAATTCATCATTCAAAAAATAAGTGACATATAATAATAAGACTTAAATATTAAGATATCTAATATTATTATACTTCATTATATAAGAAATCAAGATCCTTTAAAGAAACGTAGTCAACTTTTTACTTTTTAAGGCAAATGACTGCTTTTTGGCTCTTTCAAACAATCAAAATAAGAGTTTTATATAATATATATATATATATATATATATATATATATATATATATATATATATATATATATATTTAACCATTAGCCTTCTTCACCTAGATTCCAATTTGGCAAATTGTGACAATCGGAGGTTGTTTGTTTTTCATCCCAAGTGTGACTATGACAATTGCATTTTGTTGGTTCCTTTTTATTTTAAAGAAATTTTATCTTAATAGAAAAAATTTAGAATTTTTGGTTGTAATAGATCATTTAAGTTTATATTCTTGAATATATCTCTATATAATTTATTTACTTCTTACTTATGTTGAAATCTTTTTTTGTATTATGGTGAATATATGTCTATTTTTAAATTTTTAAAAAAATTAACTTTAACTAAGTTGATATCATGCATTTTTTAAATGTTAAAAAAAATGATGTAATTATTTAACTTCTAAAACTTATAATGTATGTAATACTTAAAGGTACCTCAATATAAAAATAATATTTTTCAGAAATTTTTATTTAAAAAAGAATAACTTATCACTTGTAATTAAATAACCCAAAAATAAAAATAAACATTTGATTTAGATATATGTATTTAGTAGATTTTAGGCTAAAAAAAAAAAAAGGAAAGAAAAAGAATGCAATCTTAATTGAAAGAAAGATACTAATGCTATTATTACAAGGCTTTGGCTAATTATTGTTATAACTTACAGCCTAACCAAAAAGTAACATGATGGGGCCAAGGGTGGCTGCCTCTAAGTTTTTGCTACACAACAGCTTAGGCTCTTAGCTTGAGCGTTATCACAAATAGTTTAGTTGATAAAACACTCAACTAATTCATGACACACTTATTATTCTCATTTCAAATGAAATTATATTTTTCATATGAGAAAATAGAGAAGAAGAAGCGAGATGCATCAAAATAGAAGCTACAAATGCATTAAAAAAAAAAAGAAAAATAATGATAGAAAATTCACTTCAACCTCACGTTAATTTCTCGTAAAAATAAATAAAATTTTACTAAACTTTAAATTAATAAAAAAAGTTGTCCTAAAAATTTAACTCGGTGAGATTTGTTGTGGTAGAGTGCATATCAGTTTTCAGAGAAGAGAGCTAAATAATGTCACCTGCCATCAAGATATTGACAATTTCACATTGCAGCTGTAGCTGTACGAGAGGGATCTGAATTTCGATCTGATCTTTCACTAAATTGAATACCACATTGCAGCGAAAGGGGTCCCATGCCAATTCACGCACAACGAATTCTTAGTTATTGTTCTGTCTTCTGTCTCACATTTATTGCCCATCCATTGTGAATGAACAGTGGATCCATGTTTGATCCTTGTCTTGATGTTCGTGGTCTGTCCAATTCTTGAAGCAAGATTTACAGCTTCAAGGCTCCAACCGCATTTTCTTTTCCTAACATTTTGTCCTGCAATTTTGAGCAAGAGAAATAAAACAATACCTCCTTCGAATGCTATCTCTTTATGAATTTGTTCTTTTGATTCATCAAGAATGAAACTGAAATTTGGGAGAGACTCTGATTATTTTCAAATTACAAGATTTCGTTGATTTAATGATAAATTATAAAATGATTTAAAATGTATTTTCGTCACCATTACATGAGTGTCCATTTTAGCTTATTTTCTTCACTCGTGAGTGTGTGTCTGGTGCCAGTTGGCCACTGTTTTTCAATCATTTTTGGCACTTCTTACCAAACAATTATTTTCTGTGTGATGGGGACAGACGAAAGGCTTAGAAAACGTTTGCAAAATTATTTTCACACGTAGAATACCCAAAAAAGCAAAAATCCCAGATCTTGTTTTATTTCTTTCTTGAAGGCCAAAATTACTTTTGGGGATCGGCGGTTGAATGTTGGAAAAAAAATTAAAAAAAAAATTATCAACAGAAGTTTCAAAAGCAGTAAAAGTTTATCAGTGGCCTAAACAAACGTTGACAAAAATAGTACATATTTTACATTTAGGTAACGTTAGGTAAAATATCGTTTCCCGCAATCACTGCATTTCTCTCTTCTCCCATCATCAAACAAAAAAGATCTTTTAATTATTTTATGTTGAATTTTGAGTTCATCTATAATAATATAATAATGTATATATATAAATACACATATCTATCGTACGTCAGTATCAGCTGTTTGCCAACCAATCACATTGTAAGTGCAGAGTTGGCCGACCTCATGATCTCATGCTCGTTGTGGATTCACTGACGGTAGTTGAAAAATCGTACCCACAAATTTGGACAACGTCCTTATTTGAAATTGTACTCGCCGTGTTCTCATCTCACATCCATCAAATTCATACACACGGCGTTGCGACTGCATCACGTGTGCCGTAGAAGCCGAAACTGGTCCACGAAACTGAGCACACGATTTTGGGCTAACCACGTTCAGACACGTGGCAGCCCACGTTCCTCAAGTGGGGTCCCACTATCAGTTTCTGTAAGATAATTAGAGATCAGATGCCTTGCCCCTACGCGGGCGGTAAACAACCAACAGCCGTCACTTTGTGTCTTTCTTCATTGTTGTTTTCTCATACTCACGGGAATAAAACTAATAATACACACGTCACATTCAATAATAAAATTGGGAAAAAAAAAAAACTTTTGCTTGAAGAGTTGTTAATAAAAATAATAATAAAAGTACAAAAACTATTACTATTAGAACACCTAGGGAAGTAAAGGAGTGGTAGTTTGTTGGCGTTGAATTTATCTCAATTTTTATCTCTCTCTACAGAGTTCTTGGTCTTGTTCGCTTTCTGTCTTTTGAAAACAAAAGAAGAAACGAAAAAGACTTTTACGAAGAAGAGGAAGATGGTGATTTGATGATTTATCTTTGAAAACAGAAAGAGACAGAGGAAAATTATGGGAGCTTGTGTGTCAAAGCCAAGGGGGTGCGTTGGTGGCAGATTGAGCTCTTCAAAGAAGAAGAGGAGGAAGGAAAGATTCAAAAGAGTAGTGTCTCGTTTGTCCACCGATGGATCATTGGATAAAGTTGATAAGCCTCCGCCGGTTGATCGTCATTCATTTTTCACAAATCCTGCTCTTCAAGGTCCTTTATTTTATCTTTTTCCTTCTTTGTTTATTGGTTTTCAGATGAAAGTTCTTCCTCTCCTTTTTTTTCCTTTTCCCCCTACTTTTGGGTGTGAAATGTGATTATGCAGTTGTATTGCTTGATTGATTTGTTTGGTGGGTGTTGGTGATTCTTTGTTCTTTTTTTTCTTTTTTTGTTTTTTGGTGTCATTTCGTTTTGGATTCTGGGTTGTAGAGGTTTTGCGAAAATATAAGCTTCTGGCATAGAAATGAGGCGAATGTTTGGGAAACTGCCTTTTCATTTTGTACATACATGTATTTTAAATAAGTCTGTTTTGGTTAATGTGATCATGAAGGGGAACTCTTCATTTGAAGTAAGGTGGTGGATATCTTTTATTGGTTGATTGGAATATTCTAGCTGATCCTTGTGCAAAGCAAGTTTTTATTTATGTAGGATTTTTCTGCGTGGTTAAATTTTTTATACTGTAGATAACATGAGCTGAAAATTGAAATTTTCATTTTAGCTGGTGATGACAGAGAATGTAGTTCATGAAAGGAGGGTGGATCGTATTTCAGTTTAATCGCCAGAGGACTTTTCCGCTGTTTCTTTTCAGGACATTTTAAAGAGTCTTTAATTATTTGTATATAATTTTTATTTGTGGGATGATTAAAGAATGGGGACTGATCTTTAGCAGATGGAAATTAGTGAGTTTGCTGTTTGCTTTGGTATACAGCTGCTTAGTTGAGTTGTTGTTACATGTTGGTGACTGAAACCAAGCTGTTTTCCTAATTGTAGAAGTTCATTTCAAAGGTCCTTGACTGGCATTATTGTATGTCTTCATTATGGTTAGTCATAGTTTAGCCATGAGAAACTGTATTTCTACTATTGAATTGTTTTCCATTTTCAAAGAGAAATAGCTAGCCTGGCTTTAGAAAAGTACTGTAACTATATTATAGTGATGGCATCTCCAGTGATGAGTCATTGCTAGGATCATAAATATGTTTATATCGGATACCTATGGGGAGAATCATCTATTAGAACTTTTAGTTTGTTATGTTATTGCATCATCCTGCATCATGAAATTACCACCTTCGGGTTATTGACGAGTAAGCATCGTCAGGAATTATCCGCGGCTGCTTTTAGTTTTTTCCTTCAATTATTTTTTAAATTGTTGGACCTGCTACAGTAATACTACAGAAAGTTCTGTTATCCTTGAATTTTGGAAGTATCTTATGACTTGCTTTCCTGTGAATTATTTAACTCTGTCCCCGTTTTTTTTCTTTTAATTTTTAGCCTTGCAATCTTCAATTAGAAATAACTCTTTGTCTATGAACTGTTATATTATTTTTTCTAGGTTCTGGGTTCTAGCGAAACATATGTTTTTCGTACCAGAGGGTTCTGCTTGATATAGCTGTTTAACTCATTTGATGCCCTCTTGATTATTATTCTTGTTTTTGCCAGTACACACAACACAAACACTACTGCTCATTCAGCTCATTTCTTTTGTTTTAGTTATGGCTGTATAATTTATTGTGTTACTATTTGATGGCTTCAGCAGGAAGTATTGATGACTCATGGTTTGATTCAGTTGCAATATTTGAGTCTGATGGTGAAGATGATGATGATTTCATGAGTGTTCAGGATGGTAAGAAATTTGCAGATGAATGGTGCCTTCTGGGTAGATGAGTTTTAGTTTCCTGCCTCACTGATAACTACATCACATATATCTTCAAAATTTGTTTTATTTTGAGATCTGCAGATGTGGTATCTCTAAATGGCTCTGATGGAGTGTCCAGAACTAGTAATGTATCTCTAAGAGATGCTAATCATCGAGGCCACAATGTCAATATCCAATGTCCCTCCTTGACTGATCAGTTGCAGAGACCAGGGGATTTATCTGCTGGAAATTCTGCTTGTAATTCTGTCAGTGATGTTGGCAAAAATTCAAGTAGTAGAGTTGCAAATTCAGAGAATGTTCATTCCCAATCAAAATCTGATGGGCCTTCTTATGAAGGAAAGCAACCAGTGTTCCTTGATGAGATCTCCTCCTCTGTGGATGAGGGCTCTGGCAAGGATGAGGGATTGTTGGACAATTGTGGGATTATCCCTAGCAATTGTTTGCCTTGTCTTGCTTCTACTGTCCCCTCAGTTGAAAAGAGAAGATCAGGGAGCTCGAGTCCACCAAGGCTGTTTAAAAAGACTGCCTCAAAACTTTCCTTTAAATGGAAGGATGGACATGCTAATGCTACTCTGGGTGAGTATTGATAGCAGTTACATTGCATGAGATATGTTCTTTGATTTCCTGTATTTTGCTTTTAACTTAAGCCTACTGTATTTCAGTTTCTTCAAAGATGCTTCTGTCAAGACCAATAGCAGGTGCTCAAGTACCCTTTTGCCCGATTGAAAAGAAGATGCTTGATAGTTGGTCACAAATTGAGCCAAATACTTTTAAAGTTCGAGGGGTAAATTACTTCAGGTGAGCTGTAAGAGAAGAGTACTCAATTGATTTCCATATACAACGTAAACGGATGCATATATACTTTGTGTTGATGTACATGTGTCTGCCAGTTATGCCAGATTAATGATCATATTGATGCATTGGCATGAACTTATAGGAAATTTTCAGAAATTTTTATTTGAATCATTACATAGGTGGAATTCTCTTATCACAATAGTTGTTTTCTCATTTACCTGGTGATAAACTTCTATACTGCAGGGACAAGAAGAAGGAGTTTGCACCTAATTATGCTGCATATTATCCTTTTGGTGTCGATGTATTCTTAAGTCAGCGAAAAATAGATCACATAGCTCGATTTGTGGAACTTCCTGCTATTAGTTCTCATGCGAAGCTTCCACCAATGCTTGTTGTAAATGTTCAGGTGTCCTTGTTGGAGCTTTTTCTCTTCCTTTTATTGATTTCTTGTAGAAGACAGCGCTGGGCGAGTCCTTAAATTGCCTTGAACTTGAGCTTTTTCTTGTTTTAATTGGTGCAATCAGAAGTTCTCATACAAGTTCATTAAACCATCTTAAATCATCCTTGACTTTCCCGTCATCTTGTGGCAAAAAATGATTCCCTTTACATGTTTGCATTTTGCTCAACGCATACATAAATTTGGTTTATGCCTATCTATTCTATTTTGAGGTTGGTCTCTTACAATAGCCGCATCATGAAATTTCCCTTCAGCTGCAAGAGCAGTGAGCCTCACAATGATTTCAAACAAAAGAATTCTCCTGCCCCTTTTCCCGTTCTCTTTTTCATGAGTTTATTTTAACTATAATGCTTTTTGATATAAAATACATTTGTTTGTTTCACAGATTCCTCTGTATCCTGCGGCAATATTTCAGAGTGAAACTGATGGTGAAGGAATTAGTATTGTTTTGTACTTTAAGCTTAATGAGAGTTATGCTAAAGAAGTTCCCCTTCATTTTCAAGAAAGCATCAGAGTAAGTTGGAATCTCACTAGTTTTACTTTCCTGCCTCAGTGCCTCATATTACTAATTAAGCGCCAACGTAATCTTCTGCAATGCTGCTATTGGGATACTGGTCCTGCTAGTCACCAATAAGAATATCACTCTGATGCAGTCTTGCTATGGTTAATTATTCTTGATTGTTAATTATTGAAGATCCTTTCATATTTATGTCTCTCAATTTAGCTGATTTTACAAGGTATCTAATTATTGTGAATCCAACTTATTTCGGAACAGAGGATAATTGATGATGAAGTTGAAAAGGTAAAAGGGTTTCCTGTAGATACTATTGCACCCTTTCGGGAAAGGTTGAAGATATTGGGTCGTGTCGTAAATGTAGAGGGTCTTCATTTGAGTGCTGCAGAGAGAAAACTCATGCAGGCTTACAATGAAAAGCCTGTTCTTTCACGTCCGCAGCATGAATTTTACTTGGCAAGTTTATCTCCAACTCAGTTTACCAGTTCAGAGTGAATCCATTGTTTGACGACGTATTCCTTCTTAGACTTAACTTACCTCCATGAATTTATACAGGGAGAAAACTACTTTGAGATTGACATAGATATGCACAGATTTAGTTACATTTCTAGAAAAGGTTTTGAAGCATTCATGGAGAGACTGAAGATCTGCGTCTTGGATGTTGGCCTCACAATTCAGGCAAGATTTACACATGTTCTACTTGAGCTTGATTTATTTCTATTTTCTGGTTTGTAAATGTTACCTGATATTTGAATTTTAAACCAGGGAAACAAAGTTGACGAGTTACCAGAGCAGATCTTGTGTTGTATACGGTTAAATGGTATTGACTACATGAATTATCATCAACTGGGTCACAAGGAGGAGCCCCTTTGATTATAAGTTTTCAAAACAATGTAAAACGCCCAAAAGTCGGTGTTTTAGTAAAAGGCTAATGTTTGGAAGAAATTTGTTTCCCTTATTTGTATGCTTCTGGTCGTTTCCTCGCAGTAACCAGAGACGAGTAAGAGTGCACCGGCCACATGCTCACAGCATGAAACAACTTTTGCATAGTCAAATTGCTACATTACTGTTTTGGGGAATCATTATTTTCAAAAGCTAAAAGTGAAAAATTGTTACATTACGGTGACAAAAATAGCCCAGAATTGCAGGAACATAAATGACGGTGTAATCTTATTCGAAAAAAGCTTTGTTCGTTGGAAGATCTATCTCATGTCTGGTACTGCATGATTCAACTCTGCAAGAACTCCAAATTATTCTCTTGAAGCTTATCCTTGTCATCATAAATGATCCGTTTGTCCCGAAATAACTCGGCCCGGCTCGATAGGGAAATCCTAATTCATTGGGCCTTTTGATATAAAAAAAATCGCAATATGACGTTTTGAAAGAAAACGGTTCCAAATTTTGGTGATTATATGCTGCCATAATGAATAATGTAAAGGCCTAATACTTGGCGTCTGTCTCGGTAAATGAATGCTATTTTCATTTTCTTGTTTTTTTTTATATGGCTTTTGTTACTCGTGAAATGGGGTTATTAACAAAAAGATCAATTAATCTGTTGCTAGTAATATTTCCACTGTACTGGGTTTCTTCTTTCTTGTATTGGTTTTGTGTTCTCAGTAAATTAAGCCTAGTACTTATCTCATGACTCAGGATGAATGCATTTTCCTATATGGCACCGATGGTTTTGCAGAGGATAACAGGATATGCATACAAAAATAATTATAAATAGTGTAAATCATACATAATATGGGAAGCTATTACATCAATTTGCTGGACTGCTAAGTTTCATGGCGTACGCAATCCAAATATTAAGCCCTACAAGGAGTGAGAGGCTTGCCGCATAAACCTCTGTTTCCACAGAAACAGCTCTCAGGGAAGTCGCTCAGAGGTTTTCCTGCAGGAATCTCCCCAACTAAGAGATTATGTGATAGATTCAATTCCTTCAGCTTTTTCAACTTCAAATATTCGCTTGGTATTCCACCAGTAAACCGGTTGTTCTGCAGCTTCAATGTTTCCAGCGAGCTTTCATTTGCAAGAGAGACCGGCAAGACGTAACCTAACTTATTGTGGCTCAAATCTAGACTTCTTAGTGATCTCAGTCTTCCCACAGAAACCGGTATTTGGCCTTCAAGAACATTACCTGATAAGTTGAGAAACCGGATCCCAGTTTGTCCTCCTCCACCTATTAGCTCTATTCCACTTGAGAAGCCATTGTCTGAAAGATCAATATATGTAAGTGAACCATCAGGAAACCTTTGCCCTATCTTGAAAACCTGGCTTATGGAGCCTGTTAGCTTATTTGAGTGAAGATCAAGCACACCCAAGTCCTGTAAGTTTGTTATTGTCTCAGGGATGCTTGAAACTAGTGAATTCCTTGAGAGATTCAAAGAGTAGAGCTGAGTGAGGCTTCCTATCCATGCTGGTATGCTTCCTGTGAGATGATTGACTGATAAGTCCAGTTCCTGTAATGGACTTGGAGTTGTTCGAAAGAATTCTGGAATTTTCCCTTTGATTCCACATCCTGCCAAGTATACTCGAGAAAGAGATGGCAATTCTGCTATCCACATTGGTATGGAGGAGAGATTTAACAGGTTAAATGATAGATCAAGAGTTTGAAGATTTTGGAGGGAAAACATCCCAGAAGGCAACGGTTCTTGAATCCGGTTTCGGGAAATGCTTAAGAATATGAGCCGAGAAAGTTGACTAATTGATTTAGGTATTTGGCCAGTTAACCGGTTGCCATTAAGATATAGCTCTGTCAAATCTTGCAGATTGCCTAAACTTGTAGGAATTGCTCCCTCAAGCTTGTTGTTTGCTAGAGAGACTCTTTGAAGGGACGCCAGATACCCAAATGTTGAAGGTATTTTTCCAATGAGATTGTTATTCTGCAATCTTAGGAAGCCAAGGGAAGGCATTTGACCAGGACTAGATGGAAGTGGTATTGCCCCTTCAAGCTTGTTATTATCCAAGTATAGGACTGAAATGACAGTTAAATTACATAATGAAGGTGGGAGTTTTCCTCCTAAGAGATTGTTTGAGAAATCAAGTTGTTCCAATAGCTGTAATCCACCAATCTTTTCTGGAATGTAACCATTCAGATAATTGCTATGGAGATCCAAACGTACCAGATTTGTCAAGTTTGTGAATGAGCGAGGTATCATACCAGTGAACTGATTTGTGTGCATCAGCAGTTGATTGATGTTTTTGAGATTGCCAAGACTTGAACGGAGAGTCCCAGATAATCTGTTCTCATGCAAGTGAAGTTCTTCAAGTTTCAACAGCTTACTGATGCTTTCTGGTACTGGGCCACTTAGCTTGTTGCCATAAAGATATAGCTTCTTGAGATTTTGAAGGCAACCAATCAATGGTGGGATTACTCCAGTGAGATCAATGAGTCCACCAAGATCAAGAACCTCAAGGGAGGTCAGAAGTGATATAGAAGGAGACAGCGATCCTTTCATCCGCGACTGAAACACAGAATCTTCCGTGGAGATGAATCCTGGGAGATGAATTTCTTTCACTCTGCCAGTTGTGTTATGGCAGGAAATGCCTTCCCATCTGCAACAACTCTGCCCAACCCAATTCGCTAACCGGCCAGATGTGTCAATGTGAATTCCAGCCTTGAAGCTTGTTAGAGCTATCAGATCATTAGAGTTGCATGCTTCAACAACACTTGTATTTCCCTTCACAACCGTTATGATGGTGAACACTGCAACAATTAACCGCAACTGACAACCCATAAACTAGTATTGCTGTGTGCTGAGATGTCAATACGAAATTAGGAAATTGAAATAGAAATGTGGTGGTTGTGTGTCAAATTAACAATGAGTTTTAAGGGCTGAAATGAAGATAAACTTGAATTTGGTCAAAGATATTATTTTTGCCTTTTCTTTTTCAGGTCTTCTTTTCCCTTTACAGTATGTCTTGCTGAAAAGCATTTGCGTGTTCAAATCATTATGTCCTAGGGTCTTGGTTAAACAAGTCAATGAACAACAACTTTTTGGCACTACAATATTGCAGGTAATTAAAAATATCTCTTCGCCCAATAGTTTGAAAATGATTAAACTATACGAACCCTCTGCACTTTCAGTTGTTGTCGTAAAGATACAAGACAGCTTCCCTGAGAAGGTTCAATGATATAGCTGTAGTGGCAAACTGGGGGAAACTAATCCACCTGAGCTTTCAGTTAATCCTGTGGCAGAAACGAATAGAAAATCACATGTTTTGATACTCTCCTTGATAGTGGTGACTATTTGCTGACATCTTACCTAGAGATGCTTCTCTCATGTCAGCAGGTAAAGTTTGACAACTTCCATGTTCTTAGATTCCTGTATGGTCCTAGTATATTTTTATAACTTCCATGTTCCTGCCCTTGTTTATGCAATCCAAGAACCGACCGCAATCTACAGTTTGGTACTTCAAGAAGGTTCTAACAGTCCGGAGAATTGTTTGAGACAAAATGATTGAGATACTAATGAAGTGGTAGGCGAGAAACTTGAACTGCCAAAGATGCGCTTAGCCCTAGGAACCTGATAATTGCTGCTTCACTTAAGTTTGACATCTCTTGCTTTGTAACGCGTTGATTTACAAACACAATATACACGTTGATGTAGTCTCTTATTGAGTTATTAAGCAAACAGAAGATAAGTTTCTTATCAATCAATTGAAGAAAATTAGTCGTACAAATTCGAATGTATAACACTTGTCTGAGTAGAAAACCAATAGAAACAAAATTTTATTCTAAATGGAATAAGCTGTTTTGTCTTTTGTCAAAGAAGAGAGAAAAAAAAAAACAATAAAAAATAAAACTAATATGTCCTACAAGGCTGTGAACAGCTAGGCAGCTGTACAAACAAAACGAACAAATCAAATAAATCAAATATGTAATGAAACTGTGTATTGAAACTTAACCGAGAGCAAGAGGTCTAGAAGGATTAAAATAAAAGGAAAGCAAGAAAAAGGACCGCCCATTTACATGTTGTAAAGACGAAACACAATGAGTTGGTCTCAATTGATCGACAACCAACAATTTTTTAACAAGTGTCGTGGGACGTTAGAGATTGGAAGCTCCCCTATCTCAATTGACAAAAGGTAAATTCTATGACACGGGCTCATAACAAGTCTAGTGAGCGATTAGAGACAGCTGGTTAATCAAATAGCTATTCATTCTTCTATATAACAAGGTCAGAGTGACAAAGGGCTGTGTTTCGTTAACTTCCATGAGATATGAGCGATGACAGAGATTTTGCTTATACAGATGCAGTTGGGCTGATAACATCTCCTCCATCGTTTCCAAAGGTGGCTTTCCCGCTTAACATCTTTATTGCTATTTGAGCAATTTCTGCAAACCAGTCATCCTCTGGCAACACACTGCCAATGGTCCATTTAAAAAAAAAAAAAAAAGAAAGGTAACTAAGCAAGTACACCAATTTTACATTTTTTAGTTTATAATCTTTTGTTGTTACAGGATTTACCTGTAGGGATCAATTCCAGTTGCAGCTAAAACTTCAATAGCTCTAGCGATGATATTTTTAATAACTTGTTGCAAGTTGCGAGATAAATAACGGCCTTGGGATGAGAAAAGCATCACAAACTCCATATCCAAATAAAACTGCATGATCAACAAAATAATTGTACAAAATCTCAGTCATTTTCAATAAATTAGTTAAAAAGCAAAGTAAATGCGAAAAAGGACATTTTTTTATTTCAAAATGAACCTGTTGCAGTCCAAGAGGACCCAAAGGCTTTGGCCCCTCCTCTATCTCAGCCCAAAAGCTTTGATCATCAGCAAGCCATAGGATCACTGTCTCTGTCAGTCTCATTAGTAGAATAGTTGCAAATCTTTCCCTACCCACAAACATATCAGATGCAATGCTTGCCATACGGGTCAATTTGATAAAAAGTTCCTGAATGGAATTTAGTAAGTGGTCAATGAATCAAAGGGTTTTGACAAACACAAGTTTCCACAGTATAGCATATGTATGCACTGACAAAAGCATCTTATCAATGATGATGGAGTTGCATGTTTTAAGTTCAGCCACTTTGCTGCAATCAGATAACAAGAGGCCATATTGGCAAAAATAGACTCCAGTTACCTGAAAAATTGGAGATGGAAACCATTCAGGCTCTTCCGTGCTCTCATCCATACATGTGTAGATTTCTGCATTCAGACGGATTTCACCATCTTCTGTGAAGATGATATCAAGGGCGTGTGTTCTGCAGAAGCTATCTCGCAAGCGATCAACCAAGCGTTGAAGCTTCCTCTTCCATTCCCTTTGCTCCGGAAAACGATTTTGCCTGTCTGAAGCTCTTCTTGGAGTCATATCCATTCTATTTGAGCTTAATGGCAAAAGCTTTAATGCAGCACGTGGTAGCAGCTCATCTGCTAACAGTGAAGCATTAGCTAGCAAAGCTATTTGTTGGGATTCAGTCTCTGCCATGCTTACAATTTTGTTAGAAAAACCCTCCAAGTTTTCTTCGTTCTCAGTTGAACCTGGCAGTGCATTTATCAACAAACTGACATAAGAGTTAAATGCTTGAAAAACACCATCCAGTGCAGGACCATCCAACTTCAGGTTTTCAAGGGGCCCAATGTCCTCCAGTAATTCCTGAACGAAGGTGTAATGATTTTATTATACAAAGAAGCCAAAAAAAATAAGCCTCAAATTCCAAAATCATACAGCGCTGTGCTTCCTGTATTGAGAAAAGACAAAATTGGCATCACTTTTCTGAAGAAAGGAATCTGAGAACAAAATCTAATTACCTGAACCAGCACATTAAATTTGTGAGCACTGGTTGAAAGCTTAGGCTGCGATCCCACTGCAGTATTAAGCGAATTAGTAGAAGAAAAAGGTCGTGCACCGGCTGGAGGATATGCGAGCAACCAGTCATCTGCAGCGGCTAGTGCAGCACTGCTTTTTTCAATTCTTTTTAAGCAAGCACTCAAGGCATGTTCAACACTAGGCCTAAAGAATCTCAATATGACAGGAGAAAGAGCCAAGCCGCGAGCTTCTAACAAAGAACAGTGACCCAAGCATATCTGAATGGTTTCAGTGACTACTCTGAGGCCTCCTGCAGCTGCTGCCGAGGCCAAAATATGCCTCTTGAGGAGAAGAGCAAAATCCTCAGTTTCTTTGACAGCCCAAGTGACAAGCTCAGATGAATATGCAGGCTCCTCGCCAAAAACTGCCAAGGAATCCCTTGCTGCTTGTGCAATTGTTGAGAAGACAAGCTGTGAGACGGTAGCTGTTAATGCCCCTCCACTCAAGCTGTTTGATGAGCGAAGACTCTGCACATAGCTCTGCAGCCGCTGGTGATGAGATTTAAGCAACAATGTATGGGATCTTGGACCGTCTCCAAGTTTTTTCAGAGCTAAAACAGCTGAACGTAGCTCAACACCACGAGTAGACGGTTGGCAAATAGTCCCTGCAAGCTGATCAGCTAGTTTTTGCCTCTGCTCGGAGATGGCACTCTGCAATGAGAAGATTGCACTTCGGCTCAATGTATACCTGTCCTTAGCTTCTCTCACTGTATTTTGTCCTTCTTCGAGTGCAGCGAGGGCTTCATCTACTCTCCTCTCGGCCAACAAAACTTCAAGTGTCTCTAAGAACTCAACTGACCAATTTTCCATATTGGAAAGCCCCTCATTTTTTAAGCTAGAAATGTCCTCATCATCTGAATCTTCGGTAGCAGCAAACAGGGAATCAATTCGAGCACCTTCAGCTAGACCTTGAACTAGAGTTGACTGAGTGGCCAGGAGATTCCTCATGGAAAGGAGCTGACCCTCGAGAACTGAAATCTCTTTCGACGTGCTGCAAACAAAATATTCTTGATACATTTGTTTATCAGGATTGTTGAATAAATTTGCATAGGCATGGTGACTCTTAGTCTTTTAGCACAAACATTCTCCTAATACCTGAAATTAAGGAACAAATTTGGTGTACATAGCACAATCTTTCCGTTCTTGACGACATAATTAAATTAAAAGTAGTAAATTTGCTCACCGAATGAAAGCTGCATAATTGGCATAAACACTTTTACGCATTTCCTCAGCTGAAGCCTTCTTCAATTCAACAAGGCAAGAGCACAAGTGCCTTATCTCCTGTCAATCACAATCAAACACAAGACGGCTTTACGTTTTGCCGCATCATGAATCATGGCCGTTGATCCGAGCTTTCATTTTTGGATTAATCTTCAAATGATTATTATTTATTCTGGATTAATGGAGAATGTACTTGCAGACAAACAAATAGAAAATTTTAATTCGTGAGATGTAAAGTGAAGAGAGAGACCTTCTCATTCATGTGCTGGGATTTGGAGGTGACGTAGGCGTCAGGATCAAATTGAGAGCTTTTGAAAGCCTTCAAGCGATCACTAAGCGTTAGATTGCCTTCGAGTTCTGCGGAGTCTCCTATACTTGATGAAAGTGACGTCCTCGGCTGCGCAGTTGTCACCATTGACGTGATAGACATTTTCTACGAGCTGCGTTTCTTCTTCTATTAACAAATTAATTAAAATGGAAAAACAGAGGAAATTGTATGTACTCTGACGAATTAACACCAAATCAATCGAAAAGACCTGTACGTATTAGCCTTAGCCTTAGGAGTGTTTAATATAACTATTACAGATGACAAGAAAGCGAAAGAAGAAATTAACGCAGCTGCTTCAGGCCTTCAGGGACAGATTTGATCGATAATTCATCTGCTTCTTGTTCGATGGCAAGGAGCAACGCGTACGAGTACGACTCGCTTGGTTTGTTTCGTTTTACGTTCTGTTAAGCTCGAATCATCATCGAACACGACATACCTTTCATCATAACACGTGAATGGTTGTTTTAACATATTTTTCCTTCTTTCATGTTTTCATTTTTGTTTTTTAAAAATGCTTTTAATTTTGTCAATACATTCTTAGCCGGGGTCTTTTTACACTCTACAAAAATACTATGAACAATCATATTTAAAAAAATTTTAATTAAAAAAATACTTATAATGTATTTTACACTTAAGGATAATTTAGTATAATTAAACATAAAATTCTTATTTTAGATACCCGTCAAACACACTCATTAATTTATTTATGATTCTTTATTTTAAAATTTAAACCATAAAATTTGCTTCTTCATGCGTATAAAAAAATCATTTGCCTGGATTGGAGATGCTGGGAAAAAAATAAGGGAAAGACCGAACAACATTAATATACAATTAATAACAGGGTGTTCAAAGTAATATTTAGGGTGCAAAATAGAGGTTACGCAGATTTTTTTTCCAAAAAATTATTTTAAATAATGTGACGTTCACCAATTGATTAATGAGATAATACAATTAGTTCACTTAGATATTACAAATAATTATCAACTACTTAATGAATAATGCGTAATTTGAGATGAAATTTAGGAAAAAAAATTTGGGATAGAAAACTCATAACAACTTCTCAATTTATTGCATTATGGTTTTTTTTTTAGTATTTTATTAGACAGTAAAGTCTAAAACGGCGTGTGTAATATTGGAGATATTTTAAGAACTCGCTCTTTTTGTTTTTTTTTTTTAATTAATGTAATATAAAAGGGATATAATTAAAGATGTAATGCTTTATCATTCAAGTAAAACACAGAATTAAGGATAGAAGTACAAATAATATGGACAACTAACATGTATGATATGCAATGATTGATTGAGAAAACAATGCAACTAGTGAAAATAATTATATGGGATTTGCGAATTGTACTGCCTTCTAATTAATTTTTTTTATCACATCATTTTATACATGCGTATGCTAGTACGTATTAAAGTGATTCTAACTCTATCATTTTCAAAACACAATTATTGATTATTTTCCATTCATTAATTCTATAAATTCTAGCAAATAAAACATGGATTACAAGAAAATTGTTGATCACGTACTTTCCTGTTCGCAAAAGCGCAGGAACTTGGCACACTTTGGCCGAATTTATTTCTTTTTTGGTATATTAAATCATATTGCATCCGAAGACCACATTAGACCCCGAGTGATCCTAATTTCTATTTATTAATAAACTGAGATATGTATAGCAGTTAATTTTGGAAAAGAAAAATTAGCATCCCATAGCTTTGTTTGGTTTGAGAAAAGGCTTCTCAACCACAGTGCCGTCATTTCCAGCGAGAGCCCGGTACTTGTCTTTCCTGGTAAAGCCTGTAGACTCATAAGAAAGAGTTGCTGCAATCACTCTTTGTATATAATTTGCCACCTCGTCGCTGGACTTCCCTGAACCGCATGTCAGCTCCGTTGGCAACTTGTTCAAGAAAGTAACCTCATAAGCTGGGCTAGGGTTCATGAAGAAGTAAAATGGGTCCATCCCTTTCCATCCTCTAGCCGTGGTTCCATGAAACATGCTCATGCGATTCACCATTGCCACTGGCACAAGCTCGTCCGTTAATTCAGCAAACAATGCTGAAAATCTCAAAAGGAATGGTTCCCTGCAAGTAGTCCCCTCAGGGCATATAGCTAAGTCACCTTCTTGGAGCAGCTTCTTGATCGTGGACGCATCAGTGGCTCGGTCTCGGCTGAGTCTAACAGTTTTAATGGGTGAGATGATTTCTGAGAGTCGAGAGACGGAGTAGGTTACTGCAGGAATCGGACGGCCAAGAGCGGCTGAGAGGAAAATTGGGTCCAGTAGAGTTCTGTGCGAGCAAACAAAGAGGACCCCAGTTTGACCAGTTGACTTTTTGGCTGGGGGCAGTGGAGTGCCTTTAACTATAACACGAACGCCGAGTGCCCGGAAAGCGTAATAGACCGTCGACATTGGGAGGAGGGCGCCGGCAGCAATGCGCAAGCAAGCCAATAGAAAGCCGATGGGAGTCCAGAGAATAACGAGCAGTGCCATGAGCGGTGTTGGCGTTTGGACGAGCCTTCCGTCGTGGAAAATGATTGGTTTTGGGAGCTCGTCACTTGTTACTGCCTTAACTTCTGGCTCTGATGGAACCAAGTAAGCCTCCTGATGATAATGAATGCGAATTAGATGCAATGCAATCAATTGCTTCAGTAACAGAGCGTATAATAATTAATTAACTAACTGGTAATTAATTACCTTGCACAGAGCCATGAAAGGAATATCAGTTTGGCGATCACCAAGTGCAATCTCTGGTTGTGTCCCAGCGAAAGACTTTAGAAGGGCATCTGCCTTTTTATTGCCTACAAGCACCCCAGGGTCGCATACTAACCCAGTTGCCCTACCTTTATAAATCGCAATCTCGGTGCCCACAACCAAATCGGCTGCCAAACAATCTTTCAAGAATGCTTCTACCATAATCCTGGGATTCGCAGTAAGAACACATCGCTTCCCACACGAAGAAAACACGCGCCACGACTCTGGGTGGAGATCACTTGCGTAAAATTTCGGCAGTACGGCACGTGCCACTGATTCAATATCAGTCACTCGCAGACCAACAAATGATGCAAAGATAAGAACTTGGATTCCAGCTGATTCCGAGACCAAGTAATACAAAAGTCCCGCGATTGGCGAGGCCAAGAGCAAGAACAGCAGCCTCAAAATCCCACCAGCTTCGAAGGCAACTAGGGCAAAGTAAGGGAAAGAGCTACGGCCTCTAAGCAAAGTTCCATCCATGTCAGCAACCACCGTGTGCTTTTCCCGGCCTATCGATGAGCATTTCTCAACACTACTTGGGAATTCATTTACGGCCATGGTCGGTGTGGCTAATATTAGCTATGCCTATGCCTTAATATATTTCTTATACTATTCTTCAGAAAGAAAAATTAATGTGCCTATTTGTTTATTTGAAATAAGTACTAATGTTTATTGTTCTATATATAGAGTTGATATAAGTAATAAGGCCAGACAAAAATGCATGGTGAGCTACGTAACAAAAGAAAGGATTAAGGGACACAATTAATGTTTGGTTTATATATGAATTATGAGAAGAACTATGGGATCGATGTAAGATATATGGCATAACCGAGGGCTTGGGGCTCTTGTTATTAGAGGAAAATTAAAACAATGTTTGGTGTACGCAATTTAGTGGCTTTGTTGACATCGCCCATAGTTTGTCATGTTTGTTTTGTTTTTCTCTCCTAGTCTCATTCTGCACAAGCTTACTTAAAACTGAACATTTTGTTGTTCCAAAAAGGGAGAACGTATATTTTATTGTTGATAGATGTCATACTTATTACTTACATTCCTAGTAGACTTTTAATTATTTGTTTCTTCCCTCCAGTTAAGTGATAATATAATTAATTGTGGAAATAAAGGCAAAACAATTAATCATTCGAAGTGCGATATTCTAAAATTTAAATTACAACATGCACGCTTACAAAAAAAAATAAAAAACTACAACATGCACACTCAATAGGATTAGGGAAAAAAATAAAAAAATGTAAGCGCTCTTTTGATAATTACATAAGACTAATCATCTTTATCTTTTCTTTAATTTTAACACCGAACTACTTAGAAATGTCATAAAATCTTCTAAAGAAGGGTAGAATAGTAAATGAACAGCAAAATTATTAACTTTATATGTTATCTCTTAACGAGAGAAATGAAATAAGTAATTAAAAATATAATAAGAATATAAATATGATTTCTATTAACAATGAACTATGCATTCTCTATTTTAAAATTATGCTGCTTATATACAGTAACTCCTGCTAAGGTGTAATAATCACACCTGCATGCATGCTGTGTGAAACTTGATAGTAGAGATGGCTAAATCTAAATCTGGATCCGGATTGATATTTTTATATCCAGATTAATCAAAAAAAAAAAACGGATCTAGATACGAGTAATATCTGTACGGATTGCGGACGGATATCCTGAACATCCAGATCCGCATAAATTAAAATCTAATAATTTAAAATTCAATAATTTACCTAATATTATGAAATAAACCTAATTATAATTCAAAAATCAACAATTTAATATATAGAATAACATACAACACCATAAAGTCACAAATAAAAATACCACAATAAAAATCAAACATCAAGAATAACATAAATGCAAATCTACAAATAAAGTTATAAAAACACTATAAATCCACATAAAATAATGCGGATCTCAATATATTTCTTAATTTAATTTTAACTTCTATATTTTTTAATTAATCCTATTATACATTTCATTTAATTTATTATTTTTCATTTAATTTAAATTTAATAAATAATTTAATTAAAAAATAATGCAGATCCAGATATCCAGTTTTCTTAATGCATTTGCATTCAAATCCAGACTTACATCGGCACGGATTTTAATTTTAAAAATCTGGATCCATATTTTTTAATGTGATAAATACTAATGAATAATCTAGGCCGAATCCGGATATTACAATAAGAATTGTACGCGAGCTAGCCATTTGTACTTGTTATGCATGATAGAAGAACAAATTTGGCGAAAAGGATACAACAAGGTAAATATGAACAATTTATATTGAAGAATCGAATGATACGACACACCTTGGAGTGGGGAAAAGAAAGGGAGAAAATTGCCAACTAATTAAGCAAAACAATTTTATAATTAACTATAGTCTTTGTCTTATCTCATATGATATGTGGTAATGCTTTTAAGTGATCACTCGGAATTGAATTGACTCGTTTTGCTTGGCATGTGTTTCCAAACAATGATTTATTGATGCCAAATAATGAATAGTAGCCCAGAAATCAGAAGATTATTCATTAGTATATATTTTCATATTGTTGACATTGTCGTTGCTATGATCAAGAAGCAGTACCAAATACGCTTATATATGTATTTTCATTTTTTTTTGTTAGATTTTTACTATACTCACCTCCCTGCAAATTATGAGAGTAGATATACTCATAACAAGTATATACAACAATTTCACCCAAGATTTTTTCATTATGATGAATGGTTTCTGTAATCTCAGATTAGTTTCACATATATTAAGTCAATTAAATTATGTATCAAATTTTATTTGTACAAACTGATGTAATAATTTATTAATATATTATCATTGCCACGTGTTTAATAACATAAAAAGTTTGGTATTTAAAGAAAAAAATGAAAAAAAAAACACCATGGGAATATATTCTAATGTTTCAGACCACCAAAATTTTAGTTTTCAATTAAATATTCTTATAAATAAAATAAAGAGCCACTCCAAGGATTGTACAAACTAATGTTATAAAATATCATTGGTTGATAAATATAAATCATTTGGATCCTACCATCTTTTTAACTCAACTATTAATAATATGTCACATCAATTTATAATATTATTTGTACAAAAATATGTTATGTCCATATTACCCAATCAGAATTTGATCCACAAATTTATACTTAAAAATATGTAAAAAGCCCATTCCCTCCAAGTTTTGATGCAATAGTTTATTTCGTCATTACTTTTCGAATAATAGCTCACTGTTAATTTAATATATAATTCATTAAAGACAAATTAAATTTTTTAATTAAATAAATGCAAACCATTTTAACGTAAAATTCTCAAGAACAATAAAATAACATATGATTTTTTTTGCGTATATTAAAATTTATGGATAAGCTATTGAAACATATATAATACTACAGAATATGCAATATTGTATTTGTGTTCATTAATTCTTTTTTTTTTAAAGGAAATCAACTAAGCTTTAATAATAATAATAATAATAATAATAATAATAATAATAATAATAATAATAATAATAATTTTACAATCAGAGGGTCACTATCCATATTAAAATTAGATATAAACTAAAATATAAAAAGAAACACAAACTCTAATACAATATATTTTATTATGTAGTATTTTAAATATGTGTTTTTATGTAAATAGTGTGTGTGTTTTAAGTCAATGAAAGAGCTTGTGTTTACTTCTAATAAAGTAACAATATTGATTGATTATTTATTTATTTATCTCGTTTATATTAAAGTTATGGACAAACTAAAAGACCAAAAAGTAAATAAAGAACTCACTTATTGCATGTGAAATATTTTTTTTTTGTTCTAGATATACATTTTCACATGTTATTTAGTGATTATTGTTTATTCATTAAGTTATCTTTAAGTATTAAATTGCAAAAAGCTAGATATTATTTAATCGTGTTTGAGAGTTCATTTTCAAATAATTTGTATATCCTTAATTGAAAATCTTATTTTTGCTCTCAATGAACTATACAGTAAACTAACAGTTAGACTATTATATAAAAAGTCGAGATGAAATGAACTGTTATTTAAATAGTAATGTTGAAATAAACTATTGTATCGAATCTTAAGGGTGAAAATGATTTTGCTCCCAAAAATTAATTACTAATTAATCAAACCACCCCTGCACAAATAAATTTTCGTCCATTGTTGTTTATGATAAATTCGACGCTTGAAAACAATATTAATCAATTCAATATGCATTAATATGACACAGCTAATTTCACCCTAATGTAAAAACCATTGTTAATAATAATAATAATAATAATACTTGGTCCGTAAAAAAAATGCAGCGCCAACAATAATGTGGAGCCGGAATAATTTTCGTTTATCACTTCATCATTGAAACTCCCATCAAGAATCTAGACCTGTCGTTCGGCAGTTTTGGTGGGCCCAAAAATGGGATCAACAACAACAAATTACTAGTGTAAACCCACGAAATTTAAAATATGAGTTGTGGATTATTTGAAGGGGAAAATAATGCCCCACCATTTCCGTAACTACAGCATTTTAAGCACAGTTAGGAATTGAGGATAGCAACAGTATCAAAACTTATAATATTAAATTATTTGTTAAATATCTACTGTTATGAATTTAAAATTAAGTTGATTTGGTCCTACCTTCTTATCAAAAAAAAAAAAAAATCAATAATATCTTTACAAATTGTATCAAAGATATCATTTAACATTTATATTTATTTTACATTAATAATTTCCAACAATTTCTTTTACAAAAATTGTAACTTAAAGCTAGGATACTTTAATATTAAACTTAGCCATAATTTTACAAACCGAATCCCAATCATTCGAATTCTTATTATTCTTCCATTTTTAAATCAAAACATTGTCATTTCGATATCATTCTCCATGTTGAGGCGGTGACCTGCTTCACATAAAATTTTTCCAGGCCTTCATATATTCTCATGCGATGTAAGTGACAACGAACTTGCAAATCCTACTCACCCAGTCACGTTCTCGCCAGAAGGGATTATGAAAGTTCGTGGCAACCAAAAAATACAATAGGCTGAGTGGGCAATCATTAGGCATTGCGAAAATTCCAATTGGTGGGCCGGTCCCTTTCAAATTCATTTTTGTAAGTCACACTCTCCCCAGTCCGTTATGCAATTTATCACCCCAAAAAAAAAAAAAGAAAAAAGAAAGTGCGTGATGCAAAACCGGCGCTTTAAAATTCAAAAACTACAGAAAACTGACAACTCCATCGATTAAAAACTCCACCAACCAACAAGCAAGACCGTTTTTGTCCAAGTCCCCGCGCGGGGCCCCTGAATGTAATGCCGTCAATTGTTGGTGCTAAATTTAAATAATAAATTCGTATCGTCTATTTTTCGAACTCGACTAATACAAAACAAAACTACTTATACGTAGTAATATGGAGATTTTAATTATTTTACACTTATTAAATAAATATTATTTAAAATTTAATTAATTTTTTTATAATTAATTATTTTTATAATATATTTTACAATAATTATTTTAAAATCAACAATACTGCTAAATTGGCGTTACGGAGATTGGTGCATAGCGAAGGGTACATTTTTGTGCAAATTCGTAAATATAAAAGATTTTCTAAATCTATAGTCATTCCTAGAACTAGAAGCTTCCGGATAAACAAAAGAAAGAATAATAATAATAATAATAATAATAATAATCAGATGAGAAATGTCAACAAATATAAACGCATGACGGCCAGAGTCGTGAGGAAGGAATTTAAAGTTGACCAGCGACCGCCGTTGTGGAAAGTCGTGACTAATTTTGTTTCCTAAACCCAAATCTCACCCCATAACTCAATTAATTAAATTTGAAGTTTGTTTCATTTTATTAATCACACTGTTAGAATCTTCCATGCAATGCAATATTGCGATGTTGCAATTTGGAAACTAATTAATCAATCACCGACAAACAAGGAAACGTTGCCGTTTTCAACTTTCAAGCATAAACAACTTTTCCTTCCCAAGCGACTATCAGCTACGTCAGTAACGTCACAGCCGAAGATCGAGAAGAGAAATTGTTTTTCATTCAGTATGAGATTTTGCTTTCTTTCGCATTTTAAAGTTTTTGTTCTAATAATTTTATAGAATTTGTTCATAATTAATTCAAAACGTCTTTTCCCCTTTCTCTAAGTTAAGCTAGTGCCTCTTGCTGCGGTCGTGTGATTGTGAGCGCGCCTTGGTTCTGAGTGCTAGCTTCTCAAAATAAACCAAATACAAAGATCAAGGTAGAACTTTGTTTTCTGTTATTTGGTTTTACAATGAAGCGAGCGAAGCTGGAGTCGGTATTGCCACTGAGTCGACTCAGACTGATTCAATTCTTGATGGGTATCCTGTTTCTTTACCTTCTCTTCATGAGCTTTGAAATCCCCTTTGTATTTAAATCCGAGACCGCGTCTGTTGGGTTCTTCACCGACACGTTGCCCAAGCATTTGCTGCTCGAAAGCGAAGCGGAAGAGCTGTACACAGCGAGTCGACCTTCAAAGGACACGTCAGCCTCCACCTATCAGGCATTTTCTCGAGTGCCTGAGAGGCGAATGCACGAGTTCAAGAGAGTCTCCGGTTTGTTCTTCAACGAAAGTGCGTTCGACGACAGCGGAAGTAACAAAGATGAGTTCTCGGTTCTTCACAAGACGGCAAAAGACGCGTGGTCTTTCGGCAAGAAAGTCTGGGATGAGCTCGAATCGGCGGAGACTTTAAGCAAAACCCAAAACGAACCCAACAAGACGAAGTCCGAAGCTTGCCCACATTCGATTTCATTATCCGGGTCGGATTTTGTGAACCGGAGCCATCTCATGGTTTTGCCGTGTGGATTGACACTGGGGTCACATGTTACTGTTGTTGGTAAGCCGCACTGGGCCCACCCGGAGGATGATCCAAAGATTGCTTTGTTGAAGGAAGGGGAGGAGGCTGTGATGGTGTCGCAGTTTATGATGGAGTTGCAAGGCTTAAAGATCGTTGATGGGGAGGAACCACCAAGGATTCTGCATTTTAATCCTAGATTGAAGGGTGATTGGAGCGGGAGGCCTGTGATTGAGATGAACACGTGTTACAGGATGCAGTGGGGTTCTGCTCTTAGGTGTGAAGGTTGGAAGTCTAGAGCTGATGAAGAAACTGGTAAATTGATTTCTCACTAATGCATGTGCTTTTCTTGTTCTTTACTGTTGTTCTTGTTAATTAAGGTGGCTGAATTGAACTGAATGTAGTTTAAGTGAATAGAGGATGTGGTTAAGAAATGGATTAAGCTAGCATTTGCTTGTGTGGATTGTGCGTGTATAAGGCTCCCTGATATCTGTGCTGAATTGTGGTAATATTTAAATTGAAATCAGAATTTATCAAGGGCTTTGGAGAACATGTCCTAATGTAGATGGTCTGGAGCTACAAAGTAGTCTGTGTTTTTTCTTTTTCAGTAATGTCATTGTCTAACTTGTTGTTGGATGCTAGGCGTAGCTAACTTGTTGGATGCTAGGCTTAGCTCAATTTTGATAATTTGGAGGGTTTGTTAAATGATTCTAAGTTTTTCTATTTATTTTCATTAATTATGTTGTGCTCTGTGCAGTTGATGGGAAGGTGAAATGTGAGAAGTGGATACGTGATGACGATGATCACTCAGAGGAATCAAAGGCAGCGTGGTGGTTGAACAGGCTGATAGGGCGAACAAAGAAGGTTACAGTTGAGTGGCCGTACCCATTTTCAGAGGGCAATTTATTTGTTCTTACCATAGCAGCTGGCCTGGAAGGCTACCATATTACTGTTGATGGGAGACATGTTACATCATTTCCCTATCGGACTGTGAGCATTCTCACCATATCTCCTTTTTCTGTGATGAATGTGGGACGTTTTAAAATTGTTAATGTGTGTTTATAGGGATTTGCTCTTGAGGATGCTACTGGGTTGTCTGTGAATGGGAATGTTGATTTGCACTTTGTGTTTGCTGCTTCTCTACCAACTTCACATCCAAGTTTTGCTCCACAAAAGCATCTTGAGATGTTAACTAAGTGGCGTGCGCCACCTCTTCCTGATGGACATGTGGAGCTTTTCATTGGCATCCTTTCTGCTGGCAACCATTTTGCTGAGCGGATGGCTGTTAGGAAGTCGTGGATGCAACACAAGTTAATAACATCTTCGAAAGTAGTGGCTCGGTTTTTTGTTGCACTGGTAAGGGTAGATGCTAGATGCATATCTTGCATCCAAATTGATCTTTTCCATGAATGGTATAAGCTGAAAGCACTTGCATTGTTTTTATTATTTTTTTTCTCAGCATGGAAGAAAGGAAGTAAATTTGGATCTAAAGAAAGAAGCAGAGTATTTTGGTGATATTGTCATAGTTCCTTACATGGATGCCTACGACCTTGTTGTACTCAAGACTGTTGCAATCTGTGAATATGGGGTGAGTGGTGGCACAAGACCAATCTCTCTCTCTCTCTCTCTCTCTCTCTCTTTTTTTTAGGGGGGGGGGGGGGTTACATATAACACCTGGCCACTGTATTTATCACATGTCAACAATTGTAATTTTTCCTTGAGTGATTTTCTTCCTTGCCCTAAGGAAAAAATAAAAGTCATATTTTCCCCAATGTTTATCTTTACATACAGGTTCGTACAGTGGCTGCAAATTACATCATGAAGTGTGACGATGACACATTTATTAGGGTGGATGCGGTAATGAAGGAAGCAAGAAAAGTCCGCGAAGACAAGAGCCTGTATATTGGGAACATTAACTACTACCACAAGCCCCTCCGCCATGGTAAATGGGCAGTGACATACGAGGTACTAATTCTTGTTAAGTTTTGCAAATTTGAGAGGTCCCAGTTTGTTTAATTTACTTTTTCTTGCTCTGTATAGCTTTCATTTTTGTGCATTGACTTGATTTAAGTTTAGTTGCTTCTTCATAAATTAATTTTGATATTCTTTATATTGAATTATTTGATTTTTTTTTTTTTGGTGTATTATCAAATACTCACCAAAAGTTTCTTGACATATCAAATCCCCACCAAGGTTTTCTAAAAGCTACACTTTATTACCTAATTTTTTGGCTGTTATCATTTTACCACCAAAACCTTAACATTGTTAGAAATTGCTGAAGTCACAAGGGTATCTGAAGAATTTTAAGCTGAAGTTGTTTTCCTAGTTATTTTCGGATTTTTATCATTTTCTCTAGACATCCGATTTATAAACCTTTTTATTTTGTTTTCTTTATTTCTGTTCTTAGAATTTTATTCTATTAAAATATTCCCATAATAGAATTTCATATCATTATATTTAATTGGTTTAATTATAATTGAGCTTAATATGGTGAAATTTGTTTGTACATTTGAAAATAATACCAAGAATTAGTTTGTTTATGGGTGCATAAAATATTTGGGGATATTTTAATATAAAAAAGTTTTAATAACTGAAATAAAGAAAATGAAAAAAAAAACTCATAAATTGGATGTCTAGAGAAAAAGATAAAAAACCGTAAAAGAACTAGGAAAATAAAAAATAAATTCAGCATGAAATTCCTTAAATACTCTTGTGACCTAAGCAATTTTTTAATAATATTAAGGTTTTGGTGGTAAAATGATAACAGCCGAAATGACAAAATGTAGTTGCCAAAAAACCTTGGTAGTGAATTGACATTGAGGAAACTTCTGGTGGGGAATCATCCCGAAAAATCTAGAGGGAGCGGTGGGGGAATCATCCCAAAAAATCTAGATTCTCTTTTTTTCTTTCTTTCCCTCTCATGCATTTCTGTCAAGCTGAATATCCGTGCTTTAGATTGACAGAGTAATCTGGTCTCCTTCTCGTGCACAGATAGTACATCTAGTTTGTGTTAAAATGAGGGAATAACTATTGCTATTACATGTTGACCTCTATCTGCTTACAATACTGATTTGATTCTTAGGATTCTCTTCCTGAATTTAAGCTTCAAGGAAAATGCTCTCCTCTTGGTTTTATTATTCACCCAACTATTATTGCCTTTTTAGAATGTAGCATATAAAGCTGTGATAAACACATTTTACGTGTGGAAAGTTGGAATATTTTTGCTGTTAATTTAGATTTTTTCCTTGCCTATAGCTTGTAGAATTGAAAGGAATTCTGCCTTTCAGGAATGTTTCATGCTGCTGTCCTGTTTCTGTCTTGATATTTACTGGAGAATAGAAACAAAAAACGAGTGAATTTTCATCGTGAATGGCAGTTATCAAACTATAATCTCTTTGACTCTGACTTCTAGAATGTTATTTTGCCCATGACATGAACATATGCTTACATCATTCTTTTCTGCTGCATTCCAGGAGTGGCCAGAGGAAGATTATCCACCATACGCTAATGGTCCAGGATACATTGTGTCTTCTGACATCGCACAGTTTATAGTAGCTGACTTTGAAAAACACAAGTTGAGAGTAAGTCATTGATCAACTTATGGTGATAATTAATATGTGCCTTTTCTTTCTGTGCATTATTTTTGAAGCAGTCGTCTGTGTAGGATTCTTGATTCATTTAATCAAATGTGTCTGTACAGTTGTTCAAGATGGAAGATGTGAGCATGGGAATGTGGGTGGAAAAGTTCAACAGTTCAAAACCAGTGGAGTATGTACATAGCTTGAAGTTTTGCCAGTTTGGGTGCATTGAAGATTATTACACTGCTCATTACCAGTCTCCAAGACAGATGATGTGTATGTGGGACAAATTGCAAAATCAAGGAAAGCCGCAGTGCTGCAACATGAGATGATAATGAAGATATTATCCAGTTTCAATCATGTTAAACTCAAGAAAGTACAGAGAAACAATTTTGCAGTCAATAGTATATCTCTGTATATATTTAGTGGGCTGTTCAAGCTAGTTTTACCGGGCTGCTATGCCCTCTTTTGGTATTCATTTCATATTTTGACAATTTTGCTATGTGATTCTCTTCGCCCGCGTAGTTACTCAAATGGCTTCATAATGCCGAAAGAACAGGGCTGCCAGAGGGATGTAGGTTAGATTAATTATAGAGAACATGTGGACTGTAATCAAAAGAGCAGTGAAGCACAGGAGTAAGATGTATTTACCCAGATGAATTGGACTTTTATACAAGATACATTTCTAGATGACTCGTTGGATTGCAATCGGAAAGAATGACGGCAGAATGATTAATGAAACCAGTAATTTTATTTCAGTCGTCTCTTTCTGTGATAATGCAATCACAAATTTGTGCTTGTTCGTGAGACAGACAGTGCCCTACTTCTCCGGGTCAGGGGTTCCACCATCACTAGTTCTGGTCTCCAAGACGTTACTTTTGCATACCATTTCTTGAATCAAAATCCTAAATTAATTTACAGCTCGTTTGATCCACTTGGGGTTATTGTGCTGACCTCTTTGATTTGTCTTTTCTAGCAGCTCTAACCTGAGCATCAACAGCAGTATATTTTTAGCGACGGTCACTATCCGTAACCACTACTTCCAAGTTTCTCATGTCAATTTTGAGTAAGATTCTGGGATAAATGTAGAGTCCGCTGCATCGAAGTGCGGGTGGGTATATTTGAAGATAAGAGAATAAAACTCAAGGCATACATAAAGCGTTTTATTCTATGTTCCTCGCCGAGGAAAGTAGGAATAAAGATGCAACCTTTTAAGTAGGAACTGTATGAAAGAACAAATAATTCTTTCTCAGTGGACATGGCGAAGGAACCCAATTCCTTGATCCCATTTCTATTACTTTTATTATTTTCCCACGAAGACGGAGGCTATAAAGGCCTTCTTCAGAAGATGGGCCCTAAAATAAACAAAAAACTTTGGAACATTTTAATACAGTTCTTCCATTGTGTGATTTTACATTTGCCGTCTGTCGCAAACTAAAATCTACAACAAGAACAAAACCAAAACCAAAGCCAACGGATAGGTCAACCATGTCACTGCAAGATCAAATTGATGCACAAAAGTTACAACATTAACAATCAAACCATGGAATAGAATGAATGAGGTAAATACCTGACCCCCATGGGAGAGCATTATTGAAAGCTGCTTCAAAGTAGCAATCTGTTGTTGTGTTGACTCCACTAGGACAGTTACAAATAAAGGAATTGTAAGCTACAGCTGAATATCCACAAGCTCCATTGCTCTTCTCACAGTTGGCACAGGAGCCTGGATAGTCGTTATACACATTAAACTTGTATTTAAGCGCTATCCCATACTTCCAATATTCAGGATTATAATCCTCCCCACTGAAGCTATAGAACGCAGAGTACGAGGAGCATTGCAACCTCTGCAAATCCATTTCAAACGATGGCCCTAGATCCACTGGAGTATAAACACAGCACGTAGAAATTGGGAGGTTCAACATACTAATTGCTCTGCATGAATACAAAAAGCTGCATATGGATGCGCCTTTTTTGTCACACAAAGGGACTGCACTGGTGTTGGTGTTGTAAGCATTATTGTTTGATTTATAAATAGGCGACGATTCGAGTGAACAGTCGAGTAGGGTGAAGACATTATCGTCGTGAAAAGAGAAGGGGCCGTCCCAGTCAAGGCCAAAGCCTTTGCTTGGTTGAGTGCATGCACATGTCGACATGGAAGCATCTGTAATGTATACCACTTGATTTGAATAGTCTATGTTGGTGACAGGATAGCAACCGGTGTGTGTGGTGAAGGTGAGCTTTTGGTCGTTGCATGTTATGTACTTTTGGAAACGGGCATCTCCACAGCCGGGGCCGGAGCCAAATGGGTATTTGAGGGGTATCTCGCCGCAGGTTCTTTGGCAAGTTTGAGAAGACACTAAAAGGGGAACAGAGATTGAAGAGATGCAGAGGAAGAGAGTTATACAATAATGTTTTGGCTTCATGTTGTGGATATGGAGAGGGCGAGAGAGAATCGGGATGTGAAGAGAGATTGATGATCAGTAGTGCGTGTGTACTACACTGCCACTTTTGTGTGTGTGTGTGTGTGTGTGTATATTTTATACTGTGAAAGAAGAGAGCTAGGCTTGTGGTTTAAGATGAAAGGAAATTAACTAGAAATTAAGCAGGAGTAAGTGGGGAAGTAATATTGTAGAAAGAAAGAAAATAGAAGTGAATGGAGAAAATTTTTCTCTATTAATAGTATCAGTTATTTATTTAGAAAAAAATTATATACACTCTATTAACAAACCCAACTCATTCTTATTTAGGTAAATTTTTTGATCAACTTTGTTATTAATTCAAATTTTATGGATATTGATCAAAATATTTAACTTTTGTTTGTTATTGTGTGGAGTCGAAGTTAGTCTCCCTCATTACCATTTTTTTTCTTTTAATGTAGGAGGTTGGGCAAAGATTTCTAAGATTCAGGTGTCTAACCAACTAAAATTAATTAAAAATCATCTAACTAAATTCTTTAATTTGATGATAAATATAATGATAGAACTATAATCATTTTATACAAATTAATGTCTCTTAAAGAGATTAATTGTATAATATCATTTTTTCAGTATCTACGTATGTATGATCAGTTTATGCAAATTACTCATAATTTTATTTCGTACACTTTGATAAAAAGATTTATTTGGGTGAATCAGAACATATTGTCTCCTCTCTTCTTTTCTTCTCCCCTGTTTTCCTCCGTACCAAACAAGTGTTATAAGGGATTGAATTTATTGCTTTCGGTGTTGAGGTGGCTACTTTTTTTGTTTGATGCTTTAAATTTCTCTATTATTAGATGCCTTGTTTTCGTCTTTTTTTTTTTTTTTTTTGGGTAGCTTCTGAAGCATATGACTTCCGTACTAAAATAATAATAATAATAATTAAAAAAAAATTCATTCGGTGATCCAAAAAGTTATGAAAAGGTAGAGGAATTAATTCCGGTTTTTCAGTTTCGTTCCTTAATTCGTGTACAATTAAAAAGATCAAATCTATTTATTTCTAATTAATAAGAAAAAATAGGATCAGGATCCTTTCCTGATCTGAGCATCATCTGAGTAAATTTTATTGATAGGTAATAAATTAAAAAGAAAAAATAATTAAATTCTAACCATATACTATTATTAAAATACAGATGACAAAAAATCTGTAAAAAATCATACATGCTCAGATCAGGAGAGAATCCCAATTTAATAATAATAATAACAAGAAACAAAACAGTCCCTTGTAAGTTCTAAGACGCTACTCTTGCTAAGATCAATTAAAACTTTTAGTATGCGAATTGAATGCCCAAAATAGCTCAAATCTCAAAATCCAACTTGCAAACAGACACACACACACACACTCTCTCTCGCTCTCTCTCACCGCCTTGAAGAAACAAATAAGGTTAATAATGTCTTTAAAATGGACTTGTTTATTATATTGTATTCGAAATGAACATATGATAGTGATACACGTCTACTCCTCCACCCTGGAAACAAGGGTAGCCATTGAAGGTTCATCATTTGAGCGATAATGAGGCCCTCAGGAAAGGCAAAAGAGAGTTGGATCATATAAGATCAAAGTGCATATATCTGTATACAATGCATGCGCTTTTCCGGGTCTTCTTAATTTTAAGAGAATCAATTCATATTCTATCAACATTTCAGCAAATTTAAAAGAAGCTGGGATTCATGTGGTGGTTTAGCAGGGGCCGGCTGTGTGTTTAGTTAAAGTACAGCTGGGAGGCATCTTGCATTACCATCAATAGAAAATATAATCTTTTCTTGTAGTGGAGACAATCTTTCCAAGTAAAATTCACTAGTGATTCGTATTTTTTTGCCGTTGTAGGGCAGCTCTATGCGGCTGCTGTTAGCTCCTTTTTCTACTTTACTTTGCTTCGAAACGGTTTCAGCCCGAACCATTCACAGAAAATGGTTTTCAAGAGCGGGAACCAATACTGAAGGACCCCTTAATTGTTAAGTGGATTGTTAATTCAAGGAATCACACTTTTAACACTAATTTTTCTTTTTCTTTTTCTTTTTTCACACACACTAACAAGCACTCCAACTGATAGCAATGGGAAACGAGCAATTCCCTCGGGCCCTCAATAAGTTTTCGAAAATAAAAAATATTAATATTAAATATTAGTGCCTTCTGTCCGTATTCCGGCTGGTGGAAGCCCATGATAGATACGATAGTCCATGATCCAAAACCCATGGGCCGAGACTCGATTACCCATTGATAGGTCAAAATGGGCTGATATTGAAGTTGGGTCGAGCTGAAATCACAGGGACACCGTACGCGTGGTACGCATTAAGCAATTAACACCACGACGATATTATTTTTCAGAGACAATTTATCAAACAGTTGAGTTGAGACTTGAGGAAGAGGTTTCAGCTTGATTTTGTGTAAGTTGGCATCACTGTCGCGCATCAGTTTGTTCTAAGGTAGAAGAAGTAAAAGAAGGGACCTCCAACCACAATCTAGCTAAAGGTGCGATTATTTTTTGTCAAACGTCAATGGGTTGTTTTTCTGTTTTCTCTTATCTAATTCTGGCATATTAAGTTTGGTTTCCGTTTAAAAATAATAAACTGGTAGTGAAAAATGAAAAATTTGGTTTCTCTATTGATTTAGACTTGGAATAAATAGCAGAAAGATTGTTTCGCTTGCGATGATAATGCGTGTCCATTTTCCTTTTGTAAAGTGAAATGCATGGTGTAGATGCTTAAGTCTCTTTCTCTACTTTTTGACAAATTGACTCTGAGAAATAATAGTGGAGTGGTAGGTTTTTGATAAAAAGCTTGTAAGGAAGTTTTTAATTGCTTTTCATATGTAATAAGAGTGATCATGATCCTAAAGAGATCACGAGATTCTCCATACAAAACCACGAAAACTTAATGAAAGGTTGATGTTCTATTTCTCGTTTTTGGAACCAAACTTGAAGATGAAACTTTGATTCCCATAGAACTTTTGTGACCTTTGTAAATCATAATTCTTTTAATGCTTTGATAATTTTTCTAGAATGTATTGAATAATTTTATGAACTGAAACATTTTGATCTCTTACTGGTGGATTGAAATGTAGCAGGCATATCTTGTGTTAACATTAGGTTATTTCGATGAAACAGGAAATGAAAATAAGATGGAGAGGCAGTTAACTCATCCATTATGTCTGCATTGTCAAGATATTAGCTATTGCCTTTTTCGCACTTGCAGATTTGGGATATGACACAATCAGTACTACTTCACAGGTGATGGAGTGATGGATAAGTCTTTTTCCTTCAGCTCTTCCACATGGAGGGGAGCCACTGCATCTCCGAGTACAGGGTCTCACAATCTCTTATGATGGATTTCTCTCACAAACATGAAGAGGTGTACCATCTTAACATTTTACCATTGTTTAAAACCAAATTCTTATCATCCCAAAGTGGGTATTTTTCCCCATTGTTTGCAGTTCTTCTTCTTCAGAGGATATATGAGCCAAAGACCATTTGTCTTGGGTTCAACAAATACCAGGCCTTTCCCTGATTATTCTCCAAAGAGACCCACCATTAGAGACTCGGAACTCGTCCATCAAATTTCAACTGCAATAAAGTTACGCTGCTCTGAGTCTCTCCGACACACTTTGAAGCCATTTGAGTCCAAATTCAGGCCAGACCATCTAATTTGGGTTCTTATGAACATTAGGGGTGACTACAGGCTGGTTTTGGATTTCTTTGACTGGGCATGCTTGCGCAGGGAGCCAAATCTGGAAGCCCTTTGTATTGTAGTTCAAATCTCTGTCGCTGCAAAAGATCTAAAAATGGCTCATGGGCTTATTCGTGACTTCTGGGCAAAACCAAATTTGGATGCCAGCATTTCATTTACTCATTTTGTTGAGAGGTTAATTTACACTTACAAGTATTGGGGTTCAGATCCCCATGTATTTGACATTTTCTTCCAGGTTCTTGTTGAAGCTAGAATGCTCAATGAAGCCAGAAAACTTTTTGAAAAATTGTTGAACTATGGGTTGGTTATCTCCGTTGATTCTTGTAACTTATATCTTAGTCGTCTATCAAACACCTGTGATGGGCTTCGAATAATAGTGAAGAGTTTTACTGAATTTCCTGAACTGGGCATCTGTTGGAATACTGCATCTTACAATATTATGATTCACTGCCTTTGCCGTTTAGGAAAAGTAAAAGAAGCACATCTTTTACTCCTTCAAATGGAGTTGCGGGGCTGTTCTCCTGATGTTGTAAGTTTTAGTACTATAATCAATGGTTATTGTCATCTTGGGGAACTACAAAGGGTTTTGAAGCTCATAGAAGAGATGCAAATGAAAGGATTGAAACCAAACCCGTATACATACAATAGCATAGTTCTTCTTCTTTGTAAGACTAGTAAAGTTGTGGAAGCTGAGACTATCTTGAGAGAGATGATGAGCCAGGGGATAGTTCCTGATAATGTGATATACACGACTCTCATTGATGGGTTTTGTAAGCTGGGGAATGTTGCAGCTGCCTATAAGTTGATTGATGAAATGCAGGGTCTTAATATTATTCCTGATTTGCTAACGTATACTGCTATTATCTGTGGGTTTTGTCTAACTGGAAAGATGATGGAAGCCGAAAAACTCTTCCATGAAATGCTTGGTAGAGGGTTGGAACCAGATGAAGTTGTGTGTACAGCACTTATTGATGGTTATTGCAAGGCAGGTGAGATTAAAAAGGCATTTTCTCTACACAACAATATGGTTCAGATGAGGCTTACCCCAAATGTTGTCACATACACTGCTCTGGCTGATGGACTTTGTAAAAGTGGGGAGATAGAAACTGCAAATGAGCTTCTTCATGAGATGTGCGGAAAGGGCCTTCAGCTTAACATTTACACTTACAACTCAATTGTTAATGGTCTTTGTAAAGCAGGAGATATTCTGCAAGCTGTAAAACTAATGGAAGATATGAAGGTGGCAGGGATTCATCCTGATATTTTTACTTATACCACCCTAATGGATGCTTATTGTAAATCTGGGGAGATGGCTAAGGCTCATGAACTTCTGAAGGATATGCTGGATAAAGGGCTTCAACCCTCAGTTGTCACATTTAATGTGCTTATGAATGGGTTTTGTATGTCAGGAATGATTGAAGATGGTGAGAGGCTTCTAAAATGGATGTTAGAGAAGGGTCTAAAGCCCAATGCTGCCACCTATAATCCTCTGATAAAACAGCACTGCCTTAGAAATGATATGCGTGCCACAGCTGCAATTTATAAGGGCATGTGTGCTCAAGGAATCACAACCGATGGTAACACCTATAATATTTTACTAAAAGGGCATTGTAAAGCAAGGAATATGAAAGAAGCATGGTTTTTATATAAAGAAATGGTCCAGAAGGGATTTAATCTCACAACTTCTTCCTACAATGCTTTAATCAAGGGCTTCCTCAAAAGGAAGAAATATTTGGAGGCTAGGGAACTATTTGAAGAAATGAGAAGAGGGGGTCTGGTTGCTGATAGAGAAATTTACTACTTTTTTGTTGATATCAATTTTGAAGAAGGGAACACAGAAACCACTCTTGAGCTTTGTGATGCAGCAATAGAGTGGTATCTAGTGGGAAAGGCAACAGATGAGAACAAATAGCTGGGATATTTCCTCCATGATGAGGATTACAGTGGAGATTTTGTGTCTTGTGAATTCGTAAAGGCTTCTGGTTGTTGGATACTAACGCATTTGCAACATCTTCTCAGAATTATGGTAATGTTTCTTTTTATCTTCTATTATTTGCAATGGGTTTATCAATTGTTTTGTAGAGAATTTATGATGTGCAAGTTATCTTTGCGTGGGAGCTTTCTGAATATTGTGGTTAATTTGTGAACTTTGAGGATGTGATTCCTATGATTGTCTTGAGCAACTACTGGATTCATAAGAGGAATAATTTGTTTTTACAAATGCATGGCCCAGAAGACCAAAACCTGCACTTGAGTTGACTCAAGCCTCATATGCTGGGAAATGGGAAATGGATCCCCGAAGTCAAGTTTGACTAACAATGCACAGATGCATGGATAAACATCAGCCAGGTGATGCATCTGAAAGTGTACAAAAAAAACTGTATCTATTGCTTGGTTGTTTCTATGGTTATTAATGCTTACAACTATCAGGTGACCAACACGGAAGTGACACTCAGCTGTCGGCATTTGTGGATGCTTTGCTGGACATATGAGGCTGACAGAACTAGCTGCTTAGCGGTTTCTTTTTTGGTTTCCTAGTATGCTCATCACCGTCAAAGGTAAAGACACAGATACGTCATATATTAAGAATATTTGCAGCTATTGAAAAAGAATTTGAAATCGTTTCTAAATTTTCAACCTAGGTGTCAAATTTTCTGGTAAAGTTGGAAGAGCTTAGTGCCAAGCAAGATGAAGATACAATAATTGGCACACTTGCAACAAAATTTCAGGTAGATGCCTTGCAAAAGCAATTTTGGGTTACTGCTGAAGTAAAATTGCTGTAGAGCCATATCAAGAATGAATATTGTATCAAAAGTTGATTTGGACCAGACAGGAACGTGATTTGATGTAAACGATTCCATTGACAGTGCAAACCACCTTAGAAAAACAATTACCCATTTTTTTCTTTTCTGAAGCGCATCAAATATCAGATTAGCATCGGGGGGTTTTTGACTTTGTTATAGAGGTGTTACCTGAGTTTCATCTCAATCACAAATATGTTACAGAAAGTACATTTCGAATGCCAGTTTTCATTTATTTTGGAAGAATTCAAACTAGTTGCTATCTTAGCTGCGTCCTGGAAAGATCGAGAAAAGGGGGAATTTGATGTGGACTCATTTTGGCATGCATCGCAGAATCGTTTGCAAAAGCTACTTTGTAGCTTATTTGAAAGAACTGATTTTATTGACGCAGTGGGGTTTCATAGAACTGGAACTGGCCGAGGCCCTGATTCAACCTTAAATTGTTGTGCTGAGAACTGATCGCGTGCCTGCAAATAATGAACTGATCCCGATTCATCTCTCGGTAAAAAATACAGAAAAAATGTGTGGATTCTGAGAACAACAATCTACGTACTATTCGACGGTCATAACACTCAATAATCCTGTGAGGCAAATATCCCAACTTACATTGATAACAAAAAATATGAAACACTTTTATCAACAGCAATATGAAAGATGGCCTCATAAAGCATAAATATCTATTAGCATGAGATTCAATTGTTGCTACCCTTATTTAAGTGCAGAATTTCTTATTGTATGAATAAATCAGCAGTATTTTCAGTGCTACGGCAAGTCAACAAGGTTTCACCGAGCAGAGGATTAACTTCATAAGAGAAGCACAGACAGGATCAGAGACGTGCATGGCTTGATACTGTTGATGCAGCTGCAGATCTTTGGCAGTCACAACAGCCACTCTCATTATAACTAGAGCAAAAGGCTAAAGGCTTCTTCGGGGTGAAAGGTCGCTCTATACCACGGAAAATAAACACTGTAATCTAAAAGCATAAACAAGTAAAGACGAAGATAAAGAAAAGAAGCTTAATTAAGTCTGTGCTCAAAAGCAGTAGGCAATTGCAAAACAAATGGAAAATAGAAAGACAAACCATTCATCTTCCCTAAAGATGTAAGAACTAACAAGAAGGTGGCAACAAGCCAACAATAACAACAGCAAAGATGAGATTGAATATCGTATTCAATCTATTTTCATTCAAAGTACGATTGCCTTTGCTAGATGTATAAGATCATATCGAAACAAAAATACTTGTCACCATCTGCGAAGCATGATCTGTAACATTTTTAAGTAAATGTGATTGATTCTGAATAGCTGTGTAGACTGAGCCAAATAACTTCTATCAACTGACGCTGATAGAATCGATACCCAAATTGTACAAAAGTTGAGTTCACTCACTGGGATTGCTGTCATTGCGTGATAAGATGACACCAAAATACATTACTCACGTTAGATTTCCTAATGATTTGTAAGCTTGACAAAAGCAGTTAGCAACGCTAATAAACGTTCAGGCCGTAAATCATAAAATCATAAATCAAGGAGTGCATATAGACAAAGTGTAATATTGTCGAAGATTCACACAGAATAACAAGCACCAGCGGTCTAGCGGTAGAATAGTAGCCTGACAATGTATGGACCCGGGTTTGAGTCCCTGCCGGTGCATTTTCTTACCCATTTTTATTCGTTTTACAACACGTATTAGAGGCAAGCTTTCTGATCATTAAAAAATGTTGTTTTACTAATGGGTTGAGTGGCAGTAACCAAAACATTATAACAAGAAAATTGTCAATCTCTCATTGGATAAAGGATACCAATCAGCGTAAAAGAAACGACGGGCAAGATTTTTTGAAAGCAAGAAACAGATAAGAATTAATACTTCTAAATGAGTCACTTGAGAGCCAGCATTAACGACACAGAGTCTTTTGCTGTCTAATCCCAAGAGACAGACAAGGATCATCAAACATTGATGCGAGTGCGATCTTCGTGATGAGAGTATGACAATAAGAAGCCAAAAATTGATGCTTTGTTTCGGAAACAACAGGCGTTGTGTGACTGACAAAGACCGCATTATAGCCGACACACGTTTGAGTGTCATCCACACTCTCATCATTCCCGCATTTGATTCAACTTTTTACACCAAACAGCATTTTTTACACCAAACAGCATTCAGTCCCTTCAATTTTTTTTCAAAAATTATATATATGGGTATAATTTGATAAACGATTTCATATACATCCTCATCTGAACACCGTAATATTTTGTTCATCAATAGGCGCTATCGTTAACGGAATTATTTGCATTTGCAATTGCAATATTCATCTTTCAAAGTTACATGGCATTGCAACGTCTATTCACTTTTTTTTTTCTCCTTTTTCCCCGAAAAACAATATTTTTCTCATTAGACAGTCACAGCCCAAGAATGTAAGGCTAAGATGAATAAATATATAACATTAACAAGTAAGAAATAAAATTTTTAAATAAAAATATTTTAATAATTTATGTAAGAAAATTAAACTTAAAAAAGGACCCATAGTTATAAAGACCAACACAAAACTTATTCAAATGTTCAGTGATATTCAATTAAATCTTTTAACTTAAAAATAATTCTTTAAAATATTCTTTATTTATGCTTTTTTTTTTAATATAACTTATTTAAATAGAATTTTTAGTGTCCGTTTGGTACGACATATTTAATGATCATAAGTGTTTATTTAATATCATAAGCTCTTATAATAATTTTTATTGTTGCTTAGTTTTTTTTTTAGTAAAATTTTTAAAACTTAAATAAACTATTTTGTTACTACTAACAAAAGTTTAAATTTAAGTTTATGAGAATAGTGGTTGAATTTTTTTTAAATATTAAAATATTTAAAACATCCCTTATTTATTTGATAATTTTTTTTATTCTTTTCATAACACAAAATTTTAAAAAATTTATCTATTAAAATAATATCATAAATTTTTAATAAAAATTTTTATTAACAACTAAATAATTAAATTTTTTTACAATAAAAAACTTTAATTAAATAAGTATTATTTGAAAAGCTGCATCAAACACGGAGGCTTACTAGTAAAACACAAGAGCTATTTTTTTGACAACGTGCAGTTCGGTCTGAACCCAATAAATAGATGTACTCAAGTGAAAAAGATTTAAAATACTGCGATTGTTTGTGAGTTAAATGGAAACCCCGTGATATTATCTCATTTCGAAGTGGCCACCGACTAGTGTTGCATTTAGAAAGAGCGAGGGAGAGGCAAGAACTCTGAGAGAAAAATGGAAGGAGTGAAATTAGAGAGATGGGGTTACGAAGTCAAGACCTTTTCTGATTCTTGCATCTCTGCCATCAACGCCTACTATCACCAGGTATCTTTCCTTCTTTCTTTTTGAAAAAAATAAAAATTTACTGGGTATCCGAAACTTGATTCATATGAGTAATTAAGGATTGTTTTACAATTAATGAATGAAGGTGCTTAGTTATGGGAGAGAGAGGCGTGTGATATTAGAAGCGGCTGAGCATGACAAAGATTGCGTTTTGGCTAACATTCTGGCTGCTCATTTCCTGTCATCCAGTGATTCTTTTAAAGCTTCTTTGCACATTCAGGCAGCTAAGTCTTGTCTGGTAAGTTTTTGTGTATTTTATTATTTTTTTTTCATGGGTTCATTTTGGGAAAACTTCCAAAATTAACATGAAAAGATTAATCAATGAAGATAGAATTTTGGTTGGTTGGAATAGGATGAAGCTACCGCGTACGAGAAGGCAGTTTTTTATGCTGTCTGTTATTTGATTTCTGATGACAGAGACGACGAAGTGGCCGTTGAGTTACACTCTAAGGTGGGAGATTTTTTAATTAAGTTTCTTACTAAGACTTGAAACCATATTTTGTTGAGTCACACTCTAAGGTGGGAAAGTGTTTAATTCAGTTTCTTATTAAGACTTAAAATCATATTTTCTTTCGGATTCATTAGTTCATCGTTCATCTTAAATGCCTGGGCTGAAATACATTACCAAGACAGTTCAATACTTAGACTAAACATTCCCTTTATCTTAATCTAATGTATTTACTATGAATTTTGGCCTGTCATGCTGTTTGTTGATTGTCTCTCATGTTGAGGTTGCACTGGACCACATTTAAATGTAATTCTAGAAACTAGTTGAATTTTAATTTAATTTCCTTGTATCTACAAGTAACTTTGCAGCTTGTATTTCTCTGTTACAAGCCCATGCTGCAATTTTTTTTTTCCTCAAAACATCCATCTGATTAGTTCTTGTGACCATAACGTTTCCAAACTATTATGTTTCTGGAATTAAAAACTATTGTGCTTCCGTATCAACAAAGTGACCTATAAACTTCAAATAATATGGAGCATGACTGTTCTTGAAGGCTTATAAATTTGATGGCTATATCTGGTGTTAAGGTTCTATTTATTTTATATCTGAATTGCGAATATTACATGTGTTGGGGAAACATTTCAGTTAATCTTGAATATCCGTCTTTATTTTCCTTTCAGTTTAGCTCTTAGCATTTATACAAGTTCTGTTAATTGCATATGACATTTGTTTCTTTTCCAGCTACTGAAAGAGTTTCCAAGAGATCTGCTTTCTCTGAAAAGGACCCAAATACTCTGCTTCTACATGGGTCGCCCTGATCTGTGTTTTGATGTTATTCATCAGGTTTGATGTCATCCATTCAATGAATTGTCACTCATGGTTCTTTAAATGAATTGGAAAACTTCTGGCATGCTTATTTTGTGCAAGTACTGGTTAAGGAACAGAGGCACAGTGATTTGACATTTTACATACGTGTAGCCCAGAAATTTCAGTTATTCATGAGAATGACCTTCAGTGGTGCTGTCTCGCCTGGGTGCTATAATGATTTGAAAATTTTATAGGTTCTGCCCTATAATCAAGAAGAAGACTTCATATTTGGCATTCTTGCGTTTTCGTTGCTAGAGCTTGGACGAATGACAGATGCTGAGGAAGCTGCTAAAAGGGGACTTAAAATCAACAAGCAAGACTTCTGGTCTCAACATGCTGTGAGTTGCAGCTATTCTGGTCTGCTTTAAGAAATATTATCCAACTTTTTTCTATAATTGATGTAATTATTTGTAAATTTTGTTTCTCTATATATCTAGATTTTGAATCCATCATCCTTCTTCTCATTAGAATGTTTGAAGTTGGTATTAGTTATCTTAGTATTCCTGGTCATGTCAGTTTGAAAATAAACGTGGAAAGAGCATGAATGCACTCAAATTTAATTATGGACCTAGCCTAGTTGTATATTGCAAATCACAATTTTTTGTCAAAAGAATCTAATTTCAGCATACCCTGAACTTTTTCATCTATACCCCTTGAACTCAAGGGATATTCTTAGCGTCTGGATCTTCATGCAGCTGTGCCATGTCCTCCAGCATGAGTGCTGTTTCAGAGAAGCAGTACAGTTCATGGAAGAATGCTCGTCCACATGGAGTTCTTGTTCATCATTCATGTATGCATGTTAAGCTTTTCAAGTGGTTTCCAATTTCATTTTCTTTTCTTTTATTATGTTTTAGATGAGCATGACTTTAAATGTCCAGGTATACACACAATTGGTGGCATGTGGCGCTTTGTTACTTGGAAGGTCATTCTCCAATGAGAAAAGTCCTGGAGATTTACGATAATCATATCTGGAAGGAGTTAGAAAAGCCTGATGCCGTGCATCCAGAGGTGTGCCATTTTGTAAACTTCTCAGATGACTGGATTTTTTTTTTCTGTTGCATGTCTTAAGTTCTCTTGCATGTAGGTGTACCTGAATGCTCTGGGCTTGTTGTTGCGAGTTTATGTACGGGGTGAACTTGACGTCTTTGGTGACCGCCTAAAGGTCTTAGCAGACTGTGTTACAGATCAGGTGAGCGTAGCATCCATATTCTCTCTCCTCAAAAAGTTCAGTTAAGCTGTTTTCGGTAAGAATTTGAAATCATTTCAGTCACAGATCTTGTAGGATGCTGTTTTTAGAACATATGTTTTGGATTTGTTTCTGTCTATATTAGTAGAGTAGAAATCTACATGTTCTTTTTTATGTATTAATGGAGAAAGGCAGGTGTTTCTTTCGAGAAATTGTTGTGTTCAGACCTCTACTATTGTCTGTTTTCCTGCATCGTTAGATCATTATGGAACCTTATTTTTAAATGTATGCGAGTTTCAGATTTCATTTGCTTTGGGAAGTAGGTAATGACAGCTTGAATGCAACACACATTCTGAGAAACAGTGTGAAGGCATGAATATTAATGCATGTTACATTGTTAGTTTGCATTTAAAATCAAGGTACATGTAGCTTGATTCACATTTTTAATGTGGCTTCAAAGTGTGTGAAATTCTCTGTTTTCAGTTAGTGTATGATTTGCTGGATTTCGCCTAGTCAAGAAGTTTGCAGACCTGGTAACATTTATTGTCAGGTTGTTATGTTGTCCGCCTACTTGTGTGTTGATTTTTTCTTGTTACAGTTGCCTCCTTATATAGACCAAAGAATTTGGAAAATTGAAGCTTTTTATGTCTGTTCATGTCGATGAAAATTCATATGGTACTGACATGTGAAACAATATTCATATAACTTTCAACAGTGTGCTAGATTTCTATAATTTGAAGGCACTTACGTCCTATGTGGACCTGTTGAAGTGATGTTTATCACATGTTTTCAGAAAATTAATCATCTGTATATGCCTTTTCCCATGGTTTGCACTTTCTCACTGTTTTGGGTTATCTATGTGTGCATGACGATATTCAGACCAACTGGTATTTAGAATGCCATCTTGATTTGTTGATATTATGGGCATTAGCGAATACTGGAGAAGTTTCTAAAGCGGAAGATCTACTTAAGGGCCTGAAGTCAAGGTTTGAAGAATTTTATTCTCTTGCATATTTCTAGGGGATGGCATTTAGTTCATTGCAATTATTTTTCTTTGTTAGACACTCCAAGATGATCAAGAAGAAGCAGCAACTTATGCAGACAGGAGTACAGGTTTGTTCTGATATCTGCTTTATTTGCCATTTATCATGAGCATGTCTTACCAATTCAATGATATATTTTCCTGTTTATAAAGCCACCTTGAGAGACACGTTGGTCAGTAGATACTTGTTTCTCTTTACATGGGGTAGACCGTTCACCTTACTGGTGAAGCAACTAGGACTATTGTTGTTAATGTTTATGCTGCAAAATATCCACAGGCTCTGTATTTAAACTCTCACAATATCATGCCACTCTCATTTTGAGTATTGCCAATGTTTGTGCTTTAAATTTTCCTGTGCCGCATTTGCATTTTGCTTTGTCCTTGTAAAGGTGAATTCTTTACTTGAAAAATCTGTGCATCAGCTTATCTTATTTTGTTGTCATTTTCAGCTTGCAGAAGCTCTCTATGCGTACGGAAGGGGTAATGACGAGAAAGCATTGGAATTGCTTGGTCCAGATTTTGATGCCAATACTTGCAAGGTAATGATGATGAGCAATAACTAGTCTTTGTATTCTGGCTGCATTTTCGAAGTTTTGAGACAGAAAAATATGACTTTTGACTTCTTAATGCCAGATGATAGGGGCATCTGATGAGCAGTTAGATGTATTCAATGAGGTTTGGTACAGTATGTTACTGAATACTGGACGAGCTGCCAAGGGTATGATTCATAAACATGGAATTCTATCTTCGCAGCTGTTCGTTTTCTGATTTTCGTTTGAACTGCAGCAATTGAAGTAATTGAGAAGCAGATCAAGAAGAGGGAAGGAGCTCCTTTCTTGTGGCGCCTGCTGGTATAGCTCAGCTTTGCATATGCTAGTTTTTTGTTTGTACAGCTTTGATGCCGGTTGACAATATTTCTTGTGCTATTTGGTTCAGGAGAGAGCTTATGCCATGGTAGGCAGGCAAGAAGCGGCAGCTGTAAGTGAAAAGGCCAGGACATTAGAAGCTGCATATTTCAAATAACCTGCTCCCAGCATGAAACCAGACAGATACTAGTATTCTCCCTTCATCCGGCCTCTAAGAAACAGGTTGAATCGTGGTTCAACCAAGGCCCCTGCAAAAATTAGCATAAAAGGGTGGGAAATAAACACTGGGAGCTTTTAACATTTAGTGTTCATCATGCATCATATAAGATAAAACATAAACAAATATAATAATTGCAACAAGATGATGGGTAATTATTGGGTATGAACTTACGGTTTAGTTGTAATGGTTTTTTCACTGTACATTACCACATATGACAACGGTTAAAAGATACGGCGACTTAGCGAGATCCTATTCCCAGTGCAAAAAAATATTATTTCGTTGGAGCCGTGGCCTAGCCGTGTAGGATAACACAAATCATCGATACATGTGACTGTGGTGGCGTCGATTCCTAAGAGGCACCAGTGGTCTAGTGGTAGAATAGTACCCTGCCACGGTACAGACCCGGGTTCGATTCCCGGCTGGTGCATATATTTTTGTTGCTTTTTAGGGCATTTGTTTTGAAAATACTAACTCGACGTGTCTTCATTTTGGACCACACAAGTCACGAACTTTTGTATTTCAGAGAACTCTTGGACTGTTTACACACGGCATGCACGCATGCATGCATTGTGGATGTGGCGCAGCCGTCCAGAGCAAACGCACTTTCCACGCATTTACTTCTTAACTCTCACCAGTTACCGCCCTCGAACCTGGTAATCCAATTACGACAACTTGCTTGGTCAAAAGACGAAAGCGCAAACGATGTCATTATTTGTGTTCGGTCATTCAATGTGTGGACACTCACATCGGATAGCCCAATGAATATCCATAAATGATTCCGAACTGCCCATTTCCTACACCTCAAATGTTCCCATTAGGCCTCTCAAAAAAAAAAAAAATGGTTCCCATTAGGGGCCTAGTTCACATCTCTAGTTATAAATGCAAACCCCGTAAAGCAAAAGTCATTTCATTTCAGTTGCGAGAGCAGAGCTGAAAAACAAAATGGCAAAAAGTGACGTGAAGGTTTTGGGTGCATGGCCAAGCCCATTTGTGATGAGGGCAAGAATCGCGCTTAACATCAAGTCTGTGGAGTATGAGTTCTTGGAGGAGAATTTCGGATCCAAAAGCGAGCTTCTGCTTAAATCAAACCCTGTTCACAAGAAAATCCCAGTTCTGATTCACAATGACAAGCCTGTTTGTGAATCTCTCATTATTGTCGAGTACGTGGATGAGGTTTGGTCATCCTCAGGTCCCTCTATTCTTCCTTCTGATCCTTATGACCGTGCCGTTGCTCGTTTCTGGGCCGCTTACGTTGATGAGAAGGTGCAGCTTCCTTTCCTTGTTTTGTAATAAATGTTTTACGTCAATGCTTTTTATTCGAATTATGTGCATCTAAAAATTTTTAATCTTTTCGGGTTTTGAAAACTGTTTTCGGCATTTAATAGGGGGTCTCTCTCGGTAAATCAAGGAGGCAAAGTGCATGATTGGAATTATATTTTTAGACATATCTGTAATTAGTAATTATTTTATCCTTAAATTTTTTTTTTATTTTTTTTATAAAAGATCTATATTGGTAACGTTAAAGTATCATTATTATTATCATCTAACAATTAATTTATTCATTAATTTTTTTTAATTTTTTTGCCTTTTTAATTTCCTAAAAGAACTTAGTTATTTAACTTTAAAATTTTTTACTTTTAATTAATATTCCTTTTAATTTTTATTAAGAATCTTATAATCTCAAAAAATGGCAGATGAAAAAGTTTCTCGCTCTTTTCTGTAAAAAAAAATAATTATTATATTCATTTTTTTATTTAAAAAAGAAAAAATAATTTTTTAAAATATAAAGTCTATATATTCGTTATATGATTATTAATTTATCAATTTAAAAAAGAAAAAATAATTTCTTAAAATATAAAGTCTATATATTCGTTATATGATTATTAATTTATCATTTTAATTTTCTATATGCTATTATTCTAAATATTTTAGTTGAAAATATTATTGTTTTTATTTGTTTGTTTGTTTTTTTAGTGGTTCCAATGAAAAAAAAAAGGATATCTTTTTTGATTTTTTAGTCTTTTTTTGAAATTTGTTAGAATCTTCTTGAATATTCTTGAAATTCAAGAATTAAAGACAATTAATTATATTTATTTGTTTATTTAAAAAATAATACTTTCTTGAAATATAAAGTTTATATCCATTATATGATCATTAATTTATCATTTTAATTTTTTTATATGTTATTATTTTAAATATTCTAGTTGAAAATAATATTGTTCTTATTTGATTGTTTTTTGTAATAGTTCCAATGGGAAAGAAGATATCTTTTTTATTTTTTTATTTTTTTAAAAATTTGTTAGAATTTTTTTGATTATTCTTGAAATTCAAGAATTAAAAGGAGGCCTCATAAAAAAAAAAAAATTCATCGAAGACCTCAAATACTTCAAAATTGGCCCTGAATCAGTGGATAATGATTGAAATCTTGCCTTGATTGATCAAATTATGATATATCTATTATGATTTGCAGTGGTTCCCAACCCTGAGAAGCATTGGTAGTGCAAACGGAGCGGAAGCTAAGAAAGCTGCAACTGAGCAATTAATTGAAGGCTTGGTTTTGATGGAGGATGCTTTTGTTAAGTGTAGCAAAGGGAAGCCTTTCTTTGGTGGAAACCAAATTGGGTTTCTTGACATTGCATTTGGTTGCTACTTGGGATGGATGAGAGTGACAGAGAAAATGAATGAGGTGAAGCTGCTTGATGAAGTCAAAACTCCTCGACTGTTCAAATGGGTTGAGAGATTCTGTGCTGATGCTGCCGTCAAAGATGTTATGCCTGAGACGGATAAGCTTGCTGAGTTTGCTAAGGTTCTTGCCAAGCTCAGAGCTTCTGCTCCTCCTCCCAGCTGATTTAAGGTAAATACTGGACATCAGTCTAGCAACGGAATTAAGAAGCTTAGTTTTTGCTTGAAGGGAAAAAAGAAAAATAAGGGAATTGTTTTCAAAAATAAATTTGACTAAGAATTAATCGCGATCATTAAGTTACTAGTTTTGTTTTTGGTTTCATTTGGAAGGGAAAAGCCTGTATCATTTGGGTTCTGTTATCGGACTTCGCTTCTTGTGTCTACTAAAATTGAAATTCCTTTCTGTGATGGCTGGAAAGAGCTTATTATCTATATTCGCAGGTACCAAAGGGAAGCTTTTATTCCCGTCCGTAATTTGAAGCCTAAGACACATACCCATCCAAAACTCGAACCAACTAGACAGTTCATCATTGACGAGTTAAGCTGCAGCAACTTAGTTTAGAATCCTAAAAGTTTCATCAACCAGCACGAGTGTTTTATGTTTCTAATGCTTTAGCATAATAAATAACATGACTGAAAATCGACCAGTCATTGTTAAGCTTAGGCGCTAAAGGCATAAAGGTTACTGAGTCGTTTCGCCCTGCAGAATTTTACCCCGCATACACCTATTGGCTATGTGACATGTTTGGCGTTGTAAAATTTATCGTGTGTAAGGGTGGAATTCCCACGTGGGATTTTGCAAGAATTAACTATTTTTAAATTAAGAAGACTTCTTTTTTATATTAAAATCTTAAATATTTGAATCTCAATTTAAAATTTAGTATTAAATAATATAATAAAATAATAAATAATTTTATATTCATCGTTTAATAAATTAAATGCATAATGCATAATATTGAAATATAAGTTAACACTTAAAAAGAGAATTTAAAAACTTAAATATTGAAATCTCCAGCGTTTCTGTTTTTGCATATGTCTAAAATCAATTCACAATCTTTTATCATAAGAGTTTGGCGACGAGCAGATTGCTAAACAAAGTCGTTGTTAATAACCATATCGAAACTGACTAAGACGACCATCAAACATGTGCTGATAGAATAAATTGTGTGCAGAATTTGATATTCTGTTATTCTCTTTCCCAGCAATCAATTCTTAATACCACCACCGCACCAAAAGTGTATACACTTCACCATGTTCAGTCAACCGAAACGGACGGTGAAATCCGGGCCTACCCTGAGGCCCAATTAGTACCTACTTCGTCTCAACTGAAACAAGAAGCTGCACCAAGCCACTGAGAGTCTGAGACTGTAGCGCCAGTCCACATCTATTTGAAAAAAAAAAAAAAGAGAGAGAGAGAGAGAGAGAGAGGAGAAATGGCAACACTGAAGAAAATCCCTTTGGTTCTGATGGGATGCGGAGGCGTTGGACGCCAGCTCCTCCAACACATTGTTTCCTGCCGATCACTTCATGCCAATCTGGTACTTCTTCTCTACTTTCCAAAGTTTATTAGCGCCCCACAAATTAACTAATTAATTAATTATTTAGCAGCTATATATTCATTAATTATTATATGTCAGAGATGTATTCTTTTTTATTTGCATGTGCCTGCCTTCTAATAAACTCGTCGATGATTCAGTTTTTAGAGAAGACTTGTGAATTTGTTTTAACTGTAACATTTCATGATTGATGATTGGTCGGCACGGCAGGGAGTGGATTTGCGAGTGGTAGGAGTAAGCGACAGCAAGTCATTGGTTGTTGCTTCGGATGTTTTGACAAAGGAGTTCAACGATAACCTCTTATCAGAAATTTGTCGCCGCAAGGCGGACCATTCTTCTCTCTCAACTCTTATTAGTGGTTTCGGAGGTAATCTTCTTGTATTGTATTGTTGAGGATATGATAGATTTTTTTTTTTTTTTTTGGGTTTATTTCTCATGCTTTTTCTTTTATTTTGATTCTTTATCAAAGGTGAATGCCAAGTGTTTCTCGATTCTGATTTGAGAGGGAAGTTCTCAGAAATTGCATCTCTACTGGGTAAATTAACAGGTTCATCTTCATGACAATTACTATCTTACCAGCCTTTATACTTATTTTGAGACACTGATTAGTTGTTCAATCAATGGAAGTCTCATTTTTGTTTTTAGAGTTTAGAGATTCTTCTCATTCATTCACCTCAAGTAAAATAATTTCAAGCTTGGTCTTATGCTTAATCTTGTAACAGGTTTGGCCTTTGTTGATTGCTCTGCCAGTTCTGAGACTGTTGGAATATTAACTCAAGCAGTTGATTTGGGTTGTTGCATTGTCTTGGCAAACAAGAAGCCTCTTACGTCTACAATGGTAATAACTCTACAAGGCTTCCTTTTAGGTAGTAATTGGACTTAGTTGGACATGTATAGTTATCCTGTGGCTATTCTGTGATCAACCGCTGACAGACTTAATTCTAGATGGCGACACTTCCTGCAGTCAATAAATGCTGCGATGCCATTTCTGTTGCAGCCAGTTCGAACATTCTATATTTTTACCATTTAAGATGAATTATGCTTTGTGTTAAATTCTTTTAAAATTAATAATGACAAATTTTCATGGAGCAATTAAGTGCAATGTTAATGTTTTTGAATTTCATCTAGAGAAAATAATGAAATTTTTCCTCTACAAATCACTCGTGACTACCATTTGAATTGGAAGAGCATATATAAATTCTATTGAGGGCAAATCATAACTTTTTGTTGTCCCTTTATTTTCCATACTGTTTTGTCCGCTATTCATGCTGAACAAGTTGTTGCTATTGCACGTGAATGTTTTTACAAACCTCATGCTATTCTGTAATGTAGGAGGATTATGACAAATTGGTCTCACGTCCACGCCGCATTCGGTATGAATCAACTGTAAGTGAAGTTTCCTGCTCTTGACATATAAATGGAAATCATGGGTAAAATGTCTTATTTGATGTCTGTTTCTCCATAGGTTGGTGCTGGCCTTCCTGTCATAGCATCCTTAAATCGTATTCTTTCTTCAGGAGACCCTGTCCATCGTATTGTTGGAAGTCTGAGTGGTATTGGTTTTTTTCAGACATTTATTCTTCCTTTACATATTAAGTTCATGCTTTTCCTGTGTCTGCTTGTATTTTTGTACAACCATCTTTCATATATGAATATTGGCTATCATTTGCATACTATATTTTGTATTAGGTACATTGGGGTATGTAATGAGCGAGGTTGAAGATGGGAAGCCACTTAGTGAAGTTGTTAAAGCCGCTAAAAGTCTGGGATACACGGAACCAGGTTTAATTTCGATTTTAAATTTCTACATTGCAGCAGATCATATCGTTTTTATAAGTATATTCAGTTGCATCTTCTAATTATGTTTATGCATGCTTACAAATTTGCATTCAAATATTTACACAATTTGAATGCTTGTTGTTTTTCATTTATGGACTTCTTTTGCTGTAATATTGTTTTTCCAAATATTCATGCATTAAGCATTGATGCTTTTCAGCATTTTTTACCATTGACCAGTGCTTTGGAAACTTAAAACAAAAGTTTCTTCAATTTGGTTTAGATTATTAAAACACAGGAATAGCCTGGTTTGCTTTGGTTACTTTCTTTGTCAGGTTTATGAAGCTATCTAATCCTTTTAGGTTTTCCAGTTGTAAAGGCTGGAATTTTTGTTGATGTCTAGTTTAGATGACTCTACAGCATATTTTATAGTTTTTTTCACCTTGTGAAGTTGCTTTTGCCCTCTGGTCGACATTTGTTTTACCTTTGTACTCCCTTTTTATGCATTAGAAAAATTTTGTTTCTTATGATAATGGAAGAGCAGGGATAAACGTCACAATAAGATTCTGTTATCGTTAATTATACTTTATGAATCATTGAAGTGACAGACTGATGACAAGGGAACCTAAGCAAGAACTTTGATACACTGCTCACACTATTACAATCGCACATGATAGATTTCGGTATATAAGAAAAAATGAGTAAGATCATTTCTACTAGATATTGGTCACACAACTGGAAAGCATCATTATCTTGTTATTTAATGGTGTTTAATTTTAGCTTTTTGTTACTCTTATATTCACAAGTATATTTTTTATAATTTTTTTATAATTTTTTCTAATTAATGTTATTAATGCAGATCCACGCGATGACCTCAGTGGGATGGATGTTGCCAGGAAGGTTTGTATCTTTGTATTCCCAAATTTATTGATTTGTTATGTTTATGTTATTTTAAGCCCCCATGCTTTAAGCTCTAATTTTACTATTTCTTAAATGCTTACCACCTGTCACAGAATCTTATGATCACCATTGTATTATGATCATATATTTTGTGCAACTTTTATGATCCCTGCTATTAGTTTTGTATTTTCTTCATGAATCATGCCCTGTAAGTGAGGTTTCAATTGAGTTGAAGGATATTCCATTCCTTTTTATTGAGGAAAAATGGAAGGTGTTATTACATGAGTGTTATTTATTTATTTTTTGGTTTTTCATGCCGTTTCGATTATCTTTCATGGAATACTGCTCCACTACCCTTTTGTGTCCTTTCTTTGAATAAAATTGCAATACTATATATATCATAAATACATATATAGCATTGTAATGAGCAAACGAGTTTATTTCTCAGAATAAGCATAATTAGTTCTAACTAATCAAATCAAGAACTTGATTTTTTGCTAAGACTATTTTGTAGGTTGGATTAAAAACATTCATTGATAACTGATTTTGATGTGACAAGACAGTCATCTTATAGTCTTATCAATTTACTGAGTCAGGGTTGTCAAGCTATTCATTTTGTTAATCAGAACATAGAATATCAGATAAATTAGCTAAACATAAATTCATCCATTATGCTTACATGCCTTTATTCATTTATTCATTTTTGCTTGATGTTAAAACAGGCTTTGATCCTTGCTCGACTTCTTGGAATGCGAATCAACATTGACAGTATCAAAGTAGGTGCAGTTGGTTGTTTAATTATTCTCCTTTATTAAATGAATGTTTGATGGGCCAACAAATATGCTTTTTGCTCATATTCAACTATGCCTAATTCAACATTTCTTCTCTTTATGGGCTAACAAAATGCTAAGTGACCCGTCCTACATCTACTTTTGAATTTCTCATGTAGTGCTTATTTCTGTTTAACAGATTGAGAGTTTGTACCCTGAAGAAATGGGACCTAACTTAATGTCTGTGGAAGAATTCTTGAGCTCTGGGCTTCCATTGCTAGATAATGACATTGGGGAAAGAGTTAGAAAGGCTTCTCTTAACGGGAATGTGCTCCGTTATGTCTGTGTGATCGAGGGTTCAAGGTATTCTAACCATTCTTTACACAGTTTTATCAAATACACTCAAGATACTCATAAAGTCCACAACGTATCTCTATAACAAGACTGCACCACTTCAAACACTTGTACAATAAATTGAGAGTCGAACCGCTTTCTTTTTCCTTCAATGACTAGGAAGTTATATAACAATTTGTTAATTCTTAAGCATATTGATTTTTTCAGAAGTCTTAGGCGCTGTTGAGATTTTATATATAGGAGCCATTTTAAAATATTTATTTAAAATTTTTTGGGTTGGAATCACCGACAACTGAAGCAGCATTATTAGAGCAGAAGAGGAAAATCAACCTCACTGGGTTTTGAACCTAGAATCTCTGGTTCCGTAGACCAGGGCCTTACCCTTCAGTTCGCCAAGTAATTATGTGATAATTTCCTTCCTAGTGAAGGTTCAAGAGGGGTAATCAAATTGGATGGTCATTTGATCTGTCGGTATTAGAACTCCTTTTCTAGGTCTAGCTTGAGATAGTATTTTTCAATTAGATGGTTGATCAAAAATTCAACATGGAAGACACTAATTACAAGTAATTTCATTATTCCTTATCATGATAACAGAGGGTTATTTTAGTTTAAAATTTGATCTAATCAGCTATGATCACGTGGAGCATTGTGCATTGATTCTTCACTAGAATATAATGGCTTTATTTTTCATTTCTGCCAAATTTTATTTTTTCTATACCTGCAAGCTTTTGGGGTTGGATTTGTCTAAGATGGTGTTTAAATCTAGTTCTTAGTCAATCGCATTGGGTCTAGTTTCTCTGTCGTGCGAGAACCATTTGGTTAAGTGCTGTATTAAGCTTCCACTTGGGTTCCAGTTCATATGTATTCCACATTGGTAATACATAAAATTTCATGTCATTAGTAAAACTGTAATTGGACTCTTCACTAAATAGCTTAAGAATATGGTTTAGATTTGTCTAATTCCCATTCTTTTTCTAGGATATTAACTTGTTGCATTCTTGGCAGGTGTGTTGTTGGCATACAAGAACTTCCCAAGAATTCTCCTTTGGGAAGATTGAGGGGAAGCGACAATGTGGTAAGCACTTATCTTTCTTGAAAAGATTGAAAATGTAACATGGAAGTGCTTTGTAAAACTTGATCTGAAAAAGAATGTTTCTGATGAGCTAGAAGTTTGTGAAAGGTTATAGTAATGGCTTAGTTGTCTCATATAAACTAGAAAGACTGACAAATTAAATGAGCCAAGTAGGAAGAAATGAGGATAAGATTTCATTTTTTTCTCTTTCATTTTAGAATTAGCATTTTAGTGGTAAATATCAAAATGTTGCGTTGTACCCCATCTGCATCCTGCTCTCTTGTCACTGGAGATAATGCCAAAGAGTGGACGAGTAAAAATTTTCATGTACTAATAATATTATGCCAAGCAACCCTATGCCTGTTTGATGTATTGACCCTTTTTGGTCAATATGGAGGGCGACAAACCTATGCTCTCAGCCTCATGTGACCGGAGCATATGAACAGTGATTTAATTTCCTTTCATTTCACAAGTCTCTAGTAATTAGCTAATTGGTGAAACATGTAAACTGTTGCAACATTTAAAAAATGTAGTTTCAAACATCATTGATATTGTGACTATTTAATATGGGCCAGTTTGAGATTGCAGTTGCTGATTAAATAAGCTACTTCTGCTGTACGGATGTAATAAGCAGCTGATTAAAAAAGTAACTTGGTGTTTGGTAAACTATGTATGTTGCAGTTGCTATGAGTTTAAAAAGCAGTATACATGTGTTTGGTAAATTTTATTACAAATATGCTATTTTGTTATATAATGACCAAAATAGACATAAATTTAAATTACCTTTTATTTTTTTTAAGTATGTTTAATAATATTTAGACATAGTTTTTTCTTTTTAAAACAAATAAAATTATATTAAGTGAAAAAAATCTCAATAACTTGTTACATAAAATATGATAAAAATTCATACTAATACATAACCCAGATAAAATAAAAAAGTAATATGCATTACTTTCACATTAAATTTGTTACATAAACACCATGACTATAGTAAAAATATAAATGGATTAAATGTTAAAAGCCACGGTTATGAAATTAATTTTAAAAGTCATGATTAAATTTCATGTGAAATTGTTCATAGTTAAAAAAAACTTACATAATTATATGCAAGTTTTTTTATCTTATAATAGAAAACACAATTATAAGATAAAAAATATGAACTTACTAGATCAAAACTTTAATATTTGAGATAATATACGGTAGTTGTAAAGGTAATTTGATTGTGGTGGTAATATGATATCTAATGACTTATATATTAGAGTGTATGGAAAATAAGACATCGTTATTTTTAAAATTATTAAGGTTATAATAAAAACTTTAAAAAGGTGTAATAACTTATTTAAGAAGCTGCTTATGAAAAGTAAATTACTATCTGCTTTTAAAAGCTGCTGTCAAAATAGAGAAAATTATGAAATAGGCAGCTTTTACAAAATTTACCAAGCACTATTTTTGTTACAAATTATGAAATAAGTAGTTTATTGAGCTTCAACCTCAATTTCAAACAATGCCTTGTCCACAAACAGTTAAGAATCTCATTAATATCTTTCCGTTTGTTAACGTGGCCATGACCTCTGTTCTTAACCCCTCCCTCTTTTAATTTTTTTTTCTTTTGGTTGGGGGTGTAAAATAGACTTAACCTATTACATAGAAAAATGACTTTACTTTCTTTTGTCATGCAGTTGGAAATATATAGTCGATGTTATAGTGAACAGCCCTTAGTTATTCAAGGAGCTGGAGCAGGAAATGATACAACCGCAGCTGGTGTGCTTGCTGACATCCTTGATATGCAGGATTTATTTCCTTAAAAGGGAAAATGTGCTTTGTAGGTTGAAGTAATTGAGGAATTTTCTTTGCTATGTGTGTTTGGGCATGTGACGAGAAACACAAGATTTTGAAAAATGTTGATGAATAATTCTATTCAAGAAGCTGTTAGTGCACTTGGCTGATTTCAGGGTTGTGTGTGTGAATGCATCCAAGAGTTGAGTACATATCTTTAGCATTCTTGATAGTCAACATGCCACGTTTAAGGCAAAGATCTTCTATGATTTCTTTCTAAATGTAATGTGTTTTACTCTAGAGCGCAGAGATGTCCCATTTATCTTCTCTGAAAGTGAGAAGCATCAGGTAATCAAGTCATTTCAACCCTTTCCTTTTGGCGAATGACTGGAATAGCCAAATAGGGAAAAGAAGGGTGAAATGCAAGGGATAAGAAGCGTACATTAAGTTATAGATTTACTTTCCTTAGCGAGAATTTTAACTTTTAACTTTTAGGAGTTACTAAATTTGCAAGTACTGAAAATTTAGATTCTAAAGTGTCAAGAGTATTGTTTGGGCAGATTTATCGAGTCTTCTCTAGCGTTTTAGCTAAAAGTTTTCTCACTAATCCAGCTAAAACAACAAAAATCTGTTTAAGAGTGTCGGGGAACGCTATTGAAGCTCGTGAGTTGTAGCCCATAATGAGGATGGCCAATGAATTTTCGATGAGTGAAATATCAGGTATGCGGATGTGAGATTCCGAAAAGGCTCTGATAAGGTTAGTGGGAGTTGTAGAACCTTAACTCCTCACTTAAAACTCTTTGAAGTCTAACCTCTCCGGTCTTTCTGTTGTAATAAAAAAAAATCTCTGATTGCAATGGTGAAGTTTACGGGCGCAAGATTTCTAAGCGAATCAAAGCTAGTTGTTTAATAACTGTGTGTTTCATTGGATTGGATCCGTCAAACTGATTAAAGTTACCATCAAACCAAAAACGTGTGATAAAAACAAATTTATCTGCGCAATTTGGTGTTCTGCTATTGTTTCTTGAGCAAAAACAGAAGTGGATCTTTCCATTGTTGTGTATCTTTGCCTCAAGGACCTAACAATACAAGACTTGGAAGTGGCAAGGCTTGGAACCAAAATCATTTTGAAAGACTGGAAGAGTGAAAAATATGCAGTTTACTTGTAAATTGCTAGATGATCAGGGCGTCTGACGAACAGCTAGATGTATTCAATGAAGTATGGTGCAGTACGTTGCTGAATACGGGACAAGCTGCCAAAGGTAGGATTTTTAACCTACTGCACTGCAATTGAAGTAATGGGCAAGCGGATCGATCAAGAAGAGGGATGGCATTCCTTTCATGTGGCCCCTGCTGGTACAGCTCTGCCTCGCAAAATTTGCCTTTTCTGGGTTTGCCAATTTGATATAAAACTTGATTTGCATGCCATTTAACAAACAATATCTGATGCATCAATTCGGATCAGGAGAGTGCCTATTCCATGGCAAGCAGGCGAGAAAGACACAGCTGTTGTAGGTGAGAAGGCCAGGGCATATTTCAAATAGCCTGTGTTATCTAGCCTTAACACAAGGGGGTGAAATATGCTTTAACCAAGTCCCCTAAAGAAATTAATAACAGCGAGCTTCAATGTATGTAGTGTTTACCATCCATTTTTCATCATGTACAATAACTTAATAACGTAAACATGTTTGACAATGCCAAATTGCCAATAAGAAGACGGAGATGGGGCATCAAATTATCAATATATTATTTAGTTGTAATATTACTTATTCACTGTACAAATTCAAATAACACAATTGATTGGAGGCGAAGCTAAACTAGAACATCAATGGGGGACACTGTTGCATTCAATTTCTTTTCTTACCAAACCCTCCTCTGACATAAGCGATAAATAAATAAATATCCCATTGCTTGTTGCAGTCAGTCAAACCCCACACACGTGCAGGTGGGTCCCGAACAAAACCACAAAAGTTAATTAAAATCAGTCAGCGCAGTGCCACGTCACTGACATTGAAATTGGAGCCCCGGAGATCGCCGCCGCCACTACGTATACAGCTCCCGATCCGTTTCAGCTCCTGCACGATTTCCTTAGCATCCGGACGATCATCCTTATCAGCGGCGACGCATCTGAACGCCAGTTCAGCAAGCGCATCGACACCGTTGACTGCCTGGTCATCAACCGCCAAAACGGGGTCCACAACTTGATGCAACAACCCCATCTGGATTTTGGACACAACCAAATCAGCCAATGCCATCTCTCTCTTCTCCCTGCTTTGATCCACTGCTTTCAACCCAGAAATCAACTCCAACAACACCACACCAAAACTGTACACGTCACTCTTTTCAGTCAACCGAAACGACCGATGATAATCCGGGTCTAGGTACCCAGGGGTACCCTGAGGCCCAGTACACACATACTCGGAGCCGGACGACGACGTTTCGGTAAGAACCAAGAGCCTGGACAACCCAAAATCTCCAACTTTAATCCCCATATCTTTCTCGACAAAAATGTTAGACGAAGTAATATCTCTGTGAACAATCGGAGGCGCGACAGAGAAATGCAAGTACTCCATAGCCAAAGCTGTTTGCAAGGCGATATCAAGTCTGACTTGCCACGTCAACGACCCTTTGCGGTACAAGCTCTTTGAGCCGTGGAGATGGTCAGCAAGTGTGCCGTTGGGAACGTAATCATAGACCAAAAGTAAACCTCTAGGATCGCTGCAGTACCCGTGAAGCTTAACAAGATTTGGGTGGTCAATAGATGACAGAATCAAGATTTCGTTGCAGAAAGATTTAGTGGAGAAGGATTTGTTGCAACTGTGGTGTTTACTATGAAGGTATTTAACGGCGACGATTCGGCCGTCAAATAGTTGGCCCAAGTAAACGGATCCAAAGCCTCCGTCGCCGATTTTGCGCTTCTGGTCGAACTTGTTAGTGCAAGATTCGAGCTCTTCGTAGGTGAACACTGGAGGGAGAAGACTTGCTGAGCGGTGGCGCTGAAGAAACAGAGTTGTTGGATCTTCTAATTCTGTAGCTGACGACGACCTGAATCTTTTGGACCTGAAAATAGCTATGCCGATTGAAAACGCGAGCAGCAAACATGTTAACGAAAAGATGGTGCTTAAGATTGCAATGCGGTTGAGATTGGTTTGGTGGATCCAGGGAGGTGACAAGCTAGATTTGGATTGGAAACAAAGGAAAGGCTTGTTAGGGTCGGATGAGTTGAACCCGCAAATACCGCCGTTGTTGGCTTTACAGTCTTTGCAGCGAGTGAAGTAAGAGTCCTGGACTTGATCGTACTCAACTTGAATACCCAGCTTCAAGAAACTGTCGAGAAACCCTAAAACGTCGGTTTGGCAGCCTTGCTCGGATGACAGAAGTCTGTGAGAAGATTCACAGTCTTGGACGAGCTGAGCTGGGTTCTTGATGAGCCTGCATTCCCAGGGACAGCGGCTACAGTTGGGGAGATTCGGAGGGGAGCAGGGGCGGAGAAGGGAGAGGCGAGAGCAGGAGCTGTCGGAGGCTCGAAAGGGCGAGCCGGAGAAGGTGATTGAGTGATTCGGAAGAGTTGAAAGGTCAGAGGAGGAGGAGCAGTTGGGGTTGGGGTTGGGGTAGAGGGGAGAGAGAATGAGGGAGGTGGAATTGGGTTCGAAGTGAAGGATAGAGAAATTGAGGTGGTTGATTGAGATGATGGAGTGTGGTGAAGAGCATTTGATTTGAAAAGAAGGGTGGCCACAGCCTGGTGATGATGAGAAAGGAAATGGAGGTACTGCTGTAGTGAAGGGCGGACATGAAGCAGAAGATCTAGCCGTAGTTGTTGAAGCAGGACACGAGTGACCTGCTGTTAAAACACAGATAAATATTGGTAAGGTGAGTGAAACAAGAGGAAAACGAAAGTTTGTTGATGATGATGATGATGAAGGCATGGGGAGAAAGAAATGGAACACAACAAGTTGACATAAAAAAAAAAGAAAAATGCTAAGCAGAAATCTGATCTGAATCTTCAAGTGTTGTTTCCGTTGCCTCGCCTAGGTTCTTGGAGTGGAGTTGAAAGATCAAAGATAGAGAAACTTATGGGAAGAGAAGAGGAGAATGAGAGGCGAGGAGGGCGGGGTCACGTGAAATGAGGTGGATTGAGTGAAGACAAAAGAAAATAAAAATTACTCGAAAACAGATCATGGGGCCTGCCGCAGCCCGCAGGGTGTGTTTGTGGAGGCTGGAGAGAGACTCACTTTGTGGTGTTGTGTGGAAAAATCTTCTCATTAGCTTCGCCCTTTTTTCTTTTTAATCTTTTCAATATTCAAAATGCTTTGCTTTTCTTTCTGAATTTACATCCCCCGGCTGGCTCTGCTCCTTTGTGAGTCTGAAATCGGAGAAGGCCACTGTAGGTGAAGGTGACCTTCCACTTCAAGAGCCGTCTTTTCGGATTAATGTCACCCACCTTGAAGGTCCTCCTTTTAATGATGCCTTGCCTGACTTTTGTTTTGGAGTTGTGTTTCCTTTGCTTTAACAGTTTTAGTTTCTTTTGTTATTATTATTACTGCTACATGTGTCCATATCAGTCCGTGTGAGAATCTTTTAATATCTTTTTTTTGATACATAATAATTTCAACCTTGAAGTTTAAAGATCATGTTCATATTGAATTATGTATGTTCCTTTTTATGTTCTTTTTTTTTAATATTCTTGACCTAACTTAACTGTTAAACCGTGTTTATATCACTATTTAAAGTAATTTTATTTTCGAGCGTATGGATAATATCAAAGAGAGTTCTTTTTTTTTTAATCAAAAAATGGTGCCCTTAGCTGGCTGCAGAGTCCTAATTTCAATTGACTGTTTGTTTCTGTTTTCCAGAAACCAATGAAAGAAAATTGTATTTTAATTCCATTAGGTCTTGCTGCTGCCGAGGGGCGGACGGTGCTGCTTTTGCTTCGAGAAAACTATATTCAAAATTAATTAAGAAATGGGGTAGAGCACCACGCCCACTATCTCACATCTTTGCTTTGCTGGGCTTCGGTTCTAGAAACTGGGATTTATAATTTCTACGCTTCATTCACATGTTCTCAAACAACCCCAACCCAAAACCCTCCTTTTTTGTGTGCGTTTCGTTACAACTTACAAATTGTGCGAAATTTAAACATAAAAAAGACGATGAGAAGCATTATAACATTTGTTGGCAGTGGTGTGTATTGGTCCATGTTTTAACCAATTTTTTGTGGGTCCAATTATGACAAACAAATTTATTTTATAGGGAGTGAGGCTGCCTAGATGATTTGGCGAGTTTGGATGTTGAAAGAGGTTGAAAATTGGAAGAAAATGCATGTGAAATCCACAAGCTCTTAAACTTTTTCAAACCCACACAAATGTTACGAGCTGAGATTAGAGGTGGAGTTGGTAATAGTCGGTGATTACATTCCAATGGTCAGGTTAGATTTCAGGCAGTAAAGTCTTAATTTCGAGGTTTAAATAACCTTGAAATTTTAGTAATAACATTTATTTTTTTATGTTGAAGAAGACAAATATATATTTTTTAGATGAAAAAGATGTTACTCATTTTGAAAAATCCTTAAACTTTTTATATTGGAGTGTGCTTAAGGTCATTTGGGTCCATTTGGACACTTGACGGATATTCATTAGTTGACCTTCCTCAAATGAGATTATTTTGATACTTTCATTGTCTTTCTTTTGATGGTGACATTCATGGGCTTTGGGGTCCAGAAAATTCTCAACACCTTTTTTACCTCCATAATTGGCTGAATGGTAGGCTTTTAACGTCTGTGGTCCTATTACTTTCCAAGAAACAACAGAGGAGATAATAGTTAATGTGGCTCATCCTCATTGCTTTGCTTAAGGAATCTACACTCTCATTAGTTCCTTCCTCTCAACCCAAAATAGAGATATTTTATTCATTTTTCATGATGGCATACCTCTATTCATGGGTTAACTCTAACCATCAAATTTCAGTTTCGATAATACCCACTTGTGCTGCATGTATTTATGAAACCCGTCATTCTTTAAGAGCTTATCTTTTAATTTATTTTATCTATCATAATAATCATACTATTTGGTCAATTGGATTCTATTGACTCTTCTTGGCCATGTGTTATCAGCTCATTGGTCCATATCAATACCAAAATTATACTTGATTCAAATATAAATAGAAGTAAATCTTATTTTTATTGACATAAATTTATCCATAATTTCAACATCAGTAATGTCTATATTCACACATAAGGATTTATCGTACAAAGATGAATATCCCATGTATTCTTATTATTAAAAGAAAAAATATGTGTCCATAAAGCTTTTTTTTTTTTTTCATGTCCTTAAGAAATATTCATTTAACATGAACTTGTTGGGTATATTGATAGTATTAAAAAGGATTGGGGGAAAAACTTAAATAAATAAAATAAAATAAAGTAAAATAAAATAAAACCAGTGTCCGTCCAGTTAACGCAGTAATTGGTCCATGATTATTCTTGGGCGTTTGTAGGTTCAAATACTTTTGGGCATTCATGGAGAGTCCATTGTAACTGTGAGCTTATTGTCATGACTCAGGGGCTCCGCAAAATTTTCAAGGCCCAATAGTTTTAGGCCCATTGCGGTTGCTAGCTCACTCCGCAAGTGCTCACTCTCGTAAGCGAGTCAGAATTCTCAATATCTTTGATAATTGATATTTGATACCAAAGTATCAAGTTTTTTATTCTTGATTCAGTGTAGAAATTCTCATATTTGTACAAAAGGTTCTTCCCGTTACGGAGCTTATTGTAGCTTGATAAAGAAATTATTTAATTAAAAAATTTTAAAATGAAAAATGTATAGTAATAAAAATTGAGTTATTTTTGGAAAGCCCCAATGGTACTAAGGTATTATGACTTTTGAATTACGGTGTCGTTTGTTTTTTTTTACTTAATGACTTAATTGATTTAATTACAATCAGTTAAATCATTAGGTCAGTTTATTTTTTTAACTTAATGAAAATTTTAAATCATTAAGTCATAAGATTATTAAGCTGTTTTTTTTAGCTTTTTTTATTTAATCTAAAAAGTTTGAATAGCATCATTAAAATATATTTTTTAAAATATTCTTATTTAATTAATTAATTTTTATCCGTACCTAAATAAGTTTAATAATTTTTATCCATCTCTATAACTTGTGATAATATAGTGGTAGACTATTATTCTTTTTATTTTTTATTTTCTTGAAATTAGTATTATTTATATTTATAATTTTTAATAAATATTTTTCATATAAAACATCATAAACAATAATAAAATTGATTAACATATACTAATTTAGAATATTAGAGCATGATTATATTATGAAAATATATTATTTTATTTATATTTTTTGAGATGTTATTAATTGTTTATCATTTATAATTTATAACAGTATAGATATAAAAATACTGGTTTTCAAATTGTTTAAGTTAAAAAAATAACTTAATACTTATTTGTAGCGATTCAGAAAAAAAAAAACATATCGTTCAGATTTAAAAATATAATTTCATTTAAAATTTTAATTTAAATCTATTTATATTTCAGATAAAAAACAAACATCACTTACATCTATCTCTTATAAGAAAAAAAAAAGTTGTAATTGCTATAAAATAAAAATCGATAAGAAAAATATATATAGTAATGAATATGATGACTTCTATTGTCCTGCCGTGCTTCTAATTTCATTTGTACACGAGTCAGACTCGGTCTTTAAATCGCCGCCTCTGGAGGAAAAGCAATACAACCAGAAATTTGTCAACCAAACAACCAACCAACAACAAGACCTGAAAAAACCCACGCGTCGTGTCGAAAACTGCTGTGCAGGTGCAGGTGCACGTCAGCAACTGCAAGTGCGCAACCACCAATCCGGAAATCCAACCAATTGGGTTTCTCCTCGTCCGCACCCATATGTAAAGACGCCGTTGCCAACGCTCTTTCAGCGCGTGAGCATGACACTTTGCTCCCAGGCAATCCATAAATGATCAGTCCCAGCCCAACCCAGGCCCAGGTCGCCGAACCTTCATGGTCAACCCGGTCCCAAGTCCGAAGTCTTCGGTCTCAATTTCGTTGGCATCTTCGCCCCTTACCAAAGCTTCCATAATATAATATATTCTAATCTAATATTCAGAAATCAGAAGTTACCAACAACAAATATATCAAACAAATTCGCCTTTTCTTAAATTTACACTCTGAAATATTAATTTTTTTAAAAAATAATTATAAGATTTGTACTCTCTCCTTCCCCTCCTCGTCCTGGATCGCCCAAACTGAAGCAGCAGTACTTTTGATTGCATGGACGTCTTCGCCAAAAGCAAAGCTGTCAGGCTACGTAGCCATCTGGACAAGTACTTAGTCGCCAACGACGATCAGGAGACGGTGCGTCAGAGCAGAAACGGAGCATCGTCTAGTAAAAAGGCAACATGGTTGGTCGAGTTAGTTGAGAACAAAGGCAACCTTATTCGTCTCAGGAGCTGCTACGGCAGGTACTTGACGGCTTCTGATATTCCGTTTCTGCTGGGCATGACTGGCAACAAAGTTGTACAAACGGTTCCTGAGGAAAAGAACATGGACTGGATATTTCACTGGGAGCCCATTAGAGACGGCTTTCAATTCAAGCTCAAAAGTTGGTGCGGTAAGTTTCTACGTGCGAACGGCGGCACGCCACCGTGGAGGAACTCGTTAACTCATGATGAGCCTCATACTGGGTCCACCAAGAACTGGATTCTCTGGGACGTTGAGTCCGTCGACCTCCCCGAAACGGGCTCGTTTTTGGAGTATTTGTCGTCTGTTTCGAGCCTTAGTTCGATTTCTGGTGATGTTTTGGACGTCTTGTCCGATGGGGCTTTGGGTTCCGCCCCTGAGTCTCCCTTGTCAGTTGCGTCTCCGATTAAGCGTTCCAGGTTCTCGCTTTTATCTCCAAACAAGGTATGTTTCTTCGTTTCTTTTTCTTTACTTGCTAGATAACTTATTAATTTGCTTAATCTTCTGCTTTATTACTTGATTCTTTTCTTGTCTAGAGTCTAGACGATGATCATGTAGTCAGTGTCGGACACAGTGATTCACTAAATTATTGCTGCTATTGCTACATATGATAGGCACAGAAATATAATAATAGTTTAGCTGGTCATTTTCATCTAAGGTTAATCTATATATACATACACACACATACATACAACATATGCATACAAACATAGGCCGTGCTTTTGTTGTAAAATCTGTTATGAAGCTTAATTGGATATGTCATCAATCATATATATTATCACTATTAACTAAAAATGGCTTACCAGTAGATACAGTGTGTCATATATGAAATGACACTTCTGAGTTATGTGGATCACTCATTCACCCTCCACTACAAGCAATAAAGTGAATCTAAACAAATATAAGAAACACAAAACCGCACTACTCAACAACTTTAATTTTTACTCCTGTATATCCCATTATGCGTGCCATGCTAATCGTGTCATCACTTTATTAGCAGTAGAAGGTATGTGTCTTTGTCGCGAACCACTTGCCCCATCTCCACATATTTCTCTATTAACTTTACGTAGGCCAGGAAAAAATATAACCAACAAGAAAAGAAACAATAAGGTGTACAAAAGTTTGCTTGTGCGCATGTTGTTGCTAACTTAGGTTCAAAATTTTCTAAATTGGGCATATCATTAACCAGTTTAAGGGTTATATCTATCTGATAAAGTAAGCAAAATCCTATCTCCGAATTAAGTAGACTTGTTTTGCTGCCACTTTGAGTAAGCATTTCCGGAATTCAATAATTGATTTACGTAACAGTGAAAAGGTAGCCAAACTTTTACCCAACCCATCTTTCTGGTGTAACATAAAAATAAGAATAAAAAAAAATATTCGTAAAATGGATGCACGCTAACGTAGGCGGTAGGCGATAATATGGAGAAGAGTAGTCCGTGAGGTCGTTATCCTGTAGCCTGCGAAATTCATCGCAGGCGTCGAGACGTTGACCAGTTCAACGCCGTAATAAATTTGGGCTTGAATGTCCGAAAGCACCCCCAGCCTCCCTCAAGCTACACGAAATTTCCCAAAATATTGCATTAAATCCGTGTGACAAAAATGAAAAAACTCAACTCGCACGAAACTAATTAACGCCGACGCGACGGTCAATAAAATAATTCAATAATTTAACCACACGTAACTGGCACTGGTGACTGGCCGCTGTCCGTATTTTCATTTCGCCGCGTGCCTCCTCTCCTGTTTTCAAGTTTTTCAAGTCTACGGATTAGAGGGCTGGCTGGCTGGCTGGCTGGCTGGCTGGCTGGCTGGCTTTGACCAAGACCACATCCACAAGTAGAAGCAATCTTCTTAGCATAAGCATAGCATGTATAAATAAAACGTCTTCATATTGCAACAACTCAACGGCGGCTTGCTTGCACATGTGAAAGAAAGAGAAAACTATAAACACACATCTTAAGTTCTTCTTAATTAGTTAATAAAATCTATTTATAGATTTTTAGATAGGAGACCACTTCTCAAATCTCAAGTGTGTCTTCAACGCCTTTTGTCTTAAAAGGATTTTTAATATCTTTTGGTGTATATATATATATATAATTTTTCAGACACTGTCTAAATCTAAATCCAACGGAATCCAAGGCGGGATGGACTTCTTTCACAACGCAAAAGCCGTGCGTCTGCGTAGCCACCACGACAAGTTTCTCGTCGCCGAGGAAGATGAAGAGTCCGTTACCCAAGACCGCAACGGGTCTTCCAGGAACGCTAAATGGACCGTGGAGCCCGTTGCCGGATCCCAGAACATAATCCGTCTCAAGAGCTGCTACGGGAAATACTTAACGGCTTCGAACCAGCCGTTCCTGCTAGGGATGACTGGTCGGAAAGTGATTCAGTCACTGCCCGGGAGGCTTGATTCTTCTGTTGAGTGGGAACCCGTGAAGGAAGCCAATCAAGCGAGGCTTAAGACGAGATACGGTCATTTCTTGAGAGCCAACGGCGGGTTGCCACCTTGGAGAAACTCTGTCACTCATGATATCCCTCATGTGACTGCTACTCAGGATTGGATTTTGTGGGACGTTCATGTTGTTGAGATTCAAGTTCACTCTCCATCTCCATCTCCAACTAGTCAACAACAAGCTCCACCTCCGCCCTCTATTTCCCATTCCGATTCTTTAGATTTTCACTCCACCTCACCTTACTCTGTTCCAATCGATGCGGTCAAATTTTCAAGACAAGATGCGGGCAATTTTTCAAGACAAGATGCGGGCAATTTTTCAAGACAAGAGGTTTGAGAATTGACATCTTTTATTTTTACCTTATATTTTTTTCTTTTTTCTTTTTTGTATATATATTACAGTCTAATTAATTTAATTTTTTTATTTTTCTTTTCATTTTGTTTAATTTGTTTGTCATTGTTTGTTTCTCAGTCGAATGGTTCTTATGTAAGTTCGCCTCCAAAGTCCGAAGGGAGGACCATTTATTACCATGTGGCGGCTCCAAAGCCCGAAGGGAGGACCATTTATTACCATGTGGCAGATGAGACTGGAGAGGTTGATGATGATTCATTGCAGGGCTTTGCTATGACCTTTAAAGGAAATGGAGTTGAGGAGTTGACTCAAAAATTGAGAGAAGAGTTGGGTATACACGATATTGTCGTGTGTACTCGTAGTCCATTGAATGCAAAGCTTTATCCTCTGCGACTGCAGCTTCCTCCAAACAATTCCGATATGCATGTTATTGTAGTTCCACAATCCTCAGAAGGTAATTTTTTTCCTTTTTTATTCAAATTTGATTGTCTTTTGATACTTTCTTTTAATGCAGTTTATTTACAAATTGCATGTTCTAAACTCTGTGGAAGTTGTGTTTTTAATAGTTTAATTTTGTTAATGGTACATGCGTCCATCTGGGTGCACCCTATACTTGCTCTGATGCTCATAGTAACAACTTTTGTTGATTGTTCATTTTGTGTTCTGTTTTGGTGCAAAGCAAAACTTGAGGTTTCAATAGTTTCTTTCTTATTGGAATGCTAGTGGTAGTGTTCCCATAATTGCTTGTTTCAATACTTCATCATGAGAAACTTTGTTTATATTATGGTGTATGAGGTAGTTCGTTGAAAATGTTTCTAGCCTTTAGACATTATGTTTTTCTTTTTCTTTTTTTTTTTTTCATATTTACTTCGTCTTAGTTAACTGCCATTTTCATTCTTCCTTTTGCCTCCTTTAATTCAAATGATGCCCATGGCCTAATATAGGTTCTGTAACTTGGGAGAAACACATGTAAGACAGAAGACAGTAGGAGTTCTTATGTTATTATATAATCAATTCATTGCAGTAATAAGCATGTAAAAGCATTTAAATTTCATATGATGGGCCTTCTTTTTTCCAGCCAATATATTTGATTTACAGATAAGTGTAGAATATGGGTGTAATGTGGGTGTTCCAAGAACCATGAACGTAAACTGGCTATGGGCTCTTAGATGTGTAATTGGTCTAGGAAAGAGTTGGAATGCTGTGCATATGTGGGTACCTGGGACTGGTATTGTGCATCAGGTTTATAAGTTGTTGGTTTTGCGCCAGCAATTTACTCATGATAGGGTGCTTGGTCTACATTCTCTATTGTGGATATTCTTTCATTTATCATTCTCTGTTTTGGCTTCCCTCTGTCCTTTTGCCTTACCTTTTGCTTTCTTTCCCCTGTTGCATCAGTGGCAAGAGAATTTTTGAAACAAGGGACTGCAAGTGCATAGGAAGAAGCATCGAGTTATTGTCACAATTCTGTATATTCCAAATCATGCTATTGATATTTGAAAGCATTCGAGAGTCGATGAAGTATAAAGGAGTTACCTTAGCAAATGGTGATTACAGAGCCAGAATTTCAGTGGTCCGGTGGAGGGAAGCATATGTGAATGAAGTCTTCCTGCGGTGGCTGAGGGTCACTACAGTACTAGTTTGCCTCTTATAATATCCACCACTTTATTCTGCTTGGAAGAATTATTTCATGTCTTTGTTGGTTCATTAATCAATTTTGTTGTAAAATTTTTTTGTCAAACCTTTTTGATGTTTGAAGATGTATGTTGCCGGGTGCACGCAGTTTTGTAAATAAATGATTTGTTGGCTGGACATATCTCACTTTTCTTCTTCTTATGCATGTAATTGCCATTGGAATTAATTACATGCGCTAAGTATATACCTGCATCACAAGGATCACAGGCATGGTAGTTTGCTAAGTTATGTCGATTCCCTGGGAAATAGAAGAGCAGATAGAATAGAACTCAATCAGAACAGAATATTTACAATGCATAATGACCCGGAAAAGCAATCAATTCTCTAGGTGTTATGGTAGCTCAGCTGCGGGGAATGATGCATTGTGCAGGGGTGAGAAGATGAGTTGGAACTTGGAATCATGTGAGAGTAATTAAAGGAGCTAATGATTTGATTGAAAATGTTGCTTTGGACGCTTTACAGGCTGGAGTGGCAGATCAAGATTCCAAATTGGTTTGACTTGTTAGCATTAAGAAATTATAAAGAATGGTGGTTGGCTGCCGGCAAATGTTCATGTATGGATTGATAATCAATTCAATAGTCTTTTCATCATGTGGAAGAAGCAACCATCGCACACAGGAAAATCCAAAGGAAACCTAATGCCTATAGGCCCGAAATTGGAGGCTTTTTTTTTTTTTTTCCAACTCTTAACGATAAGAGTAGTTGTTTGATGTGCAAGTGAAGTGAGCATTATTCGAGCTTCTTTATGGGACAAAATTTAGGCCGACATCTTATTTAGTTACAAAAGATCCTTTCCTTTGTGCGCAATTTGTGAGAGCAACTTGCCAATATAGGTATAGAGATTGTCTTCGCTTACTTGAGTTTGCTTATCGAAGCATTTACAGGTAGGATTGCGAGACGATGGTAGACAAGCTGTTAACACTATGTTACAAAAACAATTAACTAGAACCTCGTCTTGCATGATTATGAACAATGAATTCTTTTACACAACTGTCGTATCACCAAATTACCAATAATCCATGCACGAGCATGAACCATCTTTGAAGTGATGAAATCTGGCACGATCTCTTACAATAATCTCAACATCGAAGATTGTGGATATCAATTTAGTTACCTCGTGACAGTCCTTGCATACCCGAAGATTCTTAAAAACACGAATTGGCACGCCTGGTTTCAAGTTTAAGATTCCTAAAGCAATGGCAAGTCTCTCACTGTGCAGCCTGAGTGAGTGTCGTTTGCCATCGTCAAGTTCATCAACCATGGCTGCCTGTGAATAATCTGGTGTATAGCCTCTAGACTTCAGTTTTTCATCAATTAAATCCAGAACCCCATATATTTGTTTAGTTTGAGGATGAGAGGTATCCCCCGCAAAAAATTCATGAGCAATACCATCTATCTCTATTGAACTACAGCCAGGCTCTTTTGTTACCCCTTTATCGGTCATCAATTTCCTAACCAATCCAACATCATTCCACCGGCTAGCTGATGCATAGACTCTTGACAGAAGCACATAAGCACCGCTGGAAACGCCTCCTTCCGATTCGATAATCTGCTTAGCCACTTCTTCGCTTATCTCAACACTTGCATGTTTCCTGCAAGAAGCATCGAGAAGACTCCTCCATATTACCGCATCGGGCTTCATTGGCATATTTAACACAAGATCAAGCGCTTCATCGATGTTCCCAGCACGAGCAAGAAGATCAAGCAGACAGCCGTAGTGCTCTAATACAGGTGTAATATTGTACACATTTATCATCACATCAAAATAATCCCGGCCCTCACTAACCATGCCTCTATGATTACAAGCACTTAATACACCGACAAATGTGATGGAATTGGGCGAAAACCTCTCCTCTACGACCAAGCGATCAAAATATTCCAAGGCTGCCTCTGCTCGGCCGTGCAAGGCAAATCCCAGAATTATCGAATTCCATGAAGTTAAATCACGTTTGGGCATGCTCTCAAAGACTTGTCGAGCTATATCTAACGACCCACACTTGCAATACATATCAATTAAAGAGTTGTTAACCAAAACGTCGGCAACTAAACTGTGGTCACAACGTCTCAAAATATAAGCGTGTGCCCACATACCCAGAGACAAAGTAGCCAAACCAGCACAAGCACTTGTAATACTCTGAAATGTATACCCATCAGGTTCAAACAAAACCTGCATTCGACCAAACAGCTTCAATGCAGAATCAAACTCACCAAACTGAACAAAGGCATCAATCATAACATTCCACGACACCAAGCTTCTGTCAATCATATTATCGAACACTTTGTTTGCTAAGTCCAGGTACCCACAGGAAGCATAAAAATGAATCAAGCTGTTATTTATATACACATCCGAGATCAACCCACGTTTAAAAATGTGGGCATGCTCTTGTTTCCCTTGGGAGAAAGCAAACAAGTAAGCACAAGCTTTTAGAGCGAAAGGGAAGGTATGTTTGTCTGGCAAAACGTTTCCCTGCTCTATCATTCTTTGAAAAAGCATGATGGCTTGTGGCTTGGCATCAACGCTTCGCGCGCAGGCTCTGATGAGAGTGTTCCACATGAAGGAATTGTGGTGCTCGACCTGATAAAAAACACGAAATGCGTAGTCAAGGTCAGCGAAGGACGCAAAGTGAATGATTCTACTGTAAACAAGCAGCGTTTTGTGTTGCTGAGGCAACATGGTACGGAGAGCTTGGGCGTGGACTTGTTTGAGCTGCGACGTGCTTTTACATTCGGTTAAGGAAGACAGGAGATGGCCCTGATTGTTATTAAGTGAACTCTCATTTCTGCTGTTGTTGAGGACCGAATGCGAGTGTGTTTGAGGAGTTGGTGGGCCCCCTTGTACAATTGCCGCAACCATTTTCTTAGTTATGCCTGCTGCCTGCTGCTGCTGCTGGGCATTCCCTAACGAGCACCCAGACTGCTGAGCTTTTTATATTAAAGCTAATAATAATCTCTTCATTTGTAATGATCATGATTAAATCATTGGCGGAAGTGGGACCGGGGGGAATACCCTCTTATCATATTCTCATTGGTGAGGACTGACTAAGGAGCAACGCTATCTTATTAATCATTGGTAAGATATTGTTATCAGAAAACAATGGAACTTCACTCTTCCAACTTCAAAGATACTGCGTGGAAGTGCATGCAGGTGCATTCCAGCTGATAATTAAATCAAATTTCATGTAAATGTATTGCTACTACTAGACTGCACGTTCTCTTTTTAATGTCATTTTTGCCAGCCTAACGTGCCTGTTACCATTAACTCGTGAAAGAAAGTATATGAATGTATGATTAATTATTATTTAAGAATTAATGTCAAATTTTGCCGCTATTGACCACAACACTTGTCACGTGCACAAAAATGGTATACATATATTACAACTTTAGTCCTAGTCAAATTCACTAAATTCAGGGTCCTACAGTAAAAAGTAAAAATAAAAATAAAAATTAACTCGATCAAAATAAGCCAATCGCTTTGAGAATAAGAGGTTTGTTTAGTTCGTTTAGTGGATGAATGGTAAAGTAAGCCATTGAAGGGTTCAGCAATACAATTGAGGTGCGCTTTGGGGAGCCGAGCATTGGTGAAGTTGCCGTCGATTTGAAGGTCCAGAGAGTTTTAAGGTGGGAGCCCAGGGGGTTCAAGAGAGACGATATGGAGAGTTGGGGGAGCTCATCTACAGAGCCGAGTGGAGCTGAGGAGAACTCATTTTGGGAGCTCGGTGAAGCTGGTGATAGCTCACAAGTGCCTGCTTGTGAAGGGTCTTGTTAAGTTACTTACATCAATCCATAAATAATTTACAAGAAATTATTCGTGGATTGATGCAACTTTACTGCTGCCGTTTGTGAAACACATTAGAAGAGGAGAATTTTTTGGTCTTGTATTTTTCTTTCCAACCATTACAGGAACTTATCCTAATATTAAAAATAAATTAAATGAAATAACAAATTAATTTAAAATCGAAAAGCAGCTTAGTTTAGTTTAGTTTAGTTTAGTTTAGTTTAGTTGTAACAAACTAAGTAAATAAAAGATGGCTTAATGAGGAAAGAAGAGCAAAAAAAGGAAAAAACGAAACGTACTGGCTTTCACGACCTTGTGAATAGCGACAGCTGTGGCTGCAACAACCACCTCTTGCAAAGTTGCAATAGGAAATACAAAAAAAAAAAAAAAATTACAGAGAAACGCCGTAGCCGTACGTAGCCAGATGTGGCATAGCATAGGAGGCGTGCAGCGAGTGCAACAACAACCAAAATCAAAATCAATGAACACGCAAACAAATAACGGCCGACTCGCCGTTACTCACTCTCTCTTTATAATATAATAACCGTCAAATTCAACTCTTTAGCTTCCTCCGTCCGTCTCTGCGCTCTACATATTCACTCATTCATCGTAACGAATAACGATTAACTGACCTCCCTCTCCAGTCTCCACTCCTCCTACAATACAACAACAACAACAACAACAATAATAATAGTAGTACTTTGATGGTCCAGCAAACGCCTTTCTTAATAATACTCGTATCTACATTTCGTGATTGATTCTGATTCAGCCATTCACACCGACACCGACACCGACACAGTAGAATAGAATAGAGTAGGATAGAATGGGAGTGGATTATTACAACATACTGAAAGTGAGCCGCGGCGCCAGCGAAGATGACCTGAAAAGGTCTTACAAAAGACTCGCCATGAAGTGGCATCCCGACAAGAATCCCGCCACCAATCAAGAGGCTGAAGCCAAGTTTAAACTGATCTCCGAGGCCTATGACGTCTTGAGTGATCCCCGTAAGCGCCGGATCTATGATCTCCACGGCCCCCAGGGTTTGGAGGCCTCCGACTTCGGTACGCCCTCCTATCATCGTCCCCACGACATCAAGCCCTGTACTACTCGCAACAATAATAACAATCATAGAGCTGAGGGTGCTGGGCCCAAGCCCATCCCGACGCCCCTTGAGACCCAATTGCTGTGTACTCTGGAGGAGCTTTACAAAGGCGCTAGAAAAAAGATGAAGATTTCTCGCATTCTTCCTGATCATTTTGGGTATTCCCCTGTTTTCTCTCTCTCTCTTATTATTGTTATTATTACTCTTGCTCAAAATCTACTTCCTTTTTCATTTTTCTGTCTTTGATTTTTTTTTTTCCTTTTAGTATTTCGTATAATTGTCTGTCTGTGTGGAAATCATTGATGATGAATAATGTTAATGCATGTAATGTCGGCGCTCAACTAATTATTAGTATTATAAATATTTTGAACTTGGTAGACAAATCTTATGTTTCCCCTTTGATGACCTGTTTCTTCATAAAGTTTTGCTGCTCCACAGGGACATTTATGATCATAATATGGATGTAGATCGCCGGATTTTAAATCTGTTTAAAATGGGTTTTATAAATAATCTTGTACAAACGCAGCAGCAATGTGAAGGAGACTTATGTGTCAATGACTTTGATTAAATTGTGTTGCAGAAGGCCAATGACTGTTCAGGAGATCCTGAAAATTGACATTAAACCTGGCTGGAGGAAGGGAACCAAGATCACTTTCCCCGAGAAAGGAAACCAAGAACCTGGTCTCACTCCGGCTGATCTTGTTTTTGTGGTGGAAGAGAAACCTCACACTGTTTTCCGGAGGGACGGGAACGATCTGGTGGTCAATCACAAGATCTCACTGCTGGAGGCCCTCACTGGGCTGTCTCTTAACTTGACGGCCTTAGATGGCAGGAATCTTACACTCCCGGTGACCGACACAATCAAACCAGGCAGTGAAGTGGTGATCCGAAACGAAGGAATGCCCATTTCAAAAGATCCCAGCAAGAAAGGAAATCTTATTGTCAAGTTCGACATTATGTTTCCATCAAGGCTCACTGCAGAACAGAAATCTGATTTGAAGAGAGTACTGGGTGGAGTCGATATGTAGTTTGAAAATTCAGGCTGGATTCAGAATGATACTAGAGTTAATTAGATGTAAATATGTTAAGTTTTCTGCTCTTGGAGTGGAAGATTGTGCATACGCTACTAGTAGGAGAGACGAGCTCGATCAATGCATACTTTGTAGTGTAGTGTGGTGGGACACGGGTAAATCTCTGCACCTCCCTGTGCGACGCAAGTTTTTGCTGGCTTTCAAACTCTAATATGTACACTAATTATTATGTAGTGTTAGTTCTCTGATCAAGTTTTAAGGTGAAAAAAACCTTTTGTATTATTATTATCATTCATATTGCAAATAATAAACTACGATCTGTTGACCAGTTTCAAAACTGAGAATTTTTTCTTTTTAAAATTTTTTAAATATTTAAACTGTATTTAGAAGCAATAATTATATTGAAATTGCAAATCAAGCACTGATACAGTATCCTCAACCTGAGGTAAGGCGCAAGAACAAGAAGCAGAAAGAAATGATCAAGAAAAAAAGTGGGGGAAAATAGCATAGGAAAGCAAACAATTGCTTGACATAGAGATAGCAATCTTATTTAGCAGCACACTGGTGATTTTGCCTCTTAAATCTTAATGATGTCAAGAATCTTGATCAGGGCACCATGATGCTTCAATATTCCTGTCAGTTGCGGTGCTTCTCAGTCTTCATTTGCAGTTCATCCTTGTTGGCTCCCACTACCCTATCAATCTCTTTGCCTCTTTTAACCAGGACGAACGTTGGGAACACATCAATCAGATCAAATGCCCAGGCTGCTTCCTGTTTTCATTCATATGTTTCAATTATAAGCATAAGAAAACACGAATGAATTAGGCTGCGGAGTGCAGACCAGAAAGATCAGGAATTAATCAGGGAAATACCGGCAACCAGTCAACATCAATCTTGATGAATTGGACATCAGCGTACATGGCAGCGAAGTCTGCAACATACGGTTCGATAAATTTGCAAGGTCCGCACCATGCAGCCGTGTAATAGATCACCACCTTCAGCACCCAAAACATAACATCACCGTTATCGTCAATATGCAAAACCATTTGTTTAGTATAATAAAATAAAACCTGTTTCATTAGTCATTACCAATCTGTCAGATTGTTTGGAGGCTTCATAGTGAGATCTCCACTGATGCTTGGATTGCAATTCCATGACCAGAGGCGTCTTCGCGTGAATGAATCCGTGAGGATTTTCTAAACCGGACATGTTTGCTCCCATGTTTCAGAGTTTGCTAATTGCACAATAAGTTGAAGATAGCCGAAGAAACGGATGCTTAAACTAGAAGTAAGAGCTTGAGAGGAACGGCTTTGCCTCGTTGTTTCACCATTTGGTGGTAACCTAGTAACCTCTTTATATAAGGTTCAATGCAATATGGTGCCAATATTAACGATGGAGTTTTTATTTTTATTTTTTTTGGGGAGGGAAAAAAAAAAGGAAATAAAATGGTATATGATTCTATTCCCTCTTTTTGACAGGGCCTACATACATTTCAGGCCGCAGAATTAATTAACAACAGAACTTGAATTTGTCTCGATTTGAATGTGATAAAAAAGAAACAAAAGGATTCTGTTTTAGCTGTACATCACCTCCGCTGCAGATCAAAGCATTTTTATTGGTCTTGAAATTAATATTGATTAAGAAATGAACTACTTCCTGATTCTCATAGCTGCGTAATACAAGGGGGGTGGGGCAGAAGAGCTATAAGATAAAAATAAACTCAGGAATAGAATGTAAAACAACATGCCGTCGTGTAACAAAACCAGCGAGCATTCAAGAGGTTACAGAAAATAAAATAATACTTGAAAGGAACTAACGATCTCCGAAAGCATTCCTACTGATTTAGTTGACAATTATTAGACAACTGATTTGAGCATTTTGCAACTGCGAGATGCCATACATTTAATTGTGGCTCAGTTTGAGAGCATCTTTCTTTCCCAATGGTCCTTCATCCAAATATCAAGTTTCACTTCCCAAACAATTACGTCCCCACTTGCGCCACTAAATTCTTTTCTAAGTACGGGAGGAAGAAGAAGAATACTGACTGTTACTACAGTACATGCATTTACATATTAAAGGAGAGAATAAATAAATAAATAAAAAGGCAATATAATCTTCTTCTCAGCGACATGATCTAGCCATTCTGTTTCTAATTTCTCTGTTTTTTATTTTTTTTTTAAGATATTGTACTATCTTATCCACACAGAAATACATTTGAATTACGGGTGATTCATTCGTTTATTTAAGAATGAAGAGCAAAGGGTTCAAAACATTGATTGCACAAAGGGTTTCTCTAGGATTTACTGCTGAATTAGTTAATGTTAAATAAACAAACATAACTTCAAGGCCATAGTTTGCATAAAAGAGATGCTCTCCGAAAAGGCACAAGCTTTTTCCGCTTTCCGCAACCCAACAAAGCCAAACTTGCCGTGCTTTTATATTTCACGTCAAACGTAAACGGTTGTTTAATAACGTGACTTGAAAGCAAAATGGTCGAGGCTTGTATTTTCTTTTTCAACGAGGTAAAGACAAGGATGGGCAACTATCAAATTCATTTTTGTATCCCTCCCCTTTCAACCTTCATAAAAATTCAAGTTGGGATGACTAATTAAATGAATCTACTGACGCGAAATTAGTTTTTGATTTTTGATTTTTGATTTTTTCCTTTTACTTGTTGAAGGTCAGCAACAAAATTGTAGTTTTGACATTCTGCTCTACAAGACACTTGAAGGTTAAGCAAGCACCGTCCTAGTGGCCAAGTTAATATTTAATGTCATCGACAAACTTATTCAAGCATCTCATTCCCAAAGGTAACAGTCACATCATCGACAATTAACGCAACGAACAGGAATCTTACCAAGGGAAATAAAGAAAAGGTAATACCCCAACAGGTAAAATGTGCTCTAACATGAAAACAGCTCATAGCTTATCCCCGTTCTTAAAAACACTTAAGACTTGATCATGAACAAGAGGGGTTACATGGAAGTTCTATCTGAAAATGATTAGCAAAGCTACAGAACTACGAAACAAGAGGGGCACTGCGCACATGGGTGTATCCAGGAATTTCATGCTAAAACGGAAGCTACCAAACTCGTTCCAATTTTGTTTTTTTTTTTTTTTTTTCCAAATCTAAAAAATAAATCCTTCATTAACTGAGTTAAAGAAAAAAGAGAAAAAATGCAAAAGGGGTGCACTGGATGGTGCTTTTAACAACATCAACTCACATTAAAACCATGTTTCATGTTTCATGCAAGGCGAAAAAAACACTTCACCACCCACCAGAAAACCTAGTAATCAGACACCCCATCAATGCCTTATAGGCAAAGATGTTATGACTTCACCCCAACATCAGCTGGGGCATAACCACCTTGAACTGCCGAACCATTGCTATTATTATAAGGGTGCCCGCCGCCCCTACCTCCTCTTCCTCTATGGTTAAAGTAGTTCCTTGGGTAATAGTTCCCAGGTTGATCATAGTATTGGTTGCGACCATTCTGGTAGGCTCCACCTCCCCTGCCGCTCCCACGACCTCCACGACCATTGGAATAACCCCTGCGGCCTCCACCACTACCGCGACCGCCTCTTTGATTTTGATACGGTCTTCGAGGAACGTACTGTTGTTCCTTATACACCACATCTCCATGATTATGCTCCAATTCTGCACGTGAGTTGACTTGCTCAGTCTGAACTGAGACACCTTCTGCGGGATTTTCTGTCTCTAGTTCATCCTGTAAAGCACAATCCTCCAAATTCAAACGAATTCAAAATAAGAGTAAAAGAAAATTTCAGAAGCAAGAAGTGTTATGTCAGAGCTAAATTAAAGCACCTGCTGATGTTCCTGTGCTGGAGTAAATTGGTTATCCCCAGTTTCGTGTTCTTGAAAATTCACAATATCTTCGTCCTGGAAAAAACAAAAACAAGTGACAGCTGAGGTTATTTAGCACACAGACAAATATGCACCTTCTCGGGTAAAAAGGGTCTCCACCAAGAAACATTCAACAGATATTCAGAATCAAGGACTGTTTTATCTCAAAACTTATCAACCATTAATCAAAATTTATCCATTGAAACAAAACCCTGTGAAAGTAAAGAATGGTGGCAGTATTTAAAATAAGTATCTACATGGTGTGGTTTTATTAGAAAAGCATCCAATTGATGTGATGCCATGAATAACATCAAATTTTCGGCACCATGACGTCACTACTAACTTATAAACTAGCTTAGCTTCAACACCTAGACAAATGTTCCAAGAGCACTAAAAGGACGAGAGCAATGATCTTAATGTCCGACCAGACCAAGCAAACCAAATTATAAACCTATCAATAGCGTATTCAACCCCCCCCCCCCCCCCCCCCCCCCCAAACCAAAAAAAAAAAAAACCTTTATTTTTGAAACTTCTACTAGTAGGTTCTTGATCTAACAAAATGAAGAACAAAGTAACACCACAAAAAAAAAAGAAAATTACCTATTGTCACATAATCAATTCTTATTGTCCCCATTCCCATAGAAAACAGGAGGGGCCTACCCTATCACATCAATTCATTAACATGGTCCCCAACAAAACGAAGACGGGAGTTTCTAAAACAAGAATAAGAAGCCCTCTTAAATAGTTGAAGGTTCTGAAGCTCACTCTCCCTAAATCCCCAAATGTTCTTACTGCAAAAGTGATTAAGTAAATTGCCATTTACTCCAAAACCTAACACTATCCTTCAACTTTACTTTATTACATATTGATGTCAGTATTCATCTAGTACCAGCATAAAATCTCTTTAGGATTCTATTCCCCCAGAAAGTACTGTTACACTGCTCTACCGCATGAATGCTAAGACCGAAATAGTACACATTAACTTGAGAAATTAAAAGAGAAAGAGATAAAGGGAGCACATATATACATCAACAAACTAATTAGCCAAGCTACTAAATTCAGTTTAAGGAACAAACACCCCTAAATTTATCAGTGTCCATTACCAGAAGGGCAAAGCCTAGCTACACACACATATTGAGAATAGGAAAATATCAATAGAGTGCTGAACAATAATTTTGGGGGAAAAAAAAAAAATACTCATGTCAAATCAGTAAAGTACCATCTTGGAAGAAAGATACAGGATTTCCAATATTTTCAGAGCTAGAGATTTTCAGAGGGAACTGAACTTAATTGTGAAGACATTTACAAGTAGATAAACACTTTGACCATATTTTACAAATATCCAGAAGATTGTGTTAACAATGCAGCACAACAGCAATACAGAAACCTCATGCAACATCAGCAAAGCAGAAAGTTCCAGACCCAAAAGTACCCAACAGCCAGATTTAATGATGCAAGAAAGAACAATATGTAGGTTGCTGAATTTGAAATTGTCGTCATAATTTAATTTCCTAGTTCAACTACTTATTCGACAAATTTCAGAAGGCTTTTTTACCACAACTAAAAGTAATCCATAGTTTCATGCGACATCAATTATCGAAATTATTCATTCTACAATGGCACATATACACAATTACCCACCCCCATCCACAACCCCACAATGCAAAACCCACCCCACCCCAAAAAATAAATAAATAAAACAAACACACACACTTTTGAAGATAATTCAAAGTCACAATGAAGTTAATAGATATAGCATGATCAATCAGACCCAGCAGAAGTACGCATAAGGAGCACACACACCAAACTTTGGTCCTTTGTCATCTATAGTTTCATAAAATGAGATCTCTAATCTATTCAAGAAACTACTGAAATTCTTATATCCAATTACAAACCGAAAGATTTGAAATAGAATCATATCACATCATATGACTCTACTAGGCAGGCATCTATCACAACAAAATGTCTAAATCTTTACAAAAATGGCAGTATTGCAGAGCCATTTCTATGCCATCGTTATAGGTGACAAAGCAAAATCCAGTTAATATCATTGCCAGCAGCCTCAAATGTGTAACAGATGTCATTGTATGGGAACATGTAATAGCTTAAAACACCAATAATTTCTTTTAAAAATTAACTTTGTCATATTTACTTCACTGCCTTGAGTGATGACTGCTGTAGGCCTAAATATAATTTGGGAATAAAAATTTCACCAAGGACAGGACAAAATCTACTAGAAAAAGAGTTAAAAACACCTCCTCCAATCACAAGAACATATAGAACTAAACAAAAAATACACATCGTGTAGCCACAACAATGAACAAAACAAAGTTATTACCTCTCACAAGGCAGAAAACAAATCTAAACTTTAATTATTATATTAAAACAAAACAAAATGAGGCTTGAGTTATACCTTTTCCTGATATTGTACAGCTTCACCTTCCACCTGCACCGGAACCGGAACGGAACCATGCACAGGCACCTGAAAAGAACCATAACTAGCTGCCGCAGCCATTTCCACAGGAGCTTTCATCTCCGGTGTGGTCGTAAAATAATCGGAACTCATAATCTTGTTCAGCCTCTCTCTCAATCCAGCATCTAGTGGAAAACACAAAAAAGGAAAATCAATTAAACCGATAAAATTTTAAAAAGAAAAGAAAAGAAAAGAAAAGAGGGGGCTAAAAAACATTACAAGTAACATTAGCATTAGGATCAATAGGGTGGTCGGAGTTTGCAAGCCAGAACTTGGCATGCTCAATACATCGTTGCAAGGCGTTCTTATGAGACAAACTGGAATCAATGGGTCGGGAAATCAACAATCCACTGAGCGTGGAAATCAAATCCAAATCTTTCTCGCCGAGCAGATCAGTAGCGTCGTCGGTGACGTAATCGTAGGTGAGGCAACAGCCTCTCTCGTGGGTTCGGGTCAACATGGTGGCGGTGAAATCACTCTGAGACTTGACGTCAAACAAGGACCCGAAATACAACAAATTTAACAGATCCGAGACGGAAGAAGAGTCGTCGTCGTCGTCGTCGTTGTTATCGTCTTTGGTGTTGTTGGCTACGTGATTAGGTTGGTTGTCTGAGGCGGGGGAAGGTGATTGGTGTTGGCGGAGAGAGAGTTCCTCGGAGAGAGCGGAGCAAAGGGGGTTGCGGAGCTTGTCGAGTTCATCGATGAGGGCTGTGACGATGGGCTTAGAGCGGAGGACCTCTTCTTGTTCCTTGTTTAGGATTTTTCCCTGAGAGACCGACTCTTCCATCTGGACGATTCGGTTGTATTTTTTGCGGAGGGCGCGGAGGCGTTTGTTGATGACGTTGAGGACGGGGCCATCCGACATGTCGGATGCAGGAGCAGCAGAAGCTGTGTTGAATGCCATTGTTGTATGTCGATTTAGGGCTTGATTGGAGAAGTGAAGCACCGCCGGATACGACGGTGGTAATGAGATTGGGAGTTGGTGCGGCGGGTGCTGTGCTGGGTTTTGGGTTTGGGAGATTGTGTTGCGTATTATTATAATATAAAAGGACTACACTGAGACTACACTCGAGAAGGTCTGGTGTAAAATTTGTGGCGTGTTACGGGGTTTAAGCTCTGCTTCTATAACTCGGGTCTATTTGGGCTTTTCTATTTCTGTTTTCATTTTTGTTGTGTGCCGTGTGAACCGATCGATGGATTCCGTAATTGATTATCTTACAAGGATTTTTAAATGGGGATGAATTAAGGGTGGACTCCGGAGTTGGTTTTGACCGGTTGTTAGTTTGAATGCTGCTGAATTTAAGTGATCCGTATAAGTCAAAAAGCCAACTTTATCTTTACTCTGTCTCGGGTATAATTATTATTATCCGATCACATGTAATAATAATACCTAATAATCTGTTGATTAAGCCGTTTATAATCCTTTTGTTATTTCTATAATTCATTTGAAAAAATAATTTTCTAGACTGAACGACTCGGTTTCTGTAAAATAAGTTGATTAGTACTGAAAACAAAATAATGTGATCTGCAGTCGAAGAAAACGTCAAAACGGCGACTGCGAAAGCATGCACCATATTTCTATATTTGCCGCATGCTTCAAGGACTTCAATCAAACCGCTAAATTTGGAGATTTTCATAGTGAAATCTACAGTGTCATGAGTTACCCAACTTGTGAACTTAACAATGACAATTAGAAATAGCAGAATTAGCGCACCCATCCTTCCGTAGAAGAGCCAAGCATGAGAGATACTTGCCGCCTTGCACCATTCTTTGACAAACAAATATCAAAAACGGCAGGAGGTACTAGCACAGTGCTAGCAGCACTACAAAGAGCTTATATTCACTAGGCCACCTTTCTGCAACTTAAATCTTCAGATTCCATTTCCAAAAGAAAATTTACTAATACCTAATGAAAACCTAAAGTCCCCATTCAGATCGACCATAGCTGGAACTAAAATACACAAAATAAATCTAAAAGGGCTAGTTCTTCCCCAGATGCTACTGAAAAACAAACTGCCAGTTCCTTATGAGCTCTACCCACTGATTGAAGTTACAAATTTATCGAGGGTTAACTGTGCCAGTTATTAAGTAAATCTGGCCGTTCAGTAGGAGTAACTCCCTGCTAAGCTCAAAAACGTTTTATTCTCCAATTTCAATTCCACTAGCTGTCTATTTCTTCAGGAATAATGGCCCTTCCCGAGTAGACATACTGCATCTCTTCCTTCCAGGTCTGCAAAAAAACTCTCTATTAGATGGCAACAGAAGAACACACAATTTAGAGCAAGTGCACAGGAGAAACTCAAACTTACCTCATGTCGAAAATCAATTCTTATATTCGGTACATTTGTTTTGTGAATATCATTTCCTTCTGGGCCTCTGATGAAGTATTTATTACCAAGCCAGTGTGACTGTAAGGACGACCCGAAAAAGAAGGGAGAAAAAAAAAAAGACAAACAATAAGCATATAGAATCTGCACTACGGCCCAATTCTGAACTCTATCAACTCAGAATTAGAAGAACAAAAAATTTACAGCCTGGCACATATTGATTTCATTAATTTTCTGCATAAGAAATCTTTTGTTTCAATGGAAATCACATTTCCTAATGATAAAGGATTGAATCCCTTCGCCCCAAACCTTTAAGGGGATTAGTACATAGTTTTTAAAAGCCAAGGCCCTACCTTTGCCATATGCGAAAATCCTGATTGATAAACAGAATTTCTTGCTATCTCACATAGGTCACAAGAACTGAGCTTCCACACCTGCAAATTATAACTTCCATAAGCTATATAACTATGGCCAAGAGCAAAATGTACAAACTAGTATACCTTTGCCGCAACACTATATTCTTCCACAAGTGCTTCTTTTGTTAAGTGGATTTGCAAAGGATCATCAGACGAGAGTGAAACATTTAGGCCGCGCTGGAAGAACATGGGAAACGGATTTCGATGATAATCCAGGAAAAGGGAATTATTGCTTAGTGGTGACATTGCCAATCCAATCTGGTAACACCAAAAAAGGAAATAAATAAATAAATAATAGAACAAATTGCAAAACTTTTCAGCTGCCAGCAGATGATGAAACAGTTTCAGAAAAAGAAGCTTCCTGCCAACCTAGTTGGGGTAATGGATTCTACCCTACAAATTCCAACAAAATGGGACCTCATTCCAAAATTCACTTGATTAAAGACAATCCAAAAGTCCATATTTGCTTTAATTTTGGGACATAAGCATTAGTTCCCACCCATCGACCAAGAATACCTAATTATAATATATGCCAGCTGAGAAGCAGTTTCCAAGTAGAAGTGTAAGATAAAAATATTACTCAGATGCAATTTCTATGTAAATGCCTAATTCCAATGCCATAAATGATACACTAGCAGTTATATAGCCTACAGAACCAAAGCCAAATCCTCAAAAGGAACATGCCAATGCAAGTGTAGCCAAGTACTGCAAACCTGAGCGAGGTAATACAAGTACTGCAAAACTGGGGATTTCCGCAAATTAATACCATGTGATATGTTATTACATAAAAGGAATGCAGCAGCCAAATGGTCAATTTCACCAGCCTGCACATAACATTAACATCTTAACCATTTTCACAACCAGGGGGGAAGAGAGTGGGGAAAGGAAGAAAACTTAAGACAGAGACAATAACCTCCCCACAGTGAGGCCGCAGTTTAATTGTTGGCATTCCCTTTGATTCACGAAGCTGAGAAAAGAAAATGTAATGCAAAGAATTAATACCAACATGATCCAGATTAAAAACAGTATCTCTCATATTCCTCCAAGAGCTTGATCGAATCTTCACTCAAAATAACAAAAGCTTGTAACCATACATATATTACAACCCGTTAGATTAAGGAGTTCCTGAGTTGGAGAAATTAAATAATGCATAGTTTCTTCAATTAATCCACACCCTAGACCACAAGTTAAAGATACATTAACAGTTGAAACCCTGTGTACTGTTTCAAATCAAAATTTTAAGTTACATCCTCAGTCTTTAAGAGATTAAAGCTGCCCAGTTTCAACATCACTTTCTTTTACTTAATTTCAACTCATCACATTTTCAAATGAGCATCAGACAGAATTTCAAATTTTAATAAGAAACAGATGTACTGCAAGAGATACTTGATAAACATCTTGCTGTCACGAAAATGATTTGCCATTAGTCATCATTTATATACTGTTTCCAACATAACACCAACAATAGTAAACAAATGGTCAACCGTCTAAAACTATATGCATCACTTTCATGTAAGAAACAAATACGATACAAACCTTGTTGAGAGTATACAAGTTTGCGTAGAAGTAATAAGTATAATATGAGTAAGCCGGATTGAACTCATTGGTCCATTCAACCGGTTTCGGCATGTGCTTTGTTGGACGTCTTTCTGGTTTACTTTCATCATCTACAAGGTCAAAACCCACAACCTGTGTTGAGAATGAAACAATAGTATCACTTGCTGCTTCAATTGTTTATTTAGTTTTAACTTTCAGCAGACAAAGAGAGGAACTAAATAAGCACTTCAGGCAACTTTTGCAAAGCACATAGGCCTATAACAGAAACGTAGAAGCTTAATGTTCAGAAATTGGGAAAATAAGCAACTAAGGATTTGCACAGACAACACACAGGTGGCCCTGCTCATTATTTCAGTTATCAGTATCAGTCACAGAACAAAATAATTGAAAATGGATGAGTAAAAAGTACAAGGAAAGTTTCAATAATGAGAGGTTGCAGTAATCAAAGATAACGGGTGGTCAAATAGATGGAAGCTATCCAGATAGTTTGCCTGCAGTCAACAAAGGCCCATGAATGTGCACCAATACAAGGGTAAACTCTAATCTGATTAATGACATTAACAAGTAAAGAAGAAGGCAAATAGATGTTCGTGGACATAGAGAGAAATGATATCACTGCCGAGGAAATGACAAAAGATAGAGAGCAAGACAGACAGAATGGTGAAAAATAATGAAATAATCAACCCCAAGTGCTCAAACTCAAGCATTATTGATTTTACTTAAGTTATATAGTCACAGTGAATTCGGCTGTAATATGACTCAAATTCAACAAATATCGCATGGCTAAAAGTATGTAAACTTCACAATAACAATATTGTTAAAATAACATGCTAAAATTCCATTACCAAGTGCCAATACATTAACTTACCAAACTAAGATTGTTTATTCGACAACAAAAATGTTGAAAGATCAAATCCAGTTTAAATAAAATAAGAACATTCTTTTACTCTTCTAAAGCCACCACCATTATGACTAATGTGGCAGGAAAAAGCTGAGAGTCAACACCATAATGTTCGCAAGTCAATTGTAAAAAGGGCAAAAAGCAAACCACTTCTGCCAGAATGTTGTCAAGCTCAGAATTGCCATATGAAAAGCCACATCTTAAACATTTGAAAATAGTAATAATTACAGCCGCAATTCTTTATATAGTTACACAAATGATCTGGCGTTTGGATAGGACTACTGTGGACAAGCAGAAATGCATGCAATAAACAAACACAAACCATATTGACATTGTCAGACAAAAACATGACCACGCAACAAATAGAAATAGAGGAGAAGAAGAAACCAAGAAAAGTTTACACAAGTAAACGCAACACCAGAATAACATTGACAGTGACAAAGCACGCAGATCATTTCAGCTCTAAATGACACTATCAAACATTCATTATTTAGATGATATGTACATAATAGAAGACAAACAATATTTACCATCAATAGGAACACATGAAGTTGAGGATGGGAGCTTGGATCAATTGTGACTTCAAATAGGGGAATGAACACATTATCAATAATATTCTGAACAGATTTAACAATGCCCATTTGCTTGTATACATTGTATAGTCGTGGTAGCTGCAAATTGAATTTGAAATAGAAGGCATGTGTTAGAAACACAACATTAACATGTAGTAGTCTCAGCATTCTACACAAAATATAGGCAAAAGGAGGTAACTTTTTTTGACGTCCCATGGAAGCTATTCTTAAGTTCTAATTGGGATTCCACGGCCCCCCTCTCTCTACCAAGGAGCTTTCTTGTAGTTGCAGCTCCTCCACTTAATGTAAGTGAAAAACCTAATCAAGCAGATTCCAAAGGGGCGCAACAGATGTACAGATATTACCCTATACAACCTTTTATAGAAGCATGCTATCATAATCAGTCAGAAAGAAAGTTAACCGTGCAAACTATGGAGGCCACTGGAAAGAAGAAAGCATCAGCATTATAGATACCTGGATTAACCAAATAGCATTCTCACTGTAAATTTCATTGTTGATGAACCAGCTTGCCAGCTGGTCCCATTCACTTTGTTTCCTACCATATATAGACACTCTGTATTCTGCCATCTGAAATGATCAAAAATATAATCTGAGATGCATCCATTAATAATGAAAAACTGGTGGACTCTGTAGATTAAAATCATTTAGTACAAAAAAAAAAAAAGCTTTCAAGATTACTGGAATTTTAGACACAAATATGACTTAGAATTCAAATCCGCCATATTTCTCTCTCTTCAGTATGGTCGGGTACCTGGTATTTGCTAGCTTCAAGATCCGATAAAACTTGCTTGGTTACTTCCGCCAAAAACCGTCCTATAATATTCAAACTTAACAGTAAGCACATGTAAATTGTTTACCAATTCAGTTAGATAAACGATATAGAACTTTTTCAGTATGCTCTTTGAACAGCACCCCAAAAGCCAAAAATACAACAGTAGGAAGTGATAAGATATAATGGGATAAGTTTACGATCTACTGAAAAATAAAGTGATAAGATCACAGTTGAGTCAAACCTTGAATAAGATTATCCTGCTTTAAGAAGATTTCTCTGAGTCTGCTCTGCCCACAGGGATTGTATTTGAGATTGAATTTGTCAAATCGATGAAAGGTACTCTTGTCAGCATGAACATCCAACAAATCGACATTCAGATCATACCTAAAAAACTCCCAACAGATTAAAACAACTAATAGAATAAGAAAGCCGAAGCTCTGCAATTTCTGTAAATAGAAATCAATAAGCATTAGTAAACCCATACCCAGTCAAGTCCAAACTCTCAAAAACTTCCTTCAATGTCATATACTTTCCATCTCTAAATATAACAACCTGCAAATATGTTTTTTATCAATCAAGAAGAATTACCAACCAACAGAAGAGCCTTTCATTTTCTAAGGTTAAAAACTTAACATGTGTCCTAGTCTAAGGGAATTTGAAACATACCTCATCAGGTTCTTTTCTTCGTTTTGACTTGATGAAACGCAGAAGATGCTTCTGGTTCATGCAAGCAGAATGATGCACATGTGTATCCACTTTTCTAATATTGTAGAAATCACGATGAGGTGCACTTTTTTGAGCCAGAAACTCCCTATCAGCATTTACCAACAGATGAAGGCGAAACTTCTGTATGGTTTTCAGGAATGTGTTATGAGAACAGCCCAAAGCCAATGGGAAAAGGAAAAAAAGATAGAGAGGAAATACCTCCTCAAGGAATCGGAGTCTGTGATGGCAAGCAGTACGAACATTTCCAATAGACATAATTCTCAGAATGTGATGCATATCAGTAAAAAATGCAGTTGCACTGGCAACAGGAAAAAGTTCTGTTGTGTCTGAATGGAACACACAGAGAGATTTACTGATCTCAGGATCAATGATGTATATTTAGCACAAAAGATATAAAAATAAAAACAAATAAAACAATGTTAAACCATTTACTAGCACTTACCCTTTATGCCACTTCAATAAGATTAGGATTCTGAAGAAACAAATTTTTTAACATGAGTCAAAAATGCATTGTTACAGAATCACCTCCTGCTGGAGTCTAAGATATTTTAAAAATGACATAAAGGGAATGCTATTTTATACAATCAGGCAAAACCACATTTTTTATCCCTGATTGTCTCCATACCTAACATTAATGAGTATTGAATTCCTATAATTTTCAATTGATTAAATTTCACATGATGTCATAGGGTTCTACGAAAAGTAAATAATATATCAAATTGTGCTCTATTGAATGCAAAACCTGGTCTTAGTTTAAAATAAATTAGAAACTTCTAAATACTGCAATACAAATTACTCGGCACTGCATACCACTTTCACTTGCATAAACATGTACAACTCCATCCTCCATCCTAAAGTGGTGCTGCATGTAAAGAAAATTAGTTTCCAAAGGTATATTAGGAAATGAAAATAAAACAAGCCATTGCTCCCACAGTATCATGCTCAAAACAGAATAAATCACTTCTCATTTCTATGTACAATTAATAAGTGGGAAATAACTCACTTTACTTGCTTCAACGGGTACAAAGTGAAAAGGATCAGATCTCATCTCTGATACATTAGTCTCAGGCTCAGCTTCCTTCATCCATGGGGCAACCTTTTCAGTATAAACATATCGTTTTCGCAAATCCAAACATTCCTGAATCATCTTCCAAACTTCTTCCTCTTCTATATTTGTTGGCTCTGAAAGTAATATGTTATAAAAAAAAATTAAAAAGAATAATCATGTAAAATATACTTCCTTCCTTCAATTTAAATTCAGCAACTTGATGTCAAGAAAATTTGAAAGGAATAAAAACTAGACAAAGGTGTCCACAGAAACTCTTCAGGATTAGAAGGTTAAGAATACCGGGCACAGTGGTTCTCAGTTGTGATATAGTGTTGTGCAAAATAGTTTCTGTCCCCACTGCATTTCTCGAAGCTGCATCTACCTTTCCATTGTCATGCAGACCAAGAGCAGGTTTCGCATCATTTATTGTGGCCCTATAATTTATATCCTGAACATAGTTCATACCATCACCTCTAAATGGAAGAGCAGAAGAAGTTTGAGCTTTAGAGTCAGCGTCCTGCAAATCCATCACAAGGTATTAAATAGCCAGCAAACTAACGCTCTTAAACACCAGTAAGATGTATTATCATCAGTTAGCCATGTAACAAATAAAATAATTATTGTGGTACTAATTCATCTGTATTACTACCCCATTTAATACTAAAGCAGAATAAATAATGTATTACAATTAAACTACATCATATCTCCCTGTATTATCACCTCTCATACAAGAAAAACCAAAAGAGAATCTAAAACTACGCATCATTAGAGGCCTACACATTCTATATCCCAAATGTACCGGAACAAACTGAGAGCACACTGATCTTGAAATAAGAAGCTGAAACTACACATAGACATACATTTATCATATAACCAAAAGCATCTACATTCTCATTGTTGTAAGTGATGTCATCTTCATTTGCACGCTCTGTTCCATCCTCATCAGAATCCTCAGCATTTTCAAAGGCATTGCCAACAGGGGTCATTGGAAGTCTACCAAGAGAAGTCAGTCTTGTACCAGAACCACTGTGATTAATAGATTGACCTTCTTCTGCAGAAACAGAAAACGGCATTATTATCTGCCAAAACGCCTACGTATACAAAACACTAAAACTTTCAAATGAAAAGAAAAAACACCACCCAATTGATGAAAGAATCTCCCTCACAAAGTCCCTACAAGAAATTCAATTCTGGCGCTCAAAGCTCATAATTATTCCATTACTAAGGTACTGTCATCACATTCACCTAAAGGAACTTTTTTTCAGTCCGATATCGCAAGAAACCTGATAGGGTAAAAAATATGACATTAAACTCTACAGGACTTGTCTTTCTTTCCTTTTCCTTTTAAAGATATGAAGTTACTTTAGTTATAGTAACAGTCAATCAGAGACGAAGTGATCTGTGTTCATCATGCAGCTACAAATTTCAGATAACTTTAGAAAATATAACTCCGCAGAGTTAATATGTGTGTGTGTGTGTGTAAGTAACATACCAAGTCGTCGCGGAGTTTGAAGAGATGGAAGTCCAGTGGGAATGAAATTGAGCTTCTCAAGTGAAGAAGCGGAACAATTCTGCGCCCTAACCCTAATGGCCTCATCAAATTTCGCATCCTCTTCCAACCAATCATTTCTCACAGAAACATTCGGCAACGAAGATGAAACCCCGTACCGCCGAAGCGTGCTATCCTCCAACGACCTCGACAAACGACTCTGGCTCTGCTGCCGCATAATCGCATCACCATCGGAACCGAAACCTTCCTCGAAATCCCCTTCCTCAGTGTCACCGTTTTCTTCTTCTCCTTCTTCTTCGTCGAAGTGAGTGTCAGATTTGTGCGGGTGTTTGCGGCGAATCTCGATGAGGCGATCGAGGACTTGGTCGACGGCGCGCTTGTGAATGTAGAAAGCGGAAATGGCCATCAACGAGGCCCCGACGAGGGCCGCCATGGCGAGCTGTAGAGATGACGTTGAAGACGGATCCATTACCATAAGTGTGAAAACGAAACCCTAGTTTCTTTCTGCTTGGGGTTCTTATCGGTGAGTGTTCTATTGGAGGGAGTGAACAGTGACCCGAGTCGTTTTTCAGTTTTCAAAAAGTCGAAGCTACCTCGAGCCGCTTTTTCTGTTGTACACGTGGAACCGCTCTTGTGCATCCTCCGAGGCCCTGGGCCTTGGAGACTATGAGAAATGATGACGTCATATCATGCGAATACCCCTTTCTGATGGATTAGTGATTTTAGATGGCTGTGTTCTCGCCTCGTCATGATAACATCTGGACTGCTAATTTTCCAAATGAGTACATATTTATTCCATTTTTTCCACATATGTCCTTTTGTGTTGCTGTTGCATAAACAAAATAAAAGGCATGCAGTCTCTAGGGACTGTCGACTATGGGTGACTGATGCACCGGACAGAGTTGGGTCCAGTTTCAGATATTTGGGCTTTGAATTGAGACGTCCATTTTGAAATTAAATAGTTTTTCATTTCAATGAGAAAATTTTAATTATGAATGTCCACAATTATCAAGTGATAAAATGCTCCCACTGTTCTACACCGTTTTGGCTACCACTATGCTTTGAGATCGTATTTCGTTGTAATGTTTTCTTCTTCCTTTGACAATGTCTAACAGTTTACATATGTTTCAATGATGATAAAATAATATCAAATTATAAAATAAATTTGTTAAGAATCAAATACTATTTGATGGTACATTAGTGATATGTGTTTACGCCAAAATTTAGCTCAACGATGCAATCGGATTTTAGGAAGTTTGTGCTGTGAAACCTCATCGGGAGAACACTATATGACCTCAGAATCTTGGTGCTTTAACCTGTAAATCAAGAAAATTGTTTGGATAATGGTGTTGATATTGTTAAAAATCCTCTAATACTTAAGTTAGAAATCGAGAACATTATCGATAACAATTGAAGGAAAACAGAGTTAAGGGAGAGCAAACCGCAGTTTTCTTTTGATTTACTAACTAGAATACCTTATATTATGGAAAAGAACCTTTTTAAACGTTACTTATAAAATTCATATTGTCTTTGGAATACCTCCATGATATGTCAAATAGACAAGAGTACAGGAAGTTTTGTTTCGAATTGAATATTATAATTATTATCCTATTTGAGTTTTGATCTCCCACCGACGTATGAGTTCAGGGAAAAAAGATGTTTACAAAAATAAAATTATATAACCACAAAAATACTTCATACATATAATGCATACATAAGGTGACGTGACGAATTGATCCATTGAAAATAATTCTCTCCGCTTTGCCACATAAACAAGAGTACAGAGAGTTCTGTTTAGAATTGGATATTATAATTAAGATTTTGCTAGGTTGCAGCAGCTGTAAGTTACAGCTGCTGCAACTTAGAGGCTCCCTTATAATTATTATCTTATTTGGGTTTCGATTTCTCACTAACCTATGAGGTAAGGAAAAAAAATATGTTAATAAAAATAATAATATGTAGTCACAAAACACTTTATACATACACATTCAATGCATGTATAATACGACGTGGCATGAATTGATCCATTGAAACTAATTGTGTGGATTCTACGATGTTTTTTATCCATTTAATTTTTTTATGCTATATTACTTTGGATACAGTTATTGGTGGTAAGTGCTTCAACCTATATCGTTTTCAGTGATTATGTATTCATGGTCATAACATCTATATCGTAAGTGGGATCACACGTAAGTGGGATTACAAGAATATTGAGTAGTTCCATATTTACGAGTGTGAGCTATCAATATCAGTCCAAAATCAATTTGGCATCATTCTCTTCTTGTGATCGAGGTATTGACAATATAATTGAAGTGGCTTAAATATGCTCTTTTAAGACGAATATTATCCTAACTAATTTTTTTTAATATATGAACAATAACGTCACATTAATAAAATTCAAATATAAAGTGGTATCCACTTCATATTAATTATAAAATGATATGTGTTAAATTATTATCATTTTACTATTTATAATAAAGGATCAAGTTCAGATTAATATCTCGTGAATTCACTATCTTCAAATAATAACCTCATTTTTTTTCTTATTTTTTTAAAAAATAAATAAGAAAAAAATAAAGTAACTTAAAATTAAAAAAAAAATAAAGGAGTGGTTTAATTGGGTTAATAAAAAATTTTTCCTATAATAAATTATAGGAGAGTCACCTAAATGCTAATCAATTGAGATAACAAACCCAATTAAGAGCATTACTCGTGTGTATGTATATGTATATATGTATGATTGGTAGAGCAAATCTTCCCCAAAGTAGCTAAATAACCACGTTATATTAATCGTTCAATACATGTAAAAAGGACCTACGTAGCCAACTAATTAACTTTATAAAATATGTTATGAATAGGTTCATCAATTATAACAAACCCTTTGCCCCAGTGGTCTAAAAGGAACAAGAAGAGCGAGGCTTCTAGTCATTTCTTCGTTTCAGCTTTTGAAAGACGTTTTCCACTTACTGGCATTAAAAGTGACCTGACATGTTCAATCGCTTGCATGGCCCCGGTTCAAGCTGTGGTTTTCGAAGCTTACATAAAATGATTAAAAGTCGCGCACCGATTTTGAAATGAAAACCAAAACATAAAGCACAAGCGACGAGATACCGTTCTAAATTAATAATAATAATGTTTTTCTTTCCGCTGAAAAGCTTCAGAAGAATTGTAAATACCATAACTACTTTTGTGTCACCACTATGTTACCTTAAAATGTAATTTAGAAGTTGCCTACGACTTTATGTAGTCAAAAGTGGACTATACCAAACATTATAGCCAGGCTTATAATTGCTTTGATACTCGACGGAACTAACTAGAGGTATAGCTTGTCCTCTTCTTTTCTTTATCTTTTTTTTTCCCTCTTTATTCCCCCTCAATATTCCAGTCGGCGGTTTTAAGAATGAAAACCCATAAGAAAGAAATTTAATTTCCTTAATTTCATTAAGGCAAAGCTTAAGTTACAAACTTACAATTCGTCTAAATATAAATAACAGAATGGGATACCTCTAAAATTGACTAACTGTAACTTTTAAAGGCCCTTTCATAAAGTAAACTTCCAAGCTTCGACAAGCCTAATATTTATTTTACCAAACCTTAAAAAGAATCTCAATCTCTATAGTCTAAAAATCTTGTTTGAATTATCATATATCTCTGTTAAGACGCTAATTCTGAAGGCTTGTCACTCCATCGTATGTGGCTAAAATTCCAGTGGACGTCACTCTAGCTACAATGCTAGGTACCACGCTAGCTACCATCTATGTAACGAATAGTCACGGGGCAAGAAAATATTTGTGGCGCTCTTCACTAGTCATTCATCACTTTGGAGCCAAAGTCAAAAAAATGGTCCTGTTTGGAACTGCACTTTTAACTGAGTTACAGTTATGGTGAAAAAAAAATATATATATATATATATATATATAAAATTATAAAATAAAAATTAATAATATATAATAAATATAATTTTTAAATAATAATTTTGATAAATTTTTAAAAAATATAATAAAATTTTCATCATACAAATTAAAAATTACATTAACATAACTTTAATGTTTACTAAATATTTTCGTACTATAACTCTTAAATACAGCTGTCCAATTTTAATTACAAAAGGTCAAGATTTCCATTCAATGAAACCAACCCATACAATAGTAGTTTGATTTATCTACTATCATTTTGGATGTAGATTTTCGATCGATTTTGTTAATTTGTTATCTTTTATACATCGGAATTATCTTTAAAGGCACGTTTGGTCAAGATATGTATTGCCCAACTAGCTTAACTAAAGAGATTAATTATTAACTACAAATGAAATTATAAATATTCTCATTCTTTGGAAAACAAAAACCGTCACTACAGTGCAGACTCCTAATTGATGCAATGACAATATAATTATTAATTACAAGAGATATTTGTCTTGGGGTTGTGACTCTTTTCCATATGAGTTCTTTTCGCGCATAAAATTTGGATGAAAACTCAAATTCTATAAGCTTATTAATCAATGGGGAACCTCCCCCTTGCCCCCCTTACCCTAATTTTTATCTTTTGAACTATTTTGCCCCTAAAACAACATATTCTAAAAAAAAAGAATAAACTATAAGTAAATAATTTTTAATATTTACTTATTAAAATCTGTAGAGTTACAAATCCATTAAATATTTAGTACCTCTACAACACAATTAATTTAAAAAAGAAAAAAGGAAAAATCTCTACAGCATTATTATTTCAAATGTTCAACTCACAATTGAGTAAACTTTAAACAAACTTAGTAGAATAATACCGAGAAGCCTTTTTTGTTCATTGTAGAGTTACTAAATATAATGAATTATTACAAATTTTACTGAAGAGGAAGGATTCCCTTAATTAATTACATAACTTCGCATCATCTATGGACAACGACAACGATGTGCAAATTGTTTATCAGCTAGCCTGCAGCCTCGCTATGATGAATCTGATTGATGATTGTTTGACAGCGAAGGCGCATCTACTTTGTTACGTTTCAAAGTTGTTATACTCAAGACACAAAAGATATTCACGCAGCACTTTTCAAGTCCACGATGATGCTTAGCTGTAGGCAGTCCAGACAAATGAGTCTGTTCATTCTCAAAGGTGTGAAAAAGGAGTAGAGTGTGTGTGTGTGTATAGGAAATTAAAATATGGGAGTCAGAAAATTTTCGTTCTAGAACATACAATTGATGTTAATTTGCAAGTAGTGTCACATAATATTTAAACAAGAAGCCAAAAATAAAAAAGATGATCATCGAGAGATTCGCATCTACATATTGCAGCCTTTTAAATTGATCCTCATGCATGCGGGCCTCGTGCAAATCACAATACAAAGAGAAGGCTCCAAAAGAAGGGATGACCAGTGGTTTCATGATCACCATTCACCGCGAAGTCAGTGTCACTGCCACAACCACCTCTGATTGTGATATCGAGTTTTAGTGCTTCTGGAAAGTGTGTGCGGGTGTGGGTCTGCCGACTGATCATTTTTTATATCATCATGCCATGATGATCAGTCGTGTCAATTAGCCCCGAGCATGTGTATCATTTCCTATCAAAAATAGAATTGAACTCTTACCAAACAATCAGGAAGCTTCTCGCATTAGTGGAATCACTTTATCACTTGTAATTCAGTGCACAATTTGATGTTGTATTGATTTCTTCACAAGACTACTACTAATTGACGTTTTTAATAAGTAAGAACGTATATGAAACAAAATCTCATTCTTATAATATAGGACATCATAAGTTCTACGACATAATTAATCTAATGTGGAATCACCAGCTAATAATGACAAGCCATGTGTTTCCTCTTTTCTTTATCTCTCCAAGATTTTCAAAAGTAAGAGACAAAACATTAATTTTTTTTTTCCTCTCTCTCTCTCTCTCTCTCAAATCTTCATCTATCATCTTAGCTATTATGGCTGCCATTTTCAAACATGAGGAAGGAGAGGAATATTTTTGTCGGAGCAAATATAACTATTTGTGTAATTGTTACTTGGTTCACTAAATAAATAAAATCAACACGACAATCGGATAAGAACTGGATGCAGATTAACTCATTGACAATGGGGCAGAGGCAGATCAAATATAGCAACACTGTTATGCATGCTGAACGATTAATATGTTTAAATTTTCAAGACAACACATGCTCAGCTATTTCAAGCAAATTGGCACAGAAAGCATGACCATGTTTTTTTTTTTAATTAAAAACCACTCAAAGGTGGGGGTTAGGCGGGACCTCTTACCTATAGATTATTGAACTAAAAAAATAAAATTACATATGGAGAGAGATATAGACCAAAACCTCCAAGCAAATGAATGAAAACAACCAACAAAGGGAAAGAGAACAAAAAACAAAAAACAAAAATATAGCAATTGAGAAGTAAAAGAGAATTAACTAATGTAAGCGCTCAGAAAACCGCTTACGATACTTACGATCAATGACTAATTTGAAACATTTCCTAGAACTAGATGACTGCGAGCCAACAACACTGAAGTCAGGATCAAGATCACGCTCGCCTGTACCTTCAGGCTCAAACGCAAAATACTCATCAATTACAAGATTTTCATCAGAACTAAACTCCTCATAAGATTGAAAAGAGATATTTGTAAAATGGAAAGGACAATCCACAACTATAGAGCGAACATCTCATGACCATGTTTTTATATCTCCGTAGTAGCAAATAAAGATAATATCTGAAATAAATACCATTTCCTGTACATAGATATTTTATTCAACATTATAGAGCATTTATGATTTATTTACTTCTAGCTATCTATTATATATTCATGGTTTGGTTGGATCAACAAGCTCAACATCGAGAGAAGGCTTTTGATCTTCTAATGATTGGTTGCCACCCTTGTAACGATAACGACTTGCACAGTACAGAAAATAGACAAAGTTAAGGGCTCCTAGTCCTGCAATAAGGAAGTAGAAATAATCTAATCTTCCAGCATCGATATCATTAGTCAACCAGTCGGGGTGGCCGTGCCTTGCTGTGACTCCACGCACAATGGTGATAAGCAAACTGCTCAAGTAACTTGCAAGTCCAAAGGAGCAAAAGAGGAGAGAATTAGCAATGCTTTTCATGTGGTCAGGGAACTGCTTGTTAAAAAATTCGATCTGTCCAATTATGTTGAATGCCTCAAAAAACCCCAGCAGGATAAGTTGAGGAGCTAGCCAGAAGACTGATACTTGTGACCTAGGGTGCAAATTGGCAGAAGCCCTTCTCTCTCTTTCAACTAAACCAGCAGCTATCATGGATAGTACTGAAAAAATCACCCCGATTCCAATTCTCTGAAGAAGTGTGATTCCTCCTTCATGTTTAGTGATTTTACGAAGAGCTGGGACAAGAACTCTGTCATAGAATGGGAGCCAGAGTCCTATTGTGATCATTGATATGACCCCCACCGAACCTGGAGGGATTTGAAACTTAGGCCCAAGGTGTCTGTTCATTTTCATGGCTTGTGAAACTATGAATGTTCCCTGTTGAGACATGGAAATGAAGCTAATGATTCCAGCTGCCCATATTGGGATAATTTTGATCAGGCACTTAACCTCTTCCACTTGCTGGATGCTACAGAGCCTCCACTGATTGATGGGAGTTCCATCAGGCTTAAGTTCATTATTGTCCACAATCATTCCGGCCTTGTTCAGGAATCTGAGAGGTAAAAAAAAATCAACAACGACTGAGGTTTTGTATCAATCATTGCAAACAAAATACAACTGACATCATCTCAACAACTACTTGGAAAATTTAAATCACGTTCCTCCCAATTTTGAAAAATATTTCTCTTCATTATTTGAGATTTGCCATATCTAGATTTGGGCAATAATTAATATCGTAAGAAACGAAAATAATATGGTAATGACCAAAACATTAAAATATTAAATCAATCAACATCATGACTTCTCCAGTTTGCATGCACGGGAAGACTCTATGATTTACAGAAATTTTTTTTAACAAAATATTTTTTATAATATAGTATATCAAAATTTGTATTGTTTTTTAGTCTTTTAAATTATTTATAACCTTAACATAATTAAGTATCTAACAGATGTTCTCTTAAAAAAAAAAAAAGGTATCTAACAGATGAGGGAAGTCCAATATGGATGAATCATAGGTTTTAATTATTTTATTATGAATAATTAATAAAGAAAAAGCTGGATAAAAGAGATATCGCCACCTGAACTGGTGGGTGAGAGGTAGCTTTGATAAAACAAAGAGCTTCGAGGGAGGGTCGTAGAAGATCCCATGGTGATCCATTTCTCCTTGTGGAAGCGGAAGACGGCGTTTCTTGTAAGCTGCAACAAGCACTTGACCAATCCCGGAAAAGATACTGCCTTGCGGTTCAACAAGCACATAAAGTCTTTTCCCAACAAGAAATAGAATAAGTGAGCCTATCATGAACGCCGTTGGGATTCCAAATCCAATCACCCAGCTCACTGAGTCTTGTATATAAACCAACAGAGTTTGAGTGATCAATATGACCACCGTAAATGTGGTGTAGTACCAGTTAAAGAAACTGTTGATTCCTTTGACTCCTTCATCAGTAGTTGGATCAAACTGATCGACCCCAAACGGAATGCTGCATGGCCTAATTCCACCGGTGCCGATCGATAACAAGCCCAGACCCATCACCAGAACACCCATTTGCGCACTGCTTGCACTTTTGCACTGACCAAAAGGTTGCTTTGCCGCGTCGCATTTTGGAGGATGCAGCTGCGGTAGCCACGCCGTTAAAGTCACGGTTAACATGCCCTGTCATTAATTCGGTGGATATACACTTTGTCAAATAAAGAAGTATATAAAAATAAATTAAATGTAAATATGTAATTTACTTGTTAATTAAGAGTTTGCCGCTTAAATGGGGCCCACAGTCACTTTAACAAAAATCAATCGATTATAAAAGGCCAGAAGACCTAAATGACGATGAGGTCATGGCAGTGACAGTTACGTCTAAAACAAATAATGCAGAATCAAAGTTATAATTAACCTTTTTTTAATGCCGCACAGGAAAGTGAAAAGATGTCAAAGTAAAAACAAGTGGACGGTGGTAAGTATTTAATTGAAAATCACATGAACAACATTTCCCTGATAATTTAGTGCAACGTACTTCGCCAGCTCAGTTTTTTTTTTAAAACGGAAAAAGAGAGAAAAGAAAAGAAAAAGTTCGGATCATACAAGGGAAAAAAGATAAAGTTCTGACCATACAGGACAAATTACAATTAATATTATAGCGTAGTCGAAATCAGGAAATAAGAAAAGGAAAATGAGAAGGAAGAAAAGAAAATAAACGCACCAGGATAGAGGCAATGGAAGCAAAGGCAATGGTCTTAAACCTGCCGGTATAGGTATCGGAGATGAAGGCACCAAGCAAAGGTGCAAAATTTGTAACACCACCCCAGATATTGAGAATGCTTGCAGCAGACGCCTGATTCATGTGATATTCTTTCACCAAATACACCATAAAGTTGGCCAACAAACCAAACGTTGCTAGTCTCTCAAATGTCTCATTTCCTGCGCATATATACGTACGTACATAAATTTTATGAATAATTCACACCAACAAAATTAAACTAACAAGTTTGAAGCCATAGCAGCTAGCTAGCTAGCTAGCTAGCTAGCTGCTAGCTTGCGAGCTCAAAAGAAAAAATATAGAGAAACCTAAGATGTAAGGCATGGTTTTCCATCCTTCAGGTTTCTTCTGGGCTGGCGGATGCTGCTTTGAATCTGATAAAACCACGTCTCTCCTTTCTGGGGATGATGGCTTCTGAAAGCATCTTGCACCACAATACAACTGAAATGAGCTGCTGCGCTCTCTTTGTTTTTGATCCCCCACCATCTCTAAATTTTGCTTTTTTTAAAAAAAAAAAGGCTTAGTTAGTTTTGTTGAGATAATTAGCTTCTCTATGCTGTGTTCCTTTTCTCAAGGCCTGAGCTTCGGTAAACTGGAGTTACGGGTGTCTGCACAAGGCTCTTACATGTATTTATGCAAGTGCAGATCGTGTGTATTTTCACCCACTACTCACCACTACCACAAGTAAAAACAAACAAGAGCGTGTGGTCACAAAGGGGTGATCAAATAGCCGACGCAATCAAGGGGGCGATCCTATACTCCCACTCAGACCCATCACGTCTTCAATCGCCTCATTTTATAGAATCGATTTTATGGTATCATCTCATAAGCATACAAATTCTGACTATGTGCCATGTAATATTATGTATCCATCATCATTTTTTTCGGAAAAAAAAATTGTTACGAGGTAAAAAATCCTTTAATATAACAAGAATCAAGTAAAAAATAGAAAAAAAGACAAATTTTAATAAATACAAATATTTCTAAGCGCTGCAATAGGACGTGTCTATTTCTCTATTTCTTAACTTAATTACAGTAATATATCATTAAGAATTAATTAAACATGCATCAATCACAATATCTGTTTTGCTCGGTAAGATATCATGAACAATTAAATGTAAATTGGGCTTCACATATCAAAAGATTCCAAGGCATAACGCATGCATGCACAGATTAAATAAAGTTGCCGAACCAAATCTGCGCGTTTACATTGGGTCAAGGTCAATTCTTCTGGCTTTTTGGTAGTGGGAAAGTGGGAACTTCCAACTTTTTACGCTTCTCTGATTTTTTTTTTTTTAATTACTCCAGATTATTATTTAAATTATAACTGATATTTACAATTAGAAAATTATTAGGACTAATTTACAACTCTTATATAGCAGAGCCTAGTTTTCAATCCTCTTTAATATTCGAGAGACGTTTACTTTACTCATATTTCGAAAGGAAGAAACTGTCTTTACTCAAATTGAGGAAGTAAATTAAACCCCCACAATACATTGTGGAGGCTCGAACCCGTGATTGAATACCATTATTTAGGTTTCTATGTAATTAATGTCCATCGTTATTTAGGTTTCTCCGCAATTTTTCTGTTTTTCTCTTTTCCCCGTTTTGGCCTTGCTCTACGCTTAGCTATTAATTGTGAATATGCCCATATATGCATTTAATTGATTCCAATTTATCTATTTTATCTTCAACGAAGATTTGAAAAATGTATTTGATATCAATTATATTTAAAATTTCAGGGTTCAGACAGTGAACGAGACGTTGTGCATGGTGGCTATTCTTCTCGGAGGCAAATTTCAAAAATCCTTGTTATCATTCCAAACTCAAATTTTTTGGTTAATTTTATTATTCTATTTTCTTTTAATTAACTTTTATTCTTATTTTTTATAAATTATTATTATTTTGATGGGTGTTTTTTTTTTTAATTTGTTTATATGCAAGTGTATTCTTGTTATCTGTTTGTTTTTATTTAAGAAGGGCTAACTTAATTTTTTTTTTTTCAAATCTATTTAATTGTCTCTCGTAATATTGACTATTGACAACTTGGACTTTCCACTTCATGAATAAGAGAAAAAGATTCTAATTAATCAACATGGCTATGAAACTACTGGCCATGTTAATCCGTTACATTTTCAATAACTGATTTACAGACGGGGATTGAAAGATATAGATATTTTTACCAACAGTTGGTAAAAATATCTTTTAATTCGAGACTGTAATTTTTAGAACAAATATTCTTAGACAGTGCATGTGTGGTGTGAATGGCGTTCTCAATTAGTCAATTTTGTGGCCAAACTTGCGGATACCTAACCTTTTGAATCTTTACCACATAATATTTTTTACCATATTACTTTATTATTAAAATTTTGGGTAGGGATTATAAACCCACCCCACTTCCAAAAAATATTTAGAATAAATGTACATTATTTCTAATAAATACAAATCAACAAAAATATTTGTATAATTAATCAATTAAATCACTCTTACACTTTTTAACTTAGGTTTTTTTTTTTAACTATTAAGGTTGCTTTAATATAAGTTTTATTTAATTATTTTATCTTTAAGATATACAATGACCCAATTACCTGAAGAAATATGTGTTCTTGTATCTAATACTTTAGGCACTTAATTTTGTGACTTATAATCTAACTTTTTTAAATGAAGTCTAATAATTTTCAATATTTTATATGTAAATGATATAAATTTGATAGCTTAATAATTTATATGAGTATTGACCTATAAAGGATTTATGTTAGTTTAATTAAAGGTAAATAATCATAGAAATAAAGTAGATTTGACCATATGGAAACAATAAATTTTGTATAAAATAAAAAAAAAAATTGAAGTGAAAGTAAATTTTGGATGCTTTTACATTTTAAGGATAAAATAGTCAATTTAAATTTCGGCAAAAGCAATCTTAGTTGTTAAATATAATTAAAAAAACCTAAGTTACAACAAATAAATTAAGATATCACAAAAAAATAAATTAAGAATTTAAAAAATATTTGATTGATTAATTCTTCAGAATTCTTCTTTATTTGAATTTTTAAAAAAATGTGAAATTTTTATAATTATTTTTAGAAGTGGGGTGGATTTATAGAATTTGTGGAGTGAAAATATCACCACACTAAAATTCTTTGACAGTTACTTTTTTTCATTTTATTTTATTTTTTTTTTATGATTCTACTACCAAACTACTGAACTTAATAGAATTTTAACAAAAATTATAGTAAAAATCTATTTTACTCCTAAACTTTGTATGTGTAATTTAATCCTCTAAATTAAAAAAATTAAAATCAATTATATTCAAAGAAATAATACTTTTATCAATTGATTATGTTATATATCTAAAATGATCGATTAATAAAATTATAAATAGTATACTTTGTGAAATTTTTAAAATACCGAATATATTGAAATTCCTAAAATACTCTTGTGACATCAACAATTTATTAATAGAGTTAAAAATAAATTTGGTGATAGAATGATAAAATCTGAAAAGTTAAGTTGGAAAAAAATAATTGTCAGAAAACTTTAGTGGTACAATGAATGATTTGTCAAAAAAAAAAAAAAAGATGGTAAAATGATATGCCTCTCAATTAATAAAACTTGTTAATTATAGTTAAGCTACTGCTTGTTTAAACTTTTAAATCTTAGTTTAAAGTTATTTTTCAATTTTCATAATAAATTATTTGAGAAAGTTAATTATTTAAAAAGTTAATTATTTAATCTAAACTAACCATTTATTTTCATTTAAATTTGGCCGAGGTTTAAGTATAAATTAAGAAAAGCAATTCGGAAGTTAATTATTAATACTACAATCCTACCATTTTCATTATCAATTAAAATAATAAAGGACACAAATTAGCTATCATGTGCAATCTGAATCTGATGACAACACGAGAGTATTGGTCGAATTGCAGCATCATGGCTAAGACTGCTAAAGGCAGCAACGGGTAGAGTTCTTTACAAACCGAAATAAGATAATAATAATTAACAAGAAATACAAGAAACGAATGAAGTAGAATTGCAGTATAACCATCAACTTCGATTAGAGTCTAAATATAATTCGTTTAGCAACAATCTCTCAGTAGGGTAAGAACTATGAAGATCAGTCTTTTTTGGACTTTTAGTTCCGGTTTTGAGTCTATATGCATATAGCGATGACGTCTTGAGTTTATTGTCGCCCTTCTAATGTATTGACTTTACCAATTCAATTTTGCCATCGCTGTGACTTTGAAAATAAAAGGCCTCCAAATAGGGTTATTGAGACAATACACGGGGCGCTACTTAGCATCACCCAAAAACCATCCACGAGTACACAATATCACTGGGATGCTCATTTTGCCCCACGCAATTACTTCAAAATTTGATGGGTCTTATGTATCAATCATGCTCGACATCACAGTATGGTTCTGCTTCAACTTATCCGCAAGCCTTGTGTCAACCGACGAGCAACGAACAGAAAAAAGACAAATTAAAGAAATAAAAGTAATCAAGTTTGCCAACGTTAATATCATCAGCCAGCCAGCTGTGCTTGTCGTGTTTTATGGTCCAACTGCGGACGAGGGCTCCCAATAGGCTGTAAAAATGACTCGCCACGGAGACGGTGAGAAAAACAATTAGTGATCGAATTACCAATGCTTCTCATGTGATCAGGAAATTGCTTGTTGTAAAATTCTATAAACCCTAGAAGGTTGAATATCTCAAAGAATCCCATTAGAATAAGCTGAGATGCCAGCCACAAGACTGAAATGGGTGCATCACCCTTAAGGTTACCATGCAAAATAACAAACGCCCGTCTCTTTCTTTCAATAAATCCAGCTACTATCATCGCTAGAATCGAGCAGATATTTCCTAATCCAATTCTTCGGAGGAGAGCAATCCCACCTTATTGTTTCATGAATTTTTCAAGCGTTGGCGCGAGGCTACGATCATAGATTGGGAGAAATATTGCCATTATAATCAGAGATATGACAAAAATTGAAGGAACGGGGATCTCAAATTTGGGACCGAGGTGTCGGTCCATTCTCATGGCTTGTCCCACTACAAATAATGTTCCTATTTACATGGGAAGGAAGCTAATGACAGCAGATGCCCATATTGGAACGATATTCATCAGGCACTTTACCTCTTCAACTTGTTGTATGCTGCATAGCCTCCATACACATTCTATGTTGCTTTATTTCATACACATTCCATCTTTGCTTTATTTCATCATTGTTATCTATTACGGCAGCTTTATTCAAAAACCTAATTATTAATTAAAGAAACCAAACATGCGTGCTTAAGTTCATCAACTAATTAATGTCACCTTGCATGCACATTTTGAAATACGAAATTGGAATTGAGACTAGCTAAACAAACTACAAAAAGACTCATTAATTAAACAAACCTGAACTGAGATGATGTTAAAGGGAGTTTGAAGCGTAGAATTTTCTTCAGTGGAGGATCATAGAAAATTCCATCTCCAGCGGACGGAAGCTGATGGCGGCGCTTCTTGTAAGCCACAACGAATACTTGAGCCATGCTAGAAAACACACTGCCCTCCGGTATCACAAGTACATAAATTCTCATTCCAGCAAAGAGAAGAACAAGCCCACAGAAAAAGCAAACGGTCGGAATTGGAAAGCCCCAAGCCCAGTTAACGGTTTGAACATAAGCGACAATGGTTGAAGCGATCAAAAGGAATACTACAAAAGGAATACTACACGGCCTGATTCCACCGCTGCCTGCGGCTAACCAGAACATTGCTACATGAAGGAAGGCCAGTTGGGTTCCGTTGGGGGGCTATACATTGGCCACGATACGCTCTTCGTCGGTGCAATGGGGAGGCCGCAGCTGCGGCACAATCGCCGTCAATGTCAACATTAACATTCCCTGTCCAAGTTATTTTTGGACATTATTAAATCATTAATAATGCTGAATGTATGTTTTCAATTAGTGATCGATACAATCATATGTTTCCGAAATTAATTTAATATTAGATTTATGTTCTAGTTAATTAGGTAATAGACAATAGAATGTAGCAAGTATATTAAATTGGTTGTCACTTCAACACGATCTTAATTGGGAGGGTGGATGATACTTTTGTAAAAATGATAATGATAACTAAGCAAAATTAATTAAAAAAAGGTCTCAGCATACCCGCCCCTTAATGATTATCAGTGCAATTTAATTAATTAAAATATATAACCACGATGGATAAGATTCAACGAGGGGACACTGCAAGTGCATCGTACTCGACAGCATATTTGTAAGTAACTAATAAACGTTAAATTACTTTCATTTATGTTTTTGAAATAATGGAAGATATATATTAGAACATGGGTAATATAATAAAAATTAACACGGGCTTACCAGCAGAGCTGCGACAGATCCTAAGATTTTCCGATGCACAAGCATCAGCTAGAAAAGCACAGATGACAGTAAGGAAATTGGACTCACCGTTCCAGGCTCCAAACTTGGCAGCAACATACACCTGCGATACGTTATACTCATTCAACAGATACACCGTAAAGTTTGCCATTATCCCAAATGACCCCAATCTCCCCAACGTCTCGTTTCCTGAAATATTATGCTATATTATCTTAATTAATAAAGCACACTGCTTTTAATCTACGTATAATTTGTGTAAAGAGATATTAAGGAGAGAGAAATAAAAAGACCTAAGATGAAGGGCATGTCTTTCCATCCTAAGGGCTTCATTTGCTTTGTATCTGAACCTGATGAAACGATATTGTTTTCTTCTTCTACGACCGGTGATGATTCGGATTTTGAGAGTGGAGATATTTTTCTGTGATTATCAGCTTCCATTTTCACTTCTTCTCAGATTCAAGTTCAACTAGCTAGGCTAATTTTGATTAATGTTGAACCAATTAAGTGAAATACTACTGATCATTTGGAAATGATCCACTTGAAAGCAAGAGAAACAAGCAAAAATTAAGTTGGGTGACCGTTACTGACAACAAAGTGCTTATAATGCATGCTTACCTCTCAGTCCAGCGGCTTCACAATTCATGCGCACATAGATTGGAACAAAATGGAGTTTTCTTGTGTCTATGAACCAATGGAAACGAAGACGCCGCGTTAACTGTTCCCGTCTCTCGTTAAGGGTGGATATTGTAGAGTCCCCGACTCAACATGGATTTGTATCGGGCCTTCGCAACCCACCAAATGGGCTTCTAGGCCCTTTTCTTCGGCTACAGAGCTAAGTTGGGCTTGCTTCTCTCGAGTAATTAAATAAGCAAGCATGTAATAATTGCCAAACTGACGTGGAATGTATTATTTTAACATTGCATCATCATGCATTTGTAGTATCTTGTACTGATCCGAATAAAACGCAAATAAAATAGAATTTATAGATGATAGTTTACCCAGTTGGAACCTCAATCGTGTTCATAATCATAACCCAACCGCACCACCCTATCTCGGCCTCTCACTTTCTCAATTAGTTAGCACTGTCAATATCAATATCTTGTTATCAACATCAAATTCGTCACCATTCCGGGGAAAAGAAGAAGCTAAGTCAAAAGAGAAGCTCGGTGATGTACCATCATGATAATATTAATTGATAAGGACAGCCATTGCCTTGTTCATTGATTGTTTCCGGGGATTTTTCTTCTTTTTCTTGTGTTAGCATGACATAAATAATGTTCAAGGACAAAATTAATATTATTAATGTTGAGTGTTGAGAGTGGAGATAAAAAAAAACAAAAGAGTCACCTAGGCAAGGAATCGTACAATTACCCTCCCCGAAAATTAAAAAAAAAGGACTAAATTAATAAATAAAATTGAAGGTCAGAGGTATCAGAGATATTCAGCTTTCAGGTGTCTCAAAATCTTGGGACAAGCGAACGACTTAAGTTTGTAAAGCGTTATCGTCGCGGATCACGTGAGCATTAGCTTGAAACAATAAATTTAAGAATATAATCATCTCCGTACAATTTAATTAATTACATCTGAATCCAACGGTGTTGAGGCATTGTCTATTCCAGACAAAGGCGATAAAAGCCCATCTTATAATCCCGAGTCCCGACCTTATCCATGACAGTCCCCAGCCCCCTTAACATAACAAATGACAAAGAAAATATATTAAAAAAAAACCCAATAATAGTAATAAATAATAAACAAACAAATACGGTTCTCGAAGGAAGTCGCTACGGTTAATTAAGTGAGTGTTACGCTTTTCAGCAGTACTGGTATTGTTCGTTGCTTCGCCGGCTCATTTGATTCTATAACAGCATATTGAGCGCCAAGTGTTTGAAGAAATGCCTGAACCATCATGGTCTCACTCACCGCCGGTTCATATTGCTTCTTTGCCTCGCCCTATTCGCTCCTAGATTTGAATACGCTTCCTTCTTCTTCGTGGGCTTTTGCTTTTAAACCGAGAAGAAGAACAAGAAAGCAAGAACCGGTTGTTTCATTGAGTTTTGTTGCAGCTGCGAAAGAGATAGAAAAAGCTGGGTCGTTTTTAGGGTTTCTTGAGGTGGAAAAGAGGAATTATAGGGGTTCTTGTAATATGTGTGTTGGGGTTTTGCGGAGGTGTAAGAAAGATTTGGATGGTGAAGGAGATTTGGCTTTGGAAGCTGAGATTTTGGAGTTCATGAGGAACTCAGAAAATCCAAAGGCGTTTCCAACCAAGAAACAGTTCATGGATGCTGGAAGATTGGATCTTGTTGAGGCTATTGCGAGACAAGGTGGGTGGCTTGCATTTGGTTGGGATTTGGATGATGATGATAAAGAAGAAGAACATCAACAACAACGACAAGTAGAAGGGTTTCAAGAAAATGGTGTTAATGATTGGGACTTGACGGTGGTGAAGGGATACAAAAATGGGGCCCTTCAGGAGAATTTTGAAAGTGGTGAAAAAAGCAGTGCTTTGGAGTGCAGTGAAGTTAGAAGATATGGTGTTCCTTCTTTTCCTGTTAATTCTTCTGGTTCGGCTTCCTCATCTGGTAGATCATTGTGAGGTTTCTAATTTGTAGTTTTCTGCTTTTACTGCCAAAATTTTATAGTTTTGTTGATTAAACAGTTCAGACCCTTGAAACTACAAGATTAGAATCAAAAGTATTGCTGAGAACTCAACCTTGAGTGTTAAAATGTGATTTGAAAGCATCTTGATGTTGAAAGGACATGCTTTTGTCAATATGTTCATTGTCACTAGTGCCGTGGATAGATTAAGTGGATACTAGTTTTAAAATTGTTTGGCTCAAACATTTTTATTCATTCGTTTTCCTTAATTTGATATACAAAATGTTAGGCACCTAATGAATTCAGCAGATAAGAAAAGGCTCGTATCCATTTGAAGCCCTTGTAATTTCCAAGTTTATACTTCTTCAAGTTTCCTTAAGCTACCAAATAAATTGGTAAAGTTCTTGCAAGGTCCTTTCACACATATATTCTGCATATTCTGTTTGATCAGGGAACAGACCATTGAGGATGATTCTGGGATTGAGGGTATACTCAATCGGCTGGAGAAAGAAAGGAATATAAATTTTGGGTTTGGTTTGAGAGAGAAAGGGAACACTGCTTGTGTCCAAAGTGATGGTCGTAAAGATGATTGGCATGCTGAAACCTCAAAAGAGGAGGTAAGTTGGTTTTGTTACTTTTAAATTAGTTTTATTAATCATTCACCTTATCAATTTGTAAAAATGAGCATGCTTGTGACTAAGTTGGTAGGTTTTTCAGCTTTGTATTTGAATATATCGAGGATCGGTATATTTCCTATCATCTTAGAATTGTTGGATGAATCTATAACTGTATTTTAGTTATTCTTGGGTAAACAATAACCAATTATATCATATAAATAATCTATTGTTGCAAGGTCTTTATAAATCATAACTTGTTTTTCTTGTTATATTGTAAAAGACAGTTGCTGGCCTTGGAAGAAGCAACAAGCTTGCATCATTAGACCCTGGTGGAGGCATAATCAATAATTCAGGGGGCAAACTCACTCAAAATACATCTACCTCAAACCAAAAGTCACTTAAGCCTGAAATGTGGAGAACATGGAGCATTCAAAGGGCAGGGTTTTCAGACAAGGAATTCGAAGGTAGTCCATTAGCTAGTTTCTGGTGGCATAGTGACTTGACCCTTCAGATCAACTGACCACTGTTTGCTAATACACTGTACAGCTGCTGAAATTGCTTCCAATGAAGGAGCAATGAATGTGCCAGGGGATGAAATACTTGAAGTAAGAGACATTGGTTGTGAACATTTGAATAGGCAGGAAAAATTGAACTCTTATCGCACAGAGAATAACCATAATGACATACGAAGTCGCCTTCAGCACTTGGAGCTCGAGCTTTCATCTGTGCTTCACACATTAAGGTCTAACACGGGTGAACTTCTGTCGCAGAAGGTGAGTGATCTGATCTTTTTGTACATAAATTTGGGAAAGTGCTCCTAGGAATGTTCAAATATAAATTTTTGTTAAGAAACACATTAAACAGGTTGATTCTTCATTTTGATTCCTATAAAGTTCTTATTCAATGCAACTTTGTTTAGTTCATTAAAATGTGAATCACTTAAGAATTTCATGAATTTCTTATCAATTGTGATCATGAATTTGTCATGTGTTGAGATCCTGCTATTTAACCTATTTGTTGCATGTTAACTTAACCTAATCAAATATTACCTGCAACTGATGTTATTTTTCTGACCAAGAACACGAAGAACAGAATAATGTTTCTTGTTTTGTTTCCACAGATATTTAGTATCAAATTCAGAAGATTCATTACTGTATGCAGCTTTTGTAGCAATATTTTATCCTGTGACATCTTTTTGCATTCTCATAGCAGAAGATTCAAATAATTTATTAATTTTGCTCTGCATTCTTCAACAGGGTTTTGAAGGCTTGTCTGGTGATTTGCATAAGCTTTCTGATGCTTGGGAGTTCCAAGAGAATGAGATCATGGATGCTAAAGATAGATTACGGTCAATACGTGCAAAGTTAGCAGTGTTAGAAGGAAAGATGGCATTGGCAATAATGTATGCACAATTTCTGTTCATTAAACAGCGTGCTTCTTTTACTTTACCATTGATGATACAAAGTTCTTACATTCTGCAGTGATGCACAAAAAACGGTTGAAGAGAAACAGAAACGGATAGATGATGCTCGTAGAAGCTTACAGCTTATTCGTACGGTCTGTATAGTTTGGCCTAATTCGGCTTCAGAGGTGCTTTTAGCAGGATCATTTGATGGTTGGGCTTCCCAGGTTCGATCTCCTTCTGAAATTTTGATTTTGATGTAATTTCTTCTTGCTTCTAAGATTCCTTGATATTGAATTTCAAGCCTGCTAGTTAGTGACCACAAATGACCTATTTTTTTCCTTTTTGTGTTCTTTTGTCATTGAATTGTCATTCCCTTTTAAACCGACTGACTTGTACCACTAGAAGTTGTTAAGACAGCTTCTTCTCTGATTCTTATAAAAGAGTGGGCTAATGGTATGATTGTTTGGCTTGAGATAACTGAACCCCAGTGTAGAAAAAACTGATCAAAATGGAGGTCAATTATGAAACCAAGAAGATTGCAGAGAGCGTGCTTCAAGATTACTGAACTCAGTTTTTGCATAATCAATACAAGTATGGATTCTTTTGTCGGTATTAATGACATGCCGTGATCTGTAGACAGATTATCCACCGTTTTTGCATAACAATATTTGCATAAGGATTATGGATAACAATATTCTTTTGTCATTTGAAACCTTTCTTTCAACAGGGTTTAGCATAGATCTTTATGAGTTGTTTTTATATTTATTTTCTGCCTTGCAGAGAAAAATGGAGAAGTCAAGTACTGGTATTTTTTCTCTGTCTCTGAAGTTGTATCCGGGTAGATACGAGGTAGATCTTTATCTCAACTTATAATGATTTCATATGCAACAGTTAGGGCTCCTTCAGTCGAGTTCTAATTTAGCTTTTGCTACAGATCAAGTTCATTGTCAACGGTGAATGGAAGATTGATCCCTTACGCCCTATTGTTTACAATAATGGATATGAGAATAATCTACTAATCATCACATAAAAAACACTTAAGCTTGTAATAGTGAGCAAGATAAATTTTTTCCTTCGTATGAGGACGAAGAGCGTGCATACTGTCAGTGTCTTTTCATCTTTCTCTTATTATTCTTGTAAACAGTGTTTAGCTGACAAGGGGTGATTTGTATATGCGACATTTAGATGCTTCCTCTGCTTTTTTTTTTTTTTTGGGGAAATCTCTGTAATACAAGTTTATTTCATGTACTCATTTTTAAGAGATTCTAACCTATATATTGCATGATTTTTTAATTTCATTTGGGTTTTGATCAAGTAAAGTGAAATTATTAAATTTATTTGATGTTTGTTGTTCCCCAAGGACTGATATATCAGTCGAATAAAAAACAGTGGGTGGTTAATGAAGTATCAACATAAAATCAAAGATTAGATTTATTCTCATTCGCTTTGCTAATTGCTGGGTTTATTATCAACACCAACTCTTAAACCGCAATAATTTGAAAAAGAAAAAAAATTATGTTTGAGAAAATGCTATCAATTCTTGCCATGCTTTCCAAACTAACAATAGAAAAGGTAAATGAAGGATAATAATAAACATGAGATTGTAAGTTCACTATTTCATTATGAAATCAATAGTAACAGAGACCAATTGCGGTGGCTACCAATGATTTGCTAGAGCTTGTTTCTGGTGCATGCAATGGCCAAAGAGAACTACACTTCTCGGAGGTATAAAATTTGGGTTGGCTTTGTCCTTGTAAAACTACCAACAAGATGCAAGATTACATCTCAAAATTCCATGAACTCTCAGCGGTTAGTGCTGGCATGTATAATCCTTCTGCCAAACTAGAAGAAGCTGAAACCTGCTGCAAATAACAGATGTCGATGTGTATAGCACATAAATTTAAGTACAAGCAAACCATAAGAATCTCCCTAGTGAAACAAAGAGTTTTTTAAATAACTTTTTGCTCTATCTGAAGGTATTCAATAGAAACCTAAGGAATCCAGCAGGGTTAATATCAGTAAAAGAAACTGCTTTCTTATAAGCTATTCATGGTAGAAGATCCGCAAAGAAATGAGCGAGTTCACATTAATCGCACAGCACTAGTGCAGCTTCATTGAACAACACCAGCTAGGTCAATTTAGCTTCACTGTGAAAGTGGAAGAAATGTTAACTTCACCAATAAAAGTAAGGGGATCTACTTGTATTGAATTTGGCACTAATCTAGATTTGCCAGAATATAGATATCATAATGTACACTGCATTTTGGTATAGTACACATCCAGGTTAATTACCCACACTGCAATGCAGTGCATAACTACACTAAGGCTAGCAAGCAGGTAATTGAATTAATTAACCTGTTTCTCTAGACACCTTAAAGCCTGTCCTAACTCATTCCAAATGATATGAGCTATATAAAGCTGATGCCCAGGCTATGAAGTAGCTGCTCCTAGTTGAATGCTGATAATTTGGAAAACAAGTCCTGTTAATCCCAAATTACAGAAAATCTAAAGATTTTTTCCGCAACGCCGTCAAAGAGAAAAGTACCTCGTATGAACTGTAAATCATATAAGGTTGTTGCATACCTTGCATTTTCCATCACTGTTGAATGACGATTTCCACAACCACTCAAGGTCCGAAACTTTCCTTGACAAATCATAAGAAGCTCTTATAACATCACCGTCAAAAACAGTCTTTGAAACAGCCAATTCCCACGAATTCTTTCCAAAATCATAGCAGGGCTCAAATGCGGCCAACCCTCTGCGCACATAGCTATACCTCAACTTCAAGTTTCTGGAATCAAGCACATAATTTGCAGATATTTTGTTAGTTGGATCAAGTAAAAGTGTCCCATCCAAGATTGTCCTGTTTTCACCCGTCATGTGAGTGTAAGTCATGTTCAGCTGCTTCTCTAGCATCCCCACCGTGTTCATGAACTGGAATCGAACATTCTGCAATTATACCACATAAACTTTGCAATTTTAGTAACCCAATTGACCCCATTACTCATATTTGATAAAATTACTTGAATAAGCTACAGAGAATGTTTCAAAATGAAATTTTTGAGAGACGGTAGCTTCAAGTTCTGATATTTCCTACAGCAACTAAACTATGCAGACTGAAGTAAATTGCATAGCAACTTCATCCAACTATCTTCAGTAGTACTAAAAATTTGATATGTATAAAGATTTCAATTTTTTTTTTTTTTAAAAAAAATGGACTGTATTTGAGGGACGTCAAAATCAACTAAAAAAGAGCCAGGCTTCTCGACTGAGAAAGAAAGGTCACTGGCGTTTACAGCGGGCCCAGAGATGACATAAGCTCGGGGCTTTAGTTCTCAGGCGTCAGCGGCGACCGTTCCGGTCAAACCTTTTCTACTTCTCATAGATATTTCCGCGTTCATCTTTTCTCAGAGTCGGAAAGAGACGAGTTTGTTTTCGCAAGGGGTTTACTTTTCGACGGATATTTGTGGTACCCAACCGCTGCCACGTCAGCTAGCAGCTAGTAAGCTATTGAGTACCGAGGTCTTTTCATGGCGCCGAGTATGCTCACGTCTTAAACATGTCGAGACACAATTTGTAAAATGCTTAAATCATTTTTCTTCGTTCTTTTATTGTACAAAAACTGTCATAAAAGTGCAACACAGCCCACACTAGAGCATTATCACCAAAACAACGCCTTTACAAATTACAACTTTAGCTGAAGAAGCTTTGGCACTAATGTGCCACTTAACTTTTTCTTTTCTGATTGCGAATGATCTTCTGTGCTTCCCATGCTTTATAATTTGCAACTTCTTCATCTTTTTTCGATGCCAAGTTGTTGAAAATTTTCTTTCGATTATGAGCCGTGGAAGATGTTTGGGATATTGGAATAACAAAGTACATAAAGAATTATGAAGGATGACATCCACACCATCATTAAGTCTGGGAAGGAAGGCAGCGCTTGCTTATGGCATATGTGAACCCACTCCCACAGAAAACTTCCAATTGGGTGTCACCGTTTTGAACTTCGTCAACAAGATTCACTACTTTTGGGTGAATTTGATCACAAGTATTTCCCAAGCCAAGTTGACCATGTTCGCCCCAACCCCATGTCATTATTGCTCTATTTTCTGCAATCACATTAATGAAAAAGGAAACAATGCAGTCAGGGAAGAAAGGTATATAGGAAATTATGAAAAAAGGAAGCCAAAGAAATTTACCTGTTACCACAGCAGAGTGCTCAGCTCCAGCAGCGATTTGAATAACTTTTACACCATCCAGATTTGACACTTTCTCCAAAGCAACTTCATCTGAATTTGTCGGATTACAAAGAAGATATATTATTAGATTTACTATGATCAATGATCAAGATGCAGTTCCAATATAAAATTCCATGGATCATTTTTGGCAGTTTGGTCATTTAAATTTAGTAATCCTAACTTAAAACTGAAGTTGCTCACCCACATTATAAACTAGAAAGAGAATGCATATGAAATTTTATCCTCAGTTTTCCTTTCAAAGAATTTGAAACGATTGAGTTTCATGACAGTTTTTGATATCTAGATGCATTACCACATAAAGGCCTTGCAGGGCTCACTTTCTCAGGATCACTTAGCATGCCATGATGGGAGCCACCAAGCATAAAAACTTCCCCATCTCCTGTGATAGATAACCAAGACTGCTATGAAATAGTCATGAACCACTTCCAAACTGGAAGAGGGTAGATAGGATAAAGAAGGAAACACACAAATATACCAGTTAACACTAATCCATGATTCCATCCAAGGGCAGCTTGGGAGAATGATAATGATGAAGGTAAAGATTGGGGACAGTTTACATTGGAAGTTCTATTGAAACCTCTTCCCCAAGTGTATAGATGCCCTTCAGCTGATGAAACAGAAACAAGAGAACAAAAGAGGGAAATATATTACTCCATTTCAGTTATACAATTCATGTTAATTGATGTTAAATTGTGTTGGAACAAATCCTTTTACGAACTTCACCATATGTCCCTGCATCTAAAATTTATGCGCCGATTAGATGGTCTGCTTTGCTTAAACTCATGATCCAAAAAGTGATTCCTACTTTTGTACCAACGGGGAAAAAGAGAAAAAGAGAGAATGTTTGAGTGGACTCACCAGATAATGCTGCACTACAATCTCCATTGGCACTAATGCCAACAATTTCAATGTCGTCAAGTCCAATTGTAACTTGAGGAAGACTAACTGATCTAATCCGATCCTTGGAGACACCCAATTGACCTCGCTTTCCGGATCCAAATCCATAAACTTGATTTCCCAAACAATCTGCATCAGGCTTATCATACTTATTAAAGCTTGAGGTGGAGGAAATCATAAGGTCCATGTTTTTGACTATAACCGAATGTTCTTTTTGCACACCCAGAAAGCATCCAGTAGTGAAAAATCAAATCCTAAGTTATCCAAAGCTAATTTACCATTTAGGATCATCACTCAAATCATTTAAGCAAATTTAGTTCAAAATGAAAAACAAAGGTAGAATATCCCCTACGCCTTCAAATTATCAACTTTAAAATATGAGCAAGAAATTACCTTTTTTTTTTTTTGGGGGGGGGGAGGGGGGTGTGTGGGGTTCATGTACGAACCATGTTTTTCTAGTTTGAGAAAGAATGATATCACATAAGGCATATAAAGGATACAAAAGCATCCTATTCAAATAAGGCATATAAAGGATACAAAAGCATCCCATTCAAACATCTTCTTCATAGTATACTGGGAATAATGTTGACAACCAGAAACAAAAGCAGATTAATAAATGCATTTACCTCTCAACAAAACAAGTGAATGGCGCATGCCACATGCTATCTGATGAACAGTCTTATTAACAAAGGATGAGACTTTAACAGGAGAGCAATGTGACCTGTAATCACCATGCCCGAGCTGACCAAATGTGCCGTCGCCACAAGTAAAAAGACACCCTGAATCTGGAAAAAAGGACCAACCCCACAAAAAGGAAAAATAAATAAATCAATACAGAATACACACAAGAAAGATTAATCATGAACGAGAAAAATAAAAAGCATAGAATACCCCAATAAAAGGAATCAGATTGTGCAACAAGAGTGAAAAGAAAAGATAACAGTAACCTGAAATAAAACCGGAGTGACTCCATCCAGCAGAAATGTGAGTGATGGTACAGCCGTGCCTGTCAAAGAAAGTTACAGGCTTTGGATACAAAGCATCGACCATCTCCCCGTGCCCTAACTGACCAGAACTGCCTCTCCCCCATGAAAACACTTTCCCGCCTGTGAAACTGATCAGTCAATATGCTGTAGGGCAGCAATTTACCGAAATCAAATCGTGATCATAAAACATAAAACCAGTGAAGTAAATTAGATACCACTAACAGAGGAAGGGGAGGTCAAGGCTAAAACGTGAGCCCCACCGCAGGCGAGCATAGAGATTGAGGAGAGGGAAGTGAGATTAAGGAGTTGAGGAGAGAGCTCGTCATGTAGCCTGCCCGTGCCCAGCTGCCCGTCCGTGCCTGCTCCCCAGCTCCACACTGTTACTACTTGTTGCTCTTCCTCTTCTTCTTCTTCTTCTTCTTCTATTTTCGGCTTCGTATTATTTATTAGTGCTGATTTGCCTTTTTCAGTTTCTTCCATATGTGGCGCCAGTGTCTATAGTATTTTCCAGTTTAGTTTCCACGCTCCAGTCACCGGACTCCCAGGGCACATGAATCACTTTGGTCAAGGAGCTTCCCACTTCTCTTACGCATTTTAGGCCCAAGAATTATGGAGTCAAACTATTTGCGGTTTGTTTTCGGCTCAATCATTACGGGCCCGAGACCGACCCCAGACCCAGAAAAACGGTTCTGTCCTGTCCTCGATTAGTATTAATATTACTCCCAATAATAGAAATAGTTTTAAAATGAACAGACTCATCCTTTCTCCTTCCACTAGTAATTTAGATTGTTCATTATATCATATGTTTTCAACTGTAACTGATTATAACAAATGAACAGACTCAAAATTCTTATTCAAATATAATAGTAATTACACGTCTGTGATGCTTACTCATTGTAAATTTCCGTATCAAATTTCCTCTCTCTCTCTCTCTCTCCCTCCCTGTGTACATAAACATGAAGATGTCAGTCGGGCGATATATATATAATTCTCACTGAAGATTAATTTCTTTTACATGAATCATGTAATTCGTTGCTCCCTAGCTTATCCACAGGCAATTCTTGGTGTGACGGCAAAGATGGCATTGCCCAACTTAATGGCTTTTCTATTGGCGATGAAATCCGTTGTTGGTCTATTTACAATCAACAGGAGGGGGCAAAACTAGCGCAGCAAGGCTTGCTGGTTAATAATTGAGAACTTAATATTTAGTTATATGGATTTCGATCAGGTGCGTGTACTCGTACACCCTATAGCCCACGACTGCGTGTATGGCGATTTATCATGGGTGGAGATGTGTTATGGGGACTCACAGCTCCTCCAATGAATACCCGCCATATATGTATTGAAACTCTTAATTATATGTCTAATACTGGTGATACTGGTAGAACGTACTTGTGCAGTTCTTTTAGAATAATGGCCAAGTACTACTTAAATAAATCCTTTTGACGCCAACTCCAAAAGTTTGTATCCCCATACGGATATGGCTAAGTTGCATCACGTGTAACTTACATTTAACCCAAGAGCTCCACTCAATGACTCAATATATGAATTTAGTCAAACAACATTTGAGTCATTGGGTGCAACACTGCAACTCATGGATTGTTGTAACTTACATATAGCATGACCCCATGCGATACATATTCTAGCAGCTGTTTTGAGACTTTTTCAAGATTGCGTTTAATGTAATATGGAGTTGGAATAAACATGATAGAATTATTCAGCATCATTTGAGACCAAACAAATATTTAGCCCTCAGAAACTCAAAAAACAGTGAAGTTACGAGGAGCAATGTGGCCATAGAATGTGCAACAGCGGACATCGATATAGACTGGCATTTCAATCTTTATTGTAAGTAGTTATCCCTCTTGAGGTTCTGTGACCCAAAAAAAAAAAAAGGGCAATTAAACAAACAAACAAACGAACCGAAAAATAATAAGGTTCTGTCCTCAAATTCTCAGTAAGCAATGATTAGCTTATTCAGTTAACATTAAAACCAAGATGTCAAGACTTGTGAATTAATTAATACACTTGAAACTGCAAAATCTAATCACTTACTTTTGAGTTTTGACCACTTAAGAAATGCCAATAGAGCAAACTATAAACTGCATCTACAGTATCCAAATAACTTTTACAATCTGGACAGCACCAAACTTCCAACTTCACACGTAGCCTCTCAACATTTATTCAAACCATTTCAATAAGCAATGAGGATTCAGAACAGAGATTCATTCCTGAGTCCCGACTATACAATTCTGTCTTAATCTACACAAATATACATTCATATCAAGGAAACACTTGAATTCTCATTAAATAGAACAATTACACAACAAAGAACCAGAAATCAAATCTAAGCAAGACAGCATTGGCCACCAGTTTAAATGAAAAAACCAGAAACCAAAGCCGCAACAAACAAATTTCACCAACTCTACCACCCTTCCAACATTTAGCTACACATGCTTCATACCCACCTACTATTACTAAAACTAAACTCAAATCTAATATTACAAAGGAGGATAAGTCCTCATAAATATCAGTTCTGAAGTTACAGGATGTCATCATATGCGACGATCTCTCTGCCTCTGAAAGGCGCCTCTAAAGCTGAAGAACCATCACTACTAGTTTTGGGGTTGACAATAGCTGAAGCAAGCTTATTGCCTCTTCCATGTCTGCTGAGAGGCACCTCAGCACGCAAAAGCTTGGAAGATGAACCAATGTCTTTATTGGCACCACCCTTCACTGCTTCCTTCCATTGGGCTAGAGGATCTGTTGCCCATAAAACCTGAACCTGCAACAAGAACACCAATGTCGGTATCTGATTGGAATTTTAAAACCAAAAGGTACCGAAAAGAAGAAGAAATCAAACGGTCTAAAGGCCCGCAAGAGCTTTAGAATATTGAAGTAAGAAGGTATCAGCACTTGGAAAGCCGAGGTCAAATTCGCAAGCAAAGATCAAGCTTCAAGCCATGTATGAAAAGGCAAAGAGTTGTATTAAAAAGCTAGCTTTATTTATTTCGCTAATTTGAAACTAAGATAACTGATGGAAAAAGAAAAATTAGAAATTCCTACAATCAATTGAACCAGAAAATCACTTAAATTGAGTCCAATTCAGCCACTATAACCAAACATAACAATGAGAAGCATCAAAATTTGACTCCGACAAAATAACAATAATAATAATAATAATAATAATAATCAATTTTACAAAATAACATGTATTTATTAATACCTTTTGGGAATCAACTGTGATGCCGAAGGAGGCATCAAGGGCAGCAGCAATGGCAGCTTCAGCAGAATCTTTTGTCCGGTAGGTGATGTATCCGAGACGATTGCGATCGATGCGGATGCGGGAGATGGCGCCGTAGATCTCAAACCTCGACTTCAAATCAAGCACCGAACAATTCGGCGGCAGGCCCATCAACACCACGGCTGGAGGCGGCGATGGCTTGGCGTATGGCTTATCATCGTCAGTGGCTGGAGGAGGGAGAGGACGACGTCGTTTTGGGGCTGAATTAGCGTCGAGGCGGGAGAGGTAGGGCTTGTCTCGCTTGCGACTCATGTTAGCAAAATTTGAATAATGGTGATGGTTTTACTACCACCTTTTACTGGTTGGGCGCGTGATAGACACGTTGTGGATGTTCGAGTGGAGTGGATCTTTTTTACGTCGTAATGCGCAGGAGTTTGAGTGGGCTAAGCTCAGTGGCATTCCGCACGTGCTGTACATTTTTGGTATAAATCCTTCACCTTCTAATATTTCGTCCTTTTTTTAAAAAAAAAACTTAATTAATTTCATCTTTTAATAGTTAGGGATTTAATAGTTAGGGATGACAGATATTTCTACAGAGACAGAGATTTTTAAGGATTTTTTCTATTTAAAGAGGGTATACAAATGATTTTATATCTAATTTTTTATTTAAAGAGAAACGATGATAAGTTTTTACGCAGTTTTTTATTGAGAAAATAGATGAGCATGGCTAGAATCTCCATTCCCTCCCTATTTTCTCATTTTCTCATTTTATTTTTAATTTTAATTCTATTTTTAGAAACATTAATAAATAAATAAATAATTAAATTATAAAATATTAAATATTAGTATAAATAACAAATATCAAAATATTTATACAAATATACTATAAAATTTTCAAGCTTAGTTAACTAGTAGTGGTCATGAATTACTATTTGACCAAACCTTATTTCAAAGGATTTAGCTCAAAATTATTTTGGATTATGAGTTACATTGCTTATATTATTTTTATTGTTTTATATTTGAAATTTGATGTTATCTATCAATTTGTCACATTCTTCGAGGAAGAACATGAGGAGGAGGAGATGTAAGAGTAAATACTTTTATTGAAAATATTAATTTCAGTATCTATTCCCGTTTTATTTATTTCATTATTGATATAAAAGTAATTTCTTTTTTTTATTATAGAATTATGAAGATTGACGAAGATAATTATTCGGATGATTTGTATTTTGAAATGTGATTTTTATAATGGATTAATATTAATATATGATATATTGTCAAACTTTACTTTTGTTTAATTTTTTTATTTTAATATGTTTAAATCAAGTTCAGAAATAAAAAAATGTATTAATTATTCGGAGATCAAAAACCCTTTAGGGATGGATCCCTTATTATTATTCGAATAGAGGAGGGGATCCCCTCAAGTAATTTTGATGGGAATGGAGAGGAAACGAGAATTCCCTCAAATAATTTTAACAAAAATAAAGATGAGACAAAAACATATACCGAATATTTAAAATGAATATGAGATGTCGATCGCCTCCCATTCTATCTCCATTGCCATCCCTCCCTATTGATAGTCCTTGAAACATTTTTAATTATTTTATTGTACACCCTTTTTAACCTTTTCAGAAAATATCAGCAAACCCTTGTGCCAAATTCCATTAATAATAAGTAAACCAAGTACAATGAATCGCTCCATAAACACATTCCTTAATTGTCGCTTCCCAATCACTAAACTTACCCCTTAAATCCGACGACATTGGTAAATCCTCCCGCTTTGTTTTATTTGCAGATGCCGGAATCCGGATTAGGCCACGCATCCTCCCTTCCACTTGTCCTTCTTAATTTATCCAAGATATAGTGCTAGTATTAATTAATATTAATAAACAACAGGGCTATTAAAATCCATGTGCCAAGGCCCGGCTCCATTTCTGGGTAGTTTACTCATGCTGCTGCAAACTCAAAATGAGAAATTGTCAAGCATCACTAAAAGCTAACAGAGTATAGAAAATCTCTCACTCTCTTTCTCTCTCTCTCTCTCTCAAAAAGCTAAACCAATTTTCGTATAAATCTCATTTTTGTATTTTCAATTTTGATGGAGAGCTGAAAACAAAGTTCAATGGCTGCCTCTGTTTCATCACTAACCTTGCCGTTCTTTAACCCAAAGCCGCATTTCGAAATCTCACAAAATAATGTCAATAATCCTCTCATCGCCACTAACAAGCGGAGACAATCTCTCTTCATTTCCTTAAAGTCAAAACCTTTCTCCACATTCCAAAGCCCACGCCATTTGGGTCCTCTTGTTTCTTCGTGTTTTCCCACTAGAGCTTCTTTTTCTTCGGATATGTTTCTTGATAGCATAACCGAAGAGGAAAGAATCCTCCCTTTCACCGAGGAAACTCCTCCGAAATTTCTCTTGTGGGTTGTATTTTGGGCTTCTTTGTCCCTTGTTTGGTTCGCCACTTCTGGTGATGCTAATGCTGCTGTTGACTCCATTAGAGCTTCCGCTTTTGGCCTCAAAATCGCCACTGCTTTGAGGAGATCTGGCTGGCCCGATGAGGCCGCGGTGTTTGCACTCTCTACGCTCCCTATACTTGAGCTTCGTGGGGCAATTCCTGTTGGTTATTGGATGCAACTCAAGCCTGTGTTGCTAACTGTCTTATCTGTTCTTGGGTTAGTCGTCATTGATTATTTTTATCCCTATTTCTTACATATTTTCGTTCCTTCTGTTGAAGAACTCATAGAGCTAGAGCTAGAGGGTACTGGGTTTAATTTATGTTCCAAAATTTTTTTATGAATTCAATGAAATGGGTACTGTTCACGCAACGCTATTGTGACAAAGGACTTTTTTTTTTTTCCCTTTTCCCCCATTATCTCTTCTAGGTCCCAGAATCTCTCATTATAATTCAATATAGGATTGTGTTGTGTGTATGATTATTAATGTACAATTGTTGAGGTTAGTGATCAGGTTGCACTTATCAAAATTTTGGGGTTTTAACTGTAGGAACATGGTTCCTGTGCCATTCATTATACTTTATCTCAAGAAGTTTGCTTCATTCCTTGCTGGGAAAAACCGGTCCGCATCTCAGTTTCTTGATATGCTATTTGAGAAGGCCAAAGAGAAGGCTGGCCCAGTAGAGGAGTTTCAATGGCTTGGCCTTATGCTTTTTGTGGCCGTGCCATTTCCTGGGACAGGAGCTTGGACAGGAGCTTTCATCGCTGCTATTCTTGACATGCCATTTTGGTCCGCGTTATCGGCAAATTTCTTTGGTGTTGTGATTGCTGGGCTTCTGGTGAACTTGCTTGTCAACCTTGGTCTTAAGTATGCCATTGTTACAGGTGCTTTTCTTTTCATTATATCCACTTTTATGTGGAGTATTCTTCGAAGTATCAGGAAGTCTTTGGGCTCATCAAGTTGATGTTAAATCGATGATTGAAGTTATTTTTTCATCCATTGTGGTAAATGACAATCTCACTTTTTGATTTTGTTTGAATTTTATCCTTAGTCACCATTAACTTCTCTGCCTTATTTGCATACTTTGATTCTGTCTACATTGGTTCTCTTTAATAATTGGGAACATAATCCATACATCCTTCGGGTTGATTTATTATTAAAAAATATGAGACAGGGATTCGACAAGATAAACTTTTTCCTCGTGGTACTTCAATGAGATCATGAATAGAAGTCGATGTTTACTCTTTTCTTTTTTCTTGTAAGACGGGAAAAATTGGTCGAGTTGATATTCATAAATTATATTATGTGGAATTTGGAATGTAGCTACACAAACTTTCCAGGAAACCACAAGTTTTTATTAGAGATACAAGCCTTCTTCCTGCACTGCACCGACTATTATTTTGACATGTATCTTTGTTTCTCCTGTAGTCGAGCATTGAGCCCTTCTTTCCATCATTTATGGCAATGTGGAGGCATATTGTCTACCTATTGCCACTTGTTTTTGCCAAGGTTTTTGTGGTGGGGATGGGAATTGGAAATGTAGTTGCCGCATGCAGTCCTTAGCTTTGGTCCTTTGGGACAATCTCACCTCTGTCTAATGGATTGAGTGTGGAAGCTTGGTTTCAATCTTGTGTTGTGTAATGTATATTAGGTATCAAATGACAGAGAGTGGTGAATTTGTTTGCTTTCCAAAACCCCATCTGTAGTTTTTATTTGGGATTTAAAATTTTATGCCTGGGCATGAATTCTGCAACCTTATTCCACCTGGTGTACTATTGGAGAAATCTTCATTCTTTAAGGAGAACCTATTCCCTTTTCATTATCCGGCCATACCTCTGAAGTATGCTCTTCCGTGATTGCTGTTTTAGGTTCTGGATCTTATGTCTGTACTATCTAATAACATGCACTTCACTAACTCCTTGTCATTGGTTGGTGGACTTTGAATTCTGAAAAGGCATGCTGGATGAAACTATCTGTTAGACCTGATTTGGGAGACTTTCATTTAGGCAATGTTCCAAGGGAGCTCACAGACTAAGTTCTAAGGCATATTGCATTACGAACTTGAAGGTTTAAGTGAGTTCCAATCAAAATCATCGTCCAATGAAGGCGGTAACTAGTAACTGGACTTGGGCCGATAAGTCTTGTGGTGGGCAATTTTTATGTTTGGTGAGTATCAATTGTTGTTCTATGTGCCCAGGCCACAGGTGTTGAACATTAGTCGCCTTAGATCTTGGGCCTTGGAGCCATTCAATTTCAATCTGCTTTTCTCCCACGATTGAGTGAACTACGTGAAGCGTCTCTTGGTTACTAGTTTCAAAGTGGAAACTGAATTAAATTTCCTCGAAATGAAACTCACATTCTTTTACCAAAAGAACAGCCTACAGTAATAATAGATTCTATAGTTCATCCGTCAACATCTTACCGATACTGACATGCATAAAATACTCCGAGGACCCCTTGTGTAGATCACGCACACTGATGATAGTAACATTGAACTGTTCCCGATCACTTCATGCTTGCCATCGACTTTTTAACTCGCTTGTTGAAATTAATATTGATTTGAATATGCTTTAGTTAAAGGGCAGACAGATATTGACTAAAATGGAGCTTCTTCGCAAGGCCTCATAGCTGTCCCCTGTCCACATCTTTCGTGAAGCTGTATTTCCATTTTTCTTACCCCTACTTTGCTCTTGGGATCTTTAAAACTCCATTACAATCTATCTGATGATTTTGACAATTCAATAAAAGTTATTGGGACCCGTTTGATATTAAGTTATGGTAATTTTTAAATTATAACTGTAATGAAAATTTTATAACTATAATATAAAAATTATTTGTATATAATAAATATAAGATTTAAATAATAATTTTAATAAAATTAATAAAAATATAATAATATTTTTAAATATAATAATATAAATTAAATCAACTTAATTTTTAAATTATAGTAACTAGCATGTACTAGATACTTTTAAAGTACAATTATCCGTGCTCAATCCCTAAATATATTTATAGTTTGCGTGCTTAACAAATTAAAATAAAATACAATATCTAAAAAAAAAAAAAGAAAAAGAAAAACGAAATCGAATTGGATTTTTTTAATTCTCGGATGTTTATTTATAAAATCAAATCAAAGCAGAATGGAGAAGAGAAGAATAAAAAAAAATCTTTATCTTTAAGGATAGTAATACCATATCCAATTGAATTTCAAATCCAATTCATTGTTTTTACTGGAACACTTGACTGCATAACCATCTCCTCATCAAATTAGAATGTCAAAAACAAATTTAATTTATTTTTTTTAAAAAAAACAAAAAGCAATAGAAGAAAAAGAGTGAGAAAAGAAAGCACCGCATCTCGTACTCGTAATCTGATGAATTTGCGCTTGACAAGGAGACGTGATGTGCACGGGGGAAGTGCGACCCCACGAAAGTAACCGTACACGTGTGACATCAGAAATGGACGGGTGTGTACTGTAACTGCCAACAAAGCCCCAATCCCCTTTGGGCCTTCCTCTTTCTCTTGGTCTTGGGCCCCGTTTCAATACATCACCTCCCATTTCATTCTTATCTGCACCTTCCCCCCCGATTCCTGAGACAATGACCGAAAGTGCAACGTGTTGCTGTCTTGGAACCCCACACCGAAGCTTTCTATTTCTAGGGCTGCCACGCTGCATCTCATATCTCCACTTGTGTGGGTCCATTGCCCATTAATCCATGGACGCTGGTGGGTTTCCGTGGTAGCCTTGATATGGACAAGTGGATGGTGGATTTTGACTCCTTTTCATCACAACCGAACACGTGGCGCCAACCGTTGTCCGTTTTCGGATTACGATTGTCATCGCGGGCATTGTAAATGTCTGGTCCAGAATAAGGGTATGTTTGAGATTGGGTTTGGCACAAGAATGATCCGTAAATATTAGTTATGGTAATTTGAAAGCTGTATTTGATATAATTTTTATTTATATGATAAAAAAATTTATTATATTTTTAATAATTTTTATTAAAATTATTATTTAAAAATTATGTTTATTATATAAAATTAATTTTTATTCTATAATTACAGTTTTTTTTCACAATAATTATAACATAAAAATTATAGTACCTCAATACTAAACATGCCCTAAACTTGGGTCTCTCACTACCATTTTAATTTTTATTTATTTAATTCTTTTTTAATATTTCCCCTTTTTAATATATATATATATATATAGAGAGAGAGATAGATTATTTTTTGTTTATTATTCCATCCTTATTTTATTAAAGTGAGTATGTTTTTACTAGAAAATAAATATATATGACAATGTCTGGGATTTTCTAAGTATAGATTTTCTTCAATTTTAGCTTGCATTTTTTCTTTAATAAATTTCCCATGCTTGTACCAAAAAAATTAATAATAATAATAATTAGATTAATTTATATTTGTATGTCATCCATCTAATTAGTTAGGCTAATTTGTTTTATTGCAGATGCTCGTTCTATCATTTCCTTAAATAAAAGATATTAATGTGAATAAAGATCAAACACCGCCCGCAAAACTAAACTGAATTTTGTTATTATAAACCAACAAAAAAAAAAAAAAAATCCTAGCAAGTAGCAATATAACTCGTGTAATGCCCAAACAGATTTTTCATTTTTGTGAGGAGTACAATCTTATTTATTGAAGCAGTTTTCTCCCTCATAGAGGAGCCTTTTGAGCAAGGGGAGCCAGAATTAGACACGTGGAAGCTAAATGTTACATAGGTAAACTTATAAGGGCCAAAAGGAAAAGTAAATAAGCCAAGAGGAGTCAAGTTATAAAAATCGCTATATTAAAGGCTAAAATTATAAATTTATTCATTCAGTGTGTATAATCAAATACATTTTATTAGCTTTGCCCGTGCTTTCGGTCTATGCTTATCGTTGCGATGCTGACTGAGACCAGCCTCGACTGGACTTATGATATCATCAATTCATAATATCAATGGATTGTAAAGTTATTTTAGACTTGAACAAATAAATAATTTGTTGCGTACACTACATGGATTTAATATATATATATATATATGTATATATATGTAGAGCATCTGAATTCGAAAGTACGCGTGTTGGAACGGCAAGCTCGGGTTGTGGCACTACGTAAATCAAATGCCAAAATGCAGTAGCATTGGTAACGTTAATAGTAGGGCAACCCAACAATTGATCCATTTAAGAAAGCAATCAAAACGGTGAATTCGTAACAAACTACACCACTACATCCAGCAGATTTTATTGACCTTTTCGAGAATTGGAGGTTGGCCGTATGCTTGTCCCGTGGTACTCTTGTACTACTGCCACCAACTTGCCTCCAGCCCCGTTAACTAAACAAGCATTAAGAACCTTTTCGGTCTACTTAAAATCACGCTAATATATTCAGAACAGGTGATGCAATGCAGTGCAGTGCATATTCAATCAAATTAGTGAAATGTTATAGATCGTTACGTTTTAAATAAGGTACTTTCTAAGAGCAAACCCTCTTGCGCTGTTAAGCTAGACATGCCTTTGCAAAAGGGTTTTGAAAAACTAAACAATACTCTCTCTGTTTAATATTCAAAGATCAAGAAAATGTTAACATCAATAATAGGCCGTGTCTCATGTGACCGCTAAAATGTTTTAGGGCAATTGAAAAATTATCACTGAATCATACCGAAATCTTGACTTTCAACAACAGTAATTCTTTTTTTTTCAAATATTTCACTGTTAGAGTTTCACAACCGATTCGTTACGCCGTTAGGTAAAAAAATTCAAAAAATAATGAACATGCACATATGTCGTCATGGATTTTACTGCATTAACTAGATTGTTCAAGTGCTTTTTACAATATTTCCTTTGAATTTGGACAATATTTTGCTTCTTAACGTTGTCCGCAGCACACGGATTATGACAATCTGCTCAATGTGGCCGGCTGTTTCTTGTTTTCCGCATGCTCAATACGATTTTAACTTCACTTCATCTGGAAAATTATAGTTGAAGTTTAAAATGTTCCAATTTCATTTTCACGGAGGAATTTCATGAAAAACTCTTGACCAAATGAATCCGAGAATGATGTTGTCAGGTAGATTGCTAACCCCTGAAGATCCGCTTATGTACCCCATTTTATTATTGTTCACTATTATAAAACTTGGTAAATCACATCAAAAACTTAACGTATTCACCAGGAAGCGGGTGCTATTATATGTATACACACACACGCACATATATGTAAGATGTATGTATGCACGCATGAAGCCATGGCATTAACAATGAAGCATAAATATCCACCATTACCACGAGAAATGCATTATTTTATTGATATTACGAGCCTAGGTTATCGAAGATAAAAACATGCAACCGTTCAGTACAGCTTTGAGTAATTCAGAACAGGCGAAGTAAGGCACCAAAAAGGAGATAAAATATATTGATAGCAACCATAATTACAAGTGAGAATCAGCAAATTTTGCACTACTGAGATAGATATAGAAGCACATGTGCCACATGATATATATAGCTTTAGGTGAGGCCGGCCAATGGCCGCGCATTAAAAGTGCAGATTCATAACCTACTTAGTAAGGCCAGGACCAGAAGGGCTGATCTTCCAAACAGAATCCAAAATTACCGGAATTGGTCGGTGGGTCGCCATAACTGCAGGAATCTTCATGTTTCAACAAGCAGTGGTGAGGCAAAAGGCCTTTGCTCGGATTGTCATCTTCATCGTGAGAAGAATCAGGAGGATCGATCAAAGATGAATGGTTCCCATATGTGCAGTGTGGGCTATCCGAGTCGAAAACGTCACTCTTGGCTGAATTTGCATCTTCCTGCTTACAGGTCACCATTGGGACAGAGGAGGACAAAGTTTTAGTCTCAGTGCTTGTAACTGGTTTTTGAGGTTCTGTCACTAATAACTTGATGGCATCAAATGTTTCCAAATCTTCCTTCCCTTTTTCTTTGAGGAGCAACTTATCCTTTAGCGAAAGGACCTGTTTAATTAATTTAATAACAAAATTGAACCATTATTATATAAGTGATATTGTGGCTTTTGCAGCAGTAATTGAAAGAGGAGAGCTGAGAGATGTTGCATAAAGATTAATCAACACCTCATTTTGCAAAACTTGCTTCTCCTTGAGGAGGTTGTCATAGTCATCCTTGAGCTTATCATAAACAGCTTTCAAAGAATCGTAGTCCTTTTCAAGTCGTTGGTTCTTGGACCGAGCACGCCGGTTCTGAAACCAAATTGCAACTTGGCGAGGCTGCAACCCAAGCTCCTTTGCAAGTTGGACCTTTCTCTCCGGTTCCAGCTTGTTCTCAACCTCAAAATTCTGCTCAAGCAATTGAACTTGAGTCGCCGTCAGCCGCCTTTTCTTTCCCGGTTGACCTAAGTACCCATCAAAATCCACGTAAGCATCGTCTTCATTGTCAAGTGATTGAAACGGCGGTGCCCTTGTTGCGCCTCCTTCACCGACATTCTCAAAATTAGCCTTCGATTGTGGACCTAAATGGAAGAGAGACACATAAAACATTAGATTATCATTTTCTTCTTGAGCTAATTTGACATCACTGACCAAATAAATAAGCTAACTCAGGCTTTCTTCCAAAAACAAAAACAAAATCAAAGCAGAAGAATATCATCACAAAGAGCAAGCACACTGTAACAGTAAGAATTTTTATGCATAAATGCTTCAACCTTTTTCCGTTTAATGAATATAATAAAAACAGAGGTACTCTGTTCTCAAAACAACGAATCAATCAAAGGCTAACAACTTTTTTCCCTTACTTTTTTCTTTTTTTCCTAGTGAACCAATTGCTTATCTCCTCCAAAAACATTTTGTTCATTCATTCGGAAGAGCAGATAAGCAAGATCATAAAAGAAACACAAACCCGCCAAACGGAAATTTTGCATTCATTAACATGAACAATGACAAATCTACCAAAAATAATGAGCAGAGTGTAAACGGAGGAAGAGTGAAAGCAGGGAATTACCCTGAAGAGAAGTAGGAGATTTGGGTAACCTGAACGAGTCAAGAAGCTCAGAATAAAAGGGTAGCTTTTCGTTTCTAAGTAAAGTGGCGACGTTTTGGCTGCCACAGATATTATTCCCACGTGCTGCCATAGCTTTTTGCTTCATTTATGTTTTCTTAGCGAGGCTGAGAGGTTTAAAAGGAAGCAGCCATATTGGTCACGTACTTGAACTTGTACTTTGATGTTGGTGTTGGTGTTGGATTTTGATCTATCTAATCTAATATCAATGATATCAATGACTTGTTGTTATATTGTAAAAGCTGGTGATAACAGCTACAAAAGCTCACATCCATCACTCAAGACTCATGTTTCTAGAGCAAGCAAAGAAAACGCTATCCATCCTTCAAAGAAACGAAAATACAAATAATGAGAGAGGAGAGAACTTCAGAATTGAAAACTTGGGGTTGGGGAAGCCAAACAGAGAATCTTCTATAGAAATTAGATGAAAGGAAGAACACAGAATGTTTCACGGAGCTTAGAACAAGCCTCGGTGCAGGGACCTAAATTCTAATAAACAGCGGATGTTGCCTTTCTTCTTGGGATGGTTGTGCGCTCATACGGGAAGAATCTGAAATTACCATCATGTCCTTCAAAAAAATTTTTTTTTTGACCTTTACACATTGTATTTGTATGATATAACCCCAAAATGGGGTTAATATATGAAGAAATGTTTCGTTCTGAACATGTTTTTGTATTATGAAAAATGTTATGATTGGGTTTTTCTCCTTGTTTTATTTAAAACACAAATTAAAAAAAATAGAATATATTTAGGTACAATCATCTAGTGATATTAGAAAACACATTCATGTTTTATTTGTTTTAACTATCGATGTTACGTGCAAGTATTTAAAATTAAAATTGATGTATATGTATCAAAACTTGTTTGAATTGTTCGCCACAATATAGTGTCTACAGCATTCATGTATGCAATTAACTTTCTCCATTAACTGGTATCCATCATTTTCTCAGTTTCAAATAATGACCCACCTAGTGAAGTCTAAACACTTGCAAAAAGAAAAAAAAAGGTTGAAATAAAAGCGAAAGCAATATGATTTTTCTATAACGAGCGTAGCAAGAGGGCCACAGACTTTTCTAATTAATTATTTTAGATGAATTTGTTACAAGAGGACCAAATACATTTATAGTCATTCACCCCCTGTCTCTCTCTCAATACAGAGACCAGGAGATTAAGAAAAAGCCATTAATGTGAGGTCCATTGAACTAGAGAAAAGTTCCAAGAAGCATATCTCCGATTTAATGAGATGATTTCTGTGGTAGGTTACAATGTAGTTCATCGAGGAGACATTTTATGCCCGGAGTGGATCATTGAGATTTTCGGAAAACTAAATCCAGAAAATATCCTTTTAATTTGCTTGAATTAGCGCCAGGATTATGATGCGTTCGCTTTTGTTTTTCTTTTATTAATCACAATAATCAGAAAAGGGACGTCTTGCCAAAAAGGAAGAAATATCTTCACGACTGAACATATCAATACCTCATCAAAATTTTAGAGTCATCTAACAACAAATTAAATTGTGAATAAACAATGCTGCTATGCGATGCGACTGTATTGTTAAATGAGTAATTAATCATAATCACCTTGTTATTGTATCATTGCCTCAGTTAGTAAAATTTGTTGAGGTGCTACTGAAACTCTAATGGTCAAAATTCTAGGGTAATGAGATTTCCACCCCTTATTTTTTGCAAACGTACCCCATTTTTAGAAAATAATTAAAAAAAAGTATATGTTATTTGTTAAAAAAATTAAAAGTATATGTTTATTTTTTAAAAAAATCAAATGAAATTTTTTTTTGAAGAATTAATTAATTAAATCTATTTTAATTTACTTTCTATGACTTAGAATTTTTTATTATATTTGATTATAAAGATTACTTTTGCATAAGTTTAAATTGACTATTTTACCCTAATAAGGTAAAACTTCCAATAATTTACTTAATCAGTATGATTATTAACTTCAATTAAACTAGCAGTGTCTTTAACCCCCAAGAGTGTGTTCGGGTTGGTAACAGTATGAAGCTTGTAGAAGTTGACTACCCAAATTTGAGACTTGGGGAAGGTAGTGGAGGTAGGAGAAAAATAAAAATTATTTGAGTTTGGATCACCCCCTTACTTAAAAAGAAAAAGAAAAAAAAAAGTACTGTTTTTATAGCACGACACCCATGTAAATTATTGGATTATCAATCTTATGACATTTACACAAAAGAATAGTGAAAATAATAATTAGATTCACTTAAAAATATTAGATTATATGCCACATAATTAAATACTAAACTATTAAATAAAATAACTTTTATATAATGATAATAAATTAGTAAAATAAAACTTATATTAACGGTTATGATCAAGGATGATCAAAGAAATCTAAGGAAAAAAATCAGTAGAAGAATTTAATTGATTAAATGTATAAAATTCATTTGTATTTTTTTCAAAAAAACTATCGTGAACTCATTGTAATTGTTTTGTTGAAGTATGTTGGATTTATATCATTCATGACTCAGCTCAGCTAAAACGAGTCGAAAACGAGACGAGAAGAAAAGTGAAGGGAAATGGTATTTTTTTTGGGGGGGGGGGGGGGGAGGTAAAGGGAGAAATGCGGAAATGGCGTGGGGGAGGACAATACAAAGCTGTCCAATCAACCAATATCCAGAAATAGTCACCCGATGACGCACTTCACTCGTACACTTGTGCTTCTGCCTTCTATTCTATCCCATAATTCCACCCACTGCCACTGCTCCCGAGTCCTAACCTGATCTCTCTCACTATCACTGTCTTTTTTTTTTGAATTATTTTCGTATTTATTTTTAAAATATCAACTCAAAAATCCCTTCTCTCTCCTGCTCGCCGCCCACCGGCCCACCCGGTTCCCCGAGCCGCCACGTTTCTAAATTTGTATCGTTGTTACACCCGCGCCCCCCCCCCCCCCCTTCCTCGCCCACCTCGCGGCTTATCCGCTTATGTTAACTAAATCCTGCTACGCCAACGCATCAAAAATAACTACATGTGCTTTCCTAAAAATAAAATAAATTAATTAATACAAACGCACACCTAAATGGTCAATTTTGTAATACTATTATATGCGAAATTCTACAGATTTACGAGGTAAATTTTGATTTATTTTTACAGAATTTAATTTATGCCTTTAGTGGATTTTAATGACATTATTTTTGTAAAGGCTAAAGGCCATGCTTTCTTGTTCACTGCCCTCAATTCTGCTTTAAAATTGAAGGAAAAAAAATCTGTAAATTACTATGATTAGACGACTAGAACTTTGGTAATCAACTTAATTTTGTGAATGGCATTTGCATTTACTTCGGCAAGCTCTCTTCGTATGTATGGAATATGAAAGAGACAAGGGAGAGTTGATCTTCTCCTGGCCGTACCACTAGGAAACCAGCTGCATAAGGAATATGAATATTTTCTTTATTTGTATATTTTTCTAAATCGCCAACAATGAAAGGAGATCTGTCCGTACTCTTTGATTTGAGTTTAGGTATATGGTATTGAGACACGACACCAAAAAAAAGGGGCAACCACCCCCTGATAGTATAATTTATTTGTTTATTTTTTATTATTTTCTAGCATTTTAAGTGGAAAATGACCAAAAAAATGCATCCGCAGTAAGACCTCGTGATTCTCAATCTCAACCCATATCCCATAGATAGATTGTCAAGTTCTTATTTGCTGAAATTAATATATATCGCTTATTTTTTTATTGTTATCATAATAGCCAATAATCTCTTGACAATATAATTTAACAGTATTATTTTTATTTTTAAATATATTTTTATTCATGTTTATTATCAATTAAATAAATCATATGAATGAAAATTAAAATAAAAAATGTAAATATTAAAAAATAAATATATGTTTTGATGTGAATAAAAGATTAATAATAAAACATTTTTCTTGTACTTTTTGTTATTTTATATAATAATAATAATAAGAAGAAGAAGAAGAAGAAGAAGAAGAAGAAGAAGGAGAAGGAGAAGGAGAAGGAGAAAAATATTTTTTTATTACTTAAAATTTTTATTCACATTACTTTTCATTCATATGATTTATTTAATTTATATTAAATATGAATAAAAAATATTTAAAAATAAAAGTAATACTGTAAAATGATACTATCAGAGAATTCATTGACTATAATAAAAATAATAGAGAGTAAATAATATATGTTGATTTTAATGAGAGAAAAATTGACGATCCCTCTATCACGAGCAAGTGCAAGTCATCACGAGTTGTGGCATTACATCCAATTATATTTTATGGTTAATTAATTTAATAACATACCCTCACAAACAAGACGGGAAACTTAAAAAATAATTATTACTATTGTATATAGAGTGCCCGGAAAGTCAAGAAAAAAACAAACTAAGAAGTGCTTTTCAGTTTTCATGTTTAAAAATGTTTTTTTACCCTTTAATTTTGTTCGCGGAAAGCACGCACGTAGAAAAGCTAAAGTCAGTGCGGGCGGATGCAAGGTGTTTCGAGTTGTGAGTTTTGACATTTACGGCCGCGTGGTTACACATTTGCTTGAATACCGTGTGCTTTACAATTTACTAACTACTAACGCACGACTTTCTAATACTTGAAAGCCTCAGTTTAGGGTTCGAAGAGATATCGCGGCAGCAAACCAAGAAAAGACCAACGGGAATAACGTGTACAGTATTGAAAGAAATATTCATGCCTTAAAGCTATTTTTCATGTAAGATTGGGTCTATTCTGATAAAGAAATATTCCTATTTGGTCATAGCAGTTAAGCTGCAAGATGTAGTCACCCTCAATGCAACACAGTATATCAAAAAGAAGAAGAAGAAAATGAACTATCTATAGGAACAAGTTCTCCTGATTGTTTGCAGCATTGGTTGAGTAACCAGAAATATGAATGTGAAGCTATTTTCTTATAATTTTCATTTTTTTACATATAAAATTTATAAAATCTATTTTAAAAAAGAAAAAAAGACTTTCATTATAATTTTAATCTCTCTCTTTCTCTTTTTGAAGATTTTATCCGTCACTGCCCATAAAAATAAAAACAAAATTTGATAATTGCACCAAGAATCAGAGCACAGAACCATGCCGAGTCGCCCCTGAAGAACCTTGGTGTCGTGCTAAGCCTATCAAGCCAAGGTTGAGTGAAGAAAACCAAGAATTTGGCCGAGGGGGTGGATATGATAAAGATAGAGATTTGTTTATTATGATAAACAAAAAAGGGGATTCTTGATTTCCTTTTGTATGCGTCCCGATCTTGTATTGAAGTTCATCTGTTCGTGGACCAGAATGCAATGCATTTACAAAGTGTTTGCAAGTTGCGCACTGATATTGCTTGGATAGTAATTTGGTGTGGCAGCGCATTTACAGAACGAATGAAGATGTGGAGCCGCGATGGAAAGTGCTATCGGATATCCAGCTGAGAATGAAAGCACTCGCTGTCTGTCTCTATGCGATTGTAGTATAAAATTATATATTCTTCTTTAATATTTTGAATGGAATGACTTTGTTTAAAAAGTTAAAAGAAATTAGATTAGCTTAATGAGTTATTAATAGAAATTATCACTTAAAGCCTATTTTATTTTTGTATAAAATAATTTAAAAAGATAAATAAATAACTGTTAACATAAAAGTAAGCCGTGCGGGTTCGTGAAATATCACCACTCAATTTGTTGTTTTTTTTGTACCGTAATGTGTGTGTGACTGCTTGCGTGCATATGTAAAACTGATTTCGGGGTGAAAATTCATCTTCTTTTAGAATCCTCAATCAGAGCCCACCATGTAGTTATGGGCTGAGTTGAATTGAATCCATCACAGCAAAAACAGATCACATCGCCGGCCATCTAAAACGCGGGAAAAATCAATCAAACACTGTCCATGCATGCTTGCTTCAGTTACCACGAAAGATAGATTTAGGAATTAACGAACAATCATGAGCAGCTGCTCCTTAAGAAGCGTAGCAAAGCACCCATCACCCTTTATATCTCTGTTAGATTCAGCGACAACTCTAAAAGAAGTAAAACAAATCCACACTAAACTTGTCATTAACGGGACTCTCAACGACCCTCAACTTTTAGGCCAATTTGTTGCGGCAATTGCCTTGTACAATCCCAACAATCTCACTTATTCCACTCAGGTCCTTCGCCAATGCCACCACCCAACTCTCTTTGCCTTAAACACCTTGATCAGAGCCTACTCCAGAAGCCCAACCCCACGTCAATGCTTTTTTTTCTATAAGCAAATTCAACATTCTACTCCCCATCTGTCACCTGATAATTACACTTTCAATTTCCTTGTCCGCGCTTGTGCGCAGATTTTGTCACCCGGGACTGCCCTGCTCGTCCATGCTTCGGTTCTAAGACGTGGGTTCCAAAATGACCCTCATGTGCAGAGCGGCCTGATTTTTATGTACGCTGAATTGGGTTGCCTGGGTTACTGTCAGAAGGTGTTCGATGAAATTCTTGAACCAGATGTGGTTTGTCAAACTGCGATGATAAGTGCTCATGCAAAGTGCGGTGATGTTGATCGTGCCAGAAAGATGTTTGATGAGATGCCCGAGAGGGATCCCATTGCCTGGAATGCCATGCTGGCGGGTTATGCGCAGTGTGGGGAGTCGAGAGAGGCGTTGCACTTGTTTCATTTGATGCAAATTCATGATGTTACGCTTAATGAAGTGTCTATGGTCTCAGTCTTATCTGCATGTACTCATTTAGGTGCACTTGATCAAGGGAGATGGGCTCATGTCTATATCGAAAGAAATAGGCTTAAAATGACGGTGACATTAGGGACTGCACTCATTGACATGTATGCAAAATGTGGCAATATGAATAAGGCCATGGACATTTTTTGGGGTATGAAGGAAAGGAATGTGTATACATGGACTAGTGTAATAGGGGGGTTAGCCATGAATGGAGCTGGAGAGAAGTCTCTTGAGCTGTTTTCACTGATGAAACAAGCAGGGGTTCGTCCCAATGAGGTTACTTTTGTTTCGGTATTAAGAGGTTGTAGCGTTATTGGATTAGTTGAGGAAGGTCGTGAGCATTTTGATTCCATGGAAAGAGAGTATGGGATTCAGCCTTGGCTTGAGCACTATGGTTGTTTGGTTGATCTATATGGTCGGGCTGGGCGCTTAGACGAGGCCTTGGATGTGATTAATAAAATGCCAATGAAGCCCCATGCAGGTGCTTGGGGAGCATTGCTCAACGCTTGCAGAATGTATAAGAATACGGAAATGGGTGAGCTTGCATCGAGAAAGTTAGTGGAGCTCGAGGCCAAGAATCATGGAGCCTATGTGCTCTTGTCAAATATCTATGCTGAATCCAAAAATTGGGATAGAGTTACTAATATGCGGCAAATAATGAAGGCTAAAGGTGTGAAAAAGCTTCCCGGTTGTAGTGTAATGGAGGTTGACGGAGAAGTTCATGAGTTTTTTGCTGGGGACAAGACCCACCCGAGGTACAATGAAATCGACGTTATGTTGGGAGAGATCTCTAGGAGGTTAAAATTGGCCGGGTATGTGGCCAACACTAACCCCGTGATGTATGATATTGAAGAAGAGGAGAAAGAGGACGCTTTGTGTAAACATAGTGAGAAGGTTGCAATTGCTTTTGGTTTGATCAGCTTGAAGGAAGGCGTTCCCATTAGAATTGTGAAGAACCTAAGAGTTTGTTGGGATTGTCATGATGTAACAAAGATGATATCTAAAGTTTTTAACAGAGAGATCATTGTAAGGGACAGGAATAGGTTTCACCATTTCAAGGATGGTGAGTGCTCATGTAAAGGCTATTGGTAAAATGATAATCAATCAATCTGCTGGTATCATTTAATTCAAGTGCTTTTCACTAATTAATTTGGGCTACTATCTGGTTTTTAATTAATACGCAAAGTCACAGGCATCCATTTTAAGTCATTGCAAGTACGATTCTACCAAATTAAACCATTCGACTTTCACAACATCTAATGGAAACAAGATTAAACGCTTTCGCTTGTAGCTTATGCACAAGAATAGGAGAAATTCTACCATATATCATAAGTACCGTGTCAAATACTAGAAGTCTTTGTTATATATAAAATGTGCTCAAATTCTTTTTAAAAAATGAAGTCCCTGTTGTATCTTAATTGGGTCCGCCCTTTGTTGGAAAGAAGAACTGACTTGTTATCTATATTGAAGAATTATGAACCGCAAGCGAAGCGAATTGGAGGTTAGTGACCCAATTGTCCTGCATTTTCCAAGGTGGGTAAAATTTCCTGTTAAAATTTTAACAAAATACTGGCGTGTGCATATGGGAATTCTTAGCATTCTAGCCTAAAAATTGCTATGTGTGTGCGGCTTCTGAAGCAAAACGACAACACCGCTACCTCAAAAATCGAAATATTCATATACGTACATGCATACATATGTGTGTGTGTGTGTATGAATTAAAAGATTACACAAAATTCTTGATAAAGATAGTGCAGCTGCACCAAAAATATTGTTGTGTAGTGGCCGGTGATGAGCCCATAAATTGATGCTAGCTCTTCCCAATTTCCATTTCATAAGATTAGGTAGCTCAGTGAGGCAGTATATTCAATGTTGAAATTTGTTGTTTAATGTAGCTGCTTTGACTTTACCATGAAACAAGGACTTTCCAAATCAAACCATTTGCTTTAGATGTTAAGATTTTCTAAAATCTACAGATTCTTAATCAGATATTTAAAGACCATAAGTGAAGCTTTCATTTCACCAAAATCTTTGTTTAATTGTCAATTAATATGTCACACGTCTAGTTAAATTCCAAGGTCAATTAGGTAACTAGTTGGCATTTGCTTCTTTCTCTTAATGAAAGAAAAGAAAAACACGCCCAATTTGAAAGTAACTTGCAAAAGTGAACTGAACTTAGACGGGCTAACAGTGTGAAAATGATTCCATGCAGATTTGCAGGTGCCTAACAAGACGCGGATTTGGATAGCTTTTCTTCCTTGACAAACACTTTCTTTCGGAATAAGTTTGTGCTCAATGCATTTAGAAACGTGTACAGCAGGATTAATTTATATTACGTAAGAGTGGTCATCCAATTAATTAATGACAGGATTTCGAAACTGCAGACCCAAGAGAGTCAATGAGATTCAATTAATTGTCTAATCTTAATTAATTAAAATAAATCACATTGCTTCCATTAATCCTAATTAAGTTGACCGTCGCCTCCAATTAAATTTGAACAAAAGATTAATCCTTGCACGTCAATTAAGCCAACGAACTAAAGAAATTTGAGTATCCTTTATCGATAATTTAGTTACTTAAGAAGCAATTGTTTATACAAAGCGTGCTGGATTGGGCGTTTACCGTTGCAAATTTGAACAAATTAACAACTGTGGAGTAGCCTCACTATTAGTTTAATGAGATGAATCCATAACGTGGAGCCCTTTATTGACTTCAGATCGTTAGGTACCCCGTCATTTCATTCCCTTTGCTTCGTCACCATGAATGTAAGCTGAATCATACTAATATAAGTAGTTCATATACATTCCTCACTTTGCTAGCTCATGAATATAAGTTAGAACCAAAGTCAAATTGATTTATGAGTGGATCTAATTAATTAGTGATAAGAATAAGACAAAAAAATGACATCATCCGGCAGAGAATGAAGCTTAAGTATATAATGTTAGACAACCCTAATTTTTAAGTTAGCTTTTAGTAAGAATCATGCCCATAAACTTCCATATGATATCAGAGATAAATTATACATGAGTGAATGTGAATTCACACTACCTTTACTATGTGATGATATATATATTATAAAATCAAACTAATCAAATATTATAAATGAGAGATTCACCTTCTAAATTTACATGTATTTAATGATCTTGACCTTGAACATTATAAGTAAGAGATGTATATGATTCTTAAAGGTTACAAAAATATTTAAGCATGAATTACACTTACATAAGTGAGAAAAAAAAATCGATTACTGTTAGACTAACTCTATAAAAAAAAAAAAAATTGATAAAAATTTATCGTAGGCTCTCCAATATTCTTTCAATCCTAAATTATCGGATGATTCCACTTTCCTTTTGATATTTAAATCTAAATTGTATCTGCGTTTTCAATGTATCACTTTTATATTGCAATTCTAAAGCAAGTTGCACGGTACGATGAATTTCTTTCAATTCTAAGGCAAGTTGCATGGTGCAGATAACTAGCTTCATCATCACAAACGAAATTGCTTTAATAATTGAAAAGCGATTCTTTCTTGATTTCGATCCCAAAATCCCAAAATGAAAAATGTACCCTAATTCCAGATAATATTAGAACAATCCAACCTTTTTGTTTTTTCAGTTAAAAATAAAAATTATCCTTTCTTAAATCCGATATTTAGCACCTTCGAATTATTGTAACACAACTACACAAGTCATTATAACCACAATTCAATTAGCAGCCGTCTTCAGTCGTATGTTCAATTCATTTTGCTTTTGGAATTTTGACACATTTTACTAGTTGAGAAATCTTATGTTAACGTGGATCACATTCCACTTTTCAAAGGAAAAAAAAAAAAAACGTGGATCACGTCCCTGCCAAAGAAAAACCCTAGTGTGAAAAGAAGGAAAACAAACCAAGTCCTTAACTCAAAACTTATCCACTTGCAGCCTCTAATACCAGTCCCTTCATGGCTTCATCAGCCTGAGATAATTAATTAATAACAAAGATGTGAAAGTGAAGCTTCGAATATGATGGGCAGCCAGCTTTGTGGTTTCGGAATTTTGCTTGTTGTGAACGTAATAATTCAATTGGGTCTTTAATTAGTTTCCTATCGGCTTGAATTTGTGGATGGTAAAACAATTATTTTAATTAACATAGTATCCGACTTAAGGTCTCATGTTACCTCATCCAACTATATATATATATATATGAATGGAAGATTTAAGTGACGGTCGTGCACACATCAATAAGAAGGACAAATAATGAATCGGATAACTATAAGGAATATAAGGCTGCTAAAATCAAAGATTCTGAAACTCCCATAAGTAAAGAAGATGCCGTTTCTTTTACTTTTGTTGAGAATGAGAATTTATTTTCGTCGGAGATTATGAATTGTAATGATCTTTGGTGTGCATGCTTTCGCTTGTAACTTCATAGAATTGAGATGTGAGATCATATTTGGCATTAGCCGCGCACAAAGAATCTACATACGAGTGGTTCCATTTCCTTTGTCGCGTATTTATGAGAGCTTTAATTTGCATTAATTCGTCGCATTCTGTTTGTTCACTTATTATCTAGCTAAGGATATTTTTCCTTAATTCTACTCCATTAACTTCCGGGCCTCACCTTTTGGCATCTCACGTCTTTTGCAATAAAATATACTGAGTATCTTTTTCTAGTTTTGGTATTAGCTTTTTTATATGCTATATAGCTCCATCTATGATGTAGGGCGTTGCGTGTCGCAAGTAGGGTACTTTTCGGAGGTCATAACTCAAGCTATATGTGTCCATTTTGAACGTGTAATATACCGTTTCGAAGCTTGCGACGAGAGGAACAAAACCCAGAATCTCTTTAACCGTTCTGCCCCGTGATTGGATCAAAAATTCTGTTTTTTTCTGGGTCATTTTGCAGTTTTAAGATTTTTTCTTATTTTTCCTTATTCTTCTAAGATTTTTATCTTTTTTTCTAGGACTTGGATTCGTGCACCGTTTTCTTTCTTTTGCTTATTTTGACTAGGAGAATTTAGTTATCATATTATATTTTAGATTTGCCTATTTTGGTAAATTTAAAATATTTAGGCTTGTTATAAAAGGGGTTCCAAAATCCTAATTTCTAGTCATTCCTATTTTCAATAAAATTTATCAATATTCAAAAACCTAGTTTCTTCTACTTGCAAATTCAAAGCGTTTCCGCTTCGTCAATCTAGTATTGAAGTTGAGAAAGTGTTTAGTAAACACTAATTGTTGTACCTTAAAAGTTAAGTTGATTTAAATTTACTATTTTTATCAAAATTATAATTTAAAAACTACATTAACTACACATTATTAACTTTTATTTTATAGTTATAGTTTTTTTCTTACAACAGCTGCAACTTAAAAATTACAGTACTTCAATATCAAACAAGACCTTAATTAAAAAGATTGAAAAAAAAAAGAAGAAGATTATTGTGTATATTTCTTGATCTAATTAATATTTATTAGCTCTGATCCACCTTAAGATATACTACTACTTCCTAGTTGGTAAAACAACATTCTAATTAAATTGACGAACATTTGGTCTCCACCCTGTCCTGCATTCTTCTTGCAAGTGACTTTTATCACCTTAACACACTATTAAATTGAATGTATAGAAAATTAAGTCACAATTTTAAATCAAGGGAACAAACCCTTTATATAAGTAATAAGTACTAGAAATATATAAGTACAATTCAATACAATGTGGTGCAAGTCTCTCCAATTATATATTGAAAAACCTCAATATTTTTTATTACACCCCTAATTTTTAGTATAAAAAAGAAAAAAAAAATAGATGTAGTCATTGGAGAGTAAGGGACCACTATAACAGAACGCATAGTCTGAATTAATTGTAAGGTAAATGAAAGCCGTATGTTGTTGTTATTATTATTATAGTAAAACCCTGTATATTATTAAGATCGCGGACAAAGGGCTCTTTTGAGTTGACGGTTGACCGCTTGACCAATCAACCATAGATCCGGTGGCAGCTCGGGTGGTATCCAGCCGTTCAGTGATCACATGCCTCCTTTATTTCTTTCCATATATTTGTTTACAGCTTTTCCTTCTTAATTGTAAACTACTGCATCTAATGAAACTGTAACGTCCAATGAAAAATCATAGTATAGTAAGATTATTCTTTATCATTGTGTAAACTAAACTTTTTTTTTTTAATATCACGCATTTAGAAATGTACTAATAAAATTTAACACGATCAGATTGCTAGACACGAACATAGCCTAATAAATAAATAAATCGAGTCATTAAATTAACACAATTATTAAATGAATCAGGTTCGAGCCAACATATTTTTTTTCGTGTCAGCTTAGAATTAAAATTCGTAATTCATTTACTCAATTAATAACATAATTATTTTTTTTTATTCTAAATTACTATGTATATTTTTATCATCAAAACTCAATATATTGAACATAATCATTCTTCTTCTTCTTCTTTGTGGGAAGAATAAACATAGATATGATATTTTATTTATATAGATTTAGAACTTTAATAATGAAAATGTATAATATTTTAGTATGCGTGTGTGTATGTATATAAAATAGTTTTTTTGATTTGAAATTTTAAAACCTTGTAATTTAATAGCATTATGAAATTTGGATACTAACAAAAATACAAAAATACAAAAATACAAAAGACAAAACGACTCCCTCATAAATAAATGCGTGAGGGCATTGGGGTTGGTTGCACTGTGCGTCAATCATAACATGACACATCGATCAGGACGATAAAATTTCATTAATAAATCGGAGCTTATATATATATATATATATATATATATATAGCTGCCTTTGCAGGCAGGTGATGCGTGAATAAGTATTGAAACCCCTCACAGTCACAGTCACAGTCACTGTCAAGTGTCACCCGCAGAGAAAGAGTGGACTTTTTTTTTTTTTCCCTTCCCGGATCACTTACTTTGATACTCAAAGGCCAAAGCTGTCGCGTTGCCCTCGATGTCAATGCACTTAGATATCATCATCATCCTCGTCATATCGTAACAGACGTAATTTCTCATGACCCTTTAATTATTTAATAAATAACAAATAAATCATATAAAAAAATTATCTTAATTTAGATACAGCTACTATCACTTAACAAGACACAATAATAAACCCTATCTAATTTAATTCATTTCACTTGAATTACATTATTTATGTTGTGCTTCGTAATTATACGCGTCGTGTTCAATAAATAATCACGAAAAACTCCATTAATTATGGCATGCAATTATAATTTAGCATTAGATCTTGAAAAAGGTAAAGAGAATCGAATTTAAAGAAGATCCTAACTTCATCTTATTGAAGAACTTTTATTTGCTTCCCTTCGTCTTAAAAATTCACCACATAGTCAATTGACCTAACCTAAAACGACATATATATTAGTAATTCTTAGAAATTAGAGATGAATATGAAACACGCCTAACTTAGTTTTACTCTAGCTAGCTAGTCATCTTAAACGACCAATCTTTTTGTATCACTCGATGCCACCAAAAGCTACAAATCACGTTGATTATATGTCGTTTTTTTGTTTTTTGTTTTTTCTTTTGAATTGACTTTATGACCCAAAATATATGTTTGGGCATAGTTACGTGGCACCTGCATCCAATTAGTATCTTTAGTAAATATCTATAGTTACGTTCCAGCTGTACAGATGAAGTAGCATAATTAAATGAAATTCAGTCCCTATTAAAATTATATTCAGAAAATATTTCAATTCAATAGAATTGCTCTTGGATCGGAGCAGTGACATTTTATTTCCTGAAGTCTGTTACGTGGCATGTTTTGATAGGCTACAACTTTATATCGAAAGTCTTTTGTAGACGAGGGAAACCCCGTGTTGCTCATGCTAATCACCGGTTTGTCTCCTTTTAGAGAAGAGAGGTTAGTGGGTCTAATGCTATATTACGTGGCCTGTTTTTATTGGTCGAGTTGGCATGTCAAAAACTTAGGTACGGATATGCAGGTCCCAATAGCATGATACATGTTGTACGCTATCGGACCCCATACACATGGTGAACACCTCTCAACAAACTCTTTCAATAGATAATTATCAATACAAATACAATGTACTACTTATAGTGTTCCTCATTAATTTGTCTTAATGGGTAATTAATACATGTCGATTGGAACCATAAATTGCATATTAGTGAAGGGATAGAGTTTTGAATTTAAGTGATGATATTTCACTCCCCCATTTTACCTCACCAACTCCCACTTCTTAGTTAACACCATTGAAAATTTTAAAGTAATCCTAATCGTTAAATATACCCCATCTAATCCCCACTTTATTCTCATTATAATTTTTATCATTTTTCCACATATCCCATTGTATAAAACTTAAAAATCAGCTTTAAAAGATAAGAAAATATGATAGTCTCTTTCTTTCTTGTCAACATTAAACATACCATGATAATCAGATTATTATTACCACTTATACCAAAAACATGATAGTTTATCATTCATGATCCGAATCATTATCAATATTGATAAATTATTATCAATGGCTCTTCCACTCATATCTATTTCTTACCACCGGAGGATTATGATATCAACAATATTGATCATTCAAGGGACAATTTTGGTGTTATAGATAATAAAACAAATTACAAAAATTGAAGGGAAGAAAACTTTAAACTTACATATTTGTCTTCCTCTATTGGGTGCTGCAAACTACTTTTGTCCTTGATTATAATAGTTAGTAGAGCATATAATATTTGAGTAGAGATTACTGTTTAAGAAGTTAAAAGATATTAGTATTTATAAAATTAAACTATCTTAATTAAATATTAATATAAATTAATTATTATGGGTGTAATTAAAAGTTATTTTACCCTTTTGATTAATTTCACTTAAGAACAATCTAAGTACAAAAAGTAATTAGTGGGAGCTAATAACATAAAATAAAGGAGTTAAATATCACGCTGTTTGAATTTTTGACTTTTTCATCATGCGAAACCTTTAGTTAAAGGAATCGCAGTAGTGGGCATTAGAATGCTCTGTAAATGGTGCAATCGTCCACGCCATTAAATGATTTGTTGCAGACCCATTTGCTCAACGTGTTTTAAATACGTAAACTTGATGATTGATTCTGAAGTTGCTAATTATGCCTAACCGTACGTGTGCAAACCATATCATGTCCAATCGAGATCTGGAAAGACAACTGTTAATACCAGAACCAATTAATTAATTAAATTAACATGTCACGGACTAAGCTGCAAAGGACTCAACAATAAAGTATTTTCTTAATTAATTCTATCATCTCAAGGAAGTTATAATATAAAATTAAAAAATAAAAAGATCAAAGAGTAGTGTAAAGCTTTGATTTGAATTTCAGGTTCCATTCTAAGGCCTTTAACTTTAGGGCAGTCCGCGGTCGTACCACTAGCTAAAATGAGTGGAGGAAGGTGGGCGTGTCCTTTAAAAGTTAAAATTTGACTCCCTTTCATCTCTTCATGACCATTCTTTATGAACCTTTAATCTTTTAACACCCCAATACCAAATCGATCAAAAATATGAGTCACTCTTTCATGCAACTTGGGAATCCGCCATGTGATCTCTTATCAACCATTTGTATTTTGTGCGTGGATTATGATGATTGATGAAATCCAATCTATTAACCAGACGTTGATCACAATTGTAATGCATTTTGCTGACACTGTTATTAGATCACCGTATCACCATCAGATCATCTTATCATCATCATCCTATATATATTAACTCAAAGAATTCCCTAGTTAATAAGTCAAGCCGGTTTCTGAAGGACCAAGTTGCTACGCGTGTACAGAGGATTAAAGAATTTATTCCCTTATCTTAATCAAATATTGAATTGACAGTGTGACAGTAAAGAAAGAAGAAGCCTAGCCTAAGAAGGGAAAGAAAAATAAAAAGATCATCTTCTTTTAACATAGCTACACTGTGAAAGACAACAAAACATACCATAATTAGGAGGGTGAGGTATCATCACTTTCGCTTTACATTTAATATTAGTTTTGTGGTCAGACAAAGACAAAGGGTTCCCCATTTTTTGTCTTGTTTTTTCGTTTTATTTTTTTGGGTGGAACCGTGGAAGGATTTGATGCATCGGCAAGGCCACTCTCTCTCTGGCTCTTCCCTTCTTTTTGGGAAATTTATTCAGCTTTTTCTAACCAACAGGCAATCTTTGATGAATTGAAAACCTACCAATATATTTTGTTTCGCCTTGTTCTTAATATTTGGGATATTGAGTGGCTAATCAAAGATTGTCATGATTAGAAATTAAAAAATTTATTCTTTGAAGAGGGTGAGAAAGGAGATTCAAAGTCATTTTCTGAATGGTCTCTAGACAATTCTCTCCCCAAGTTTTGACCCTTACAGATTTCGGCTTCTTCTCCCCACCCTTCCAAACTCTTTAAATCTCCCCACCACTCATCACTCTTCTTTTCTAATCCAATTAACTTTCTCATCAGTAGAGATCCAATAATTCCCAACTTATCCAAGTTGAAAGAAAAGAACCGGGACTATTCTCGAGATGGTGGGTTCCTCTTAATTTTCCTTTTTAATTAGTTCCTTTTTGAGAAACCCCAAAAACATAATTTCAATTTGCATGTGCTTACACTTAGTTAGTACTATTCACGACTCCTAGCTCATGAATCTCATCATTCTTTTGCTGCTTATAGGAAGAAGGGCAGCAGCTCACCAGATGGGAAGGCTATGTGGATTGGAGGAACAGGCCTGCCCTCAAGGGCCGCCATGGCGGCATGCTTGCGGCCTCCTTTGTTTTGGGTCAGTATATGTACATTTACATGCATACAAAATTTTAATCTTTTTTTTAATATATATTTTAAAAATTAATATGATGTGCGGTGGTGAAAATACTACTGATGGGATAACTTGTAATTATTTAATTTGTTAAAATTAGTATGTAAATTTATTAATTTTGTATGTGCAGTTGTGGAAATATTGGAGAACTTGGCATATCTGGCAAATGCAAGCAACTTGGTGCTTTATTTTTCCGAATACATGCACTTATCTCCCTCCAAATCTGCCAACAACGTCACAAATTTCATGGGAACTGCCTTCCTTTTGGCTCTCCTCGGTGGCTTCTTGTCAGATGCCTTTCTCACCACTTATCACATCTACCTGATAAGTGCAATTGTCGAATTTCTGGTACATTTCTCTTTTGATTTTGCCATTTTTTTTTCAAATCAAATGCTCATCAAGTCTGATTGTCCTATAATGTTTCTTGTTTGTTTGTTTTTTCTATTTTACTTCCAGTTAATTTTTCTTCCTTCTATATTTTTTCCATTAAAACCCGAAAAACTCTAAACACAATGCTGGCTTTTGGATTGCGTCTGAATCCGCATTGAGAAATGGGAAAGCAGACATTAAATTAATATGCACGTAAAAACCAAGTGAAAACATCAAAAGCACTGGGGCTTGCTGTAGCCGTAATAAAGTTGCCCTGTGACTCTGATGAGTCTGCAGCTTTATACGTTGAATTCGGTAACAGTGTCTAGGTACGACTAACGAGGCTGCTTGAGTAGCAGCTTGATGAATGAATGCACGAATGATCGATGCATCATTTACACATCACTTACACTGGACCCAAAAAATTTCCCCTTTCTTTGCAACCCTTAGTTGTATGTTCCTTCTTTTTCACACATGGAAAAGTGTCTTGCACTTTTTTGATTGTGTGATTTTGTTTTTGGGCTTTCAGAATCATCGATATATCAGACGGTTTACAGAATTTTGCTATGCACTTTTACTTTTTAGATAGTGTTAATTATCTAGTAATTGTCATGTTTCCTCTTAATTATTTTGAATATCTTTAACATCATATGTTGATGATCATTTTCCATGATTTTTTTCACTTTCGAAAGAGAAGATTTTACATGATTATTATCAAATCATGGTGAACCCATAAAATTAAATTGCGGGGGTCCATCGGGTCCCACACACACCACTCATGCTAGCGTATCCGAGCCGAGTGAGGTGGGTCCCGTGTTATATATTTGCGTAGTGTTAGGACAAGAGATATGTCGTTGTCGTTTCGTTACAAGCTGAAAGCAATATCTAACATTGTCTTTCTTGCTCAAAAATTTTGTCTCTGGTCGTAACAGAGAAATCGGCCAGTAAAATGCGACCACCGTGACAGATGTCCTTTGCTTTTGCAAATGCCAGGTGTTACTTCAGTTTCTGATCGTCACACAAACGTGTTATAGAGGACACGTGTGTGTGCGTGTGCTTATTCTATGGTCTTGCATATATGGTAATTTCGATCTGCCAACGACAAAAAGTGTGGTCTCATTTTAGTATTTTTCTGAAAGCGAAATAACCATAAACGGCAACGGTTCATGTTTTATGCAGGTTCATGAACCACGTGTATGGTTAAAAGTGGTCTATTCAAATTAGAACCAATTTACTAGCTTCCACTTTGATACAAGGGAGCAGACATCTTATGTTTTTGAATGCAAGGAGCCAACATCTTTAAAACTACTCGTCATAGTTTTTTTTTTTTCTTTGAAAGAACGACGTTTCATAGTTACTACGGTATAGCAAGTCTATTTCTTCTGGGCCTATACAGTATAATAATTGAACTGGGGATTAGCACATGGGCTAGGGACCCACGAGTATGGTGCTCTGTTTTTTGCATTAGACACCAAAATTGGATTACTCTGCTGCACGTTGCTTACTTGCATTGGAGTTTTGTTATCATCATTGCTTTTTTAAGTAACTATGGATTGTGTTGTTGCGAGTTGCGACTTCGCCCAGGGCCTCAAGTGGTCAACCACGAGGTCCATAAGTCAATTTGGTCCATGCGTTAAAATGCATGCAATTTTTTTTTTTATAACTTTTTACTCATCCAATTTTGATCAATTGAAACAGGGCTTGATTATACTCACAGTGCAAGCTCGCTCGGCTTCTCTAAGGCCGCCGGAATGTAATCCTCCAAACGTTCCGTGCCAAGAAGTTGATGGTGGCAAAGCAGCTATGTTGTTCTTAGGCCTGTATCTAGTGGCACTTGGTGTTGGAGGGATCAAAGGGTCACTACCGCCGCATGGCGCCGAGCAATTCAATGAGACAAGCCCTCAGGAAAGGAAGCAAAGATCAACTTTTTTCAACTACTTTGTGTTTTGTCTATCGTGCGGTGCCCTTATAGCGGTGACATTAGTGGTGTGGATTGAAGACAATAAAGGATGGGAATGGGGTTTTGGAATCTCTACTATTGCAATATTGTTGTCAATACCAATCTTCCTTGCTGGCTCATCTTTTTACAGGAACAAGATACCTTCTGGCAGTCCACTTACCACCATTTGCAAGGTAATTAAGCTTGTAAAGTCCTGACCATACATAATCGCAAGTAGTGGCTCCTCAACAGGAATCAAGAATATCATTTTTTCACTATGTTATATATCGTGGACTGACAACTTTATGTGTACTTCCTGCAGGTTTTGGTTGCTGCACTGATCAATGCTTGCGCAAATAAAAGTCCAAGTAATGCCGTTGTGAACATGTCCACAAGTCCTTCTTATCCAGCAGAAACTAGCAAGGAAGTGGAAGAAGGAACGGATAAAGCAACCGTGTTTAATCCTCAACCCCCAGCAGAAAGCCTCAAATTCCTTAACAGGGCGCTGGTAAACAAGCCAGTTCACCCGGTACTGGAATGCACGGTTCAGCAAGTAGAAGAAGTCAAGATTGTGATAAAAATCCTTCCTATATTTGGTTGCACCATCATGCTCAACTGCTGCCTGGCTCAGCTCTCCACATTTTCTGTCCAACAAGCTGCTACTATGAACACCAAGGTTGGGTCATTGAAAGTTCCACCAGCTTCCCTCCCCGTTTTTCCTGTACTCTTCATCATGATCCTTGCACCAGTTTACGATCATTTCATCATTCCGTTTGCGCGGAAAGTTACCAAATCCGAAATGGGCATTACACACCTTCAAAGAATCGGAATTGGTCTGGTACTTTCCATTATAGCAATGGCAGTGGCAGCTCTTGTTGAGATTAAGCGAAAGAGAGTGGCGACAGACTCGGGGCTTCTAGACTCGACTAGTCCATTACCCATAACATTCTTTTGGATTGCATTGCAGTACCTGTTCGTCGGGTCAGCTGATCTTTTTACCTTAGCCGGATTGTTGGAATTTTTCTTCACAGAGGCACCGACAAGCATGAGATCTTTGGCTACATCTCTTTCCTTTGCTTCTTTGGCCATGGGCTACTACCTCAGCACAGTGATTGTATCAATAGTTAACGACGTCACAGACCATTCGGGGCACAGATCATGGCTCTCTGGCAGCACCATAAATCACTATCACCTAGAGAAATTCTACTGGCTACTGTGTGTGCTTAGTGCATTGAATTTCTTGCACTACCTTTTCTGGGCCAATCTGTACAAATACAGATCAACAAGAGCTAATGAGTAACGCAAGTAGTGGATGCATCGGGCTTCAGGCACGTAGAAGAAGTCATCAGATTATATCACACCGTGATCGTTTGAATATGCCAGAAAATTACTTCAGTTGTACAGATGAGGAGAGGCAACTGCTGAGGAGATAGCACAGATTAAGCGATTTAGCACAGAAAGGGCCTTTCTATTAGTATCGCCGGGTCTCTTGAGGATAGAAACTGTTCTTGTAGTTCAAACCAAGTTGACCAATGTACCATTTTGTCCAGTTTATTGTTTTAAGACGACTTGACATTTTAATAGAGGCAACATACACATTTTGGTTTGCCAAAGCAATTACGGAAGACATCACTTAACCAGAAAAGAAACAATAGGAAGGAGGGGGAAAAAAATGCAATTTGAAATTTGAATTGAATGTACACAATGACAGCGGGGAAGGTTCTCAGCTCAAAATTTTTCAGTGTTCAGTTCTATTCGGCAGGCATGTTGAGAAGTTTATAATGCCTAAAGAAATTAAACATAATAAAGTCCTAATAATCAATTTGTAGACTGCCGATTCGGTTGAGTTCATCAAACCAATACCAGCAAGAAGCAACTAAAGAACCAATCGCACTTTTAGAGCAAGAAATCACAATTGCAGTTGAGGCAACGACCAATAGGCATTAGCTATTACGTATCAGAGCATCATGTTTCAAAATTATGCCACAACTTGAGTGAAACAGCGCGTATATGCACAAATTGATAGAAGACGGTACTCCGGAATTAACGTTGTTATAAAGTGAACTTAAAGTCTTGCGTCATGTAAATTCATGGTTGAAAAAGGAATTGTGAGGATGAGAACCTCATCAGGTTAAAACTAACATGATGTCAGTTCCGGCTTACTCAGTAGCAAAGTTATATCCACTTTTTAACCTCTCAATCCTCGGGGCTACATGGCTGGATTCTAGCTAGTGCTGATGAAACGTAGACCTCAACAACAATATTGGGTCTCAGAGAGACAAACAAACGGGGATGTAGCTCAGATGGTAGAGCGCTCGCTTAGCATGCGAGAGGAACGGGGATCGATACCCCGCATCTCCAAATTTACTTTTTTTTTTTAATTTTAAATTTCTTCAGCATTGGATAACACATGATAAATCTTCTGGAATTAGAAGTAAACAAATGAAAAACACATTAAAATATAACTCCACTTGCTAACAAGAATAATTTAAGAAATGCTTCGATAGGAATACCACAGAATTACACATATAATTGTGAAGCAAAACAGATTTACACTGACTAATTATACTGACTAACACATTGCACCGGCAGCAACCATTAATCCTAAACATGGCATTTAACCTCTGATCTCATATACGCACCGCACTAACAATACAAAAATGCTTCAACCAAATCACCACCCCAATTCACGTCACTTTGACCCAAACAGCATGACTTGGAATGCCAGCGTGGACGACAAACATCATGTAATATCCAGGTGGCGCCACCGTGGCAGCGGGGGGCCCATTCACCACAACCTTATAAGCATACATAGACAGCTGGGACACGCTGACAGCGTTCAAAACGACCAAGCGTTGATTCATAGCAAAGGAGTGCGTTGTAAACGACGGCGTCATCAGCGACACTGAGATTTCTCCACTTGGACTGTACGGGGACAACCCAAACGTAACGGAGAAAACTTCATTGTACGACACCGTTCTGCCTATAGATTCCAAGGATAAGATGGAGGGCCGCAAATATGCATTCTCTGCGTCCAAGTAGTGGGGATGAAAAGCCTCCAAACTCAAGTCAGTCGGGTACGGGTAGGCCGTGAAGTTGTACCTTCGGTGCGGATTACTGCCACCCACTAATATCCTGCCATCTGGCAACACCACTGCCGACGAATGATACATCCTTGGAATCTTGGACGGGTTCAAAACCACAAATCTCCGGTCTGGTTCCTCCTCATCAGGCGAATACAGGACCGGGTTCAAATTCGGACCCACAGCGTCCTCCCACCCCGCAGTGCCATTACTCGCGCCATTAATGATAATCACATCACCAGAAGGTAACAGAAGCATATCGCACATGACACGTGGCATTGGCATGATCTCCATTGACCAAACGGGATTCTTGACGGTCACTTTTAATCTGCCACAAGTCCTCGACGCTTCGACGTAAACACTCTCCTTATCGGATTTGATAAACGCACCCGCAGGTGCTCCTCCGCAAACCATCACCTCCGCATTAGGCAAGACGGCCGTTCCACTGCCGTCACTCCATGCCGATAACTTTAACGGGAGCAAAACGGAGGAGCCGCTACTAGGATAATTCCGTTTGTCATTGCCAGGAATAACGGGAAACTCTTTGACAAGCTTGTTGCTAACGTAGTCGAACAAGATTGATCTTCTATTGGCAAAAATGAAGAGGTTGCCGTCGGGTAAAAGATGCAAGAAAGGATAAAGATTGTTCTCTTCACCAGGGTCTCTTGTTTCAATCAAGAAACGAAGGTAAGAGCTCGAGGATAAAGAATCAATCTTGGGGAAAAACTCGTAGGTGAAAACTCTTCTACCACCGACGACAATGATCCGATTGTCGGGTAAAATCTGATTGGAAGCATACCATCTTCTGTCCCAGAGACTTTTGGATAACTCAACCCAGTCACAGCCTTCACCGTTGCATGGGGTGAACAAGCGGATCACACGGTCGCCGAAGTTGTAGCCGCCGGTCTGGACGAGGGTGCCATCGCTGAGAACGGCTCCGGAGGAGCACCAGGTGTCGGTTTGGAGGAGGAGGGGGCGGAATGTGTTGGAAGCGATGTCGTACAATACGGAATGAGCAGTGCAGTCGAGTTGGCGGACGTCGTCGTTCTTGCGGCACTTATCAATAGGGAGGGAGAGGTTGGAGGGGCCCATATCGGTGCGGTCAAAGATTATGACCTTGTCGTTGTTGAGGACTTGCATGTGCATGGCGGAGATGCCTATGCTTGATTGAAGAAGAACCCACCGCCCACCTGATCTGCTGGGCATATTATTATTATTATTATTAGGTCTGTAGTAGCCATCAAAGCGATCTGATGCTGATAGAGAAAGTGTGGAGAAGGATAAGAAAAGAGTGAGAAAAGTGAAGAAAGATCGGTTCTTGAACTTGATCGTCATTGATAATGATTGTTACGTTGTTCAGCAGAGAACGTAGTAGCTAGCTAGCTAGCTAGGGTTTTCGTCAAGAAACTACAGAGAAGGGTGCGTTTTAGTTTCTCTGAAGGTTATTTCTTGAATGTTAACTACGTTTGCTGCAGAACCAATATGTCTATATGTCTATATGTCTATATGTCTATATATGGGTAGAGAAAGAGAAGGAAGGAGATGTTCGCGGGCGTGATAAATTTTTCTCTCAAACAAATTAAGTCAACTATTTTGTGATAACTCATGGATCTTTGTCAGTTGGACGCTTCAGTTTTGCGGCTCTTCGCTGCAGTTTCCTTGGGAAGTGTACTCCGTTTGCATTTGGTTGGCCAGGTATATACATACACTTAAAATTGCTGGTACTGCCCTCTCCTTCATCACTTGAATCACTCCACGGTCTCCACTTAATTTAATTGCTCGATGCCACATCCTATTCCTATCCCAACAGGGGTCAGCTTATTTAATTGAATATTTCTGTGTTTTCATTATTTATTACTTTCATTAAGCCCCCTTTAGTTTACCACAGTTTCTGTATCGTAGATATATTGCAAGTTTTTATTTTTCCCCAACAAATAAAGTCTTCATTTAAGGATCATACATATCTGTTAGATTTCAACTTCTGAGAAGGAATTGCTAGTAGAGACGTGTAGATTTTCTTTCTACTCAACCCAAATTTATGTTTAAATAGCTATCCCCCTTCTTGTCAATAATAATAGTTACGATAATAGCAAGTTAGCAACTATTCCAGTCGACTGAATTTTTTTTTTTATTTATCAACAATTTTAGATGTTTAATTTTTTTACGTTATTGAGTTTATTCATTCTCAACTCTTTGTAAAAGTGTTGTAAAACATTTGCACGTTTAAAAAAAATATGGACATCCTCACTATGAGATTCTGTAATGACTTATGAAAATGCTTACTCAATGCTCATCATTATTATTATTTGGTTCCTAATGCCATTTTAATTGTATACACACACACACACATATGCGTATATATTAAAGTAGAGTGAGCTTTCAGTTAGAGAATACGATTAGGAATGAATTAAAAGATTAAAAAAAAAAAACACAAAATTTTAATACCGTCAGAAAGTTCTAATTAAAAGATTATATTCTATTAGTGAATAAATTATGTTAATATAATAAATTTATTTAAGAGGATTATAATGAACATGAGGTTCAAGATTACGTTAATTATTAGTGCTGGTGCAGCAAATACCGTTCGCATCAGCGGATATTTTGATTGAGTTAATGCCTTCTTGACTTGATAACTATGACCATCCAAATTACGCCCTTCGACTGAATCGAAACATTTTCATTTATGATCAATTTACATTTAAGAGGAATCCATGTTCCATGGGGCGGCAATCACTCTTTCCTTTTCTTTACGTGCGCAAATCATAATGCCTTTCAGCCACCGGTTGATTGAGATTACAATGATACACGGATTAACAGTTTTGAAGGATGTGGTGTTATTTCTGCAACCAGCAATCAGATCAGAAGCAAAGAATTTGAAAGCTATTTATGATTTAGAAGGACCAGCACCCATTGATAAACTCCTCACCGCAACCTTGATTGCACCAATGGCACTAAGCTGCCTCATCTCCAGGCTCAGCCCATGTCTGTCCTGGTTCTTACATCCTTCTTCTGTATGAACAGCAGCAAAGTATGCTATCTGAATGGCCAAAAACATACAATAAGAGACATTTGATTAATGGAAACTCATCAATTCTCTAAACGATGCATGATTCAGTAGGCACTCGTGCTTATATAACGTTTATGAATAAAGAAGGCAACAAGCAAAGCAACTTATAGATGCCATGTTCAGGAGTGCAAGTGGTTGACATTCTTCACCCGTTCCAGCAAGCAGCTGAATCATTCATGTGACAACCACCACCATCATCAACCATCAACCATCAATGGGGTAATTGACAGAATCACAGAATAACAAAAACAGCAGGTACTAGTACTACTGCTGCAATTCCTCTCCGCACTAGACAAAAACGTAAGGCCGTCAAGACATTTAATAAAGTACATATAGAGGGACCTCAGAGCTCCATGATAGACAATCAATCATGGAAGGCATTCATCTTTATTGCAGTCCATGAGCTGGCTGGCAGACCCACAAACCACACTGTTTTCATCATCATTAAGGCACATATGGAGGTAACATTGCTGATGTCACACGGTTTTATCAGTTCCTTCAACTTAGTTTCCTATATTTATTCTCACAAGCATAACTAAATTGCAACACTGTAATGGACATAGTGATGCAAAACAAAGAATGTTTTAGAGTAAAGAACGAGAATGTTAACCATAAACCAACTGATAAATGTATTTAGCAGTTTCTATGATATCATTTAATGTATCATAAAGGGAAATGCCTTGGGCTGCCTTCATATGTAATTATTGAAAGCGTGTTATGGAACATGACAAGTTTTAATGCACTCAAAAGTGTTAGGTACTATTCCTTCATTGTAGTAAGTGGAATGCTGAATCCACAGGCTGTTCCCTGGAGGTAATGATGATCCGATACCTCAACCAGACAGATAGTGAAAGATGTAGAGTTGAATGTGTTTGCTAGTTGCTAGAATGCTAAAGAAAATATGAGCATTACCTTGCATTACAAGATATATAGGCCTCTAATAGCAGAATAATAATCATTATATGAGTGCATTTTTTGGCCCTAGAAAGAGAGCTTTGAAATAAACTCAATAGGAGATTAATAACCATGTTATAGAGTCAGTAACAGGTACAAGGAAATATAGAAGAAATCATTGAGCCATCCTCTTCTTCTCCGCATTATGAGCCATAATCAACATAATGATAACCATTGGAAATAGTTAATCAAATAGACAAGGGTCATAGAGACGAGACCAGAGATGGATGAGTGGTTTTTGGTGTTTAATGTCCTAAGATTGATTACAAATCAAAGAGATCTCTCTTATCTTCAACATTATCCATAACATCCGACAATCGATGTGGAGATTTCACGGCATTGATCTCAAGAAAACGTAACAAATGCTTCAGGTTAACTCTTGGTTGCGGTAAAACTATTTAATATAATATAAACAATTCAAGGAGAGTAGGCTAAGTGTTGAACTCTGAAATCATTTTTTTTTTTTTTTTCAGTTTGTATGGTATTGGAAACATTTATGATTTATGCTTTACGAAGCAGTTGCTGACCAATTTCACAACAATTAAGTACCTAATCTCTTAATCTCTGGCAAAAGACACATGAAATCAATAACTAGAACGAGAGTTCAATTTCCCAGGCAAACAAAACTCTTGAGGCTATCTACATACTGCTATGCAGTTTTCCAGTATAAGGTACAATGAAATGCAACATTATCCTTCATCTAACAGCATGCTAAAGGAATTAGTTCTTATCATTCATCAGAAGATCGGAATGCCAATGACAAACACCACAAAGTTCAACTGCAACCATGAAAGAATTATGGATACGATAAATCTACAATACCTTCCCAGAAGCATTACGAATGGGAGATATGTGAAGAAGATTCCAAAATGAGCTTTTATCCTTCCTGATATGAATGCGGCAAGATTTTATTAAGGTTTGAAGAACATAAAGCAGTTTCTAAAAATGCTGAAAGTTTCGTCAAGTATCAACCTGTAATTTAAGATACGTACTGTGCATGCTTGCTCGGTTCGAATGCTTTCCTTTATCTGTGGAAGACTACGGATAATAAAACATTCATCCAACCAAAAACCCACTTGGGGACTCAAGTCATCAAATATTAGAGCTCCACGTGGTTATATTCGTACATATTCCATACATATATTTTTCCTTTTGGAATTACGGAAATAGCAATAGATACCTGATATAGTACTCTGGTATCCGTATCCACCCCATTCAAGAACCAACAGTTTTGCCCCACCACTTCATTTCTATCATAACCTATAGAGGTTGGGTGGTCAAATAAGTAGCTGGATAAACTGCATGCTCTACATTTTGCTACATTTTGATATAAATATATAATGTTATTCTTGTAATTTTGGTAAATATTTGAGCACCTGTCAACTTCAAGAAGGCATCGCTTGCGTAAACCATAGGCATGTCAGGCAAGTGTGGATCAATTCTTCAACGCGACAAGAACATGTTCAACAAAACACAGAACAAAAACATTAGATATCTTCAAAAAGCTAAAAGCCTACTCTAAAGTAGAAAATTAGGAATTTGCAACAACTCACAATACAAAGCTTTGTTTGATTCTACCAAGAGATATATATAATGAAGAACTGATGAAGCCCATCCCAGGTAAGCTGCATCTCTTTCCGCACACCAATCTGCCTGTCCACTGACTATAGTGTGTTAGCACAGACAAGATGTTGTTGATGGCGGTAGCAGCTTTTCGTTTCTCTAAATCACTTGCCTCACACGAATCTTCAATCTCTAATCCTGCAAGACAGAAACTCATCAAAAGAACTCCACCAAAACAAAAGTTGCTCCTGGAAGAATTAACTGGAGAAATTCAAACCAAAAAGGAAACATAGACAACCTGAATAAATCATTCAGGAACATCCACCAAGCTAATTTTTTTTAAACATGTAACTTATGTAAAAACTATTATAAAAGGGAGTGGTATCATTTATCAAACATGCAGATTTCATAAGTTCATAAAAATTGAGGAAACACAATGTGATGCAGAATTCAGAAAATACTGGCGCCAATACACAGTCCATCTAAACAGCACTAGTGCAAGTAATAAAACCTACAAATACACAGTGCTACTATAGTATAACCACTATGCAAGAACATCAACCAGATTCTTACGGACACTATACACAATGGAAAATAAATTGATAGACTACAAAGCCAAACCAATTGGAATAATGCTGTAGCACAGTAAAGGTTAACAACAAGCCAAACTTAGCTAAAAAATGAAGAACCAAAGCAAAAATTTCTTGATTACATCCGTCCAATATTAATCTACTGACTATCTGCATGTAAGAATTTCAATGTAGGAAGAGAAAGCATTGAATCATTGATAACACCAGAACCATGAATCACTCAAGTAGAAACAGGTAGTATAAGATAATTAGAGGTGGAAAAAAGGTTATGACACAATTACACGACTCGGATACAACACGACTTTTCCATATTCGCATTCACAAATATCGACACGGTTAATAAATGGATTGACAAGACATGATAAATAACCGTGTCGCATCTGTGTTGGACCACCTCAACACGATCACACGTTTATGGCACGAACATTAATTAGTATGTGGTAACATTATTAAAAAATTAACTAACGTATATATTGAACACTAAATTAATTATTTGTGTCATATCCAAATTGTACTATAAAATTATTCATGTCATATTTATGTCATGTTAACTTATTCATGATCTATTTTTAAGAATAATATTGACATTTGTTATCTTTAACTTTTTTTAAATTTTTTGTATTAACTATATTAAACTGGTCAAACACGATTAATAAGCCAATCCTATCCGTGTTTTGGGGGATTCGACATGATTAATAAATGAATTGTAATGGTGTTTTAATTAAATTTGACACAACAAGAATTTGGGGGATTCGACATGATTAATAAATGGATTGTAATGGTGTTTTAATTAAATTTGACACAACAAGAATATGATGCAATTGCGAATTGACAACCCTAAAGATAATAACCTCAGACCAATACATTTAGTCAGATTCATTCTCATAGATATATGTAAGAGGTAGCCATCCTACCACTAATAAGAAACTGTGATATAATTAAAAGCTGCACTGCACTCAGTAAAATGATATAAGCATGTCAAAAGTATCAAAACCAAACCTGTATCATCCGAATCAAGAGCCAAAACATGATCCAAATCCAACAAAGAATCCGAGCAAACCTCCCTTCTACATGAACCAAACACAATCTCTCTCAGTCCGGACCCTCCTCCATCTTCACCATAACTCATTCCACTATTTCTCATATGTTTTCTTGAAACTATTGGCACTTGAACCGCCACAAAATGAGTCACCCGCCCATCTTCTTTACCAAAAACCGGACTCATTTTAAACAACATCCAAAACGGTGTCCCATCTTTTTTATAATTCAACAAATTAACCTCAATTGTCCTCTCTTCACGAATTGCCTCTCGAATTTCCATAATTGTTCTTCTATTAGTCCTTGGACCTTGAAACATTCTGCCGTTTCTGCCGATTATTTCTTCCCTTGAAAAACCTGACATTTTCAAGAATCCTCGACTCGCAAACACAATTGGGTGGCCTGAAATTGAAGGATCGGTTATCGTAAAACTGTCTGGTAATTCATCAAGTGCTTCACGCACCCACAACGAGTAACGGTTGTTAAAAGATTGCTCAATTAGACCCAACTGTGAGTCCATTTCTCTTCCTCGTTGATAATAGAGCACGCATTAACACAAATCCTCTTTGTGACAAAATGAAAACCGAGATAAATAAATGAATAAAACAGCTGCATCTGGTGAGAGAGTGAGCTTAGAGTGAAGAAGAACGGCGACGAATTTTGTTTCTTCTCTGTTATCTTTTCTTAAGGATGAGAATTTTAAAATATCTCGCAAGAGTTTTGAAATCGAATGAACAACGATGGAGGAGCAATACCCATCAATCGTTTTTCGATGAATCTGAAAAGAAATTTCCAACCTTGTGACGATAGAGAGTTTCTTCGAAGCAAGGCAAGCACACAACTAAAAAATAATTAAGGAAAAAAAAAAGGGAAGGAAAAAGAATAAAGAGAGATCTTTTAGTTGTTTTTTCAGTAAAAGGAAATCTATGACTTCCATTTGTGTACCAATTTGGTTTTGTTGTTGCCACAAGAATCAGTGGACCCCATTGTTGCTGCCACGAGAATCAGTGGACCCCAGATACTGGTCAATTATTGATCATGATTCACGATCGACTCCCGAGGATTTTAGTTTTACCGTTAGTCAGACATATCAAGGGCTGATAAACGATGGAGATGAGACTGAGGAATCGGACTGGATACACACACAGAGTGAACCAAATACTTATCCAGTGCGCGTCATCAGTAAGTGTCGTTTACTTTGTAAGACTGATTGTAACGATGCGTTACTGGACTTGTACAACGAAGACATACGGTGGCCGCTGATTTGTTAATCAAGCTTTTCTTAGTTGATTGATTGTGCTAAACTTTAATAAAATAAGTGATGTTCTTGTTTCTGCCAAAAATGCAAAACCGAAAAAAATAATAATAATGAGTGAGGTCGGCTCCGGGACCAACCCGAAGAGAGTTGGCGTGGCATAGCGGCGCATCGCCGCGTTGCCACGTGTCGATGATGAGTCAGCTTGCTGTGTCGTGGGTTTTACTTCAGTGCTTCCGGTAATAAGTGGGCGCAAGAGTTGATAGAACGATGTAAGTACAATCTTAGCCCTACTCGGCGAACTTATCAAGACGCTGCGTTTCAACTTTTAGAAATAAATTGAAAAAAAAAAAAACAAGGAAAAATAAATTTCGGACGCCAGAACCAGATCGAAACCAAGAAACTCAAAGCACACTAGCTTCTGCTCTTCCAAATTGGATCGCCGATTTCCCAAAGGCACAAAACGTTCGGCTTTGGTCCTCAATCAGGTTACTTTCACTCTTCATTTTAAATTCCAGCGGTAGAGTTTACGTTATTCAATTTTAATTTTATTAATTGAATCCGTTAGCCGCGGTGTGGATCGTAAGTGTTTGATAATAAATTTTCGATTAGTTTTTCAGAGGCTAGTTTAGTTCAACTAGGAGGATGAATTTCCTGCTGCGCTCTACTACTACGCAACACGTGGCTGCAGAACAGGTTAGTGTGCAGCAGGAATCTCCCGCGGACACGAGTTTTGTGCCGAAACCTGCATCGACCTTGGAAGGTCTTATAGCCGAGGATTCGTTTCCGCTGTATTCATCGTCTGATGATCGCGATGGAGAGAGTGATGGCGTTGGAGCAGAAACTGGCGGCATTGCAAGTTCCAGCGGGAAGAATGACACTTCTGTTGTAGAAAATCACACTGATATTTCTGAAGAAGAAGGATGGATTACAATTCCTTACAGTACATTCTCTTAATCACAGTCTACTTGGATTTTTTTATTAGTTTGGATTTGTTTGTGCGGAAACTTACTGAATTTACTACAACTTTTATTATATTGCTGAATTTATTTTTCAAATTGTATTCAAGGTTTAGGTACGTTTGGGATGAGATGTTTTTAGGCTTTTAAGTCATAGCTGCTGTAGAGTGGAATCTGTAGTTGTCATTTATTGGTGGGTGAGTGGTTGCTAAACATTAGCTGCCGAGTGAGAGTTGGTGTGTAGCAAACGCATTGGCTGTTGTTCTTTCAAAATTAATCTGAAGAACAGTTACAAACATTTCCTTGAAAATTTTTTCCTTTAGTAATACAAACATCCTGCATTTAACTGAGTTTTCCTGTAGAAATGGTATGAGTTTCTCTTTTAGTATATTTAATGCTTGATGTATTTTTGTAGAGGAACTGCCTGATAATTGGTGTGATGCGCCGGATATCCAATCATTACGCTCACTGGACCGCCCCTTTGTTTTTCCTGGTACATTAATCATCCTTTCAGTGTTGGAATTCATCAGTTGTTTCCTCGTTTCCTCATTTGGGACTTGTTCTTTCTATCATGAGACCTTAACTCTTTTGTTATTCTAGGTGAACAAATACATGTCCTGGCATGCTTGTCAGCGTGCAAGCAGGATACAGAAGTTATTACACCATTTAAAGTTGCTGCCGTAATGAGTAGAACTAGTAGAGCTCAAAGCCCTGAGGAAAAAAATGAAAACATGGAAGACAAGGTGAATTCAGAGGCTGGAGGGGGACATTTGAGTCATGATGTTCAAGTTATAAGTCAGAACGGTGAATACTCAGCAGAAGAGAAGATTGATTTACGAAAGGATATTTCTGTTAGTGAATCTTTGCTGAGAATGGAAGACCATAAAAGACAAACTGAAACATTATTGCACAGATTCAAGAAGTCCCATTTTTTTGTTAGGATCGCAGAGTCAGGTGAGCCACTGTGGTCAAAGAAAAGTGATCCTGAGATGTCTCTGGAATCTGCTGAGACAGAGAGTCAAAAGTCCATTACAAGTGGCAAAAAAACTGCAAAGAACATGTCTGGCGTTGCTGCAGTCATTGATAAAGGAGATTTCGATGCTAACCTCTCTGGTGGAGTGGCAAGAGATATTGTAAAGTGCTGTTCTCTTTCTAATGGAGACATAGTGGTATGTGAAAAAGAGCACTCTGAGTTGTCTTTTGATTTTTTTTGTTGGTTTGTCTGCTTACACTTTTAATGATAGTTCAGACAAGAATGTTGTATCTCTTATACATTTGTTGAGCAAGTTTCTGTTTCACCACATAAACATGCAAGTTTCTGATCTTAATACATATTCATTCGGTTTAGTTATCCCTGCATTTTGAAGTCACCACCTGGGGTCATAAAACTCTCCCTAATATCATATTTTACAAGTTGCCATGATTATTATTTTGATCTTGTTAGCTGGTTCAGGCTCAGTAATTTGGTTGTACAATATTTCAATCCCCAAAAGGGTAATTCCAGAAGCTTTGTTGCTCGACCAAATTTAGCTCTTGAATTTTTCATTGGTGAATCTTTATATTCGTGATCGTCATTTCTGGTTAAGCTGTTGTTCGGGCTAATGATTCTCATTCTGCATATTTGTTTGGAAGGATGCAGGTGCTTCTACAAGTGAATGTTGGTGTTGATTTTTTGAGAGACCCTGTTATTGAAATTCTTCAATTTGAAAAATATAGGGAAAGAAGCCTGTCTTCTGAGAATCGGGATAACTTAGTCACTACAAATCCAGACCCATGTGGAGAATTGTTAAAATGGTTGCTTCCCTTGGATAACACTGTTCCTCCTCCAGCTCGTACATTGTCTCCTCCTCGCTTAAATTCTGGTTCTGGAATTGGCAGTACACATCAGAAGTCGGCATCTTCTGGCTCTCAGCTCTTCTCTTTTGGCCATTTTAGAAGCTACTCCATGTCATCACTTCCTCAAAGTCCTGCACCTCCTTCTGCGCCACCTAAAGCCCAAAGTTCTAAGCCAACATTCGACCTTGAAGATTGGGATCAATACACCTCTCAAAAACTGTTGAAGGGTCAAAGAACTGGAAATGAAGGACTTTTATCTTTTCGAGGTGTTTCATTGGAGCGAGAAAGATTTTCTGTTCGTTGTGGACTGGAAGGCATCTATGTTCCAGGAAGAAGGTGGAGGAGGAAGCTTGAAATAATTCAACCTGTTGAAATTCATTCTTTTGCTGCTGACTACAACACAGATGACCTTCTTTGCGTCCAGATAAAGGTATATATCATGATCTTTACAAAACACATAATAATTACACCTCTTATTTATGTAGAGATTATGTAAAAACTTGGTTTTGGCCTAATTTATACCAAGTTATATCATGCAGAATGTATCTCCAGCACATGCCCCAGATATTGTGTTATATATAGATGCTATAACAATTGTCTTTGAGGAGGCATCAAAAGGAGGACCATCTTCACCATTGCCAATTGCATGTATTGAAGCCGGCAATGACCACAGTTTGCCAAACTTAGCCCTCAGGTTGTTTTTCACTCCAGGTGTCTTAAGTTACTTTCAATTTCATGTTGCTACTCTGGATTTTATTCTGCCGCTCTTACCATTGCTATATCTGTTGGTGTTTGACAACAAATGTAGAAATAATACAATATTTGCATTGGTAATCCCAGCTAGTTAGGTTAAGTTTTAGATCGCTGACTTCTTTTTGTTTTTATATGGGAATAATGCATTAGTTACATGCATGAACAATAATAAATTTTAGTCTTCCACGTTGCTTCTAGTTGATTTCCAGAATGAAGGTGAGTTTCTCTGTGGTGGGTTTATTTCCTGGTGAATTCTTGGACCATATTGAAGGTCAGTCTTCCATGTTGCGTCTAGCTTTTAATTGGTTATCCCTGCGTCAGATTAGTTAGGCCAAAAATCTTGATATGCCAGCGACAAATGGGTAACAGGACAGTTAAAACCAACCAAAGTGAGCCCCATGCTATCAGTAATTGCTTGACTGGTTATCAGGTGTTCGCTGCCATGAAATCATATAACTTGTGTGGTTGAGCTTGCAAATGGCCATCAATTGTGAATCACATGTAGTTCAGTTGATTTGGTTATATTAATTGAACTGAAAGTACTTGAGTACACAGATGTATCTATGGATAAAGCAAGAAGGATATTTGCTCGTATCTAAGAATGTTATGCTAGGGGAAAGATTTGTTGTTTATTTTTATTTGACTTGTGTTATTTCTTCTATAACTTATATGAGGGTATTTTCATCTCAGGAGGGGTGAAGAGCACTCGTTTATTCTAAAACCAGTGCCTTCATTGTTGAAGAATCTCAAAGCTTATGGGGAAAAAAGTTCCCGATCATCAAGTTCAAGCTTGCGTCTTCCTTCTAAGACTTTCGAAGGAAATGGAAGCTCTTCAGCTGCTGATCAGTATGCAGTTATGTTATCGTGTCGGTGCAACTACACTGGTATCCATGATGCTTTTAATTTACCTGATCATCTGATATATTTTAACAAGTTAATGTTTCCTTACTCTTTACTTCATTTTATCTTGAAGAGTCGAGATTGTTTTTCAAGCAACGCACATCTTGGCGACCACGGATCTCAAGAGATCTCATGATCTCTGTTGCATCTGAAGTATCAGGACAGTCTTCTGAGGCCAATGAAAGAGTCACTCAGCTTCCAGTTCAGGTTTTTTTAATTTTTTTGACTAATTTTAGTCTCTATATATCACCCTTGCTTGGTTTGTTTCTCATCTAACTGGTTGAAAATGTCAGGTCTTAACTCTTCAGGCATCAAATTTGACATCCCAAGATCTAACTTTGACAGTTCTTGCTCCGACCTCATTTACTTATCCCCCTTCAGTGGTATCCTTGAATTCCTCCCCAACATCACCAATGAGCCCATTTATTGGTTTTTCAGAGTTTACAGGAAGATTAAATGATGAGCGACGTGGTACTGCATTGCATAGAGTGAGCACGGCACCTCTTGTATCAGAGAATCAGAAGCATAACGGCGATAGTGCAACTCGGTCTATGTCACTCAACAAGCAGTCTGCTATATCCGATGTAGTTCCAAGTTCTGGATTGGGTTGTACGCATCTGTGGCTGCAGAGTAGAGTTCCATTAGGGTAATTTTCGTCTCTCTTCTCCTTGATTTGTAATTACTCGGGCAATTACGATTTATTGTGGTTGCATCAGGTGCGTTCCTGCTCAATCTACGGCTACCATCAAGCTTGAGTTGCTTCCATTGACTGATGGCATAATCACCCTTGATACTCTGCATATTGATGTTAAAGAGAAAGGTATCCACCTGCTTACTTTTTTCCTGTTTGTTCTGGCCAACATACTACTAGAAGTTTTCTCTCCCCTGTGCAATCTACAACATGGTTCTTCTGAATTTAACAATTACTGTTGCATTCATGTTGAGAGATGAATTATTGCTTTTCTGATACGGCTGTATCGGACATTCAAGTTCGATCCCTTCATGGATCTTGGTGCACACAAGGACAAGCGGAACGTGTTTTGCAGTTGTGTGATTGTGTAGTGTGTTAGTGTTTCACATTTGGATTGATACATTTACTTAATGATGATAATTAGTGCTCATCATTTCTAGTGCATTCTTTGGTTCGTTCCTTTTAAAAATTCCAGCATTCAGTTTGGCAATGTAATGCTTTATAGCTCTGAGGTTCTTATGTGGAATTCCTTCCATTTTTGATAATAACAGGTGCTACTTATATCCCAGAGCATTCGTTGCAGATAAATGCAACCACCAGCATTTCCACGGGGATAATTTAGCATGTAACTATTCGGATTCTTGATTTCTTACCACATTTTGTACACAAATCGCCGAGAGTAAATTCAATTGGTTATCGAGATTTCAGCTTCAGGCAGATTGTTTTTCATACATGTAGCATCAAAGTCTCTGCTCGCTTTCACTTCAGTTTAGCGAGACTGGTCGTGTTCATTTGTTTCAGCAATATATACCCCTTGTATCCTGATTGCAAACAACGATCTTCGAATGCAATCCACATTTGTTATATGCACTTGAACGGAAAAAAAATATGCTCCTTGTAGATTGAAGAGAATTTGTGCATGATTGTTAGATTTTTACCTGAATTGTGGTTCGAGTTTAATCAATTCAATATCGATTTTTGTCTCCTTTTCCTTTTATTAATCAAAATTTGGTTAACAAGGATTGTTTCCTCCAGCAATAAGGTCATAATGACACGGGGAAGAGTGAGAGAGAGTGGATTAATGAAATTTGAAGAGTGGAAAACATGATCAATGATCATTTCTATAACAAATTATTGTCTATTGATACCTAAATTAAATAGTAAAATGTATTTCGTTATAAATCATTTTTCAATTTATTTTGCATCGATTTTGTTATTGAATATTATTTCGACAATGTAGCATTTCCCTCTCCACCGTCCTTCACTGAAAATAACTTCTAAAAATCAGAATATCTTCCGATAGCTACCAGAAATTATATTTAATTAAAATTTTAAACAAAATAAAGTGATTAGTTAGTTAGTTAGCATGAAAAGTCAGGCTTGATGTTGCGTGCTAATGTCCAAAAGTCAAGGCTGATTCCTTGAACTAGCAGGCAATCTCTTAAACAATTACATTCGATTTCATTTTCATTTTCCGTAGAAGCTTTGTCTCTCTCCCCAGTGAACCAGTCTTCTATTTATGATTTCCAAATACATGCTTGCCCTATTATTAAGAAAAAAATTTCAAAAATAATTAGATGATGATTCAAAAGTTGAGACGCAAAGATGTCACTATCAAATGTTATGGAAGCCCCAAAAGTTAAATATAAATAAATCATTTGGCATCCAATTGTACGATAACGTCGATGAATTAATACATCAAGATACTGTATTATACAGCGTAATTGCCTGAGTTCCATTAGTACACTTCCTTTTCCTTTGCTTTTTTTTTTTTTTTTTGGGTAATTCTATCAGACACCCATACTTAAAATAAAATATGACCAGGTCACAATATATATATATATATATATATATATATATATAATGGGGCGATTATTTTTATTTCTACATTGACGGTGTGACGACTGTTAATTACTACACTGCCAATTTACTTATTACAATTTTAAAAAATCTTTTTATATTTGCTCAGTTAAATTTACCCTTATTATAATTGTTGAGTGTCGTCCCATGCTTGGAAATAGAGTCTTGTAAAATTTTTACCAGTTCTTTTTTATCATATTATAATATCTCAAGATGTGGTACTAATTATTAGATGTTCGTTTGATTTTATTTTCTATCATTATAAAGTGATTATCATACCCACTTATCAATGAATGATGCATCAAATATCACGTAATTTTATATACAAACTAATCGGATTAGGTTATTTCAACTTAAATCTTTTACATAAATTTTGGATTATTGATCTAATGCAATCTAATGGTGAATGAATTAAAATCATTTAGTACTATTTTTACTTTTAGTATCTATAATTTGATTGCATAAAATCAATGGCTCAAATTTCTTGTATTAGCTTTTAAGTCAGAAGTTTAAGTTGAAATAATCTCTCCTAAACTAAGAAATTGCGGGCTTTTTTTCTTTTTTTTTCTAAATATGACAATTATTGCACCATTTAGAAACGATAATTATATTTGTAAAATAAAAATGATACATTCAAATGCAGCTTGTATTTCTTTAATTGTGGTGGATATTTGGTAAGAAAAAGAAGTTCAATTATTTTTTAAAAGTATAATTTAAATTTTGTGGGTTACATTGAATATAGGTCTTTGCCTTTAGGGATTGCCAAGGGATTTTTCAATAGTATTATTTAATTTGACACCTAAGTTCAATTTTTGAAAAGTTAAGACTAAAAAATTAATTTAATTCCACATACGTCTTATCTTTTCAAAAGATATAACAAAAAATAAACATAAAAATTGAGCATTCTTCCCAAAATGATAATTTATTCCGTATTCATATTTTCAATGTCCTGTTTTTAACACTTGACTATTTCCTTAAAATATTTCATTTTATATCGTGATCTCTCTAAATGAAAACTATAAGGGAATGAATGTGAAATTAGAAGTAAACGAATTGCAATTATTAAATTTAATCGTTTAAACATCCCTTAATAGAGGTGGTCAAAGGTGTATGCTGAAAGCCTCAAAGAGAGGCTCCTATTAGTTATTGAATGTAGACTCCACAAATCTATTAAATAAAAATTCACATAAAAAATAAAAAGTCCTTTTTAAAAAAAAATGAAAAAAATAAGTTTTAAATTTTAAAAATAAAATGAAAGACAGGGAAGATGCATGCATAGCAACATGAGCTCAATATGACGCGCGCGTTGGCGTCCGCCCACCGAAGAAAGACACGTCACGATCCAAGAGGGGTCCCTCATATCCACCTCTCTTACCCGAACTGCCCAACTCTCCCATCTGCCCGAGCTGCCCGTCCCTTGCCCTCCCACTTTTCGTCCTTTTCGATGCACAATCCCAACAGCCTTTCGCTACAGAATCCTGGACGGTCAGCACTCTCGGGCTCGCCGGGCAGCCAAATCACACTCGGGCGTAGCGGGCAGCCAAAACACCCCTCCAACTGCCCGTTTTCTCCGGGCAGCTCATTTTGCTTTTTCTAGTCTTCGATTCCATGAAAATAAAATAAAAAAGGAAGAGAATCGATATTTTAAGTTTTTTTTTTCTTTAGTTACATATTGTTATGACTATTATTGTTATTATATGATATTTCCCATTTTCTTTTCATTATTATTTCTGTTTGCTGTAAACTCATTTCTTGTATCTTTATAGCAATACATTTTGTGGGTTTAACTGAGATTTGTTTGTTTCTGTTTTTATTTTATTTTACTTTTGTTGTTGTGTCAAGGCTTGTTTGTTGATACCAAAGTACTTCAGTTTTTGAGCTCAGACAAAAACTTGATCAATCTCGAGTTACATCCTTTTTTATCTAGTTCATGTGATCTAGCTCTTACCTCAACAGGGTTAGTTTTTTTTTTTTTTTCCCCGTCTTTTCCATTTCTTTCATTTGGTTTTGTCTTTTGGTGGGTTTTGAAGTGAAAGAAAAGCTTAAATTTTGAAACTTTTTGGTGGCTCTTAAGCGTGGTTGAGAGTAAAGAAGTGATTTTGAGGGGGGGTTGATGAGTTTTAGGGTTTGTTGAGAGATAAAAGAATGGGGTTTGATGGTGAAAATGGGAAAGTGAAGAAGGCTTCTTGGGATGCGAGCAAATCGAAGGCAAAGAAGAAGAAGAAAAAAGATGAAGATGAAGTGGAAGTGGAAGAAGAAGAAGAAACTGGGTGTTGGGTCAAGTTGAGATTTTTTGGAAGCTGCATTTCTTCAAGATCCAAAGTTGATAGCTCCGTGAGTGGCACCAGTACCCACTATGGTAATATCTCTTCGCTTACTTGGAACTTCCTTTTTGTTTTCAGTATTTTTTTTCCTTGTTGACTTGTAATTTACTAGGGATTTTCTTTGAGGATATTAACATTACTGTTATTGTTAATTTTAATTTTTTCGGATGCTGTTTTGCACAAGTAGCTTGTCTATTTTTGCTGTGTGTTATGATCTCAATTGGTGGGTCGTCATTGTTTTTGAGTTGTTACCAAGTAGTAATTGGATCAACACCACCAAATTTCAGTACTAATTTCTGATTTTTGTGAAAATATGGAGCTTTATTCTCGAAACTGGTTCCGTGAGAGTGTGAATTACCTCTAGAAATTAAGATAAATATTTTTTTTCGTTTGAAAAATCCTTGAGGGGGACTTTGTTTGAGTGCAAGAGTGATAATCGGGTTAGGTTTACATTGGTGAACACGATTTAGGTTAAGGTATGGGTTAATGCTCTGAATTCATGTCTCTATTCCTTCTTCTTTTTCGTTCTTTTTTAATTTTTGATGACCTTTGAATTCCCTTAAGTCTGGTTTAGGGATTTGGTGCTCCTGACTAACCCTACAATCCTGGGAACCTAGAAATTTGTGGCTATTTGCCATGTAGGTTCCTGTGAGGAATTAAACCTTGGACCTAGTAGGAAGAAACCATTATTGAAATCAATTTTGTTGATAGTTGTTTGTAAACCTATTTGGCAAATGGTGTAATGTATGGCGATTTGATTTGTAAGGATGCTTTTGGATACTTTTTCCTTTCTCATCTTGAAGATTGTAATTAGTCAATGGATAATGAATTTGCATGACTTGCATTCTAAATTGTTATACCTATTTTGTGGATCAGCAGAAAGTAAATCTACGAATGACACAAGCAGAGACCAACCGGCAGCTGCAGTTGTCTCATCTACGACCACTAGTAATGCAGAAAGTAATTCCTCCAGTTCTAAGCTTGAAGAAGAGCTAAAAGTTGCTTCTCGGCTACGGAAATTCACATTTAATGATCTTAAGTTGGCGACACGAAATTTTAGGCCTGAGAGTCTTCTTGGAGAAGGTGGCTTTGGTTGTGTTTTCAAGGGCTGGATAGAAGAAAATGGAACTGCTCCAGTTAAACCTGGCACCGGACTTACTGTCGCAGTTAAAACCCTTAACCATGATGGTCTTCAGGGTCACAAGGAATGGCTGGTAGATGACTTCCCTAATTTTTCCTCTCTGTATGGATGTCATCAGTTTGTATTGTTTTCTTTATGTCTTAAAAATTTTCTCTGAATCTTGGCTAATCTACGTGGCAGGCGGAAGTGAATTTTCTTGGTGATCTTGATCATCCTAACTTGGTTAAATTAATCGGTTACTGCATTGAAGATGATCAAAGGCTGCTTGTGTATGAGTTTCTGCCTCGAGGAAGTTTGGAGAACCACCTTTTCAGAAGTAAGTAGCTGCATTTCTGTCCTTAACTATGCAGTTTTAGTTTGTATGTCATTTATCTTGTTGTTGGATCATGGTAACCTTACCATCGCTAGAAGCTGGTTTGATTTCGGCGGTCTCTGCTTTTTCATCACATTTGTTTGATGCTTGCTTGATACGTTTTCATATGTAGGGTCCTTGCCTCTTCCATGGTCCATAAGAATGAAAATTGCACTAGGTGCTGCAAAGGGTCTTGCTTTTCTTCACGAGGAAGCCGAAAGGCCAGTGATTTATCGTGATTTCAAAACCTCCAACATTCTATTAGATGCAGTACGTGCCAAAAACTATGGAAAATTTGGTTTTTTCTTTCTATTATGGTCTATTTTTTTAACAATATGCTGTTTCAGGATTATAATGCCAAGCTCTCTGACTTCGGACTTGCAAAAGATGGTCCTGAGGGAGATAAAACCCATGTATCAACCCGTGTGATGGGGACTTATGGCTACGCAGCCCCAGAATATGTAATGACAGGTAGGTGTAATAAAAGGAAAACTCATTTGAATTCTGTCTCTTCTCCTTTTCCTTCCCATTTTCAATTTAATGGGAAGCCTTGGTCGCAGTCTGTCTGCCTTTCACAGCCTGCGTTCATCGTGTGCTTTTGGTTTGTAACTTAGTAGAATACAGATTGTTAAGGAACTTTGTGGTTCTATTAGAGCTTGTCTTAAATGGGACTCTTTTGATGCTTTCATTTGTTGTGATCAGATTAACGTTTTTCTGTCTCAGGCCATCTTACATCAAGGAGTGATGTCTACAGCTTTGGAGTTGTTCTGCTTGAAATGCTAACTGGCAGAAGATCTATGGACAAAAACAGACCCAATGGAGAACATAATCTTGTTGAGTGGGCTCGGCCACATCTAGGAGAGAGAAGAAGGTTCTATAGATTGATTGACCCTCGGCTTGAAGGTCACTTTTCAATCAAAGGTGCGCAGAAAGCTGCACAATTGGCTGCTCATTGCCTTAGCCGGGATCCAAAAGCCAGGCCACTCATGAGTGAAGTTCTCGAAGCCTTAAAGCCTCTGCCTAACCTAAAGGACATGGCGAGCTCATCATATTATTTCCAGACAATGCAAGCTGAACGAATAGGGTCAAGCCCAGGTACAAGAAATGGTACCGGAGCACAGGCAGGATCACTTTTGAGGAATGGACAGAGGAGCCTTTCTATTCCAAATGGTTCTCATGCTTCTCCATATCACCATCAGTTTCCGCATCCATCACCAAAACCCAATGGTAAACCATAACATAACATTGGGTTAATTGTCTCTCTCACTCTGACCCCTCTTCATTTATTTCTTTCCCCCTCTTTCACTGAGTATAGATGTAATTTCTGTCAAAGCATTTGTTCTTGGAGAACTGAAAAAGCAACAGAGGAACATGCTTTTAATGTTGTTAGAATTTGCCCCCCTAGTGGGAAGGCTATCAGCACATTTGAAGTTTATGGAGCAAAATGTCTTCTGTCAACGATATGTTGCTTTAATCTATTTGGAAATATTAAAGAAATTAGTATCTTGCGCTCTTTTCTTTCTTGACGTGGGTGGCAAGGGATGTGGGGTTCAGATTTGACAATTTTTATTTATTTATTGTTTATCCTTATCTGCACAGGCTCTTGATTCCCCATCCAGCAAACCACTCATTCCATTAATTCTGTCTTTTTATTATAAGAAGCAAATTAGTTTACATGTTTCGTTGCAGCACTTGGCTATTTACAGCAATATACCAAGACTTTGGAACCTCGCTCCAAGTCCAATTTTATTCCTTGAAAGGATTAATTATTGCTTCATTCTGCTGCCAACAACAATGCACGGTTTTCTAGCTCAAGCAGCTCTCCTTGTAAGCTGCTCCTTAGACGTGCTCTCAAAGATCTTGTCCGCATTTCCAACTTCAAATCCATCTCGCCTGTGAAACTCCTTGACCTGTTCTAGTATCATAAATGGTTAGTAACTGCATTGTGCGTCAGGTAATTTTTCTCATAGATGAATGGAACAAATATAATGGCTAAACCATCCACCTCAGACTCAAACCAACAAGTATCAAGCTGTGGTTACCTCTGCTTCAGGAAGATTCTTATATTGAGGCAACACAAGTCGTTCAGCAAATTCGATGTATGAACAGGGGACTGATTCGGTGACACCATCAGAAAAACAGAAAGGGAATGAATCTGCTACTGTTGAACTTTGCAGCAAAAGACCATCAGGACTCACTGAAGTGAAGGAGATAAAATTGTTCAATCATCAATTCCACTTTCGATACACTATGACTATCCATCTGAGTCAATGATATTTACATACCAAAAGAGGTCTGAAGGAGTTAAAAAAAAAAAAAACATGTAAAGTTTAATATAATGATCTGAACATGCTCGATTTTTTTTTTTGGTTAACCTTGAAAAAAGTCGAGAAAAATCTTAATTTAAAATTAAGATAAGAGTACAAAGAAAGAAGGAGATGAAAAAAAGCCAGGCCCCTCAAACAAAAAAGTTACAAGCCAACAAAAGAGTTAGCAAGTTACACTCAAAAACTTGCCATGTATGCTCCTTGCATCTATTCAACAGATGGAGAGGACATTGAAACCGACACATCTTTCTCAGATTTTATAAGAATTTTAAGTAAAATAATATTTCTGCCTCGAAACTACAGCTAGTCGTTCAAATTGTTTGTTTGAGTAAATAACTACCATGGCAAGTTTTGAGAATCTCCTGTTTCTACAAGGTTGACGAGGACAAATGTGTGTAAACTTTTACTTTTTAATAAGAATAACGAGATTATGAAATTGAATAAAGAGTTTACAGAAGAGCAAAACAAAGAATAAGGAGTTTACGGTATCAGTAACATACCTTTCAGAACTCCCCCTTCAGAGTTCAACCTGAATCCATTGTCTTCAATGAACTGATTGAGGCTCTTGATGTTATTCAATTGTGATTTTAGGCGATGGATGGAAATAGTAACATGGTTCACTGCATAGCCATTGACGAGGGTCCAAGCAGCATATTCACTTTCCCTAAGTGTGGCAAATTACACATGAGCATCCAATGATGAATGTGCCTAATATTGTCGATCGATTCAATCACTTCTAACCATTGAAACAGCAATATTGATATTCATTAATTTGTACAACTATACCTGCAATCTACTTGCTTGGGTCGAAACAAATATCAGTTTTTTTGCCATATTCAGGGTAAACTTCAATTTACCCAGGTAGATTGACACTCTTCAATTTACCCCTAAAAAAGTGTGAAAACCTCAATTTTCCCCCATTTTCCTTCAAAAGATAAGGGCAAATGGGGGGCACGTTGATTTTTTTTTTTTTTTTTGGGTGTCTTCCTAACAGCAAATGGAAGAAATTAATGATTTCACACTTTGAAAAGATAAATTGAAGATTGTCATTCTAAGTAGGGGGTAAACTGAAGTTTATCCTTTCCTATATTAGCAATGAAAATGCAAATACGAAAACAAGAAACAAAGAATCTTACCTTGCCAATTGTTGAAATTCAGAATATAAAGGCTTCCCCCATGTTAAAGATCCCAGAGCACTTGCAAGAGTTGCATGTTTCTTTCCACTGCCAGATGTTTCTGTGTATTTACTAATTATTTCCTGAATGTAAATAACAACAGTTCAATATAATGAACAGGAATAACAGTAAACTGATACGGAGAATCTACAAAAAGGGAGATATCAATGAAATTTCCAGCAGTCAGAAGTTATAATGCGTGGCCAATTTGACCATATCTATGCTGGATGTGACTCTCTTACATCCTTCTTTCAATCTGAAGTGTGATCTAAAGTTAAGCCAATGAAATCCTTAAATTGTTTAATCCACAAACTATTTGCCTGTTTCGTCAATGTATGCCAACGGCATTCCAAGACAAGCAGGGGTAAGACAGGACAAGAAGAATTCAGAAGCTGAATAGAAACTTCACACAACTCATTCATGCTATTGAAGTGTCACAACATAAAGCATATGAAAATATCTTGGGAAGGGAACAAAACCGGGCCAAGAAAAGATTACATAATTCCCGCAAAAAAATTATCAAAATGTACTAAAAAGCAAGGAGCACAACAGATCAGTGTCATCTCAAAATCTATAAATACCAATACACACCTGAGTTTGTGGACTGAGCTGATCAACAAGAAGCTCAGATATGAATACTCTAGGCAAAGGCCCATTAACACCACTGCCACCATCAGGATGATGAAAAGTGGGTGGGGAAAACCAGAATGCCTTAAGTTTTTTAGCAGGAAATCTAAGCTCGTCCTGTTTTGTATAGCCATAATCCATAAAAAAGCTTGCAATGGAATCAATACCATGACCGTTTACCTATATACATAACATCACAAATGGGCAGTAAATATACATCAGTGACTCCTTCCAATAGAGCCAACCACTTCAACTTACATCTCAGATCAAATGGAAATTAACATTAAAATGAAGGAAAGAAAAAATCTCCAAATGAGTGGAGAGATTGAGTATACCCCGAAAGTCCTGAATGCAATATGATCATAGCATATTTGATTGTTGCCAGATGACTGGACCAGCTCCAGAACAGCTTTTGCAGTTGGGTTCCTGTTCAAATACACGGCTTCCATACTTTGAAACACAGTCCTGAAAAATGATTCGCCTCCCTGCAACCAACAAAGGAATTAAATACAGAACCAAACAAACGGGGTTTCTTCAATTTAAATTAATTATTAAGCAAATCATCCATTGAGAATGATACAAGAGTTAACTGTGATTACCTGAAAAGAGGAACTGGGATTTCGATCATCTGATTTGGAGGCAGAGACGACACTGAAATTTCGTTTCTGAAGAGGGACTGATGAGTTACCATGAAACGGTGATGATGGCTTGAGGGAGATGAAATTCTTGGGTTTGGGTTGCAGAGGCAAAGATGATGATAATGATGGTGATGGTGCAAGGGAGTGAAGCGAAGATGGGAAAGTTGACGAAGCAGAAGCGCTTTTGATTGTTGACGATGAGTGCGAGGAAATCATCGTTAACTGCTTTAGTTTCATGCACATCATTTGTTCATCACATACAAATACAAAACAATACAGTGATGCCCCTTAACAAAAACTGAACGATTTTTTACTTATAATAGCAAAATCACCAATGCGCCAAAGGTTCCGGAACTGTAGTTGTCAGTTGCGTGTGTTTGTAGCCTGTCTGTTTGCGCCACGTCATCCACAAGTGGCAACAGCATCCTTTTCATTTGCGTCTTCAAGCCGGTTATATACAGCATCCGTTCATTTCGTTTTTCAGAAGTGAAAAATTACAAACGAAAAAAAAATCACAAAGTGGACGACGTGGAATAGAAAGAATAGAAAGAATCACTGCCACGTCTTTGCATTGACCAAGCTTTTCGACACATCCTCCTTCCCTTATCTGCTACCTCCAATTCTATAATTGAGGAATATATTTATTCTAAGTCTGAATTTGTATATATGCAATCACGAGCAAACTACGAGCTCGAATCTGTTTCCTTTTTTAAGCTTAATGATAATTAAAATTTTCTATCCACCCATTTAAGGAGGGTTTGAATTTTTTTCTTTTTAATTTTTTATCAGACGTGATTCTTTTTTTATTTTTTTAAGAAGACCGACATATACACAGTATTTTATTTATAAAATTTTATATAAATTTAAAACTTTAATAGTGTAAGTATGTAAAATACTGATGCATATGTATATTTTATTATATTGATATATAATATTATTTATATATATGATTTAAACTTTAAATAGTATAAATGTGTAATAGTTTTGGGGGTATGTGTAATATTTATTAAATGTATATATATTAAACGGGTTATTGGGTAATTCCATTATTTTTCGTGTTGGTTTTGAATTTTAATATTTTGACACGATTATTAAATGGATCGTATTAGAGTCGATCTAAATTTGACACGACACGAAACTGACACAACACTAATAAGACCCGATGACTTATTTTGCGAGCACTAATTTCAAGAACTGATTCATGAGGATATTAAATTTCATATATATGCAAGGAATCTGATTAAAATTTTTATAGTGAAATCTTGATTTAGTTTTCTATTCTCTTCTCTTTCTCTCTCTCTCTCTTTTTGTTATTATGAGATTTTTTAACTTTTATTTTCTCAAAATAAATCAAGGTTTTGTAATGGTCATATGCCTAATGTTCATGAGACCGAAAGAAGAAGAAGAAGAAAGGAATTAGCTGCCGAGAATATTTTTTTAAAAAAATGGAACGAAAAGAACGAAACCTAAGAAGAAGAAGGGCAAGAGTTTGATGAGATTGGGAAAGTTCAGCTACCCATGAGATGCAAATGAGACAATATATTTATTGCCACATTGTATTTGTATTTACAGTAAGTAATGGTATGAGAATCTTTATAATAATAATAACAAAAAACGACAAAAATACTATAAATTTTAAAGTTAAAGTAACGTCCAATCACTAAATTAAATTAAATGACTTTTGATCTGATATTTATTATTAAAAAAAATCGAGTCAATGTATTGTTTAGCCTCATCTATAATAATTTATATAGAGCGACAACACTCTCTTTCTATCCTTAATACCCGAACCATAATATATACAATATCCAATAATAGTAATAAAGTTTTTTTTTTTTTTACGGAAGAAATAAAAAAGAAATAATAATAGAGAGGCTGTTTCGCATTGGATTGGGGATCTCGTTGAAGTCAATCAGTCAATGGACCTTCTTTCTCCACTCGTACTGGCTTATTGGGCCAGTTCACATGGGGGTGGGGGCTAAGATGAGTAGATGACCCAAAAATGGGCCCTTTGATTGACAACTCTACCGTAAACACAACTTACAAGAATAAAACAATAAAGAAATTATAATATTTATTTTTTGAAAAAAATAAAAAATAAAAACACCATAATAGAGTTACAGATAAGAAAAGAAAGACAGAAATAAACCTCCTTGAACTAGAATTAAATTGAATTGAGCTTGAAGAGTAAAATTTACTTTGATCATCAATTCATATTAGCCAATGGAGATGCCTCACTTTGCAATAAATAGAATGATTAAGATTTTTTTTTTCATTACCCAATAGATTAGGTATTGATGTACAAATATGGTTAAGTTCATTAGTGGCTAGAGATCAAATCTCAGCGCAAACACTTATATTTGTATTGTGAAAAATCGACTAGTCAATATTTAAGAATACGACTAAGCTTTCCACCTAAAGCATGAAAACAACAATAACCTGAAATTTAGAAATATGTTGTGAGACATTTTGAATTATTTTTCATATTAGTCCTCAGACACTCAAGTTGGATTTTAAACTTTTTTTTTTTTAAGAAAAAAAGAATCTAGATTTAAGTTGTTGCGAGAGAGGAAAAATTTTAATAATATAACAACAAAATAAAGAAAAAGAAAACTATTTAAAAGAGAGAAAGTTTTACTTACTTTTAATATAAAATTTATAATGCTATTTTTAGAGGTTAGAATCTTCACTCAATAAAATTGTAAGAGACCATTGAAGTTTGATCTAAGTTTAAAAAAAAAAAAAAAAGAAAACAAATGATCGGCTAAACAAAATTATTTAAAAACCAGCTATAGTCAAACGTGAGTATAATTGAAAATTCTAAATTATCAAACTAGAACTAATTATTTTCTTAAATCATGGGATCCGCCAATTCGAAGAAAAAGTCTCTGCGCATGATGGACCACGAACGCTCTAAATCAATCATATCCATCATCTCATATTCTCACGTCATGTTATTATTATGAAAGATTTTTTTCTGATTTTATTTTTTTTTCAAAGCAAAAATTTTTATTTAAAATATAAAAATGTACCTGTAAAAGTTGTTTCATTGAAAAACAGAAAAAAAAAATAAAAAGGATAAATGCGTCTGCAATACGTAATTAACCAACTTAAGGAATAAAACAACGCATTACCACCCACTACTATAATAAACGAAAATGATAAAGTAATCAACTTTGTATTAGCATCGGAGCGAAAAGATATCTCTTTCAAGATTGGAAAGGAACACACAGTCCGATAAGAACAGGAAGTTTGTCTCATCTCCTCGCGATTTCTCGGCTGTCTTAATTTCGTGGAAAATATTCCCTCCACTATTAACTCGGGTACCCACGGTTATAAATACACGCGCACATAATTCTCACTCTTTTATATATATCTCTCATCTTTAGCCTCATCACTTTCACAAAACTTGTTTAGTTTAAAGCTTTAGGTGAGCGAAGATATTTCCTTTGTGATTTTCTTTTACGAAACTGTTAATTACACAGTTTCTGCGGTTTCTACATTTATTTACTTCCGATTTTGTATTTTTGGTAATTTAATGCTGTCATGATTCTGTATGAAACGAGAGTAAAATTAGGTACTGCAGGAATGAATTGGAGTTTTAGAAGACGAGTTCGGAGTTGAATTTGGGCGTGTGGATTTTAGATTGTTGCATCGAGATCGCTTTCTGATATTGTCTTGTAAATCATACGCCGTTTTATTGTAGTCTTGATGCTTGCTTATTTCCAGTTTCACTTATATTCGATAATTAATTAGGTTATTTTCGTTGCTAATCTGATTTACATTGAAGCCTTGTTCATTTGTCATTTGGATCTGTGATACAATTTTCTTAATTTTCTTTTAGATATAAATAATCATAATGTAATATGTTTGGAATTTAAAAAAGTAATTAGTTGCGTAAATTAATCAATTACTGTGTTGTATTTTTTAAATAGGAAAACGACTTTGTATTTAGAACGCTTCCACTGCGAACTGTTCGGTGTTGAAAAGTAGTTTTTCACTTCTTTTAGTGCTCATTTATTTGTATTAAAAAAAATGCTCATTTGTTTATCTTATCTACTGACATGATTAGTTAAGCATGGTTTGAATTCTCTTCCGTCAAGTAGCCAATAGAATGAAATAAATTATTTCTTTTATATTTATTATTCTTTATTTTTTCAAAGAGTCAACTCTTGTTTGTAAATCCGGCCAGTTGGTACCTTTTGGATGAAATCTAGAAATCTGACGTCGTTTGGCTGATGATTCTTCTAATGAGCTGTAGATGTTATATAATTGGGTCTCTTTCACAAGTTGTTAAATTCATGCTCTGCCGTGCTATTAGATTAGGGTCAATGGTTTTGAAATATTCTGTGATTTTTCTTGTGGAAGAAGAAACAATTTTAAAGTAACTATATTGCTAGGCTATTACATGGGTAGTTGATAGGGATTCAATTTTCGAGGTAGGTATTATTTGGGATAGCTTCTCTGATGTAATTGAGATTTTATACAGGGACTGGTTTAATCACTGCTGTGAGTTCACCTTGTTCTTGTAATATTCCATTTACACACATATTGTATATAGGAGTTTGCTTTGAAGCTGCTCTTTCTAATCTGCTGTGAAGAACTGTGTGAATTTCTGTTGATTAACCCTTCTTTTGTATTTATTTCTAGTACGTAGTGAATTTTATTTAGTATTGCTTTGGCTATAAAGCTTTAGATTGTTTAATGATAGATAAGCCTTTGCTTCAATTTTAGAAAGAGAAAGAACTGCTTGGTAAAGAAATTGCATGATCACATGAATTTGGTTTCATGGTCGTAACATTTAGGACAAAAATTATAAGTGTTTTTGTTCTAATGTTGCTTTTTACTGTTTTTGCATGACTGCTTAATAGGTTACGGATATAATTCACAGCTGTCAAGTTTCATTTTACCATCTCAATGCTATTCGGACATACGATAGTTTGTGTTTAACTGGATTTGTAGTGTTCTGGATGCATTTAACAGATAGTGCTGCTCTTTCAAGAAGGCCCTCTATTCTAGTTCTTACATGGGCCAATTCATTAAATTTCTATTGCTTTTGCTTTCTTTAATTGGTGAATAGATTATCATTGATTTTCATAGCTGTTCTGAATTAGGTAGAGTCAGAAAATGGGACAAGCTTTAGGTTGTATTCAGGTGGATCAGTCAACTGTCGCCATTAAGGAAACCTTTGGGAAGTTTGATGATGTGCTTGAACCTGGCTGTCACTGTTTGCCTTGGTGTTTGGGGAGCCAAGTAGCAGGTCACCTCTCATTACGTGTTCAGCAGTTGGATGTTCGATGTGAAACAAAAACCAAGGTTTGTTGCATAATTAACCGTTGCCTGATTGATGATATAAGTTTAATTTTTTGTTTGTGTTATTTCCCAATTTCATTATGATCACTTTCTAGATTACTATATTTAGCTGGAGGTATGGCAGGGATGCACTATCGCTTGAGAACCATCTACTATAAAGATGATAGCATATGCAACTTTAATTTCTTTGTACTTAAAGAGAGAGAATTTCGGCTTGATTTTACAACATTCAAAGTTCAAATGTGCAGTAAACCCATGTAATTGCTGCTGTTAGAACCTATATATTTGTTTGTCTGTTGTACTATTGATCATTAGTATTGAGACACACATGCTTCATGGTTCAACTGTCATCATAATCTGATATATGGTACTTCTTCAGGACAATGTGTTTGTTAACGTGGTTGCTTCCATTCAATACCGAGCGTTGGCAGATAAGGCTTCAGATGCCTTTTATAAGCTGAGTAATACTAGATCGCAGATTCAAGCCTATGTCTTTGATGGTATGTATGCATAATGTGGTTTGGAACCAACTCTTCACTTGCTGTACAGCTGGGTATCCATCTCAGCTGTCTTTAGTTGTTTCCTGAAACGTTGCAATACGGTTCAGATTCTTGTGTTCTTTTGTTTTCTCTACAGTTTCCTCCATGGAGTTCATTTACAATTTTCTTGAGCAGTTTATTCTTCTTCTCAAATATTATGTTGTTTTGCTTGGTCCATGTTCAAATAATTGGAATGTTGCAGACTTACAGGTTTGGATAAAATTGGTTTAGTCTCTAGAAATTAAAATTTTTACTAGGTTTGCAGGTAGACTTAGAAACATGAATATTTCATAGCTCTTAGTGTTTCTTATAATATGGTGCCTTGGATTCCAGGACTTAAAATATGTTAGAAACTTAAAAATGCTTGTAGGATAGTAGATCCTTTGTTCTTCTTTGGATTTTTGTTCTGGGGTAATGATGGATTGGTGGATGCTTAGGGACGGTACGATTTCCTATAAGTTTCTATAAAGCACAATGTTACTACAAGCATAAAATGTAATAGGATAAGAATTTCACTCTTTTTCCTTGATGTGTTGAAGGTTGAGGTCATACTCTGAGTTGATGCTACACTTGATTTGATCTTCTCTGACAACTTTCATTACACCTTGGAGAAAATTTTATTCTGCCTTATTTTAGCAGAGTTTGCGGGAGATATTATCAACCTCATGTTTTTGGTTAGTTATTAGGGCAAGTGTACCAAAGCTGGACCTGGATGCAACCTTTGAGCAGAAGAATGACATAGCCAAAGCTGTGGAAGAGGAACTCGAGAAGGTACTTCCTTTTATTCTTTATATGGTTTAGGATTTACCTAGTCTCGTAATCTCAACATATGGTTGTTTTTAATTTGGAATGTATTTATAGGCCATGTCTCATTATGGGTATGAGATCGTTCAGACTCTCATCGTAGATATCGAACCAGATGAACATGTGAAGAGAGCAATGAATGAGATCAATGCAGGTATGATGCACGCATCTTTTGGACTTATAGTATATTTCTCTCATCTCACTATGTATCCATCTATCTATTTGACGTCTTTCATCTAGATAGTGTTGGCTCTTTCACTATAATTTAGATATTTCAATAGTCTATCAAAAGGTTAAACTGTTCCCAGTTTACATGTTAGCATTTATTACTCTCATAGTTGAGCGGTGGCCATTTTTGGCATTACTCTTATTTGTCCAAGACATCTTATACTACTCCAAGAGATCTTACCAGCTAAACTACCTAGGGTTGAACAATATCTGTTTATGGTGTTCCCTCCATTGTTACATACGGAACATGTCCCAAATAAGAAATGGTGTTCAACTTAGCATGTTTAACCATAACCTGTGCAATACCTTTGAATTATGGTTTTCTAACAGAAAGTTCGGTATGAATGCTTGTTGTATTTCTTTAATTGTGATAACAGCGGCCAGATTGAGGGTGGCTGCAAATGAGAAGGCCGAAGCAGAGAAAATATTGCAAATCAAGCGTGCTGAAGGAGAAGCAGAATCAAAGTATTTGGCAGGCCTTGGTATTGCACGGCAGCGTCAGGCCATTGTTGATGGCCTGAGGGATAGCGTGCTAGCCTTCTCTGAGAATGTGCCTGGAACATCTTCAAAGGATGTAATGGACATGGTTCTGGTAACCCAGTATTTCGATACCATGAAGGAAATTGGTGCCTCCTCAAAGACTAATTCTGTGTTCATCCCCCATGGACCTGGTGCTGTCAAAGACATTGCGTCACAGATCAGGGAAGGTCTCCTTCAGGCCAATGCTACCATGTAGTGAGTTGCTGCCACCTCAAAGTCAAACTCCATTTTCATCCGATATGGAGTGGGTGCTAGTCTTCTAGTTTGGATATATTTTTATTTACCTTGAGGTTTGTGAATTAAGTTTTTTGTAATTGCCTGTGGTATCATCTAGCATATTACTGGAAAGAAGTTTCTGTCGTCAGGTAAATAAAGAATGGTAGATAATGGTAAATAAAGAATCATAGATAATGTAATATACTTTGGTCGTGCGTGCAGATGTAAAACTTTAAGTGTGCTATATGATTGGTGAATGCTGTGTCAATTTTGATTTCGGTGCATTTATTTATTTCTTTGGTTTTGAATGATTTGTAACACTCATAATAATGGCAGAGGAAATCTATGTAAATAGACTAATTCTAGAGCGATAAACAACTGTATGTTTGTATAAACTGATGTAACATTGGCTTGTCGGTAGCACTAGATGATTGAGACCATGTATGGCTGTAGCATGAAATGTGCAACTTTGCTTATGTTTTAACAAGCTTGGCCTTCTTTGAAACATATTACAAGAAAACTTTGTAAATGTCAGTTTATAAAGCTGTTAATGTGGAAGGAACGGCCAGCGGCCCAGAGGCCAGAGGTTGAAAGATGAAACATCATTCTAGCATTTTTCAGCGAAGGGAAGGAAACAACATTCCCTCTTCGAAATCCTTCGTGGGTTTGGATCCATTGTAAGTTGGATAAATTTTAAATAATTTTTAGAGAATATGATAGAAAATAAGAGAAAAATAATATCTAAATTCTTAATGCAGTGGGGTTTAGTTTTGTACTTCTTATTCTACTCTAATCTTTATTATAAATAAATATTTAATAATTTTTTATTTTATCAATTATAATATTAGTTAATAATTTTTTTTACCTAATATAAATAAGCTATTATTAAAAGAAAATTCTATAATATAAATTTTATTTCACTCTAAAACATTATTATATTTTCTATTCCCTCTCTTAAGGTGTTACTTTTTTCAAATATTTTTCATTTTTGATAACATTTCAATATATTGTTTCAAACTTTTAGAAATATATTTTTAAATAATTTAAATACTTTATAATATAGTGATAATTTTATTTAAGTCTCTAGTTTTTAATTTACTAAAATTATGTATATATACTTGCTATAAAATAAGTAAATGAGAAATGGAGAAAGGGTGGGGAAAACATTTCTCATATGGGAATTCTCCATTCCCACCTTACTAAATTTATTGGGGAATGGAGGTAAAGTTTTTAATGGGGGAGGCCTTCTCGCTCCTACCCCAAACCGCACCATTACCATCCCTAGGAAGGAGGCAGAACTGTCAAAAAGAAAAAAGAACTGTCAGAAAGACGGAAAAAAATGTGAGAACCTTTTCAAGTTATTTAAATCCACCAATTTTCTTTTTACATCATCTTGGTAATTAAAAATTTTACTATCGAAACAATTTTTTAAAAAATTACTTAATTAACATTTTTTTTCTCTTTCGCATCTCAATTTTATATATTCTCATCAACTCATTCAGATATATTCTTTTAGCTACAAATATTGATATCACAAACTAAGATGAACAAACCTACTATTTAAAATTGAAGATCAACAAATTTATATCAATTATGAAAGTTAATAAATATTAAGAAATTAGTTTTTATCAAACACAAAAATTAATGAATATCAAGCTAAAAAAAAATTATATGTAGCAAGCATGAAACAGAGGTCGTGATCTAATAAGAAAGAAAAAGAAATGAATTTAAAAAAAAGTAAACTTAATTGTTTAGTTTATAAAATATAAAAATAGAAAGAGAATATGTAATTTTGAGATCTTTAAACTTTTAATAATAAATTTATTTTTTAAATAGGCGTAAGGAGAAATTTAGTAGATTTAAATAATTCTACCCACTTTTTTTTTATCGTTGAAATACAATTCACCCTCGACCAGATCCAGACGGATGAAAAGTTGAGACTTGAGAGAACTTGTTCTCCAACAAATCATTTTGATCTTGATGCAGCTCCTTTACGCGGTCTCGAGTAAACCCAGCGGGTAATTAATAATAAGCAGTAGCCGTCATCCCCCTTAAGATATAGGAAAAGAAGCTTCCTCTGCTCGAAGATGAAAGACAAAATAAAGATCTCCACATTTAAATAATTATATCGCTCAAAACAAGTATAATCTTATTGAGGGTTAATGGACGGAAATCTAAAGAAGAAACAGCCAATGTTGATTTAGGACATCAGCCAGAATTATTTTTACAACCCGTAGCCACTACATTCGGGAAACCCAATGGTACCCCATGATGAGATGACAAGTTTTTGGGGAAAAAAAAAGAAAAAAAGAATAAGTTTCACATCATTCTTCCTAACAATTATTGTCCTCCACCACTAAAAAACATGGCCTCTCGTTCCCCCGACGCCAAGAATAATTGCTTAGCCTATGGTTTGAGCGCTAACGCCAGCCCAATTTTAGCACTCTTTTCAATGGCCCTGGTGTCTACCTCTCCCGAGATAGTAAACAGAGATTTTGGACGCCATTCGTGCTGGATGAGAGCGCTTGCCCTGCCATAGTTGTTCACACGGGCCTTCACCGAGGTCAAAGGATCAAGTGCATGCTGAGTTCCAATCGTCAGAGTGTTCTCGTTGCTTGAACAGCTATGGGTCAGCTCCGCACCAACGGCGGTATTGGTCAGTGGGCTTACAATGTGGTAGTAGGAAGCAGTAAGGGTGTCACCTTTGTCATTCCTATACTCATTCAGAAACAACTCACAAAAACATAGAAACAGTACAGCAAAACTTCTCAGAAATTAAAGGACAAAAAATGATACAATTCAGATTTCAACCTTTACATTCTAAAGATAACTATAAACCCTGTTTATCCTATTACAACCATTCCGCTAAAATTTCAAAAAAATGCTAAAAACAAAATGGATCCAATTCATGTCTGATCCTAACTAAAAAAGTTTCGGGTGTGTTTCGGCACACCGTATTAGCTGTATTGCACTAAGGTACGTCAATATGTTACATTAAGTTGAAATGGAATACTACGTTTGGTGTAATATGGACTGTATTATGTAAAATAATATTAATTTATATTAATGTTAAAATTAAATTAATAATATTTAAATTTATTAATAATTTAGGGTTTTTATTAAATTATAAAAATATTACAATATTATGTTATATTATTTATAATATTATTTCTATATAATTTATTTCTATATATTAGTTATTTAATATATTATAATCATATATTATAATACTATATAATTATATAACATAAATTATATTATATTTTATTATAAAACCAATAAATTTATTTCTATTTATTAATGTCGAATATCATTGTTTAATTTAAATTTATTTTTAAATTTAGTAAATAATAAATAATTAAATAAAATTTAAATTTTTTTACGTACTTAAAGTAAAATAATTAAAATGATTTTATGTAAATGATTTTATGTAACAAAAGTAAAAAATATTTTATCAATTATTTGTTAAATATCTAGGTCTATTGCTATCATACATTATTATTTAAATTTAAATTTTTATTTAAATATAAATAAGAATTAATATTTAAATTTATTAAATAATATAACTTAAATAATTATATTTAAAATACGAACAAATATTAATGCAATACAAGCCTTAATCCTACCCCCATGGATTTTTTTTTTATACACCTTTCATTGTTTTAAGCTACCTTTTTAATCCAGTTCAATGCAACCAGAGAGTGCAGCCAAACATAAGTTAGCATATGAACAGTGTTTTGATGCAATGGAATAAAATGTAATGCAATCTACCAAATGCAACCTTCAGTTCATGGTTGATTAGAGTACAAAAATTTGTTAAAATCTCCATCTTTGGCCAATTAATTCTTGTATTTGACAATATGATCTAGGAAAAAAGGGCATTGCTTTACAAAGACAAAATAACTCACAATGTCAGGGAAGCAATGAGGTCAGTATGTGTATAGCTCAACCCTGCATTGCACTTGGTGAAGTTCCCAGTGGCGGTATCAAATGAGAGATCAGTCCCAAGAGCAACAGAATTGTTCCCAACCACACCAGAAAAGTTGACAATCGGATTTGCAGTCAATCCAATGCCGGTGCTTATTCCAGCATATTCATGCTGATATTGGAGTTCCACCTGTCACCACAATCAACAAAAATGAGATCATAAGCTGATAATGAACCACCATGCCCTATTGACAGAGCAAATAAATGCATACGATCAAAACTCTGCATGTACTCCCACACCAGTCGTACCTCAAAACAGAATGTCTAAGGACAACACCAGGAACTGAACTTAAATTAGCCTCTTACCTTGCCAGATCTCTGATCAGGAACAATAAAGCTAAAGATTGACTTGAGTCCAGGAGCAGGCTCATCGACAGTGATGGTTGTAAAAAGCTACACATCATCAATGAAAAAGAAGGAAAGAAAAAAGAAAAAAAGAAAAGTATCATATGATTAGAAATGAAACACAATTGCTTGTGGTAAATATGGATATTATTTTACATATACACGCACAGAATGCAAGAAGGAAAATCATCTTTCAGAAATGAGGGAAACAACCAAGGATGAATCCACCCACACAGGAGCACTGCTTTTAGTTAAACTTATACCAGGTGTTATCACTCAATATCAAAGAACCTCAACACCATAAAGATTATAACCAAACCAAACCAAATCATTCAACTCATTTTTCTCTCACCAAATTAAGGCGTCCTTTGGTATTGTGGTGGTGATGGCTCATGGAATGGAAGCTCTAACTGCAAAGTGAAAGTTGATAGGTACCGGTAAACATGACTTTTTAGTTTGGTAGATTTCATTTCAAATTCAGTTATAATTGAATAGTTTGTATGTCCATCTCAGAAAATTAGATAATAATTCATTGCCTGAGCTTCCAAATCAGGATTATGAGTGTTTACCAAACACTTCCACAACTTGCTTTGGCAGCACAGCCGCCAGACAAAAACAGCAACAAATGGAGCGTAAATCTAGCGCATACACACACACGCACACTCTTTGATGGATAAGACTTCTTACACTATATCATTCCAATTTTGGCAAATAAGTGCTGGTTTGGTAAACGGCTACAAAATGTAACATGCAGCTGAGACAATACAAAATTAAAACATAGCTTACAATCAAACGGTTAAAGACAGGACATGATTATGAATCAAACAACAGGCAAAGACTTACATTAGAGTTAGTGTCAACTTTAACATCAGTAGTGATGTTCTTGTTCTTCAACTGAGTGCTCACATCAGCCAAAAAAAGCTCACCTTTCTTAACACCACTCGAAGTTATCGCCTGCAAATGCATTAAATGCAAAGCATTTATCATTGAAATAAATAACAACCACCGCCTCATTTTAACTGTAAAAAAACTCATTAGATTTTTTTATTCTTTCCTCCGAAATTATAGAATTGAAACAAAAATAAGAACTCACGACTCCAGCTGAGGTGTAAGTAGTGACAGTGAACTTGTGGTCGCTCTGGTAGTCCTTGTAGAGAAGATCTAAAATAATCGAGAACAAATAGATAAGAAAATAAAAATTTAAAACTTCAATAAAGCAAAACTATGGAGTAAATGAAAAGCAAATGATTTTATTGTTAATAAAATTAAATTGATATTATTGTAATGGGTTACCTCGGGCTTTCTTGCCGATATCAGAGTAGAGACCGGGGCCTTTCGCCATGAATTTCCAGAGAAAACGGAAAGGAAACACTGAGAAATATTAGTTTTGATTTTTTCAGCTGGAGGAAGATATGAAACAAAAACCCTATGCTGCTTGTTTGGTTGTTCGTTTATCGAGAGCAGTCGTTTATTTTGGAGCGTTGGATTTCGTGTGGGGTACAACTAATGAATGAGAGCCGTTGATAAATCATACGTATAATTAAGATGGGTTGCGGTGCCCATGAGAAGAACCGGGACGGAGGGTATTTGGGCATATTCGAGTTCGTGTTCGACTCTACGGTTTTGTGATGACGTGTTCTTTTCTGCCCCCTTGCTCTAAGTGGCAACTTGGCGTGCGTACACGATTTGTCACTTAAAAATAAAAAATCAAAAAGGAAGAAATTTAGATGAAAGAAAGGCAGTTTGGAGTTGGGGGCATATTTTTAACATGGTTTAATTGTTTTGTAAGTTTATAGAAAATAGAAAAAAAAATGCTTTTTTTATTTAAGAAATGAGATTGGAAGAATTGGGAAATATCTTTGATACTGCAGCATCATTAATATCTAAAAAATGAGATTGGAAATTTATGTTAAAAGATACAAAACTCAGTGATCGATTTAGTTTTGTCCTCTTTTGTACTAAGAATTTCCTCGTGGCATAGGAGCCACCCAATTTTGCATAATATATTTTATAAAATTTAAAATAAGTTCTTAATTATATAAGTACATATGTATATGTATATGTATGTGAATATTGCATGAGTATAATATAAATTAAAAGAATAATTACATTCACAACACATATAAAGAGATTTAAACTTTCGATCTCAATAATAAAGTAACAAAAGTTAACTAATGGTTTGCGTTAATAATTTTAAAATTTAAAAAAGTACTTTTTAATTTTTAAAATTTATTTAAAAGTTTTTTTTTCATCAAAAGAATTATAAATCGTGTCATCAAAATTTTCAAAGAATACAAATAAAATAGAATGAAAAATCTTTCGTTTTTATAAGAAGAACAAGAACAACTCAGAGATCAGATCGCTATCAAATCCTAATATCACAAGCAAGCTATAGGCCATGGCCGGAAAGCACATGGTAAGAGGTCCTTAAATAAGTACAAGTCTACCGCGCACACAGAAAGTTTCGGGCGGTTAATTAAGAGTATTTGTGGTCAATGTTCAAAGCATTAAAGCCAAAAAAAAGAGCTAGCATCCGTGCGCGCTTTTGAAGATAAATTAAAACTAATGACTCTGCGAGTGAGGTTTTTCGAAGATAAATTAAAAATTGGGATGCATAATTATTATAACACGTGGACAAAACAATTGCCGTAAAAGAAAATGCATCGTGTGAAAGGTTCAGAACTAATGACCACTTCGTGTTCATACAAACAAATTGACGCTCGATAAACTTGGCACAAATAGATGCCAAATGGTTTTCGTAAATGCAAAGGAATCAGGCATTAATTAATTAATTAATTAATTAAACAAACGTAGCTTAAGCAGATAGATTTTTTTTTTTAAACTCTTTTTGAAACTTTTAATAATAAATAATCTCGGATAGATAAACATTGACTCTTGTGATAGTCACGCAAAGGTGGCGATCCGATTCCGCACCGTCCATGCAACCGATGAGTCCTACACACTTTCAATTAATAAAATTTAAAAAGGTCCTGAAAAGTACCCATTCGCGGACAAAATTAATCATCTACTTTTTGTTATTTTGTAAAAAGTTGTCCATTTTCCTTTTTTTCTTTTTTAACACGTATAATTTTCAGACATGCATACTGTAAAAATAAGCAATTTAATAATTTTTTTCTGTTTCATAAATAATATCCAGTCCAGTCAGGTGAGGCGACTGTAATTTCGGGAAACAAAAATTCAACTAATTAAAATGAAAAAAAATGGGAGAAAAAGTCCAAATTCCAAAAAGAACAGAAAAGAAAAGAAAAATCAAATCAAATCAGATCAATGGCTGGTAAATGAACTTTTATACATATCCGAATTCCGAAAAGCATAAGATTATACTATAGAATTGGATCATCATTTTGTTATCGTTAATCTTCTAACCTCCAAGCCTCCAAGCTCGCTTCATCGTTCCGATCAAATTCAAATCGATCATCAAAGCCAACGCCATGTCGACCGTTACAATAGGGCCGCTCCTCCCCAGCTACCGGAGAGAGAATCGGAATTTTCGTGACAGAACAAATATATTTTTGAGACCAAATTATATAAATTACTCCATAAAGTCAGCTTCGAGTGCAAGAAGATTCTGCAGCTTCAAGCTTCACAAAATCACAGCGAGTAGCTCCGCCTCCACCTCCCCGGCTACTTATACGGATGCCACTCTTGTTCAACCCGGTGACGTTTTCTTCAAAGAGACATTTCCGCTCAAGCGAACTCACACGGTTTGTTATTTCTGTATCTCCTATCGTCTCGTCAATACATCGTTATATAAAATGTGTGTGTGTGTGTGTGTTTGTGTTTGTTTTGGTTGTGGATAGGTGGAGGGAAAGATATTTGTGAGACTCCAGAAGGGAAAAGATGAAAAGAATTGGCAGTTAAGTGTGGGATGTAATATTCCCGGCAAATGGATTCTTCATTGGGGTGTTTCTTTTGTTGGTGATAATGGCAGGTTAGATTCTTTTTTTTTTTTTTCCTTTAATCTTTTTCTCTTTCTTTTTTATTCTTTTTTTTTTTAATTTTTAATTTTATTTTGGCAGCGAGTGGGATCAACCACCAAAGAAGATGAGACCTCCTGGTTCTGTTTCTGTTAAGGTAGCAATTACCTTTTGGGTATTTATGTCACGGTAGTTTTCATGTTATCTTATCTTAACTCATTAATTTTATTTTTTATTAGGATTATGCAATTGAGACGCCGTTGAAGAAATTAGCTGAAGGAGATGTGTTTGATCAAGTGAAGATTGATTTTGATACTAAAAGCAATATTGCAGCTATAAATTTTGTTTTGAAGGTCCTTTTTTTTTTTATGTTATAGATGTGATTAGATTACTGCCATTATGTAAAGATATTTTTTGCTGATCTTACGGTTTCTTTTCTGGGGGACTGTGTATGTGTGTCCGTGGTAGTGCAGGACGAAGAAACTGGAGCTTGGTATCAACACAGGGGGAGAGATTTTAAGGTGCCTCTTGTGGATTACCTTCAACATGACGGCAATGCTATTGGTACAAAAAGTACCTTTGGATTATGGCCAGGTTGTAGAAATCACTGCGATTATAGGATTCTGTTTACATGACTTTTATGTTTGATGCTATGTATCTGTTCTTTTTGGAACATTATTTTCAATGTCAATTAGTTGTGTTTTAACCTCCTAATAATTTCTTTTTTGGATGTTTTTACCAATATTCTACTCTTCCTGTTAGCTTTTACGTTGTCCCATTCTCTGACTGATTATGTTGCTTGATCTTTTATCTAGGAGCTCTGGGCCAGCTATCTAAGATGATTCTCAAGACAGAAACATCACAATCGGGAATTCAAGATAGCAGCAGCGAATCCAGCGAGCTTAAACAAGAAAATAAGCATCTGGAAGGGTTTTATGAAGAACTGCCTATTGTAAAGGAAATTGTTATGGAGAACACAGTGAGCATTTCTGTTAGGAAGTGTCCTGAGACAGCTAAGACGCTTCTGAATTTGGAAACTGATCTCACTGGAGATGTTGTTGTTCACTGGGGGGTTTGCAGAGATCACTCTAAAAATTGGGAAATTCCAGCTGAACCCTACCCACCTGAGACAATTGTATTTAAGAATAAGGCTTTGCGAACTCTATTACAGGTTAGTATTGAATTATATTTTCTGGCTATGAGTTTTAATAAAAGTAATGCAAAGTTCTTACTGAATCTACCCTATTCCAGTTCTTACTGGTAATAATTTAATTTGATTTTTTTGATATAACAATAATGATTTTCATTTTTTATTGCAAAAAATACTGTTAAAAATGGTTATCAATGTATTGTGCCTTTTTTTTTCTTTTTTCTTTCATGTTATAGAATTTTTTATTGTTAAAAATTAGTTTTGTAGCCTTTGCAGTTGAGTTATGTTTCATAATTGCAAAACAATATAAATCTTGCCAATGACAATTTCTAAAATAGTTATGAGATATTAATTAAGGGCCCGGATTTATGAACTGTTTGATTATGTTTTCTAATTCAAGATTGGATAATGTTGTTTAAAATGGTCTTAAATAATTGTTTTTTGAAAATGGTGTAGTGTAGACTCTGTTGTGTCTTCTATATGGTTCCTATTCTTGAGATAAATGCAGGTGTTTATCTTGTTATAGGGAAGGCGTGCAATGATTTTGTGTAACAAATTTGAAACCAGTTGTGTTTGAACATATGCTTATTGTGGAGCTTCATGTACCTACATATATATTGTCGAATAATTAGTAATTTAGAATCTTGAACTGATTGAAAGGATTTGTGAAATACATTTTTCCTTGTGCATGCCCACTTTTAATGAACAGGCTTTTCAATGTAGATTCAATAACATATCCTCTTAACATGTTTTCTACCATAACTTTTAGGCTTATCTATTTTTCTGTTACTGGGATGCCTTGTTTTCAGCCGAAAGAGGGTGGAAAGGGATGTTTGAGATTGTTCACCTTAGATGAAGAATTTGCCGGATTTCTTTTTGTTCTCAAGCTGAACGAAAACACTTGGTTGAAATGTATGGAAAATGATTTCTATATTCCACTCACAAGTTCAAGTTGCTTGCCTGCTGAATCTGTACAAGAAATGCTAATACCTGGAAAGGCTGAAGAAGCAACCCAAGAAGTTTCTCAGACTGCGTACACTGATGGAATCATCAAGGAGATAAGAAACTTGGTGAGTGACTTTTCCTCTGATATAATTCGGAAGACCAAAAGTAAAGAAGCACAAAAAAGCATTCTTCTCGAAATTGAAAAACTGGCTGCAGAAGCCTACAGTATCTTCAGAACTACTGCTCCAACTTTCTCCGAGGAAGCTGCTGTTGAACTTGAGGAATCAAAACGTCCTGCTAAGATATCTTCTGGAACAGGCACAGGATTTGAAATATTGTGCCAAGGTTTTAATTGGGAATCACATAAATCTGGTAGATGGTACATGGAGCTCAAAGAAAAAGCCACAGAATTGTCTTCACTTGGATTCTCAGTGATTTGGTTACCACCACCAACAGAATCTGTGTCTCCTGAAGGGTACATGCCCAGGGATTTATATAATTTAAGTTCCAGGTATGTATTAATCTTGGAATTTGTAGAATAATTCATATGATCAACATTCTTTCTTGAGAAGAAAGGGCAAATTGTATAATTTAATAATAGTAGCATGCCTATGCCCATTCATTGTTGGAACTAAACCTACTCGTCCAGCCATGAAGAAATTACCGTGATTGACACAAAATCAACCGTTAAACCGTTTTGTTTCTATGTTTATAAATGGTGTTGGATCTTCCATAATTTCTGTCTATTTTCATTGGTTTTTTCCCCTCCTCTATTCTACTTCCTCCTATGAATGATGGCGGGAAATATCATCTTATTGAGAATTTTCAATTATGTATGATTTTGATGTGTTTGTATACCAGATATGGAAATATTGATGAGCTGAAGGATGTCGTGAACAAATTTCATGACGTTGGTATCAAAGTTCTGGGAGATGTTGTCTTGAATCACCGCTGTGCACACTATCAGAATCAAAATGGTGTCTGGAATATTTTTGGTGGTCGTTTGAATTGGGATGATCGTGCAGTTGTTGCAGATGATCCACATTTTCAGGTATGTAAGTACTTGTGCTTTGTCAAACTTGAAAATTATGCACTCTTCAAAGAATGAAAATTAACATAAATTTCCTTTTGTCAGAATTCAGTAGTTTTAGAAGATATCATAGCTACCAGTATCATACAAATGCACATTAGCATGCATACATTATATAATAAAAAATGCTACTCTTGCAGCTCTTGGAATCACTCAGGTTTTGCAATGGACTTATATGTTCACTTTTGATTGATTTAAGTAAAAAATAAACTATCTAAAATCTCTTAGGAATGCCTTCCTCCTGAATTAAGCATCCATGATTTATGTTATGGATCTGTTACATGTCTAAGAGGTATTTAAGCTCAAGGGAAGATAATATATGTTCTCTCTTTGATACAGGGCCGGGGTAACAAAAGTAGTGGAGATAATTTCCATGCTGCTCCAAACATAGACCATTCACAAGATTTTGTTAGGAAGGATATCAAAGAATGGTTATGCTGGCTGAGGTTTGTACTTGCATCAAACTCTAATTTCCTCATCTTCGAAACTGTTTATTCCCGGAAATGTATTTATTCCTCTTTCGGTGTGAATGTGTGTTGCCTCTGTTCTTTTACTATTCTGATTATTCCAACTAGCTGATTGAGGATGCAGAGCTGAATACAGCTGCATCACATGATTGAGTCATGGATATCTTATACGTATGTTTTACCTCTACATTTTATGATATCAATCCTATTATTGGCGGAGCATTGCTTCCTATTTGATTGATTCTCTGTTAGTGTTTGAAAGTATACGTCAGAGGTTTAATTGCAAAGCTATTTGACCTGCAGAAAAGAAATTGGGTATGATGGATGGAGACTTGATTTTGTTAGAGGATTCTGGGGTGGTTATGTCAAGGACTATTTGGAAGCAACTGAGCCTTACTTTGCTGTAGGAGAGTACTGGGATTCCCTTAGTTATACATATGGCGAAATGGATCACAATCAAGATGCACATCGGCAGAGAATTATTGACTGGATCAATGCCGCCAGTGGCACTGCTGGTGCTTTTGATGTCACCACTAAAGGGATTCTTCATTCAGTAAGCATTTCTCTATTGCATGTTTAGACTTTTGAGGATACTACACAATTCCATGTCTTACAAATTGAGAAGTTACTTAGTCAATTTTATTTTTCCATTTCTAAAGTGTTCTTGTTGACTATTGTAGTAAGTGGAGTGCATGTACTTCACTTCATGGTTGTCCCTACAGTACTAATTGGTTATGAAACAGTAACATATAACGTTCGGTTGAATGACTCTAAGGACCTGCTTGCCAGAGCTTCTTATGAAGCCTCTGCCTTCACTTGCAAACTAAGAACCTTCTCGGCCATCTTACTAGCTCATACATATGGCTAGGATGTCAACTTTGCTAAATTGTTTCATATGAATAATTAGTTCAGCTAGTCATTCTGGTACTTGTGATATTTGGGAAGCTCTGTCTGTCACAGCGGCATTGTCTGAACTAAGTTCCTAGAACGTATTATTTTCTTTTTAGCTGCAAGTTAGAGGACATTATACTGATACAATTTCATATGCCTTATAGGCCCTGGATAGATGTGAGTACTGGCGATTATCAGATGAGAAGGGAAAGCCCCCTGGGGTTGTTGGGTGGTGGCCATCTCGTGCTGTTACCTTTATAGAGAATCATGACACTGGTTCTACTCAGGTTTGAAGTTCATTATGTTCTACCATTTCTCAAGATTTTACTTACCAATATGCGTGCTTTTATTTGAGAACATTTTTTCATGTGTTTTTTTTTTTTTCTAAAAAATAAATTTAACCTTTGTTCTCACCACTTTACGACTGAAGACATCTCTCAATATCCTCCAACCTGTGGAAGCATTACTATGAATCACTAGTTGTCTAAAATGTTCCCCTCATGTAAGAGAATTTATGTAATCATCAGAGGCTAGAGGTTCATCATTGAAAAGGAAGATTCTGTTATGACTGTCGATATTTTAATGTTGTGGGTTTGTCATCTAACGGTATACTTTTTATGTTACTCCCTTCCTGAAGGGTCATTGGAGATTTCCAGGTGGAAGGGAAATGCAAGGATATGCTTACATCCTAACTCATCCAGGCACACCATCGGTGTTCTATGATCATATCTTCTCTCATCATCGACAGGACATTGAAGCTCTTCTCTCTCTGAGAAAAAGGAATAAAATCCACTGCCGTAGTATGGTGAGTATCAAGATGTTGACTAAATATATTTAGCTTTAGGATATGTGGAAGGTAAAATAATTGGTTATCATTCAACTTTGTAATAGCACGTAATACATGCCAACTGTACACAAGTGCACAATTATACCAGAATATGTATTTTCTGTAACCATATTCTTTTTATAAAACTGTTCCTGTTTATGCTTCCCTTTAATAAGCTAGGGGATAGCTGTTGAATATTGGCAAGTTGGTAAGCTAAAGTAGATGGTAATTAAAAGTTAAAACGTTGTTCTTTCGAGACATCTGACTCTATTTCCACATTTCAGGTTAAAATTATGAAGGCAGAGAGAGATGTGTACGCAGCCATCATTGATGAAAAAGTTGCAATGAAGCTCGGACCAGGTCATTATGAACCTCCAAGTGGGTCCAAAAATTGGTCTTTTGTAACGGAGGGGAGAGATTACAAGGTCTGGGAAGCAGCTTAAAATATAATCACAGCTGTATCGTTAATATCGTGAAACTGATTAGATAAGTATTCACTGTGACGTAGCTTCCATTTCTAGAGCAAGGTGGCGAACACCAGAAGAGGATAGTTTAGTTTTCCTTGAAGGTGGTGTGCTGCACACCTGAAATAGAAGTTAGCATACCATATACCAACATTTTTTACCTGTCATATGTAGAAGGGTTAAGAGCAACTTGATTAAGGGCAATGCAGCCTTGGAAATTGAGTATTGCTGCAGCCACAGAAGGTGCTCAAGCCTGTGTAAAAATCATTCACGATATTTGGATTTTACTAGTTGCTGATGGAAGCTGGTCTATATAGTGGCATTATACGTTTGGTTGTTATAGAACTTTGTAAAAAAATATTTGATTTGGAAATAAAGAAAAATTATATCTCTTTGCCTTTATGCGTAAACCACTTGATATTGCAAGTCGAGAGCATCCGTCCAGCAGGATTTGTGCATTTTACCGGTGTCATCACGAGATATTATTATTAATATTATTGTTGTAGTTGCATATATGTAACATATTTTGACTGAATATTCAAAGTTATGTGTCATCCTATAGGAAAAATCGTCGAGAGCAAGCTGGTTGGAGCGAACTCATACTTTACCAACCGAATAAATAATTCTCAACTGCTGGTTAATTGGAACGCGACAAATTACTCATCAATGAGCGTCAAATTTGAACCCTAATTTGATGAAGAATCCCAAGTAAAAAGCTAAAGCCAGATAACGTCGATGGCAAAAATTATTTGTCAGCGTGTGCGCACGTGGGACTATCGTTAGGTTCGTGTTCATATCTCTTATCCCATAAAACAAAAATCCTCCTGGATAAAAGCCAAATTGGTTTTGTATTTACATATAATCTGTTTGGGTATTGGTGACTCTAATATCAGAGAGCATAATCCATTCTATTCTTTTGTCTTTTGTCTTTTGTCTTTTGTCCATCTAGCAAAAGCTGTTAAGCTGAGACTCGGAGACCTGCTACATCATGCATGGCATCAAGTGGCACGTCGCAGAACCGTGATTTATTTATTTATTTACTTATTTTATTCTATTCGACAATCGACATGTATTATAATTCTGAACCAAAACAATAAACTTTCTGGGGTCATACTACAAAACTCATTTAAGCACAGTGGTCAAACAGTAATTTACGCAAAATTGACTAGATTTCAGTCAAACCCCTCATCTTTTTGAAAATTGTACTAAAGTCTACCCTACCGAGTGAAAAATGGAAACTAATTACATTTTGAGCTTGGGATGTACGTGTGGTCGTATTATTGGTTTAGGCAATATATATTATTATGTGGTGAGTGCATGGTGCAGTGCCAGCCAGTGGTGACTTGAGTTACAGGTCAAATGGATCAAACGGGGTCTGATTGTCACAATGAGTACTTAAGGTTAATTATTGAAAATACGCATTGACGTTTGGTGCCTAGAAAATACCGATAAAACAGTGTGAGCCAATTCGGTGTGATGCTTTTATTAATTATTAGTGATCCACAGCTTCTAATTACACCCAGTGGCTAGTGGAGTACTGAAACTCCCAAATTTGTCTTGAATGATACCGTAATCATCGACAAGGATTTGTCTCATCGATGATGAAGCAGTTGTGGCAACAAGAATACGAAATACAAATGACCGCTGCGTGTATTTATATGTATATATAGCATTATGAATTTGTAGACATCAAGCAATTAGTCTAATTAACTAGCTAATAATTTCTGAGAACAAGAAAGAAAATTAATTATACGTATACAGAAAGCATGGAAAATGGGGCAGTGAAGAGTGGTGGTCGAGGTGGGGATATGGAGGCCGTGCCTGTGCCTGCATGTATTATTAATAAGAGAAGGCGGCGTAAGCGTGACCCTTCATTAGGCATAGGCTGTAACAATATTAATCAACAAGCTGAACAGAAGGCAGATCAAGCTGCTGCTGCTACGACTACTGCTGCCGCCACTGTGAAAAGAAGTTCCAAATATCGGGGAGTTAGCAGGTTGTCATCAATGAACATTTTAATCAAATTAATTCGATATCTTGCGTGTTGTTTTTGTTGAGAGATACATATTTATGTTGAAACTAGTTAATTAATTAAGAATGTACATGTACGTGCATGCACGCAAAATAAACAACAGGCATCGATGGACAGGGCGATATGAAGCTCATTTATGGGATAAAGGGTCCTGGAATCCGACGCAAAGAAAGAAGGGAAAACAAGGTAGTTCCTGAAACTTGATTAGTTAACATTGTAGCTAGCTTTTGATGATTATATATACATATACATCTTTGTGTGTGTGTTGCATTTGTGTATTTTTGTTGCTGATTAATTACTAGAGCTTCTCTGATCTGTTGTAATTTGTGCATTGGAAATGATTATGGATTAAATGGAGCAGTTTATCTTGGTGAGTACTTTAATCTCCTTTCTTTGAAAGTTAGCGTCTCAAAATTTGATTAATTAACTTGATGAAGAGGGAGAGATACTAAACAACATTTTTTTTGTGACTGTTGATTAATTAATTCATGATCAGGAGCCTATGATGAAGAGGAATCTGCCGCGAGAGCTTACGATTTGGCTGCCTTAAAGTACTGGGGCACATCAACCTTTACAAATTTTTCGGTATCTGAATATGAAAAAGAAATTGAAACAATGAAAACTGTGACGAGACAGGAATACTTGGCGACATTAAGGAGGTAACTAATGGTGCTTCATGCTTGCGGTAAATAACATAAATACAAGATGTTGATAATTAAGCTTAATTTGTTTTGGTTAATTTAACAGGAGGAGCAGTGGTTTCTCCAGGGGTGTATCCAAGTACAGAGGAGTTGCAAGGCAAGCTGCTCATGTCACCTTCCTTCGTAACAATTTTTTCATGCTAATGACAAGTGAATAAATTTGTACTGACGTTGCATTTTAAATTTTAATCGTACTGCAGGCACCACCACAATGGGAGATGGGAAGCAAGAATAGGGAGAGTTTTCGGAAACAAGTATCTTTACCTCGGCACTTATGGTAAGCGAATATTGATTAATTAATTTAATTTAGTTCCCTCTCCAAACATCATTTGAGATGAAATTGTAGGGCTGACAAATGGACTAATTAAGCAACTGGGCGAAATGATTATTTGTTTACAAGCAGGCACACAAGAGGAGGCTGCTCATGCCTATGATATTGCAGCAATTGAATACAGAGGGATCAATGCAGTAACCAACTTCGATTTAAGCACACACATAAGATGGCTAAAACCTGCAGCAGGAGGCAACTCTCATAACCCAGCTTTTCAAGAAGCAAAACTAATTTTGGAATATTCCCAGACACATCCAATAACTGATCTATCAATCCTCAACGATTCCAATCCTTTTCCACTGCAAGACTTGGACATCCCAAGGAAACAAGACAGTTTCCAAGCAAATATCAAGTCATCACTGCCATTTAGTCCATGCACCAAGTCGTCGTCTTCGTCGTCATCATCTTCACCAACTGCTCTCAGCCTCCTCCTCAGGTCTTCGGTCTTTAAAGAGATGGTGGAGAAGAATCTAAATAACAGTGCTAAAGTAAATACTGAAGAGAACGACATGAAGAATAGTCCGAAAACAGGCAGCAAAAATGAAGTTGAAGAGACATTGTATAATGAAATTGCCATCAATAATCCTGTTCAATATGTACGTCCTTCTTCGGAGATGTATTTTATGGCTTAGAGTAAGTATTAGTCCAACACCAAAAGGAAAAAAAAACAGAAAAACACACACACACACACACACAAACCCACAAATAAGGCAACATTGTTGAAGGCCGAAATGGTGACTCAAAAAAGCCTGGTAAAATAAACAAGCAACTGTTTCTGAAAAACAGAAGCACTGGATTTCAACTGCTCCATGGTTTTGCACCAAGAGTGTTCTCTGTGTATAAGGTTAAAGTCTACAAGCAAATAATACAGAAAGGGGCTACGAGCAAATAATGCAGAAAGGGCCAACTTTCTGAAGGATAATGAACCATTAGTCCAAATTCGGAGAATGAATATTGAGCTTGTTAGTACGTTTTATCTGTTTATGATTCATCATACATGCATAACAAGATTTCAATGTTTTAAATTTGTTCAGAACGAACCAACCTGACCATCAAGTTAAACTAACGCTTTACGTTCACCGAAACTCGCCCCCCTTGCATATATTGCCAGCATAACAATACTTTAGTGTGCACTATTTTTCTTCAGCAAATAAACAAACGATAAAAAGAAACAAAATTTCTCATCAAGTTTTGCATACCGTAATTGGGATGAAAAAGGCACACTAATCTTGTTTCTACTCGTTTTGACGACGTCAGTAAATTCTTAAAGATACATGTGCAAAAGAGCTCGGGACACTCGTTCCAATTTAGCCGCACATTTCCTTCCATTTCTTACAGATCTACCATACCATACCGCATGTATCTTTCTTCTAAAGTAGAATTGATGAGTAGCTAACATAATTCAGATCTCTAAATTGACAAGTCTTTCATTTTCAGCTTCTATCTTTGGAAAAAGAAGTAAAAAAAATATGGCTTCTCTCAGACCTAAATGATCCAATATTTTCCATATATACGGACGCATATTGGCATTGGCAATACTAACACGTGGCAGACCAAACTGGTTGAATAACCAACAAGAAAAATACAATCCAATTAGCCTTCACCACTTTTTTTATATTTGCAACTCAATTTTATTATACAAAAACATGATCACCATGGACTGCTAAAACTAAAATGAAAGTCTTAAGCACCCTCTTCGTTTCAATTTTCTTCATCAATACCATGCTGAAGAGGCCCTGCATATAATTAAATTGGGTAAATAAAATGACCGGCGCAATCTTTATCAACTTTAAAAGAGCAAAGCATCAATAAATTTAAACGCCATCAGAAATGCATGTCCATCTGGCAGGCATAAAAAATATCATGCTGGTAAAAATACAAAAACCTCTTGGTTGAATCCAAGTGTCTCAACCACTCAACCAACACTTGGGGTTCCAAACAACCTCGCAGCTGATAATTGCATTTCCTCCCTAGTTATTATAACATAACAACAGAATATCTGATGTATTGTTCTTTCATTTCCCTCAATTTTCTCAGCAAATAAGCATTATAGAAAGACTTCTCATGTAATTGACAACAAGTGCGTGTAAGATGACTTTTACCAAAACCTTAAATATACAGTATGTGTATGAATGAATATACAACTATAATCATTGGTGACACCCATGCAATCGGATAAATGTATATGCTCTCTGCCCATGTCCTTGAATGAATACATGAGATATGAACAGGCATATCCTTATATAGAAAGATTTAAGAGTCAGACCTCAGAAGTATTCTTTGCTGGTCATCCAAATTATTGATACTGTCTGGCTTAACGGTATCTGTCACTGGCTGACTGACAGTTCCAGATAAAGAATCCGTAATCTCTTTAAGACCCTGAATATAGAAAGCAACATCAATATCCCACTTCTTGAAATCATAATCAGATTCTTTAATACAAATGAAAGTTGAAATTAATTATTTTTAAATAAATTTCAGTAAGATACCATGGGGCTTGGAGCTTTGAGCAAACGACGAGCCTTCTCACCAAGTTTTAATTGTTCCTGCAAGAAAAATACCAAACAGTAAAATTAATAAGCATCAATGTAGAACAATTGTAACAGATTGGATTTCGTTCGACTCATAAAGAAACTAACCCACAACTCCCACCTGCATACTTTCAGTCATTCTCCCTTTTTTCCCATCAACAAAGTTACAGAGGAGGTACATGCCAATATTCGTTACATCCTGTCATCAGAATATGTGTGTAAGTACAACTTAAAGATTTATAAAACTGGGGACTTTCACTCACAATATAACACACAGGAGACAATTCATTACATCAATTATGTAAATAGCACAAGCAACTAAGAAATATCATAATAATTTAAGATATGGATTTTTCATATTCAAATAAGAAAAAGCATAATATAAGTTTCACCTGCTTATCTGCCAATGAATCAATCTTCCCATCCTGTAATCAAGAAAAAATTTAAAAATTAATATAAAACGTTGATACATAGCTACATCTTGTCTAAGAAATTGTTCACAGTCCTCCGTATATTGTTGGCTTATATCTAGTGAAAGAACAGGATCAGTGATAGCCTCCCTCTCTATCTCTCTGTCTTAAATGGCAAGACATAATATACACTAAAAATGCCAGTTCTACACCACCAGACAGGTGCTACTGGATGCTACATTAAGTTTAAGAATTTTACAAAATGAAGCTTACCAAACAATAAATCATGTCCTGCAAGTCCTTCAAGTTATGTTCAACCTTAAAAAGGTCATCGCAAGCCTCCTCAACCTGTTTTACAAGATGAAAATGATGTATTAGTGTTATTACATTTCCATGTCCATGATAAGGGCATAAAGTCTGTGCCACTCTATATGGGGTTAACACTACACTGCTCCCCTTCCTTCCAAAAAACTTAAAAAGGGTCAAATCAAACATATTTGCTTACATTTTTTCTGATATCCTTTGAGATCTCATTCTGCTTTTCCACTTTATCACTAAGATTCTGAATACGCTGCGTCAAATGCTTCTTTGCTACCTGGTCAATGAAAAAACATGATGAAAAAAGTTGGAAAGTACTTCACAATTATGCTGAAAAAAGGGGTAGCCAAGTTCGTTATACAAAATGTCATTTTCCTCTCAAACAAAACATGGCAATTCCATAAGAACACTAGAAATACCTAGGATATTTTCCTTAAGTTATTTACAATCATCTTTGATAAGGGCACTATTACTTAAGCCTTTATGCAAAAACATAAGTACTTAAGCCTTTATACAAAAACATAAGACAGTGGGGAAATTCATTACACCATATATCATTAAAGCACATAATATATAGAAGTTCAGGAAAACTAAACATTGTTCGAATATTACAATGCATTTACCAAGCATCGAACAGGCTGATTATCTATAGATCAAAACCAGAATTTTCTTTTGCTAATTACTTATCAGTGTTATCAGATACTGCTCTTCAAAGCAAAGTAATTCAAGCAGAAAGTCCTAAACTGAAGATACAATATATGAATGTGATTTGAAAGTGAACTTACCGTAAGGGCTTCTGTTACGCTCTCCAGATGTTTGTTCAAGTTTGAAACAGCAGTAGCCATACTTTTTCTAGTAACATACGTAAGATCAGCAAATGAAAGACCCTATACACAAGCCAGAGAAATCAGTCTCCTGAAAGCACATAATTGATCAAAAATCAACAAAATGAAAAACTTCAAAAGCTTTTAAAGAAATGGAAAATTCCTGAAATCACTAAGAACCATGTTGGCTAATGTAAATATATCAGTGTTTGCTTAAATAGATACCTTCCACCACATGTAACCATAACCTAATGCCCCCAAAGTAGCAGCTGGAATCATGAGAGAGGTTGCGTTGCCTGGCAAAACACAAGGGGGGGAAAAATCATATCAAATAAACAAGAAAGTTAAAACCAAAGAACAAAGGTAGATTGTGTTATGAAAATCAGAATGGACTATGTTTTGTCAGTATTTGCTTTATAATAAATGACAAAAGGCTGCATTGCCATCTATGGATCACAGTGCATAATCTCACTGGTTATAAAAATAAAGCAATTAAACTTGGAAGATATTAATTTTTACTTTTTCTTCAAGAGGAAAAGTGAAGAAAGAAAATCAGACTATACCACCAGAATTCTCATTACGCACAAATATCTGTCCAGATGATGCCCGCTGACACTCAAATTTCAGCCGGTTCAACTGTAAGGAGTGCCAAAAGAACACCCCCCCCCCCCCCCCACCAAAAAAAAAAAAAATTCAATTTGCACCCCAAAAAAAAAAATTACAGAATATAGGAAAAGTAAATCTATTCCAAGATTTAAGTCATCAATATGTCCCTTATTACCTGGTCTTTAATAGCATCAGTAAAATTATCCTGCTCTCCAGATTTTGACAAACGCTCTACCAATGACTGTCCAAAAAAATACAAATTAACAGAGATGAATTACATAATTGACAATAATTACGAATTTCCTTCTGAGTTCTGCTTGCTACTAAAATACAGAAAACAGAACCAATGCTTTCAATGACCAAAAATAGCATGCCTCCTAACAAACTGATCCAAACAAACAATATCCAATTTTATTTTTTTAAAAAAGAAAAAGAAAAAGAAAATCGCTATAAATCGACCTCATTAAAAAAAAAATTACTGTAAAAAATCAAAACAAATAAATAAACTTGGACCAATACCTGGAGCTCCCGTAATAATTCTGGTAATTTGCCATCCTTTATCAAGATCGTACCAGTGTACCCTTAAAAAAAAAAAAAACACTTACTTCGCCATTAAAGTTAAAATACAGACAGCAGGAGAGAGAGATTAAGTAATTACCTAAACCAGCTAACATCAGTATCTTTTGTAAGCCCATTCCTGTTTGCATAGCCATGGCTCTGTTTGATTGGTCAAAGTCAGAAACCCTAACTCGGATTGGAGGATGACGAGAAAGTGCTGCCTGGGTTTCGCGACCTGCCGGTTGGTTATACTTTTTGCTCTAGTAGCGCAGCTGACTTTTATAGCTTAGCTTGGCGGTAATACACGATGTCGTTTCTAAGTGGCCATATTTGTTAGAATCATAATTTGCCACGTCATCATTTCTTATTTGCTGACAATCGCTCTGCCAATGTTACAGCATCAATTACCTCTCTTCACTTTTTTACACATTAAATTGCTTCGAAATTTATCCGACCAGTTAATTGTCTAGCAATAAATAATGAAGAAATTAATAGTTTAAGACGCAATTAGGCTAATTTTTAATTTAAGTTTACCCATTAATGTATCAATCGAGCAAAAAGATATTGAATTTCTCGTTTTGATACTTGAACCGTACACCATACAAAATTCACACTCCAATCGTGAGACGACACAAGAACAAGATTTCATAGTTCAATCAACTGTTCCTAGTATAATCTATGTAAATGAAGATACTTGTTGGCTAGCTTCTTCAGACTTCAGCTGCTCTGTGTTTCTTCTGGGACATGTCCTTATATTATGTCCTTTTTCTCCACAAAACCGGCAAGTGCATGTTTTACTTGCAGAAGTCGGAACGTGTTCCTGGCCATTACTATCATGCTGCTTTTCCCCAGTTACTTGAGGGCATGTCCTGCGATTATGGCCCCTTTGACGGCATAATTGGCATCGATGATGCCTCCTAACTGCACCATTGTTATCACTTAACCTTGACTTTGGACAGGTTCTTCTGTTATGCCCTCTTTCTCCACACAACCGACATTTGAATCCTCTATCTATCAAGCCATCCTTAAGTTCTGGACAGTAGAATTTCCTATGCCCCTCCCGTCCACACTGCTTGCAGTAAAACCTTACTCCTGCATCATCAAGATGAAATTCAGTTGATGTCCAGATGAAAAAGAATAAAATAAAATAAAATGCAGCAATACTACTGAAGCACTGATTCTTGCATAAGCTCAGGAAGCAGAGAACAACACTCTGCTTCTGACGATTTAAGGAGCACATGAGCTCACCTTTCATGGCAATACTCCGCTTCTTACGATTCTCTGGGTCACTAAAGAAAGCTTTCAGAGTTTCAGAAGCACGTTTTCTTGCTGCAGCAGTACCCTTTACTTTCTAGATGAAAGGCGACAAGTGGGAGTTAGGACATTCTATGTCTCAATTATGTCAGAAATTAATGGTTGAATACATTTTTAGTTTCAGGTTAACCATAATTATACTAGAAGTTTTTGCATAATCTCAGACTTTACATTTCAACAGAAATACATGTAAATAGAGAGCCGTCCACAGAAGCAGAAATCTAAAGCATTCAAATCATTTGAAAATGAAGATAACCCATTTCCTTGTATATCCCCCAACTCTTAGGTTCAAAACTCAGATATTGAATTGAATTTTGAAGATTCACAAACTTCCTTGATATCTAGCCATTCCCGATGTTGAGCCATGATATCATCTTTATCATCTCAATATGTTAGGGAAGATATCATCCCAGACAAAGACCATTGAAATTATCTTTATTACTCATAAAACCCCAAAAAGAAACCATCATCAGTAGAAAAGAGGTATAATTGGACACTAAAACACCTCTTATCGAACATGTTGGGGGGCTTGGCCTAGGATTTCTAGGTATCCAACCTAAAAGACTAGCCTTTTGAGTGGAGTGACCTACCTCTTTATAAACCCAAGTATCTCCCCTTTACTAACCAATGTGGGACACAACTCAACAATCCCCCCCTCGGACGAAACCACCGCCGGACTCCGGTTCTTTCGTCCGATACACCTGAACTGTTCCACCACCACATTCCGGCCACTAGGGTCTAGCTCTGATACCAATTGTTGGGGAGCTTGGCCTAGGATTTCTAGGTATCCAACCCAAAAGACTAGCCTTTTGAGTGGAGTGACCTACCTCCTTATAAACCCAAGTATCTCTCCTTTACTAGCTAATGTGGGACACAACTCAACAGAACACATTAGTGGTTTTTATTCAAAATAAACTTACTGCAAAACAATGAGCTTTTTACCAAGTCTCCGTTGGAATATGAAAGGCATAGAAATTGATGGAAGCTATTTTTGTGATTATTTATCCAAATGGCATATGTTCATAGTTTAAGATATCAAGACAAATAAAGTTATTCATTCTCACACAACCTAAAATTCTACAAATGCAAATTGTAACATTCCGTACCTTAATCGCAGCCACTCTCTGTGCATGCAGCTTACGATCACGATGGATAATTTTCATCCTCTTAGTAAATAGTCCAGTTTTGGCATTAAGACTCTGCAATCATCCAACTAAATAAGGAAGATTAAATTCAACAGACAACATACAGAAGTCCTTACCACTCTATAAAGATAACATTCAAGAGTAAACATATGTAAAGCATATGTATGTACAAAACTTAGCACTAGCATAAGTGTAACAATAACAGGATTTTGACGCTGTACAGTAATGGCATGCATTTATATGCAAAAGATATCATGTGATGTTTACTGCATAACTTGATAAATACAATTAAAGCAGCCAACTAACTTTTAGGGATCGGCTGATCTTCAGTCCAACTTCAGGAGGTGGTGAATGGTAGACGCGCTTTGATTTTTTCTTCACACCCACTTTTATCTCTAAGTTGTCTACTTCATCATCTTCCTTCACTTTGAGGGGAGAACTGGACAAAAGGACAGGGTTATAAATTAATAAAAAGGAGAGGAAGAACGATGTGTTTTTTTTTTTTAATTTTTTTTTCAGGAGTAGCATACACTCAAAAAATGAATGGACTATGATATGAAGACTTCAAGACTTCCATAAGCTAGTGAAATTACAAGGTTTTACACAAAATAAACCATTAAAAGAATTCAAACTGAATACGAGATTGTGGATGGATGATCATTTGTTTGGTGACGACATAAGGAAGCGAAATTTTGACGTAATAAATGTGCAGGATATTAAGAAGTTACTCTGAGTGAGCGTTCTCCCATGGTTGCTCATCAATTGACTCTTCCCATATGACACAATCCCCTGAGCATTGACGGCAGGTCATTATACCCTGTCATGAGTGAAAAATATTAGCAGCAATAACAGTAAAAAAAAAGTGAAAAAAAATATTCTTACCAGTAAAGATGAATAATTATATGATTCCTAATCAATATAATAATTTGATTTAAAATTCCCTTGAGAGTACCACAGAAACAAGACAAGAAAATGGGAACTTACAAGGGACCAACACTGAGGTTGCATAAGCATGTACCTTTCCATTACATAAAGAGCAGTCTGAGCAGGTTCTTTCTATTCCACACTCCAGACATGGAGTATAACCTCTCCCCCTACAACTAGGGCAAGGAAGCTCTCTGATATACTGACCATTTGGACCAAACCAGGACCTTGGTTTTGCTGTGCTAGGTGCTGCATTCCTGAAATAAATATTCTTATATTAAACAACATACCCATTTCTGTCGGTGCGAAGACCAGAAAAAACAAGAAATGCTACTGATTAGAATTTCATGAATAGAATAGAGCTGCTAAGAAAAACCAAGAAATGCTACAATACCCAGATATTTCGATTTATAAGCTACTTGAAAGTCTAAAATAACAAGATGATAGAAATGATTATTGAAGCAGAAGTATAAAACTCTATCTTGTTTTAATACCCTTGATGAAATAAGGCAAAATCATAAACCTGAATGACACACAATCCTTATCATGCGCTTCAAAGAGACATTGGAAAAAGAAGGTAAAATTTTGTAACTTACTCCTGATTTGGAACGCCAGTAAAACTAAAATAAAATGAGTATGCAATATCATTATGAGAAATAGAGTAAAATCCTCTCTGCATTAGGAAAAAAAATTGGCGACAAAAAGAAAGGTCTAATTTTATAAGTACGAAAACAGAAACGGCATGAACCATGCCAAGCAATTGTTAGTAAACAAATCATGTATTTACAACAAGGATGTTCCACATGCAAGACTAAGATCACATTTTGATGAGATGAAAGAAATGAAACTATTTAAGAACAAGAGCATCAACCTTGGCTTTAAATCAACCCCGAGCCCAAGTAGCTCCTCTGAAGGATCATAACCCAACTGCCAATCACAAGAAACAGAAGCATTAGTAAGAACTAAAGAAATATGTGCGGAAACAAAACATGGAAGTGTTAAATTCAGAAACAAAACATATTAGGTGATTGCCTTGCCTGGCTTTGTTTGGGCACTGCAACTGAATCATCATTAGTCGAACTCATAGAGCAAGGACTGAAGCTGACTCTTCTCTTGGAGTGATATAAAACCAGGAAACGTTTGTCTCTGTGCCTCAAAGGAGCCACAATGACTCCAAAAGAACAACAAATTGACGACATCTTTCATGAATCCTCCAATTCTACAGAGGGAAAGGTTGTGTAACCATGGGATTTCTAACATGTGTGGTTGTAAAATGGACAAGTAAGCCTGCTTTGATAATTTGCATTTCGGTCGTGTGACTTGTGTGATGAAAGACAAGACAGACTAGCATAAAAGGCTCCACGTCGGCAAATATATATATATTACCGACGTGTCGTCTCTTTTTTACACGGTACAGTGTCATTACTGTGGACCGTGAACCAGGAAATCATTTCTCATCCTTTTAAGTTCTCTAAACTTCGAATCCCGGTATTTTTAACACTTGCTCGAAGCAATGTTGCAGCTTCACTGTCTATCTTCTCAAACCCTCAACCCTAGAATATGCCCTTTTCATTCTTTATCCAATTCCAAAGGCAACAACTTTGGTTCCATTTCTCTAGCTGAAAATATCTCAATCAAAAAGAAGAAACTTTATGTTAAATGCCGCCAGTCAGAGTACTATGAGCAAAAGAGTTACAGCTCCAGCCCTAGCAGCTCCACGTATGCTCCAACAGACGTTGCTGGTAAGTGATTGTAGCCGAAAACAAAAAAAACTTTTTGGCCCCTTTTTTCTGTTCCCCAAATGTTTCAGTAACAAAATAATCTGTAAATTTTTAAACTTTCGGTACGTGTATGGATTTTTATTTCATGTGTATAGTTGGAACGTTGCCAACGAGGGTTTATGTGGGTCATTCGATTTACAAAGGGAAGGCAGCTCTTACAGTGGAGCCCAGAGCACCGGAGTTTGTGTCTTTAGATGTAATATCTACCTTCAAGTTTGCCTTGACAAAAAGAAAATTATTTATTTATTCATTTTAAGAAATGTGTTTGTTAAGTTATGTCATATATGTTTATGGGGATTGAATTATTTTTATTTTTTCATTGGTTAAGACTTTTGATTTTTTGCTTGTGATTGTTGAGTTGCAGTCAGGGGCATTTAAACTATCCAGAGAGGGCTTTGTGATGCTACAGTTTGCTCCTGCTGCTGGTGTTCGACAATATGATTGGAGCAGAAAGCAGGTAATCCCTCTGTAGTTGGGGGAAGGAAGATAGAAATAGTACAAGATATGACTGTTTTAGAAATTTCAATATTTTTACATGTTAGAGGTTACTGGAACATTTAAGGATAGAATTTACTGGATTTTTATTCAAGAAATAGAATTTACTGGTTTTTTGGAGAATGTGATGCTGGCTGATATTTTGTCTGAAGCACCATGCTTGTGTTGTGAACTTTTAAGTGATTACTTGAAGTTTTATGAAGAAACCAATGAAAAGCTTTGCTTTAAAACTGTTAATTTAGACTGCTCTGGGTTTGCAGATTTAACATTTAATTTGATGGATCAGCATTCACAATTTCACAATTTGGTCAGACTCAGACATAATTGCTTTAAATCCAAACTTGATTAATGGTTGAAGCAGTGCCTTGATGTTAGGTCACTATTTGTGCTTCTAAATTTTAGGCATGGGAATAAACTGAGTACTTTTTTTGTTTTCTTATGTGAATGTTCAATGTTATGTTCAGAAATTTAACCAAAAAACGATTTTTTTCCCCTTCTAGATTCATGGTCAAGCGTGCTGTTGTATTTGGTGAAATTGTGTGAATGTATGTTTTTGCATGTCTCTAGGTATTCTCACTGTCAGTGACAGAGATTGGAAATTTGGTTGCCCTTGGTGCTAGAGAATCATGCGAATTTTTCCATGATCCTTTTAAGGGAAAAAGGTATCATCTGTACCTCACTTACAAAATAGACCTCGGGAGTAGAGATGAGCTCTCCTGCATACTATAATTGTTGTGTTATTTCAGTATGGATTCTAATTAAAGCTTCATACAATGTAGTGAGGAAGGCAAGGTCAGGAAGGTGTTGAAGGTGGAGCCACTTCCAGATGGCTCTGGCCACTTCTTTAACCTCAGTAATTCTCTTTTCCTTGAACTCTTGGCATTGAATTTGGAAGATTATCTGCTCTTTGATGATAAGATAAATGCTATGGAATTTCTCACATTCCTATAAACTATATAATGTTTGCTTGCAGATCCTTGCTTGGCAAAATTTTGCCTGTTCTAGACATCATAAAATTAGAATTATGTGAAGTGTTATGCAGTAAAGATATGTCACACTTGTCAAAGAATGAATATGTCATTTTTAGATATAAGTTGTTTCTGGTTGGCTTATTTTTGCTGTTGAATGGCTTTTGTTCTCCTCTCCAATCTGACCCAATTCTTTGTCATAGCTTTTGTTCTCCTCTCCAATCTGACCCAATTCTTTGTCATAGCTTTTGTTCTCCTCTCCAATCTGACCCAATTCTTTGTCATACCTGAACAAAATTGTTAATACCTTTGTCTACTAAATTGCATTTCTACCCAGCCGTCACAAGGTGATAAATTAACATTTCTGAAGTTATAACTTCAATATATGCTGGAAAGTTGATCAATATTTATATATCTTTTCCTTCTTTCTGATTTGTGTTATGGCCTCTATTTGAAGGTGTTCAAAACAGGCTTACCAATTTGGATGAGAGCATTTACATTCCAGTTACCAGAGCAGAGTACACGGTCCTTGTCTCAGCTTTCAATGTATGATGTGCTCCTCTCTGTCTTTCTGAGTGTATTTAATGGCAAGGAAAGATACGGATTTGCCTATGATCTTAGGATACTTTTGAAAATCATAGTACTTCAAAAACTATACAGAAGAAAGATTTCTATCAGTTTAGATTCATCACCATCTAATCGACTACATCCAGTAACCTCTATAATTGATTGATAATTTGATACCATAGCAGAGAAATGAGGAAGTAGAGAAAACTTGCTGGTTGGTCCTAACTTCTAACTGAAGTGATTTGACATGTGTGACCCATAGTTGATTGGGTAAATGAGTTTCCAGTCAAATGAAAAACTTTCTAGTTTTTGGCAGCCATCTTAACATGTAATTTCCCTGGAAATATTGATGGATTGGAGATCAATGAAATTTCACTTCCAATATGTTTTTGCTTGATGTTGCTTATAACTCAGCTTACGAGAAATTGTTATGAGATAATCCACCATACTTGGGGTTCTACAGGGCTAATGGAGAGTATGTAAGCTTATTCAAATGGGGTCAAATATTCAGTTAATTCTCCTTGTCAACTGACAAGGTTTCTTGAGTTTGTGAATAGAAAGACCAAGATTAGTGAGTTCTTATTGACAGTGACACGGCGTAGAGTAAGAGTTTAGGGTTGTTGGCATACTGTTTTTAACCGTCATTAGTTGTTTATAATGCATTTTGACTCTTATTCTCTGCAGTTTATCTTGCCATACCTCTTGGGTTGGCATGCCTATGCAAGCACCGTAAGAGCTGATGATACAGCACGAACAAATAATGCCAATCCTAGATACGGAGGGGACTATGAATGGAACAAGTAGTGGCAGTGGAGGCATTCCTGAAATCAAGGTGCAATGATGGGTTTTTGACCTTATTAAGCCGTTTCATGATGTGCATTTTTATAAGAGAAATCCTCCCAGCAGTTTTGGTTAGGTCTTTCCTTTTTTTCACTGCTGTAATGGGAGGATGAAGGGCCAGTCACTTGTTGCTTATAACGATGTTGTATGTTTGACAATAACTTACAAGTTAGCTGGTTAGAAGCAACCTTTTGTAAGAAGTAAGATCTGTTTAATTCTGAAACAGGATTGAATTGTTTTATTCTGAAGCTGGATTGATGCTGTGGTCTGTGTTGGTACTTCATATCACTATGTCGAGTGGGAATTCAACAACAGATCTTTTGAAACTCCTAGACCATCTGCAAAATTGATAATAACATGTTCCCATAATGCATTTTAAGCCTATCTTAGATAAATCCTGTGCTGTTTGCTTATTTTACAATGTAAAAGCAAGACGAAATTGCAAATGATTTGGCAATTTGAAAAATGCTTTTTTGATAATTCCAAAGTATTTATGGACAGTAGTACTTGAAGCAAGGATGATCAGTGACAGGGCGGCAGTAGATCAAATGGATAAACTGAACTAGTTGACATTTACAACTTATATATTGTAGTTTGGAGCGGGGTTGCACAACTCTAGTTTTTGAGTTAATAATAGTATAACTGATTCCTAATCATTTGCTTATTGGCTGTACTGATCTCACTCATTGAATTATAGGCTTGATAAATACATTTTAATTCAGGAAACGTCATGAGAATATTGTATTATATTGACTCTAAATTAATAAATGACTTACGTTAGTTTGGTAAACCTACATATGTTGAATCTTGGTGCCTTTTCCAACTGACGTATGAGCTCCTAGATAACGGATTTTGAGCCATATGTTCACTGGAGTTATGACAGAGCATGGAGAGAATTGATGCAACTCCTTAGACAAAACGTACTGTTTATTGGGTAAGTTGTCGTTCAGTCCTCATAGTTAGGTCAATTTGTTTGTTAGTCCTGGTGTTTTTAAGAATGAAATAGAATTTTTCTATCTTTATTAATGTTAGTATCAAATAATATATATGTATATATGTTTATATATAGTCCTTATCTAGTGCATACGCATTTATTTATTTTATTTTTCATGCGGACACACTTTCAAACCATGAGGTTTAAGAGAATTAATTTTTAACTCTCTTAAACCGCATAGTTTAAAAGTGTGTCTGCATCTAAAAAAATACAGACGTCCGCACCTGAGAATAATTATGTATGTATGTATGCATATATATGTATGGCATATATATATATATATATTATGGCAAATAATCCACTTTATTACGAGGAGTTGGTTCATTATCGATGAGATTAGTTTAGAAAACAAAGTTATCCTTTGCCCCAAAGTTTCAGCCATATAGTAACAGAAGTAATAGCTGACTGACAGGAGGTTTCAGGTGAATTGTAGAAACAGGAGAAGCAATTGTGAATTGATGCAAAATCCTAAGGATTACAAGGAAATTGACCTTAACCAAATTAACGCAATAAGTTAGGTCAATTTTCGAAACCCTTACCTCTCCATGATTCAAATTGCAAATCATGCCTAAAGCACATGGTAATTGGCTATCAGACGAGGATCGCAACACTCATTATTTTCGTACTTTTTGCTAAAATTAAGGAGGCTCGCAGTTTAATTACTTGGTATTGACCTCATAATTGATCAAAATCTTATTGCCGGGGCACGCTGTTGACTTTTGCCAAAATGTGTACTCATCCGATGAAGTGACTGATGATGATGCTGCTTTTGTGTTCACATTCCGAGTTTGGTGACTTCAGGGTGAGTGCTTACTGCTCGCCTTGAAGTCTCTGAGATTAAAGCGGCCGTTTTTTATCCTGATCGCTCTGTGCCCTTGGTCCTGAAATCTTCCAGGAACTTTTTTTTTTCTCTTTTTCTTTTTTTAATTTTTGCAGCGTTATTGGGATGTTATTTGCTCAGATCTTGTGCCTTGTGTTCAGCAGTTTTTCAATAGCCAGGTACGACAGTCATTAATGAAAGTAGAATTTGTTTTGGTTAAAAAAAAAAAATTAACGCAATAAGTAGTCTAATTAAGTACTCGAAACAGCACTCTCAGCAAACTCTAATAGTGATATGGACCTCTATGACAGTAGTTTGAACACTGAAAATGAATATATGGACCTCTAAGAGTATATATATGATCAGCTGTTGTGACCGTATCTTATATAAACAAACAGAAGGGTACGGCGCAGATTTGTAGTGGGTGATATGATGATAATTATAGATGCAATCAAGTTCATAAAGAAGCAACTAACTTTTAATTTAAAATGCTAATGGAGAGGTCCTTAGTGAAACTGCGAGCGAAGATCAGGATACTTACTTTCAACAACTTAGATCAGCATCATTGACTTAAAATTAAGTAATAACCACTTGGTTTTGTTTACACTGGAGATCACGAGTTTCCGGTTATTGAAATCGCATGTGGACCTTCAAAATACTGTTGATATATTTAGCCGTCCAGAGGCTACAGTAGCCTAATTTGTTTATTAATGACAGTTGATCTTTTAGATTGCATGGGCTAAGAATTATATTGAAAAGAATAGGAAAATGCTTAAGCGTAACAAGATATCATTGGCTTAAGACGAAGATGAAGTTAAATCAAGGTGCTTTCTTGCTTATGCGCTTGCATGTTTCCATTGCTTGGAACCCATTTCATGGCGTGTTTCTACGCACCCTTTACACTTAGGACCCAGATCTATCATAAACCATTATTAATTAACAACTGCATGACAGGATAACATCTTTAAAAGTCAGAAAAAAACATTAATTAATTAGGAGAAAGATTATAATCACTAAATAAATCATGAATGTGAAACCATAACAGCCTTCAAGTTTCAATGCATGTCTTAACTGTAAGAACTAGAAATGCTATCTTTTAGCTGTATATATATGATATTTAAGTGATGTATCAAAATTCAGAAGATCGTTGTGTAAACAAAACCAAAATTCAGAAGATCATTGGTGCATCAAAATTCACTAGCCACGATATATAAAAATAAGAAGCAATAGGAAACGTAGTACATGTGTATGAAGACAATTTTTGGTCAAGAGAGCTGATTGGTAAAAATGTGTATTTAAAGTCCATGTAAAGACCTGCTGAATCTTTCGATGCGTCATTTCTCAATTTCTTTATTTGAGGACTCTATTTACTTTTGTCTATTTGCGTCGATAGCTACTGTTTACAAATTCTCACTAAACATCTTATTACCCATCCATCTATTATTCTAAGTCCTCGTAGACTTATTGCACGCCTGATATTGACAAATTAATAAAAGATAATTGAAACCAATCGAAGGACTAGCTCCCAGCCACTTTTCCTATAGTTTCTCACCGTCCATTCTATAATATAGCACTCTCTAGTTTATCAGTTGACTTCTTTTATACGTGAGCATTATTAAGGGGATGCATTTTGACATAATACAAGCATGATATTATATATATATATATATATATTGGTTGTGTGTGTGTATCAATTGTAGACGTGCAACATTCTTACAATAACATTAATTGCTATAAAATTAAAACAATCTGTGCAAGTTGCAAATTCTGATCCTAAAATTATGAAAAAAAAAAAACTTGAAAACTTGTTGGAAGGAACGTGGATGGATGCATTGATTTTGGCACTTAAAAGATTGGAATGTCAATAACTCTACTAGTTGGATCAGGAATTTCCTTTTTCCATTTTTTTCCCCCTGAAATTCTCCTTATATTTGTTTGCCTTTATATTTATATCTTTAGCTAATGGAAATCATTTTTATGGTTCAACAAGTAATTAATTAGAAGTGCTGACTGAGACATAGCTCAGCAGGTCGAGGTAAAGTGATTTGTGAGTAATAAGAGATGAGGGTCGGTATTTAGTGGGTAGAATTTCTCATCCCCATTCAGACCTTAACAAGAAAAAAGAAAATTATTTTTATAGCTCAATTTACTAATGGATGGTCAATTATTAGTTGTGCAACCCCATTCTAATTAATCGTTTGGAACCAGTCCTACATTTGAGGTAATTTTCAATTGTTCAATCATCATCAAAGAACCGAGAAATAATTAAATGCAAGTGACTTGAAGTTTGAACAGAGCCAAACGCGCCAATTAAGAGCTTTTTCAAAGCTTAACCACCTTGCAATTTGTACGATACAAATTGTATTTCAATTGATTTCTTAAGGCTTTGAAACCTTTCTGACCCCCACACCAATTACAGGTAATATTCTTTCGTTCTCTAATGTCTTTCCTTTCATCAGATTTTTCTTGAAACACAAGTTAATTAGAATTTTTAATGACAAATATTTCCCGAAATTAAGAAAAAAAAATGTCACGATTTGATTTATATAGGTTCAAGAGAACTTCTAACAAAAGAAGGTTTTAACGTTCACTCATTCAGCAGCTGGGGCTTTTCCTTTATTGAATATTCTATGCATAAAATTAAACTAGTTTTGACATCTCCCAGAATCATGAAAAATTAGGAATTTGAACTCAAAGAGGATTAATTTTTCTTGTTTAAATGAACTCAAAGCGGATTAGTTTTTCTTGTCCAAACAGCTATTTCAACTTAATATAATCATGTCCTTTGAGGGAAAAGAAAAAAAAATTAATATAGTCATGTGAACACGCATGATGCCCTAAACTCAACTAAAAAAATATATCAATATGCAGTTCTAATTTCCATGCATTAAAAAATGCCACATCAGCAGCCTCTAGAGCGTCTGTGGTCAAATGAAGCGCAACTTTCGCTTCATCAGCCGACGTGGCCCCCGGAATTGGACTGCTATCTCATAGTCGTTTAAGAACTGTTACTGCATTGGCGGGCCCCCGCCCCAAATCGTCACTGGAGTCAAATTGAGGGCGGATGAACTTTGACCGGAATTCACATCGTATTTCATGAACATGGAAAGTTGAAAATATTTCTTCTTTTTTTTTTCCAATTGATATATTGAATATTAAAAGTGAAAATTTGAATTAATGTTGCTTCTTGGAGTGTGCATGTGGGCTGTTTGACATTAAAAAAAAAAAGATAATTAAGATAGGCTGGTGTTGGAAATTTTTATATAAAAAATTAAAATTTAGAGGCCTTTACTCTCTATATAATATAAGAAGTTAAGTGTCCATAATGAATTAGATATATATTAGCAAAAAGTGTGGGAAATAAAAGAAAGTCAAGAAAGGCAATGGAGAATAGGAAGGAAAAGTCTCCTTTTGGAAAAACTTGTGAAGATGATCAAGAAACAAAGCAATGTTTTGGGGAAGAAGAAGAAGATGATGTTCAAAAGGTGATCATCTCCTTTAACCTAGGTAGCTAGCTCTTCATGTTTTGTTTTTGTGAAGCAAATACTTCTCAACAGAAGCGGCTTTTGTGTGTCAACAAATCGATTAATTTTGTGTTTTATCATCAAATAATTCTTCTTTCCCATGCATCTTTTTAATTATTTTCTTTCATAGATGTTTTTAGCTATGGTCTTAGTCCATAAAACTTCATATAATCATGAATCTTGAACATTAGATCCCCATTAAAATTTTTATTTGATATAATGCTGCATACTTTTGCTGATACTAGGGTTAATTTTAGCATGTGATGTAAAACAAGAGAATTATAATTTTTTAAAATCACATCTGAAAATAGTTTTATTAATGGCGAATTTAATTGTATATGCCGTTGCTGATCGAGAGCTTGCGTATATAACGAAATAAAGTTTCTCTTGATATGTTTAATATAAAACTTGTTTGTCGAAGGAAATTAAACTTACACGTTAACTTTGTTATAAATTAAATAAGTTGTTCAAAAACGAAAATTTGAAGGCTAGTAACTGATTTCAAATGACCGTGTAAACCTGGGCAGCGATCGAGCAAGCTAGCATATATATACAGTCTAATGAATAAGCAACTTTTGTAATTCCAAATTGGCGGCCAATAATATTAGCATGATTAAATCTAAAACATGTAGTAGAGCTAACTTACATATCTAATTACTTAGGACTAGATATATTATAAAGTCTTTCAAGAAGGCTCACTAAGTCAACTGGAATCGAAACAAGTGGATATTGGATAATCTTTTCATTAATTTCTTCATTATAGGAGGAGAAGCTGAAATCAGCCAAAGCCAAAGTTGGAGAGATTAGAGAAGAAAACGAAAAGTTAAAGCTGTTGTTAGCACAAATGGCGAAGGATTATCAGTCTTTACAATCGCATTTCTTAGACATTCTTCAGCAAGAAGAAGCTAAAAAGTCTGAAGATAAAATTTCTACACAACATGATGAGGAAAATGAAGAACTTGATGAACTCGTTTCGCTTAGCCTTGGGAGATCATCGGCTGAGCCTAAGAAGTATGAGAAAAAGGTTTGCAATAATTTAAGTGATGGGCATCAAAAGAACAATAAAGAAGGGCTTGCGCTTGGGTTGGACTACAGCAGTTTCGAGTTTAGTAGTAATTCAAGAGAATCTGAGAATCGTCCGAGCTCTGCAAATACTACTGGCGAACAACTGAAGGAAGAGGAGCCAGCTGAGATATGGTCACCAAGCAAAATTAATCTCAAGACTAAGAGAAGTGATGATCAAGACGAAGAAGTCTTGCAACAGGCCCAGCTAAAGAAAGCTAGGGTTTCTGTTAGAGCTAGATGCGACACCCCAACAGTAAGTATATGTTAAACCTCTTAGTTCTAACCAAGAAAATACTCCAAGATTAAGTTAAGATGTTACATGTTACAATTACATAATATTAGATAATATTGACAAAGAATAAACTAAAGATGTACTATTAAGTGACAAATTTAATTAATATTGATATCATTATTTTGTCTACGTGGATTTTTATTTGTATAGATGAATGACGGATGCCAATGGAGAAAATATGGACAAAAAAAAGCTAAGGGAAACCCATGCCCTCGGGCATACTACCGTTGCACAATCTCTCCAAGTTGCCCTGTCAGAAAACAGGTACATTAATTGTTTTTTGTCCACTTTAGTTGAAACTCTTGGTATAATGAATTTCTATCAGCATGCCCATTCTTTTCACTTGATTTCTTAGATACTATAAAACTAGATGCATGCTTACCTAACATTTACCCAAAAAAAAAAAAATCAAGTGTGTTATCATTTATTTATTTACATGGAAATTTACTTTTAGAAGCTCATGATTCTGATAATAATTATATATTAAAGAAACTAATTATATATGAAATGAAATTAAGAAATTCATTATTACTATTATCTAATAATTATATTCAAATTTTTGAAATATATATGAAACAAATATTATCGTTATGAACAAAAAAAAGGGATTTCTCAGTATATAATGTGATTCTATCGTTCATTATCGTCATACTAATCTTTGATTTAACCTTATCTAATATATGTATGTTTCAGGTACAAAGATGGGCTGAGGACATGTCCATCTTGATCACTACCTATGAAGGTACACATAACCACCCACTTCCAATTTCTGCCACAGCCATGGCTTCCACCACATCTGCCGCTGCTTCCATGCTACAATGCCGTTCATCAACCTCACAACTTGGAACCTCAGTTTCCGCGTCTACCGCACCCTACCTCCATGGATTGAACTTCACTTTCTCTGAAAATGCAAGGCCACATGATCAACTTTATTTCTCTAACTCTTCTATCTCAAACCCCAATTCTCACCCAGCCATCGTTCTTGATCTCACAGCACCATCCACTTCCTCTCATTTCAATAGGCTTTCTTCTTCAGCTCCAGCATATAATTCTTCATCAACGTGTCTCAACTTTTGGTCTCCATCTTCTACAAATTCTCTACAAACTTCATGGAGCAGCGGCTATTCCAGTAATTATGCGAATTATCTTGGAAAGCAGCCAGCTCAAGAACATATTTACCAACCATATACGCAAATGATGAACAACCCGCGTACTCCTCCTCCTATTCCTCAAGTACAGTCTTCCACAGAAAGTACTATAGCTGCTACAACGAAAGTTATCACTTCAAACCCTAATTTCCAATCGGCATTAGCAGCTGCGATCTCGTCATACATCCGTCAGCAGGACGTTGGAGTCCCAGGTGAGAGTTCTGGCTTGGATATGAAGTGGGGTAAGCCTAATTTTTCAATAAAATCTGCTGCCGACTCATCAGCCCAGAATGGTACTGTAGGTTTTGCAACTGGCCTTTTGGACAGGTACTTGCCCTCATCTACTCATCAGCAACCTGCTGTGTCTATATTCCCACTTAATTCACTGCCATTTTCTGCGTCTAGGACTGCTTTAGGGCCTCCAGTTGATGTCAAAGACCGTGCTAAGATATAACTAGCCCTGCCGATCGAGAAAGAATAAAGGAAAAACAACCAGTGTGGACCCATCTTGTTTAATTAGGACCAAGCTAGCTATTACATATTTCTGGTAATTTGCACTCTCATGAATTTTCGTACTATATATTTTGTGTTTAACAGTATTGTAAATTAAGATTTATTACTTTTTTTTTTATAATTATCAACTACAGTAGTTTAAATAGAACTCGGCTCAACTCAGAATTAAATCCTTTAATATATACGTATACTCTCATATCTATTATATTTCTTATTGTTAGATAGCGTTGAAAGATATATTTCCAACAGATGAAGGGATACATTATAACACCCAAAATTAATTTGTTCTTGATTAAATTATTTTCACTTTCTTATCTAATTATATTTTGTTTTTTAAAAAAAAAAAACTCATAAATATCAAGTGAGAAAGCCATTATGTCGTAAAAATATATGTAAGAGGATGGTGGCAAAAACTCATAGATCAAGTGAGAAAAAGTTATTATGTAGTGTGTGTGTAAAAGAGTAGAGGATGGTGGTAGGTAATAAGAGTAAATTAATTAAAAAAAAAATTAAGAATTTCTTATAAATAAATGTTTTCTTTAATGTATTTATGGATTGCAATGCAAGTGCACCTTTTTACTTTGTATCTTAGTTTTAGTCGTGCATATTACATGCACCTTTTGTTCGCTTTCTATCATTAGTCCTAAATCCTTAGAAATCTTTGAAATCAATTAGCAAGATGAAAAATCACATAACCTTGGTAAATAATTAACCATGGGCTCTTGTCTTCCGCATGCTGTAAGGCAATTGATTGCAACAAATAAAGGGTTACTTCAACCAAAAATTGACTGTTGTTCGATAAAATTGGCACTGGCCAATCGATTATTAATATTCCCTTACCAATAAAAAGGTCAGTAGCGACGTCAATGGATGAACAACTAAAAGCAAAAATTTCCAAATTTGCCTTCTAAATATTAATTGTACTGCTCTAAATATAATCTTCATAACAAACAGCTCTAAATTAAAAACAAAATTAATTCTCATTGTCAGAACAAATAAAGTTAATTATACCCAAAGATAAAAGATAAAATAATCAAAAATAGAACAATTAAACTGTTGAAATAAGGTCCCACAATATATGTAAAAGGTCTAATTACATGATCAATCATCATGCAAAGCCTTGATCAAAGACAATTTGCTGGAGCTATGTCCAGCAACCCCATGAATCTGGTTGCAACACTCGGCAATTCGATTGGTTATGAGCAAGCTTTCCAATCTGGAAGGCTCAGGAATTGGTTTAAAGAAAGGCTTTGAAGAATCCTCCTCGGGCAAAAGATCTTCTCCGGCAGCTTTACGTGCCTCATTCTCATCCCTTCTCTCTTGAACCCACGCTTGCTGACGAGTCACGTCCTTGTAGTAAAATTTCAACTTCTTTTGTTCCGTTGACAAATCATCCATGCATCGAATCAAAAACTCCACATTCCTCTCCAAAAAAGGCTTGCTTGATATTTGCAAGCGGTCATAATCACTCTGATCAGTGACTTTATCAGGTGCCAGCGTTCTCATAAAGGCGCTAACAAGTGCAGAATTTGAGACTCTTACCGTAATTTCCTCAAAAACATCAGCCCATGATATATTTTTACCCCTCAAATTCTCCCCACTAAAATTCCCATTGCGGTAAAGTTCCAAGAAACTATCGGAAAGCTTCAAAGCCTTGAGACCTGCCAAGCCGCCTTGGATATTCGACCTTGAAGGGTCGTAAATTATGCACACACATTTTCCAATATTCTCCTTGTAGTTCATAAAAGTCTCTATAAATTCCACCGATTGAAAACAGTCTCCTGGCGGCGTTGATTGGTACCACCCAACGACGTTGCTGTCCACATTAGCATCTCGCAGGCACCTAATCATATCAAGCTGGTAATCAGCACCGATATCATCGGTCTCTTGATCGATATCATTCTCCTGCTGATGATTTGGGAAAGGGAAGCAGTTGGTGACTTCAAGAACGGTACCAATGTCTAGTCCAAGAAGTTGACCCGTAACCAAAGAGGGTGACAAGTCCTTGCAGTGTTTGATTATTTTGAGTAAAGCCAGTCCCTCAATCTGAACAACTTGGAGAGCGGGTGGAGCATTAACCTTTTCTGTTGATGCTGCAGCTTGGAGAAAAGACGTAGCCATCGCGATACTGATGATGGTAAGTTACGCACCTTGTACATGAAAAAAACCTAGGAAACCTTCTCTTTTATATAAAAATTAGTATAAAGTCTGATTTATACTCAAATCTAAATTATAAAAACCGTGTTTCCGTTTCGATTTAGATTTCCCTACTGGACATTAATTTTAGTTTTTTTTTAATGTTTTTAATTAGTAAAAAATATTAAGAAAGGTACACAAGATGTGACACGCAAGATTGAATAAGGATGGAAATGGGCTTGGACTTCCAATGAAGAATAGGCCCATGTGAGTTGTGTGGTGATTGTTCCCAACGGGGCTGCTTCCATGACTTGACCAAACAAGCTAGTTCACTCTTTAGTCCTTACACTTGGTTGGCAAGAAACCTGAAACGTGTCCATTGCCTGCACGTGGCAAAGCCACGCCCCATGCATATAGACAGAAATAGCTTAGCTGAATGCATATTGGATGCAGGAAAGGGCGGCCAATCAAGATTCTTAACACGAGCTTCTACAAACAGGTATGTTTAGATTCGATTTGGAGTGCAATGTAGTAATACGTCATTTGCCATTACCATGAATCATGATCTTAATTTACGATGAAGCCAGTGTCAATAGATTTAAGCATTGGATGCAACTGAAAATTTTCTCCGGTTATCGAAATGCAAAACCGTTTGTTCTTATTAAGCATGATTCTATTTCAGATGTAATTTATTGAATTCCTATGTTTAACATATATTATTGTTTGGGTTGAAAAGGTTGAGTTGTTTTATTCTTCTCTTTGTAGTCAAGCCTTTAAAACATGCATTTTATGCCATAAACAGAATCATATTCTGAACCTTGATCTAAATGATGCACATACAACGAACTTAAAGACATACATATCAACTCAACTACTCAAAGTATGTACCCAAAATTTAAGTATATTTAGCACAGTAATTATCTTGTTGTTGAGAAAGAAATATTCAATTAAGTGTATATTTAGTGCAGTAATTATCTTGTTGTTGAGAAAGAAACATTCAATTGAGTAGGGACTAATAAGAATTTTATCAACTCATTGAGTGAGTAATAAGAATTTTATCAACCCATTGAGTGAAGGCATGGCTCAAGCAGAAGAGGCCAAGGAGGTTTCAAAACTTTCAAGCTGTGATGCATATTTTGAGGTCATACAGTCGAGGAAAAAAGTGCCGCATTCATTACAGGAGACTTTAACAGCTGCGTTTGCAAGGATTCCAGTTCTATCTTTCCCAAATGTTCCAGGAGGCAAAGGTGATAGCAGTTACTTCATTGCTTACTATTTCCTCACTACTTCATTGCTTTCTATTTCCTCATTGGTTCATGCACTTACTAGACCAATGAGAGTCCCTAACTTACGAAAAAATGTTTTGTACCTGTACTTTTGTAGTGATTGAAATTATGGCAGATACAACCATTCCTGACGCTGTGAAGATTCTATCAGATTGCAACATTTTGTCTGCTCCTGTGAAAATCCCAGATGCACCATCTAGTTCGGATTGGACAGAAAGGTACCTAGGGATTGTGGATTACTCAGCAATCATTCTTTGGGTGTTAGAGACTGCAGAACTTGCTGCTGCTGCCTTCTCAGTGGGCACTGCAACAGCTGCTAGTGTAGGCACTGGAACAGTTGGTGCTCTTGGAGCACTAGCATTGGGCTTGACAGGTCCTGCCGCAGTTGCTGGACTAACTGTTGCTGCAGCAGGTGCTGCTGTGGCTGGTGGTGTAGCTGCAGAAAAAGGGGCAGGAAAAGATGCTCCCACGGCTGCTGATAGACTTCGTGAGGATTTTTACAAAGTTATCCTTCAAGAAGAACCTTTCAAGTCGACTACTGTAAGTTAGTTCAGCAAAGAGATCATATACAGGGTCCAGTTCGCTTGGTCTCCGTTGAATCATTGATGCATTTTAGTCAATTTTGAATAATTTTGTTCTTCCTCCTCCATAGCATAACCTCATATTCAGCTTATAGGACCCCTTGATACAGGCAGTCCAATATTTCATGTGTAAGGTTGGAAGTCCCCATTATAAAATGGGCAATAGAAAGTGCTCTCCGTCTTTTACCCATGTTGAATTGATACTGCATCATTTCTTTCAGGTGAGATCAATAATTAAGTCCTATCGCTGGGCACCTTTCCTTCCAGTTGCAACAGACAGTTCTATGCTGAGCGTCTTACTGCTACTCTCAAAATATAGGTTGAGAAATGTACCTGTAATTGAACCAGGCATGCCTGATATTAAGAACTATATTACTCAATCAGCAGTTGTTCAGGGTCTGGAAGGATGCAAAGGAAGGGACTGGTTTGACCTTATTGCTTCACAACCTATTTCTGATCTAGGGCTTCCGTTCATGTCCTCTGATGAGGTAAAAATATCATGGTTACCTCAGAATATACCCTGGCTTACTAATTCTAGAATTTCACTCATGTTAGTTGTCTTTTTGACCAGGTTATTACCATACAGAGCAATGAACTGATTCTGGAAGCTTTCAAACGGATGAAAGATAACAATATTGGTGGTATTCCAGTCGTAGAGGGACAACAAAAGAAAATTGTGGGAAATGTAAGCATAAGAGATATCAGACACTTGCTGCTCCAACCAGAACTCTTCTCCAATTTCAGGTAGGATGCAATGTTCAAACCTGTGTGTAAACATCCGAACTGAATTACGATCAGTTTCTGTCTATGTGCAATTATGAACTGCTTTGTCCAAATAAGGACAAGAATGAATTACTGTATGTGACGTAAAAATGAGAATAGTGAGGTCAAACTATTAACGAGACTAGAATGTAATGAATTGTTACATACAGCACATTATTGAGAAGCAGGAATCAAAGCATTTTAATTGATCATTACCTAAGCCATTTTTGTAGAACATATGCCATTGAAGACCTGATGGTGCAATCAAGTTCCTATCATCAATTTTTTTTCACTTTCAGGCAGCTTACAGCGAGAGATTTCATGAATGCTGTGGTAGCAACCACCCCAGATTCTGGGAAAGTCATTCCACCAATAACATGCAAGCTGGAGTCAACTCTCGGTAGTGTGATCCACAGTCTTGCTTCCAAGTCTGTTCACAGAATCTATGTAGTAGCTGGCGAGGGAGATGAAGTTGTTGGTGTAATTACACTCAGAGATGTAATCTCTTGCTTCATCTTCGAACCCGCTAACCATTTGGACAACTACTTTGGGTTTTCAGTCAAAGATCTGTTGAACCAGTGAGATTTTTGTTATAAAAGATATCTAACAGCTTGAATAAACTGGCGATGTAAAGAATTTGGCTGCGAACCAAAGACGAACTCGTGTTATTCTATCAGTTATTAATAATACATGTACTATTTTTTCATGTAACTCCAGCTGAAATACCGGGGAGTTTTGTCAACTGTCTATCATTTATCATCTTCCTAATCCTTCCCACATCGTCCCACCTTCCCAATCCAGCATATATGTTGGACAAAATCACAAAATGAGTAGGGTTTTCTGGCTCCATCTCTTGAAGTTTCATGGCCATTTCTCCTCCCAAATCAGAATTCAGGTGACACCAAGAAGCACCAAGAAGAGAATGGAAGACAGAAACAGTAGGCTCTGGCAGTTCTCTTATTAATTCTCGAGCTTCATCTAGCCTTCCAGATCGACCTAAAAGATCAACCACGCAACCAAAATGCTCTTGCTTTGGTTTCAAACCAAAGTCATCATCCATCATTGTAAAAACTTGCAATGCTTTGTCAACCTGGCCAGCATGACTGCAGGCAGACAGGACAGCAACAAAAGATGCTGAATTTGGTTTTACCTTCTCTTCCTGCATTAGGTCAAAAATTTCGACAGCAGACACATAGTCTCCATTCCTTCCGTATCCAGATATCATTGCATTCCAAAATGCAGGATCATCAGGTTTTATCTCGAATTGGTCAAAAAACCTTCGTGCCCAGGAAGGCTGCCCACATTTCATATACATAGAAATAAGAGCCGTAGCCATGGACTCATCCTTGATTAAATCAGCTCTAATAACATGCCCATGAGTCTCTTTCCCAAACTTCAGAGCAGATAAGTCTGCACAAGCTGATAAAACACTTGTGATGCATTTTAAACTTGGGACCATTCCAGTTGACTGCATTTTCTCAAAGAACTTAAAAGCTTCAAATCTCATCCCAAGCTGAGAAAACCCACTAATCATTGAATTCCAAGTTGCTGAATCAGGTTTAAATCCTTCATGTGCTAACCCTTCAAACAACTCCATGGCCTTCTCACTTTGACCATTTAACATCATTCCAGCTATCATCGTATTCCATGTCAGAATATTTCTGCTCCCCTTCAATTCTTGGAATACATTGTGAGCACAAGGCAAATAGCCACATTTTAAATACATATCAACAAGTTTAGTACCAACCATAGTATCAAATTGCTTCTCAATTTTCAGTGCAAGCCCATGCACCTGTCTGCCAAACTGAAGATATAACAGACTTGCACATGCAGAAATAACAGAAATGAATGTAACCGAATTGGGTTCTTCATTTAGATACTCCTTCATGTCCTTGAACACTTTTAGTACCACTAAAGGAACTCCATTATTCAAAAGTCCGGTAAAGAAGGCATTATAACTCACTACGTTCTTCCCAGGTGTCTCTCCAAACACTCTAGTAGCAACAATTATTTCTTTAAAATTCGAATAAATTGTCACCAATGAAGTTGCCACATATACATCCATCTCCACGCCCAACTTGATCGCCAAACAATGCATTTGCAAGCCATGATCAAGGGTCTCACAGGCAGACAACACGCTGGCAACGGTTACAGAATTGGGCCTAAACAATTCAACCACGGCTTCTTTAAACACCCTCAAAGCTTCTCGAACATGGCCATTTTGAGAAAACCCGGATATTACTACGTTCAATGACGCCAAGTTCCGATCAGGCATTTCATCGAACGCTTTGAGAGCGTGACTGACTAAATTAAGTTTCATGTACATATCAGCGAGAGCCGTGGCGGCGTGAATGTCCGATGAAAACCCAGTTTTGATGAGATGGGCATGTAGGATTTGGCCTTGAATCGATGATCTGAGCTTGGCGCATACTTTGAACAGAGGAGGAAAAGTAAATTTGTGAGGAGGCAAAGAAGCAGAGTGCTGTTGCGAGTATAAAGAAAGTGCTTCTCTGTAGAGGCCATTTGCTACTATTTTTGGTATTTGGGTTTGGTGCTTCATGAGATGGAACCCAATGATCAGCTTTGTCATCCAAAACCCGGGCGGCTCAGGCTGGTACAGTGGTACTACCGGGCCACTGGCGGCTTCTGCTCAAAGTTCTGAGTCACTAACTTCATTTGGTGTTAAAACTCAAATTTTGACTTTCCAAGTATTTTGAGGCTCGAGATTGGACCCAATCATAGATTATTCTTGTCGGTTTTTGGTCCAGTTGCAGGCGCGGAATGTATCTGTTTTTCTGGCGGTGTAATAAGCTTCAAAAATAAATTTCAAAATTCAAAATAGTAATAAATTTAACAATTTAAAAAAAAAAAATTGATGGCCTGGCAGCATTAATAATAATAGTGGAGCTATTGGCACCCCTTGTTTCTCTTATAAAATACACCCAAAATTAAAAAATCAAATAAAATCTTTTTCCTGCTATTAACATACATTTTAATTCCACAAATGTTCTTGAACTCTTCTTCTCATTAGACTCTATATAAGGGAGAGAAAAATGAATCAAACAAATTTTTTTACATATAAAAAGATCGATAGAAACCATCAAGTTGATCAATATTTTTCTACGCTGTAAATGAGAGAAACTCATAAATATATCAATAAAAATCACAAGTCATTATATCAGTAGAAGAAAGCAAGCGTTTTATTAATTTAAAATAATGGAGTAACGAAAATCATTAAATCAAGGATGAAAAACAAAAAACTTTTTCACTAGAAGCAAAATGTTTTTTACATTTAGAGGAAGACGAAAGATAAACTGTCAACTTAGCCAGTGGCCAATTGTCAACAACGAGGAACTAAAACCTTATTGTATAGATGAATTGGTGATAGATGCAACTGTTAAATTGATAATTACTACTCTTCATTGAATCAGTGCCGGTTCCTCCTTATGCAAGGCAGGAGGTTGTCTTGCATATACATACAATACAACCATTTTTTTTTTTTTTTTTTTTTTTTTTTAATTTAAAAACCACCCAAGGGTGGGGGGTTAGGTGGGACCCCCTTACCTGTAGATTATTAAATAAAATGAAAAAAAAAAACATATGGAGGGGGACCTAAACCAAAACCTCCAAGTAGAAGAAAAAGAACAAAGAACAAAAAATATAAATGCGAAATCATCAATGCGAACGCCCAGAACGTCGCTTGCGGTGCTTACCACCTTTCCTAGAACGGGAGGAGTGCGGGCCAGCAATACTGAAGTCACGATGATGCCCCTCGATACCCTCAGGCTCAGAAGCAAAGTACTCATTAGCTACAGAATTGTCCGCGGAGCTAAACTCATCGTCTGATTGAGATGGGAGGTTTGGAGGAGCAGAGTGAATACCCATAGCCGGGGAGCGAATAGCGGCGGTAGGCGGACCTCCCGAAGAAGGTCGGATCGGTTCACCCACAGATACACCCATCCCTGGATCAACAATCGCAACGGGAGCCATTGAGGCCGAAAGCTGACCCTGAGTCACAGGAGGCTGGTGATCAGGAGCAGGTGCTGCAACTCCTAATGGGCCCTGATCATGGGTCTGGGGCTCACCAACAGGCTGCGTGGGCTTACGAAGCCCGGGATTAGCAACGTAGCAGGAATCCGCAGAGTGACCAAGATGCCTGCACGAGGAACAATAAGCTGGGACCCGCTCAAAGATAACGTCCTGCCAAAATCCGGAATCCCCCTCTCCAATCCATATACGATGCAACAGTGGCTTCGAAACATCATACTCTACCAGAACTCGAGCTACCGATGGCCGATTAACCGAGGCCGTGGCATGATCAACTCGTAATGGGGTGCCAATAGCAGAAGCAATAGAAAACAAGGCAGATTTACAATGGATAAAATGAACAGGCAAATATGGAAGGGATACCCATACCGGAACAATAGGGGACTCCTCCGAACAGCGGAAATCAGTGCTCCACTTAAAGATGCGCATGCCTCGACCATTAACATACCAAGTCTGGCGCACCCAAACACGCGAATAATCTTCTTCCAAAGAGAGTTTGATCAACACATGCCGGTTGTCAAGCAATGAGACTTGACAACTTCCTTTCAAACCCAAGGTAACAAAAAATCTACGAATAATGTCCATAGAAGGCCGGCCAAAGGAGAACTTACCGACGAGAGCTAGTGTAAATGGTTTAGCCATGGCTTGTATTTCCGCTGCTGTAAAATGGATGGCGGGCTCGCCACGATATAGGAAAATCGGCTTAACCGGTACTGTGGGTTCTGTAGAACCCGTAACTGCATCAAGGAATGATTTATGAGGCCTAGGGGGGGCTGTTGGGTTAAGGATGGATACTGAGTTCAAAACGGAGGCAAATGATGGCTTAGAAGGGGGAGGTTGGTTACGGGTTGCATGGTTGACTGGACGGTGAGGGGCACTAGCCGTAACAACCTGAGGAGTAGGTAATGTAGGGCATTGTGGGTCATGAGATGAGTTCGGAGGAGGCTGGTTGGAGGGAGTCACGCCAAGCTGAGCAGGGGGCTGTGACGTGGGGAGTTGAGAGGGATTATTGAGCTCAAGGCTCGGTCTAGGTAGGTCAAGCTGTGTGGGCGGGTTTGTGGGCTTAGTTTGGTGTGTGGTGGCATTTTGTGAGCTGTGAGGGGAAGATGGACCTTGTGGCTCATCCGAGGCTGCATGGACTTGTGGTATGGGAGCCAATGTTAGCTTGGAGACGCCTGCAACGTGGCTGGACTGGTTAGAATCAATGGGTTGCATGATACCACACGCGGCGGCCAATAACGCGTGAGTTGGATGCATGAGGCGGCTAGGGTTTTCTGGAGCTGATATTGTTTGGCTAGACACGGGCTGCTGGGGTGGCCGGGACGGTAGGTCTGCGGCAGGGGAGGGCACGGGTGGCTGGGGGGTGTCACCTGCAGCCGGTTGGGTGGCCGTAGTTGCCGCGGCAGTGTTTGTGTCCCGAGAGAAAACATGTGCAATGGTGGGCAGCGGAGGTTGTGGCGGCTGACGGGAGGCCGGATCTGCGTCAGGCAGGGTCGCGGGGACCTGAGGTGGTCGGTGGGGACTGTCACCACCCGCCGTGCAGGCGGCGGCAGTGGACGGGGAACCCGTAGTTCGCGTGGCTGTTTCAAAAGAACGGGTTTCGTGCGTTGCGGGCTTCGTGAGGTGGGGAGCCACGAGCGAGTTGCCGGTGGGAACGGCGTCAAGGTGGGGCATGCCGCTGCTGGCCGACGGCGGTTAGAGGCGCCGGAGACCCGATTCGTTTGGAGGGGACACGTGTACGCGAGGATCGTCGTGGTGCACGGGGGGGCTGGTGGAGGGATTGCTCAGGCTGGGGGAGGTGGCCGGCAGTGGGGGGGTGCGCCGGTGGTGGTTGGGGACCACCACCCGCGGCCGGCGAAGCCATTCCGGCGGCAACAGTGAAGGCAAAGTTTTAGGGTTTTAGTGTTTTCCAGTTTCCAGTTTCTTCGTGTTTTTCGTACGTGCATGGAGAGATCTTGTGGGATATATTACTCAGAAAAATTTACAGACAGACCAGGCCTTCACCAAAGCCTAAGGTCATACAATACAACCAATTTAACATAATATAATATATTATCAAAGCCATAAATAGAGAGGTACCAACCAACTCAACTATGAAGTTGTTGATGACTTAATTGTACTTAAGTTCGGTAATAGTCATTGGAAATTATTCTTTAATTTGATATTAAATTGTGGCACTAACAATTACCTCAAAAAAATAATCTAATTAACATTATAATTGCTATATTTCACATTCTTTCTATATCTCTATAAACAATAATGTTGTGCCGTACATAATTGTGATAAATAAATTGTATGCAAAATAATGCGTCCCCAATCATTTTTTAGGTGCCAAAGAAGCACATTTTTTAGGTGTCAAGGAAGCACAATATGGATATTACAATAAAGAAAACAAAATATTAACTTTTCTTGTAAATATATATTTTAAATACAAACATAACGTTTTCAAATTTATTTGAGAGCTAAAACCAAAAGTATTACAGTTAACTCCATAACATTAATTACATGTTACAAGTGTTATTTTTTAATTATTGATCATAAGTTACTGGTCCTAAGTTTATCAACTACGCAATATAGCTACATGTCACAATTGTCAAAAAAAAAAAAAATTCAATTAGTCACAAATTATGTGAACAAACTTATGTTGTAAAAGTAACAAATATAAACAAAAGTTTATGAGACCAATAATGAAAAATTTCAGCATATGCAACTGTTTGTAGGTCAGGTTGCGGTAGATGGACCAAGAAGTATGAATAAATCATTTCTATTTTTTTTTTTAGTATTTTTTTCTTTTAGTCTTTCCTAATGTTTTAAATTTAGTAAAAGAATTAATTTAATTATAAATAAAATAAAAATGACTTAATTATTAATATTAAAATTTAAAATTTAAAATTGACTATTTATTTTTCTGAGAGAGATTTAAAGAAAGAAATAAACGTTAGGGAAAGATAATATCTTTGTCCGATTAGAATTATCGATTACGTGAAGAATACGACATCGTCTTAGGAAGTGCAGGCACGGAAGCAATAAGCGCGGTGCATTGTGTGTCGATAGCTAGCAACTTGGCACTCAATTCATGAACATTATAATTATTGCTTTTTAAAATAATGACCAATAGGAAAACAAAACAAAGCAAAACTGGGACCGCTGACCTGAACTAATCTCTCTCTCTCTCTCTCTCTTTTGTTTCTCTGATCAAATCGAGTACCCATGGAATTCTTTCTCTGATACCACCTGCTTTCCGTTTGTTTCCCGAGAAAATCTCGCTGCGATTCTGAAGTTTTTCGCGTAATCAAATCTACTTGCCGCATCAGCTCGTAGGTTTGATTTTTTCGTTAAAAGTTTTTGTTTTTTTAATTTAATATATCATAGCCTTTTCTTTCAAATCTACGCTGTACGTTTAATTTGCTTGGTTTTTTGTCTTCAGTTATTTCTTTCCGGCTAATATTAGGCTTTTTATCCGATTTAAATGGCTCAATTTTGCATTATATGTGAGTCTATAATTGAATGAATGGACGATGAGTTGTAATATTTTGGTTACTGTTTAATTTTTCTGTCTGAATATTATTGTCTTGGATTTTTGACTCTTCATATACTGAATCGGTATTGTATCTGTGACCTAGGTCGTGTGATATGAATTGGGTATTGAAAGTGCATTCAGATTGCAATTTCTGAGATGGGTTTTAGTTGCAACTGCTTAAAGGAAGTTTCTTGAGATTTCTCTTTAATCTAGGTTCAGTTTAAGCTCTGTGGTAATAATTACTGGAGAATCTCAACTTGTTTGATCTTGGCAAAATGCAAACTTTAAGTTGTTGTAACCTGTTTGTTGATTACGCTGAGGAACTGCCACTGGTTGGTTATTCGTATTATAATTGATGACACTGAGTATTGATAATTTTGGGTTGGCCTTTTACTGAATTTGTAGGCAGTGAGAATGTCGACTCCCGCAAGGAAGAGATTGATGAGGGATTTTAAGAGGTTACAACAAGATCCTCCGGCTGGCATTAGTGGTGCTCCTCAGGACAACAGTATAATGCTTTGGAATGCTGTTATATTCGGGTATGTGAACGGAGGAATCAATTTTGAATTTTTACTTTTTGTGGAAAATTTTCATTTTCTTGGTTGATTGTTTCTACTTAAGGTTTTGACAGGGTTGGTTGTACTAACATCTTTTACTGATTGAATTACAGGCCCGATGATACCCCATGGGATGGAGGTAAACTCATTTATTGTACTTAATTTGGCTTTAAAAAGTTGTTCTTTTTTTCCCCCTCTCTTTCTGGGGTGGGGAGGGGATTGTTTCATTACACACACACACACATATAATTTCTCAATCAAGGATCCCTGAGCATATTAGAGTCAGTGATGACCACACACACACATACATATATATATATATAATTTCTCAATCAAGGAGCCCTGAGCATATTAGAGTCAGTGATGACCTAAAAGACAAAGAAAAATAGACTCCAATATGTATTTCATTTTGTAGTATATTGAAATCTGCGTTTTTTGTTTTTTCGCTTATTCTTGACTTTAGTATGGGTAGGGAACGGAAGCTCATAATTACACTAGATTTCTTCTTCTATTTACACACACACACACACACACACACACACACACATATATATAATCAAGGATCCCTAAGCATATTAGAGTCAGTGATGACCTAAAAGACAAAGAAAAATAGACTCCAATATGTATAGGGGTGGGCAAGAACCGAACCTGAAACCTGAAAAAATCCGGTTCGGTTCGGTGTTTTTACCCTAAAAAAACCGATATAAAAATACCGAACCGAACCATTCGGTTCGGTTCGGTTTTCGGGTTAAAATTTAAAAAACCCAAACCGATCCGATTATCATATAGATCCCTGTACTTTATATAATTTTTATTATGGCCCAATATTTAGGAAATGTTTACATATAGAATTTCTGTTATGGCCTAATTGTTTTGCAAACTTTTCAAAACGGTCCTTGACCGAAAGTCAGCAGAGCAAGATATCATCCCAATCCATATTTTTTGGTAAATTATATTATGACGTAGAAACTTATTTTACTTTATTTTTGTTGTGGGCCAAAAGTTTTGATATTAAAACTAGTGATAATGATTCTGAAAATTCATCATTTTAGTCTAAAATTCTTGCAATTTTTTTTTTTTTGCAAATACAAATTTGTAAATTATTTTATTTTTGTTTATTATACATTAATTATAGTAGGCCTTGTGTGCAAGTTAAGGTGAACAATTTTAGTCTAAAATTCTTGTATTTTTTTTTTTTTTGCAAATACAAATTTGTAAATTATTTTAATTTTGTTTATTATACATTAATTATAGTAAGTCATGTATACAAGTTAAAGTAAACCGAAAAACCGATTTGATAATCCGAACTATTAAACAAATGGTTACTGAAAAACCGAAACCGAACCAAAAAACCGAAACCGAACCGAACCGAACCGAACTATTGATTCCGGTTCAGTTTTTATTTTTCTAAAAAACCGAACGGATTTTTTAATTTAAAACCCGAACCGAACCGAAACCGAAAATTTATTCCGAAACCGAACCGAACCGATGCCCACCCCTAAATATGTATTTCATTTTGTAATATATTGAAATCTGCATTTTTTGTTTTTTCGCTTATTCTTGACTTTAGTATGGGTAGGGAACGGAAGCTCATAATTACACTAGATTTCTTCTTCTATTTACATGAAGTTCTTTCTTATTTCAGTTATCTCTGTCACAATGGATTTACATAGTCCAAACTATTTGCGCCCCCCCCCCCCCCCCCCCCAACAAAAAAAAAAAGAATAAAATCCCTAAATTTTTATGACTTTAAAGATAAAAGTAGAGTTTTCACTTTCGTCTCAATTATATCCCTAAATTAATCTCTGCATTTTTTTTTTATGGTAAATTAATCTCTAGCACAATAACTGAAATACCCTTTAGAGTTTAGTCACTCTTGCATTAGAACCTTTAAAATTCAATATCAGAAGAGTAATTTGTCATTTTAATCAGAGTTAGAGACTTTTTTTGAATATTTATCTTGTTTAGAGCTAGGTTTTTGATGTCGCATTAATTGATGTATATGTTTTCTTTTTTTCACCTTTTTATATACTCTAATATTCATACAAACATATGCAATAAATTTATAATTAGCCTGACCTGATCAAGTATCTTGGGTCCGCCCCTAATTTTTGATGATTGTTATAGGAAGAGTGGTTGATATTCAATATTTTGTTCTTGCTTTAGTTATTTGTGGTTTCTTTTCCTTATTAATGTGAACATTGCTCTGGAAGATGTTAAACCATCTCATGTTACATTAGAGGAAACCTCTTCATCCCTCGGTTTGTCTTTGGATGTTCTGTTTTGGCGGGTAGTTTAGTGTAGAGAGAGATACCCATTTTATGCCATATATTTATCCTTTCGAATTAACTATTATGAAAAAAAAGGTGGATATGTGCTTTCAATTTTTATAAGGGTTTTTTATGATGATAACTGATGCCATTATTTCTGGACTTGAATGGTTTTTTAGTTGATAAATGCCATATTCTGGGATTTAATTTCTCTGATGGCTAAAATTGAGCAAAATGGTATATGGGTTGTGCAGAACTGTTTATTTTTGTTTTAAATCTAGTTTTGTATCAATTACTCTTATGAGTGTTTATTGCCATGTAGCGAGTTGTCATAACATGGTCTGTATTCAATCTGATTCATGTTTTATCCTTTTGATTCCTTCAGGTACGTTTAAATTGACACTTCAGTTCACAGAGGATTATCCAAACAAGCCACCAACAGTGCGCTTTGTTTCTCGAATGTTCCATCCAAATAGTAAGTTAGATGCACTTCTTACTTCCTTTAAACTTTATGTTCATCTTCACTTCCGATTAGACGCCATATAAGATTATGTGGAATGCCACATCATTAGACTTTTAGTCATTATTCCTTAAAACCTCCTTTTCCTACTAACCAACAATATCTTCCAAACAACAAGAATAGTCTCCACAAGCAGCTGAGCAGCGAAATACAAAATTGTCCACCATGTCATTCATAGAACATGAGATCAAGTACTGATGTTGACTTTTCAACTTCACCCAGGCTTGATCTCTGTAGTCTCACCATTGTTGTCATGCTTGCTTTATTGTTATCTTTTTAATCAAATCTTGTGTTTTTATCATGACTGATTTTAAATTTCAATTTTGCCTTGTGCTTGCTACAGTTTATGCGGATGGAAGCATTTGCTTGGACATTCTACAAAATCAGTGGAGTCCAATTTACGATGTAGCAGCAATACTCACGTCAATTCAGGTATTTGATTCCTTGTTACCCTGATTTCTTCCTTTCTAGTTATGTGAAGACCTATAGATACTTTTAAGTGAGAGAGAAGAAAAGGTCATTGGACCTTGCACTGGACCTTATTGTACATAAAGCTGAGAATGGTCCCCAGAACAACAGTCCATCACCTTGTTTACTACTATCCAAAAACCAATATTTTGGTTGTCTCCATGTGAACATTAGTGTCCCTAAGCCATTGATGATCAATATTAGTTATAATCTGCTTTTGTATGATATAAAATTGTATTTTCACGCTTCCTTTCCTCATTGTAAGTGCATGTAGGTGTTTGCTGTCTACTTTGACCTCCATATTCCATAGCCGGAGAAATATTTAATTGTCCTTTTTACTCCTTGCATGTGAGGCCATCAGAATTCCTGTTCTTTCTCTGATCCACTTATTTCTCTGATCGATTAGTTAACGTCAGTGAAATTTTGTTTTTAAGGTGTCATTAACTGGATTATGCAGGGGTGTTCTCTACCATAGTTAACTTTCCAGTTATGTTTAATATGTTCTGAGTCTGAAATAGGATGTAAGCTTGAATTTAATTGGCAGTGAAGAAGTCTGGCTATGACTTCTTGGCATCTTCACATTTGAAGCTAAAGGGTCTCAAAAGTCTCCTTTAATTTAGAGTTAATGACCCCTTGTATCTTTAGATGACTTTATAAATGGTTTTTGTACCTCTAACGTTCTGATTCATTGTCATCTTTTGGCTGCAGTCATTGCTTTGTGACCCAAATCCGAACTCTCCTGCAAATTCGGAGGCAGCACGGATGTTTAGCGAGAACAAACGTGAATACAATAGGAGAGTGCGGGAAATTGTTGAGCAGAGTTGGACTGCTGACTAGTTGCAACTTGTTGGAATGTAGGGAACTTCAAAAACAGTCCAATGGCTTGTTTCTAAATAACATTTAGATTCAAAAGGTTGGTGGTGTAAACTCTTGACTTGTTTTATGTTTGTTTTGGCTTACAAGGATGGATGGTTGGTTGGCCTCTTATTGTTAATTTTTCTTGTATTTGGGTACATTGAATTTCACTCAGATTGTATACATATTATTTGCTTGAACTTGGGTCTGGATGGGACTACTACTAGGAAGCTATGCAGGCTGTGTACATATAGTTGTTTGTGGTGAAAAATGGTAGAAACTTCCAATTACTGTAGAAAATATTAATTAGATTCAAACTCATGAAAATATATTACAATGTGTATGATGAAATCAGTACATTGTGCTGAGATTTCCGCTGCTGGTCCATCCTTCCTGGACTTGAATTGAATACTGCAGATTCCATAGAACGTCTTCTATTGAAGGTCGCTTGGGTGCATCCTTGCCGAGACAATTGATGGTGATTTCAACTGTAGTTCTTAATGAATCATATGCATAAGTGCCTCGTACTGAAGGATCGGCTTCAGCTCTTAATTTTGATGGGGCTTCTGCTAGGCACGTCTCCAGCTGTGAACAGAGTGAGATAATCTCAGTTTAATCCAAAACGGGGTGACGAACATTACTACCAAGTAATTACGAGTAAAATTGCATAAATACCTGAAGCTTCAACTCATCGACTTCACTGGCGGATTTGACCAGCTTACCAGTAATAACTTGAAGAAGAATAACACCTAGCTGATAAACATCTTCCTTCTCCCCGTCTTCAGGTTGATTGGAGACATATTGTCCCCTGAGAGGGCTTTCCGATCCTTTCTGGAAATATTCGAAGAGCGATAATTAACAACTAAGAGTATTCACACAAATAATTAATATAATTTTGTAGAGAGGTGATCGAGCTGTGAGGAAGAATACTGTGTTCTCACCTTAGACGGCAAGGGAATGTTATAGCCGCTGAGTTTTGCTGTAAGAGTCTCATCCAACAAAATGTTGTCAATCTTCAGATTGTTACCGAAAATGCCAGGTGCAACTCCTGTGTGCAAGAATTGAATTCCCCTTGTAGCACCAATAATAATCGCCATTCTCTGTGGCCATTTCAGCATGTCCTTTTTCCAGTCTGCCAAGCCACAAATAAATTATTAATTATGTGTTTTGCAAAAGATATAAAACTCGTTTTTAAAATATATCACTCATCTGCTTTACCAGTAAGGTAGTCCCGCAATGATCCATTAGAAATGTGTTCAAGCACAATGAAGACGGTGCTTCCCGTGTTGGGATGATCCTGATAAGTAAGTATGCAATGTCCAAGAATGCTGACCAGATGCCGATGCCTAAGCTTTGATAATAATTCCATGTGCTGCATTAAGCTTTGCGGCAGATGCCTCTGCTTTAGTTTCAGGCATTTCACCGAGACTATTGAACCATCTGTGAGGCAGCCTTTATACAGCTGGAATGCCAATGTCGGAAGAAGCGAGAGAGAATCATTATTGTTGATAGTTTTACCCCAAATTCAATCTTGTTATTTTGACCCTACAAATACAATACAACTACTCAAGCAAATGACTTACGCACCTGTCCTTGAGATCCCTCACCTATCAAATTTGCTGGGTCAAAGTTGTTTGTTGCCTCTTCAATTTCCTCCAAGCTGAAACCGCGATATGGTGGAAGCCCTATTGCTGCTGATCTCATTGTCTGAGGCACACGCCCTACAATTATACGAACTTTAAAGAAAATTCTAGCAACTTACCAAGTAAAGCAATTTATTATCATCGGTTACCAGGGCCTTACTTAAATCAATTGCTGGTTTCGGAGAGCCACGAACAGACATTTTATCAGCAACTGATCTCTCATATTTGTCATCTCCGGCTCCTGTTGTTTCTGATCTTCTGATTATAACCAAAACTAACAGCCCAAAAACCACAACAAACCCCACAACGCCGCCAATGATACCTAGTATTAGGCCTACATTGACTCTGGTGTTCTGCTCGTCATCACTCTTAACATTAACAGGAGGCTTAACTGCCAATGCTTCTTTACGACAAAATGAATATGGGTGCTGATATTTTGTGGTCTCCCCAGACAAACAATTCCATGTACTAATAACTGTTCTATTCAAATAATTTGATCCAATACAAGAAGGCAGTTTTCCTATCAACAAGTTGTGAGAAATGTCCACGAAATTAAGCTTAGCACTGCATGATATGTTCGCTGGAAGAGCTCCACTCAATTGATTTCCAGCCAAATTAAGATACAGAATGGAAGGAAGAGAGAAAAGGAAAGATTGGATTGGTCCAACAAACTTATTAGCAGAAATGTCAAATTGTTTTAGCCGATCAAAGTTCTTAAGTCCTGAAGGAATCTCAGATCTCAGAGAATTATTTCTTAGTATGATACTTGCAATATTTTTGCTCAGTGAAGGAAACTTAGGACCAAAGTGATTACCACCCAAATTCAGCTCTTCAAGAAGCACTAACCTTTGGAGATCTGGAACACTCCCATTGAACAAATTGTCAGCCAAAACAATACTCTTAAGATTCTTCAATGATGTAATCTCCTTTGGAATCTCCCCAAAAATGAAATTTGAGCTGATGTTTAGCACTTCAAGTGACCAAAATCTATTGATTTTGGAAGGTAATGGACCCCATAACCCCAAGGACACAAGTGACAACACTTTCAAGTTTGAAAGCTTTGTTAGTATAGTGAAAAAACTATCAATATTGAAGTTAGCAGACAGGGATTGTTGAGTAACTGAAAATTTCCCAAAAGTTTGTTTCGGGCTATGAGCTGGGGAGGTCTTGTTTCCAATGACGGTTAATTCAGTTACTCGACTATTTGAGCAGACAATCTTGAGAGAAGATGAAGAAGGAAGATAGCAGAAGTTAGTCCAATTTGTCCATCCCTGAAGAACTTCAGGATACTCAAGAAGCTTCTGAATTTGGAACAAGATTCTAGTTTCGCTTGGAGTCAGCTGCCCAATTGAAACTGGAACAAGCATCACAAAAATGACTAGAAAACACTTGAAACATAAAGAAACCACCCTGAATTTTTCCATTTCCGATTCTGAGGAAATTGGCTATTCCCAAGAGTTAAAATTGCACACTGGATAATCTTTAAGAAGATTCATGAACATCTAACGAATGATCAAGTGGAACCATAGATTGTAGAAACTTTGGTTATAGAAAAGAAACAACTAAACAAGTAGGAACTCTGATTTTCTTGGGAAAGTGAAAGAAGAACAAAATTGAGAAAATATAAAAACCATTTTTGTGGAGTGAGTGAGAGATCCAAAGAGAGAGTGATGTTACATGGATATGAAGGTTCAAGGAACTCTACTCAGGAATAATCAAATGGCATATGAGACGATCACAGTGTATAATCTGCAAAATGACATCTGGGTCACTATTTTTCTTTTTTTTCAAATATTCAATTATCGACATAGTTTTTCCGTTTATGTCAATAAGTCCTTGAACTGGTAAACTACAGTGCTTAATATGCTGACATTGTGAGGGCCTCCAATAGGCAGCGGTGAAGCCCTTAACTTAGAGGAGTGGTTATATTTTATCCTCTCAAATTTTTTCATGATTCCCTATTTTTTAATTAATATTATTTATTTCAAAAATTATTTTTATTAAACAGTAAATAATAATTAAAACAAAAAATAAATACAATTCTAGAAATCCTAATGACCTTAAGGGATGTCAAAAATATGTCAAAAATACCGAACCCACGTGGATGAGACCGGACTAGTCCCATACATCATTTGATAAGCTCTAAGGCCAGCCTGAATATATATATATATATAATTTAACATATATATTACATATATTTAAAATTTTAAACATTTAAAATTCATATTTTTCATGTCCAATTTCATTAAAATAATTTAAAAATTATAAAAATAAATTAAAAATGTATACATACATAATATTATAAAATATAAAATCCTTGCTTGAAAAACTTAGATTAAAAAACCTGGTCCGGGTGTTTAAAAAAACACATTCGGGCCGGGTTCTGAATTTTTGCCATCTCTAATAACATTCCACCATCATTATCACTGTCTCAAGTCACAATGTCATTGGCTTCTAGTTGCTAATTGACCCTACCAACAAATTTCCCAACAATTGCCTATCAAAACCCCTCATTTATTTGAATTGATTTTTGTGAGATTGATATTATAGCATCACAATCAAGATAATACCAAATGAAGAGAGGCAAAAAAATAATTTTATATAAGAACCAAGAAATTATAAATTAATTAGATTGAATGATAAATAATGAATGTCGGCTAACAATGAAGTGACTAAGATTGAAATGAATGATAAAGAATAGTGGCTTGAGGTGGGGATAAAGGTGGTTTTTGAAATTATTTTATTTTTTTTAATTATACTTTGTCATTTATAAGGATAATTCTAGAAATAAGTGAGTTAATGGAATGGTGGGGGTGGTGAGAGAAATTTAGGAAATCAAATATCATCACAATAATTGAAGTTGTGAAGTCTGCCTGCAGTCTAATAATCCTTTAATGAATGTCTGAAATACCTTTTTTAGTCCTGAGCAACTTGGTGAAAATACTATCTTATAAGGGTAACTTCCTCATTTCATAAGAATGAGGGACTTATCTGATGCAAGTTCAAAACCTACGTCCTTATTTGAGAAAATATAAAAACCTAGGGATCCAATTTTTTACCTCAGAGTCTAAATCATACTCTTGACAATAGTAACGACCAGCTTGGGCAGATTGAGATTGCGATAACTTATGAAATATGTAGCTCATGCTTTGTCGGATGAAATAAATTGGTAATTAAAAATATAGTTTGATGTTCCTTAAATTGTGTTGTTATGATAGCTGAAATTTAGAAAATAGAATATATATATTCGGTAAGTTTTATAATAAAAATATTATTTTATTATATAAAAACTAAAGTAAATACAAACTGCTATCAAAATAATAAAATTTATGAAATAATTAAAAAATTTATCAAATATTAATTTTATCTAAACTTATAAAATAAAAAACTTATTAACATCCCAACCTCAATCTCAGGCCTAAAGCAATCCTAGTTACAGGTTACGCAAACCATGGTATTAAATTGCAACCGGGGGTGTTTCTTGATTCTCCCGAATCGCATAATTTAGTACATATAAAATCAACGAATCTACGTAATTTAAAAAAAAAAAAAAAAATCAACGAATTCTCAAACGCGGCAGTTTGCGAGAAGCCGAGAACTTCGCTTCGCGGTTGACCAGGCTGGTTATGGTAGACTCGCGAGTACATCAAAAGTGAAGCACGCGCCTCGGCACGTGGGGTTCGTGAACTAGAATTGAGTCATGAAAATTGAAATCACGTATGCAAAATGACAAAAATAACCCCGTGCTAATGTCCAAAAATATATGATGATGGTCCGGAAATTATTGATCGGGTGATATGACAAGCACGGCAAAATAATCTGCAGCACGTGAGATGTTGTCGGTGAAAGGCGTCCCTTACATACAAAGGTGGTTATATTTTCTGAATTTAATGATGAGTTAATTCTACCTAATCTTGTTTTAATTGTTCGAAACAAGTGCAAGGCTAGCTGTATATAGGGACAAGAAAAACAAACATAAATCAATTACGTTTATTATTTTTCTATAAATAAATGATTGAATTAATGTACAGAGAGTTTTTTAGAAGTGATCATATAGCTAGCAACTAGCAAGATGATTTCGTTTAGTATGGTACGCACATGTTATGCCTAGAAAAGAATGCCTTCGTGAGCAAAGTCGTCGTGTTTGGTGGATCCATGTATGCTTGTAATTAGTTTTTAACATATTGTGCTACAAGTGGATAACATTTTGTAATCTCTAAACAACGCATTAGGAGGCCTAACACATGCTTGATGCATTTACAAGAGTTGTCTTTAAATTACATAGAGCTCGCAAGAGGGGTAAACTAATAATAATGCCATACTTCATTAAATATTTGAGATTCATAAGTTGAATTCTAAGTAATATGTTAATGATTGAAATTTATCACATGTTAACTGTCGTTGAAACTTTATATTTCATCATATATCACATTACTTGAGATACAAACTATACATCCGATTATCCTTTTTTCAAAAATAGATTGAGCATAAACTTTTAAATTAGTATGAAGATGAGAGTATTATTTAACAAATTTATAACAAATTATATTATAATAAGAACATGTCTATTAACTTAGAAAGTGCAACACAATATTTAGGAATATAGCAAAAATTGAATGAACCCACAAAATGATACTTTAAATTTTAAAAGTCAGTCTATTTTGCCAACACGAACTTTGGGGTGCAAGACAAATAACCAACCGTACCTAGCAGCTTGTTGGATGCAAGTTGAAGTTGAGGACATCTACAACTCGAAAGTATAACATTCGGTTATTTAAAAGCAATAAATTATTAGATTTTATAGCCCCTTTAAATGTTGGATGTAGATTAGCATCTGATTCCATCACATATTATTTCATAGCTGTAAACGTTGACACAAGTTCTCTAATATAAATTGCATAAATTGATTCATCCATTTCCATTCCGAAACCCGATGAAGGCTAGAACCACGTTAAAACTCGATTGGGCTTGGATGTACATGGGTCGGTTGATTATTATAATGGGCCAACCCTACAGATTTAAGCAGCTTTTTCTCCTGGGTTACTTAAAGCACCGTTGCGTTGTCTAATTGCACTCTCTTCCAATCAAAGAACCCTTGAATTAAAATAAATGTGCATCTTAAAACAGCAATGGCCCATTTTGGTTCCACGTTAGCTCACTAGGTCAACAAACTTAGCACAAACATTATGAAAAAATAAGGGTCCAGTTAACTTGAAGCATCTCTAATACAGAGCTAACTGCTATACAACTGGATCCAATGAACAACGTGTGGGTAAAACTATGAAATATTATCTAACAAGTACGTAACACATACGAATATTCTAAAATGGCCCATCTATATCTTAACAGTATTGCCTACAACGATATATCAATAGCAAGCAATGAGCATAAAAAGTATATCAAGAAAGTATTATATCTTGTGAACATAAAAAGTCTGTCGAGAAATTATTATATCTTAGGCAATTAATGTCAAAATATGTATCACATGATCATCACATTTATAACATCACTAGTATCACAGCAATTCATTAAAAATACATTAGTTGATTTTTTTTTTTTTATAAAGAAGCGTTTCTATTTTTTTCCCCTTAAAAGTCCAAAAGTTGCTTCAAAACACACAATAATCCAGGAGTGTTCTGGTTTATGAATCTATTTTAAATTTCATATATGCATATTTTTGGCTGTCCATCTACTAAATCCAGAACAGTAATGCAGCTTCCGTCAGAGTCTCAACGAACAAAGCATTCATTAACAGTAACAACAACAGAGTTAATTAATGACATCGACTTTAACTAAGCCCACTTTCTAAGCTCGACAGCTGTTCACTAATTGTCATTATTAACCATCAAATGTTTTGACTATCAACACCAAATTTATCCCATTTGTTGGGTTGGCCCACCAAACTGAAATTACTATCGTAACCCTACCACAATCTCCACATACCAGTTACCGTACGGGTTACCGGATAATGCAAACGGGAGGGTATTAGAGTAACTCTGTACATCTGCTCTTATCGGAACTTTAAGAGGGGTCCCACGTTTTTGAGGCCCAATGCAGAAATACGATGGTGTCGTATCGCGGATCTTTTCCTCTCCAAATATAAGCTTTATCATTTATCACAGTTTCAGTTGCATTCTCGCCGGTACTGTAGACACTAGGCAGTAAGCTCTGTAGAACCAAAAACAAGGAAAGGGGGGAAAAAAAAGCCGTCTTTTTTCGTATTTTGTTGGATGCTCATTTAAGGTACATTTATATATTTTATTTATTTAATAAAGTTTGTATTTTATTTTATATTTTTGCTTGAATAAGGCGTCTTCAGATCTTTGTATCTGCATGTTCATTAGTTATTTTGCTGATTGAGTAACGGGCATTTGTTTATGTTCTAAAGTTTCTTCATTTTCAGGTAAATGCTTGGATCCAACCTAACTTTGTTCACTGTTAGCTTCTTCCACTTCATTGTTTCAGTTTGTATTTGTTTCTCTTGCTTAAAGTTATTTTTTTTTGTGGGGTTCTTGTGAACTAGATCTCTGAATTTCTTTTCTTATTTTAAATGCTTCTTTAGTTATTTTTAGTTTCTGTTGTCTTATGATTCCTTTTCTGGGTATTGGGTAGATTTGGACTGTGATTGTTGTTTGCTTCCTTTGACTTTGAAAGTGTTGAATGTGTACGTTTAATGCATTTCAATCTGGGGTTCCTTTTTTAGCTCTGGTTGCTGCCTATGTTGATGTTTTTGGTCCAAATTTTTGTCTTTTCTTTTTCCTTAATATGCTGCCTGGTGAAACTTTAACATTTACTGGTCTTTAGCTCATGCAAAAATGCTAGCAGCTACAGTTTTTTTTTTGGGGAAGGTTTCAATTATGCATTTTTTTTTTTAACTTTTGATAGGTTTCTGCATTCACATTGATTAGCAAATATGGGAAAGACCCCAGGAAAATGGATTAAGAGCTTACTTCTAGGGAAGAAATCATCTAAGTCTAACTTGAAGGGAAGAGATATTCTGGTAACATATCCGTTCACTTCAAAATCCTTTTTCGATTCTTGATAGTAATGTTCTTTTAGTTTGATTTATTATTTATGTGGAAGTTCTAATGTTATATGTATATTCTGTTCAGAAATCTGCAAACAGAGAAGAATCACTGATCACTTCTAAGGTACCGGTGTCTGAATCATTTACGACTTCATTGACTGAGCCACCGGCACTTGAGATTAGTGCCCCAATTGCAGTGGACTTACAACATGGAGTAGCTGTAGCATTACTGAATGATGCCGTTAATCAGTCCTCTACAAAGGAAGATGGAGATGCTCTGATGACTACTAATTTGAGTTCGCAAGAAGTTCCTGACAGAATCAGGCATGAAGAAGCTGCCACAAAGGCACAGGCTGCTTTTAGAGGTTATCTGGTAAATATTTTTCTTCATGTTATTGTTAAGGTCTTGTATGAAGATAAAATTTGAATGACACTTGCGTAAAGTGTCATGGTCAGACTGACATCTTTGCTATGGTTTCCTAACATCAAACTGAGTTTAAGTTTCTTTAAACCAGCTGAGGCAGTACCTGTGGTTTCTGTGTCAACTAAGTTTAAATTTCCCTGAACTTTATGTTTTCAATTGGGGTAAATTTCTTTAGTTCCTTTGTTTTGTAACAATAAAGACAAAGTTCAACTTTACTGATCCTAGCTTAATGTCTTCGAAGGCTCGCCGGGCATTTCGAACCCTCAAGGGCATCATAAGGCTCCAAGCTGTCATTCGTGGTCACTTGGTTAGAAGACAAGCAGTTATAACCTTACGTTGTCTGCAGGGAATTGTTAAGTTTCAGGCATTGGCTCGTGGTCAAAGGGTTAGATGTTCTGATATTGGAAGCCAAGTTCAAAAGATATGCAGTTCAGGAAAACTTCAGGTTTTCTGATCTATTCATAATTGAGTTGGTCTTCTCATGCTTTTTTGACAGAAATAATGTCTTTAGATTATGATGCTCCCAAATTTTTCTGGATACTTGCTATCTTTATATTCATCTTGATTCCTGTAAGTATGTGATGGTTTATCTTAAAGTTATCCTTTCCATCAGGGTGCCAATTGTTCTTTGTCTGGAGTAAATTCATCAACTTCACTAGTGAAGCTTTCAAAGAATGATGTTATTCGAAAGGTGATGTTCACTTATTATTCTCATATGTGTTGTTCAAGAATTCACTCTTTTAGATAGCCTTTTCTTACAATATTACTTGCTTCAACTTGTGTTTTGAAAATTCGTCCTAGATTTTTTATCTAGGTTTAGTTGTTAACGTGCCGCTTTCCTTTGATGCTTATAGATATGTTATTGCTAGGTCTGTAAATGCTTCCATTTAGATATTTATTACGTTTTATCCTGTACTTCATACTTCAGAATAGCTATCCTTATAGTTTTAATTCTAACCAAGTCACTTGTCTGGGAAATAACATTAACTCATTGGCTAAAGATCCATATAGTATGTATTTGTTAAATGTATACAAACCAATGGTCTAGGTGCACCTTGTGGTCCGTCTCTTGATTCTCGTAACATTTTACAATTTGTGATTCTCATTTACATCATTCTTTTCCATCAATGTCAGCTTCTAGCTTCATCGCCAAGTGACAAGCCTCTATGCCTTCGCTATGACCCAGGAGAACCTAACTCAACCTGGCTGTGGCTTGAGCGCTGGATGAAGTCACGATTTTGGGAACCTCATTCACAATTGAAGAGGAATGTTTCACAATTGAAGAGGAATGTCCAATCAAAGTCTGAGACCAAGCCTGGCAATTCTCAAACCATAGAAAATGAAAAAGGCATGTCAAAGCGAAACATCCGAAAACCAGCCCGTAATAATATTGAGAATAACTCAAGTCCATTGGCTTTGGAGTCCGAGAAACCTAAACGCAATCCCAGGAAAGTTTCCAGCCACCAAGTTGATTCTGTTCAAGAACGTCCACAAAGTGATATTGAGAAGGTAAAACGCAATACAAGAAAAGTTCCCAACTCCATGAAAGAAGTTTCTGATGGGTTGGAGGATCACAATGAGAAATCGAAACGTAGTCTGAAGAAGGCATCTACTTCTGCTCTCCCTGACGTTTCAGTGCAGTTTACTGGTGACTTTGTAGATAAGTCGACAGATGCAATAGTGTCAGCAGCCAAACAGTCAGATGTTGATACAAATTTGAAACTGCCTGAAGTGGTTAGTACAGTTGATGAGTTACTTGATCATCCTGGTAGTGACTTGCAGCCCGTGGAGAGCCATGGTAAGATTAAAAATATTCAAGAAACAGCTAAGGACGTTAACTCTACTGATGATCAAATTAGTAATGACAACCAAAAAGCCAGCCGCAGAAGAAGCTCTTTGCCAGCAAACATCGATGCTCAAGAAAATGGGTTACATAGCACACCAAAAGTGCCCAGCTATATGGCACCAACTGAATCGGCAAAGGCTAAGCTTAGAGGACAAGGATCCCCTAGGCTTGCCCATGATGGGATTGAAAAAAATGGTACAACCAGGCGGCATTCTCTGCCATCTTCCACTAATGGCAAATTAAGTTCACTGTCACCTCGTGTACCAAGGCTTGTTCAAACGGCTGCCAAAGGAGTGGTCAGAGCCGACCGATCTCTTACAACTTCGCGAGATGGTGGCGGTAAGAACTTGTAAATCTACCTTTATATGCTTTTATACGTACACACACACACACACACACACACACACACAGACATATACATATATATATATTTGTAACAGAGCACTGATTTTTGTTCATTACTTTTTAACCTAATTTGTCTTCTGACTTGCCGCCTCGTGCTCCGATTTCAGACAAAGTAATCCAAGCAGAGTGGAGGAGGTAACTTGCTCTCTATTCCGCAGAAAAATCATCCAAACATGTGGTAGAAAGATGTGAACTAGGTTTTGTTTGAGTCTAAGGAATAGGAGTAGAACTATGACATGGATTTATCAAGCAATCAAATAATTGGTGTGCCTAGTGTGCTTATTTTATTTTTCTTCAGCTTTTCGGGTTTGTAAGGTGGGTAAATATCAAAGGTCCCAAAGCATAGCTTGTTTTATTCAAGGTTTTTGTGCTGTAGAATTACTTGTCTTGCAAGTTTGAGAAATCTTCTACTACAAATTTTGAACTTTTGTTAGACACAGTGTAGTATTGCAAAAATTGATATCTGTCCTTGGAATCAGTTCCTTGACCCCATCTATGTTAGTATTCTTACAAACAACTCGTCTGATCCTAATAACCATTTCCAACTTTTCAGTGCACATGAAAGTACATAAAATGACTTTATTTGACTTTATTTTCTTTGTCAAACACATGAAAATTGCCCGGATTAAGTAAACATGGTAGAAAATCGCCTGGATTAAGTAAATATGGTATTTGTCATTTCTTTAATGCGGTCACATTGGTCTCTATAGAGAATAGAGACGTTTCTTCTTTCTTCAGTGGGTTGGTGCTTCAGGTAATGCAAAAGGCATAAAGTGAAGTTCCCGGAGTCCAGGTAGGATGGAACTTTCCGAGGCTGACTGTATACCCGTTTCCAAGATAAATGCATCCATAACTTGCTGATAGACCTCCATATACGGTTGAGCCTGTATCATACGACCACAGAATTTTCCCAGTATTCGTGTCCATCGCATAAATAGGACCATTAGCAGATACAGACCCAGCAAAAAGGACCCCGTTTACTGCCGTAACGGGTCCGTGAGCAGTTTCATTGCTTGGGTTTGCCGTCGACCATATAATCTCCCCTGAATTTGCATCCAAAGCAACCCATGCCCCCGCCGTTGTTGTTCGATGAGATGGAGCCAGAGTGAAGTTCACTCTATCGTTGTTCACAATGTTTGTGCCTACTCTTCTCCCATCTGTGGCTGCACCCCATACTCCTCCCTCTCTGCCACCGGGTCCAGCTAACTGCAAAAGTAACACGTCATATTTAAATCCTTGTCCATTTCTATTTAGCTGCAAAATAATAAAAAAGGGGTTTTCGGTTTCTCATTTGGCAAAGGTAGAAAAATAAAAGTTGCAGGCTCACTTTGAACCAGAATATATCCCCACTGTCGCGGTCTAAAGCCCATGCAAAGCCACTCTTTTGCACAGCCACCACAACATCCCGGAGTCTCCCGTTTGTAGAAACGGTAAGCAGCATAGGAGCCTCCCCAAAATCGGCGTCGAGGTTTGGCCCCGGAGGACAGTCAGGGTTATTAGGAACCAAACACGTGAATTAAAAGATATCATAGCCACCCAGTGGCTTGGCCCAGGCAATCCTTCCAGAATCAACGTCCAGGGCCACAATTGAATTGGCGTAGATATCAGAACTAATGCATTGATCAGGATGAGTTGGTTTTGTGGTCTGATTGTTTTGTTTCTCTTGGCATTGTAGCACTTCAGCTGGAGCTGTGTAGAGATTCCCAGTTCCTATATAAACACGTCTTCTTATTACATCAATAGCAGGGCTGCTTCCCCATACCGCAGCTCCTGAATACCCTCCCCGTTTGCCTCCATTATCAGGGAGCATATAGGTCTGCCAAATGATTCGACCAGTTCGAACATCTAGCTCTGCTAGACTGCCGCGGAAAGTGCAGCATTGATCAGCTGGTAATGCCTCCTCTAGTGAAGAGAGTCCAACGTAGAATGCCCTAGGGATTAAAACAAGAAAAGTAAAAAAAAAAATTAAGAAGAGAATCTTGATTCTTAAGTTCAGTATCCGTCGAAGATACTGCTATGAGAGTGCTTCGTTACCCCATGTAGACTGAGCCAGACATGGTGATTTGAGATCGAGGACGAGGGTCTAGCTGTGTAGACCATACAAGTCTCCCATTCGATCTGGAAACAGCAACCACAACTGCAGGGCCATATATCCCAACAATCAAGAGGTCACCAGCTATTGTTGGGGTTGATCTTGAAACGGTCACATTAACAACAATCCCAGCGCCACTTAATCCTGTTAATTTACTGAGATTTTGCTCCCATATAAGAGCACCATTGAATGCATTGACTGCATATAAGTATCCATTCCAGGATGGGAAGTAGACTACACCGTTGGCTACTGCTGGTGTTGCGGATATGTCTTTGCCAGCATAAAAACTCCATCTTAGCCGCAAGTTTCTGACTGTTACCACGTTGATTAGCACTTCTCCACAGGCATACCTCCTGTTATTCAAGTCTCCTCCATGATTTAACCACTGAAATCATTAACAGAATAGCAGTACAGTTAGCTTAAATTAAACATAGCACTCGGCTTATAGGCCGAAAAGAAATTTCGATCAGCTGACTTACAACTGCAACTGTATCATCCGTAGCTTCGAACAAGCATGTGGCAATAAGAAAAATGGCGATGATGCCATGATGTTTCTTTTTCTGGTAGTAGGCCATGTTCAGTTAGCTAATTAATATTCAAAGGATGAATATGGAAATGGTTCGTGCCCAGCTTATTTATAAGTGCGAATAGGATCAACAAGAATCTTGAATTTGTTAAACCAAGCATACAATGTGATGTTAGAAAAATATAAGTATATTAATTTGAACACGTGGTGTTGAAGTTAAAGTGACTGATTTTCAGCTCAGAATCTGGTAAAATTGTTCAAAACTGTTTCAAGAAGGACATCATCTTGTGAGGTCATATACTCATATATAGCAAACTTTTCTGATTCTGTTAAAGATTGTTGACAATATGATCCCCACACCCAGAATCCAAACTTCTATCATTTCTCCTACAAGTAAAGATTTCCCATATTTGCTACAGTACAAATGTACAAAAAAGTAAAAATGTGATTGCTTATTGCACTTATCTCCAGCAGGCCCTGGTCAATGTCAATTAAAATCATTTCCATTTCTCCTCATTATTCGGCTCTGCCGCCCTTGGCTGTTAAGAAAGTCTCAATAGCCAACATTTAATTCATTTATTTACACATTCAAAGTTCTATGCTAGGGAAGAAACAAACTCTATGGCACTTTCATATCAGGCTTTTAACTAGTAATTGCAAGACAATTATTGATTGGAGCTTTCATATTTCTTAAACTTGATCAAGTTAATTACATCGACAATAGCTAATGGCTCTACGTCGCTCATTCATAATCTTTGCACTCATTTCTACCATCATTCCTGCGATGACTCTGGCAAAAGAGTTCATAGTTGGGGATGAAATTGGATGGACAACAGGTTTCCATTACCCAGTCCTGTATTTTTTAGAATTATTAAAAAATATCTTTTTTTTTTCAATTTAATGCACACATACTAGTTAATAAGGCTCCAACTAGTACTATTGAAGTACAACCACTAAAGTGTTTCTAACTCAACTGTTTTTATGGTAAGACTATTTTGGTAGTACCGTGGATTTTAAAATAATTATTATTGGCTGTATAAAGAAATAATTAGTTGTGAATAGAATGACTTAAATGTTTAGTAAAATTTATTTTAAAAAATGTTATGGGTTTTAGAAATAACCATATGTGTTTGGTAATTTTTACCATTAAACTACAGTAAAAATTCTAATAACTAAAATAGACACAATATTGAATACAATTTGTCTACATATTTATATACGTGTATATATTATTTTTTTAATAATGTATATAAAATAATTGATAGCTAAAATAAATATTTTTATTTTATTAATTTCATTTTTTATTTTGTTATCTCAACATAATTGGTAATAATAATAATCTCTTTAAATTAAATATTTTTATTTTCTAATAGAATAAGGATATATATATATATATATATATATATATATATATATATATATATATATATATATATATATATATATATAAAATTGTGTTAAATATAAAACTGATTCTTCAAATGAGATTTTGAAAAAACTACTCCTTCCATTCTCTTTAAAATCTATTACACGAGAAATAATTTTATCTAACGTGATTTTTTTAAAATTTATCAAATACCAAAATTAATTTTTAATTTTTTAAAATTACTTTTAAACTTCCAAAACATACTCTAGATACCTTCAACATTGCTTATGAAGGTGGTTAATAATTGTGAACGCCTTTTTACTTCACTGGAAGTGGATGTTATTATTTAGTCAGATCCATATTGAAATTGTGTATTTTTCCCATGCCCGGTTGGAGCTGACAACGTGTTTAGAGTGAATGCAACTGGCTTTGAAAACCGCACAGTGCCACCACAAAGTAAGGCCCTGCGTTTCTGGAAGTGATGCAATTGTTTTGGCAACTCCCGGAAGAAAATGGTACATTTGTGGCGTTGGCAAACACTGTGAGAACGGTGGCCAAAAGCTTGTTATAACAGGGCAACCAGCTTCAAGCATTGCACCTTCTCCTCTCCAGTCAATGCCCTATTATTCTTCAAAGGGTGCCAAAACCACCACTTATCAGCTTTACGCTGGGATATTGGTTGCAATTATCGCCATGGTCATGGCTTATCATTAACATTATTAGTGATTGATCAACATTAATTTGTTTAATTATTTATTAGCTAAACTTAATTATATGTATGTATTCATCAATTGTCTAAATGATGATGCTATAAATAAAAAATGTTCGGGAAAAGACCTTGCATTTGTTATTCATACAATCTATTGTTGACAACTATATATATATATATACACACACACGCGCGAGTGCGTACGAAAATTATTAAATTCTTAGAAGGGAAGGATAGAACTTGAGATTTTCATTTAATTTGGCGACAATAATCCTTTTGTCGGATTTATGCTTGTTTCTAAAGCTCATAACATAGTATAATACATGAATATATAAATTTGGCCTTAAACCTATACTATAAACATATAAACAAACTCCATGCTCATTTGGAAACCTTACTCAAAATGGTGCATACGTCATATCTTGTTATACATACATACATTTTAAGTATATACGTATATGCATAAACATGCTCAAAGTGGAAAGCATGCAACAATGCATGCCGTGGCTTAACTAAACTTATCATAAATTAAGCTGCATGAAATCCTATGGAAATTTGGGAGAAATATGGTAAACAGGGCAATAGTAAATTTGCGGCTAAGTGAGTATATATAATTTATAAATAAAAATAAAGTAGTATTTATACATAATCATATGACTTGACTTTATACTAAATAGAATTCATAAACAAACATGAAATCATACATAGCATATGATAAAATTGTACCAAATAGTACATAGAGTAAAAAAAAACTATCATACTCGTATGGATCATCATCGTGCGGCAAGCAGGGTTAGGAAGTAGGATTAATATTATTGCATGAGCAGAGCAATATAATTGTCAATACACATATGTAAAGCACCTAACGGGAAAAGTATACATTTTGTGACTCGCCATCATATCTCATAACTCAGTTAATCATATAGCATATAAACATCCATATTTATAAGATAATATGCTACTAAACCATCCTATTAAATAGAAAGAGAGAGAAATAGAAGAAAGAAAAAGAAATAAGAAATCGAAAAAGAAAACTAAAATAAAAAAGTTACACGAAATATAATTAAATAGTTAGATTTATATCGAGTGAATCAGTAGCTAACAAATTTATAAAGTGTGATTAGTTATATTATAATTTTCATCATACATATCAGTTTTATATCAGTTCTAACAATTTATTTTCAAACCTTCTATTTTAAAAGAAATCAACGAATCCGCGGATGAACCAAAATCTATGACTGCATTACAGTTACCATCAATACAAACGTTGTTGAATGGTTGTAGAAATGGTGTGGTACTTCGGATTTACAGATTATAATATTTTTTTTGGAGAGAATTACAGACTATAATTAAATTTCTCATAACTATTGCAAAATTTGTACTCAGTACCCACCCACTTAAAGGCATAGTGGGTCAACAAGTCCTCGTTCAAATCCCGTTGATGACGACTACGGCGAGGTTAGATCGATGGATGGTGTTGGTGGGTCCGCCCTGATTTTAGAGGAATTTGGCTCTAGGCTCTAGCAGTCGCAAGCACTGTCTCCCTTGTTTTGGTTTGGTTTGGTTTGGTTTCGAGATTGGATAGAATCGATCAACGCAACACGGGTTCACTTCTTGCACGGCAGCCTCCTGTTTTAAGAACGACATGACATCCATTTCGTAAACATAAAGAGACATGATACGAGTTTTTCAAGCAAAAGACGACAAGCCGTTTTTGTGGTTGAGTAAGCGGAAAAAATGCTATTGTTAAGCTTTCAACCAAAAAAAAAAATTGGAGTTGGAGGGTGAGATGGAAAGCGAATTAAAGAGGAGAAGGAGAGTTGAAACGGAAGAAGGTGGAATCGGAGCGTGAGGATGCCGGAGAAGACGACCAGCAAGTACCAGTAGTCCAAATTGAGATTGATCCACTTGATGCTTTCATGGTGTTACCTCAACTTGAGAAGCTAAACAAGACAACCATTGCCATGGAATAGGAATGTTCCTTCGCTGAACACCCCAACAACTGTCTTCGCCTTGGGAGAATAATTCCCGCCGAAGATTCTCATTCTGATTCTGATCATGAATTATTCATGAAGAGGGTGAAAAAACAGAAAGACAAAAACCGAGAAATTATAAAGTCAAAGATAAAGATTGATTATCAGCAATTCAGGAAGAATTTTCATATTCAATTGAGGGAGATAATAAGAATGTCTCCCGCATACAAGACACAACTTAATTTGAAGATACGTGGAAACTGTGTTTCCAAACCAATTAAAACCCGGCACCAAACTCGGCTTCCAACCAAAGTTTTGGAGACATTAAGCAAGCTTAACTATGAAAACCCCATGCCTATCCAAGCGCTGGCGTTAGTCGGACTGCATCACCATTGCAAAAACTGGCTCTGGGAAAACCCTTGCATTTCTGCTCCAAATTTGAGGCATATCTAGGATCAACCGCCTGTTGTACCACTCGTTAGGCAACAAGTTCACAAAGGTAATGGGTCTCAGATGTGTGCCTGTCTATGGTGGTTCTGGTACTGCCCAAGAAATTGCTCACTAAAACGTGGTATTGATATTGTTGTTTGTACTCCAGGTCGAAGGATCAACTTACTTTCAAGAATGGAGGGAAAATTACAAATTTGACAAGAGTCACCTATTTGGTCATGGATGAAGCCGATCGAAGGTTAGCCTCAGATCACTCGAATTGTCCAAAATATTAGGCCAGATCGCCAAGCTGTACTCTTTTCTGCTAATTTTCCTCCTCGGGTTGAAATTTTGGCTCGTAAGGTGTTGAACAAACCTGTCAAGATACAGGTTGGTGGGACAAGTGTCGTAAAAAACGATATAACTCGGTTGAGGTGAGGCCAGAAAGTGACAGGTTCTTGAGACTTTTACAACTTCTAGGTGAATGGTGTGTGAGGGGGAAAGTTTTGATATTTGTTCAGGGATCTGCTTGAGCATAATCACCCATGCTTTCACTTCATAAGTCATCATTTCTGATTTCAAGACCAATGTCTGCAATTTGTTGCCACTAGTGTTACAGCGAGAGGTTTAGATGTGAAGGAGCTTGAACCAGTGATCAACTTTGATGCTCCAAATGACTATGAAGACTGTTTTCACCATGTTGGCAGTGCTGCCAGAGCTGGTTGAAAAGCTGTGCCTTTACGTTTATCCCTGCGGAGGAAGCAATATATGCACCAGATCTAGTAAAGGCATTGTTGTTCCTGATGACCTGAAAGCTCTTGCCGATAGTTTCATAGTTATGGTCGAAATAGCTTTAAATTTAATAAACAGGAGGATGAGAAGAGGAAAACAGCGAAGAAAGCTCAGGCTAAAGAATATGGCTTTGAGGAAGACAAGTCAGATTCTGAGGATGTTGATGAAGGAATCTGGAAGTCAGGTGGTGACATCTCACATAAAGATTCCATTGCTAAGATCGCAGCTATTGCTGCTGCCTCCAATTCCAAGGCGTCAGCTTCAACGCCAAGTCCTATGTCTGTTGCTCAACTGCTTCCAAATGCTGGACTACCTATTTCTCTGCCTGGTGTTCTTGGCCTATCAATACCTGGCAGATACTCGGTTGTGTTAGTGTAAGGACTGAACTTTTATTTCACACTAGAAGCATGGCATTATTTGTCTACATTGGTTTTGTGATTCCTTGCCCTGTTAAACTTTTTAAATTTTTTACTTTGGAGGGTTGTTTGGTTTGGATTGCCTTTCATATTTTCTGGTGAGCTTTAATTTGTGGCATGTGGGTGATGCCATGTTGCTTTTAGCAATCTTTAGTTTTAAAACAGATTCTTCTCTACTCTTTATGTTATTTTGAATTCCCTTCCCTGTTATCTCTGATGGCCTCTTTACTTTGCTTTAAATGTGTTTGTTAAGTTTGTTCTCAATTTCCACCAACTATTTGCTCCCCTTTTAATTCTCTTCTCTTCCACCACACCAATTCCCACGGAGGAGGACGAGGGTCTAACTGAGTGGACCAAACAAGTCTCCCATTCAATCTGGAAGCAGAATCACAACCGCAGGGCCATATATTCCAACAGCCGAGAGATCACCAGCAATTGTTGGTGTTGATCTTGAAACGGTAGTGTTCAGTGTTCACAACAATCCCAGCACCACTTAATCCTGTTAATTTACTGAGATTTTGCTCCCATATAAGAGCACCATTGGTTACAGCTGGTGTTGCGATTTGTCTTTGCCTGGAATAAAATTATAAAACTCCATCTTAGCCGCATGATTCTGTCTCTTACCGGGTTGATTAGCACTTCTCCTAAGCATATCCTTTTATTTAAATCGCCCACGGGATTTAGCCACTGAAATTATTAAGAGAAAATCAGTTAACATAAATTTAACAAAGCACTCAGCTTCTAGGCTGAAAGGAAATTTCCACTGGCACTTACAACTGAACCGCTACCGTGTGATCCATATATAGCTTCGAACAAATTATATGGCCATGAGAAAATGGTGATGATGCCATGATGTTGCTTTATATTTATTGATTGTGTAATCATCAATGTATCTTTCTTTCTTTCTTTCCTTTTTACTTTTTTAGGAGAAGATCAATGTATCTTTCAATTCCAAAACGACTCATTAATTGTAGGTAGCTGAGAATGAGCATTAATGCAATTAAAGATACGGATTGTTTGTTGGGGTAGAAAACACTAAAAGAAAGAAAAGAAGCTAACAAAACGAATGGCAAGAGGAAAGAGACCCGACCCGAGCAGCTGCCTACATCTAGCCGGCAGCCAATAATTTCTCGTTTAGGTATAATTGTCAAGTGGCGCCCGGAGTTCCTCCAAACACTTCAATATATGTAGAGGCCCTGTAGCAAAGATCCACTCCAGTGATTAGTGAAGTGGTTAGGGGAACTCCAGGGGACAGATGACGATCCCTTTAGCTTTCTCTCTCGTATTATCGAATCCCGGCCAAATTTAACTAATTAGTGCACTATGCATAGGATTAGTTTTACGTTATTTGGAGACTAGCTGAATTAGCTTAACGAGAGAATCCTGATCCATTTGTAATTGACTAAAGTTCTCTTCTTTCTCGCCGGTAATATATAGGAACATGACCATGAGGGAACAACCCAAGTACGCACTGAACCTAGTCAGGATTGTGGGCGAGATGATGATGGGTTATTGGTTTTTACCAGAGACACACGGAGAATAATGTTTGTGGTGAGTGGCCGAAAGGCTCTTCTGGTCTTTTCTACTTTTTCATTTCTAAGATACAACTTAACTTTTTGCCTTTTCATTAGTTTCATCCTAGAAGAAAATGCTCGCTTATTTTCTTATTGTTATTTTTTTTTATCTCACTTACAATTATTTCAAGCATCTGACACATATATAGCCAATGTACTCTTGAATAACCAATCTATACAAATATTAATCAATGTAGGTTTCCTATGTATGTTTGAGAATTTACTTAAGAGTAGCTTAATTTATGTAGGTACTTAATATTATTCGCCTTGCCTTTAAAAACTTATTTGGCTCGGCCAAAATTTTGTTTGGAGCACCTACATTGCACTGCTTTATAACAACCTGGCCTGGGGTGAAATAATTAACCAAATTTGTTTGTCGAAGTGCCGCGTGGGAGGTGGTATTTTTTTTGGCGACGCCCAAGTCAGCTCACTTTTATCTCCTCAGCCAAGTTTAGCGGCTAAGTTGATCAGAGCGCCTCTATCCAGCTTCCGTAAAACAGAACCAGACACTAGCTCAATTTACACAACTTAAAGAATGAAAATTGTAAGTTCAAAGTTTACGTAAAGAATGCCAAAAAATGCTGTTCAATGTGCAATGCAAGAAGGTAATTCAAAGCTGAATTTGCAACTTTCGTAGAATTGTTAGATACGATCGAAACAGCAAGTCAAATTTATCTACCTTAATTATATTTGGTAATTTAACAACACTTAGTGACGGTGAGGGTTGTACGTAAGACTAAAGCCTTATTTGATATTCAAGTAAACTACAATTTTTGTAAAATAGAAATTATAGTTTTGAAATAAGTGTTAATAGTATGTGGTGAATATAATTTTTAAATAATAATTTTAATAAAAATAATTAAGATATTGAGATGAACCACATTTTTGTGCCAACACACACAAGGTCCAAGAGAACAGAAATGGTCTCAGGGGATAGCTGGAGCAGTATCTTAATTATTTTTATTAGTTTCAAATTTAACACTCTTTAAAAAGAATTAAAATTCATTAGTTATTTTGATTCTATAAACATGAATTAGCCACATCTAAAATGAAGATAAAATAAATTTCACAAAAATTAGGTAATAATTTAAAAGCATGGAACTATAAAACTATAAGTTTCTTTATTTTTTTCCCTCTTTTTCTTCTTCTTCTTCTTAGTTGTATACATTAAAGCATAGTATGTTATTTTATTGACAATGAAACCATCACATATCATTTCCAAAACATTAAACTTTACAAGGGTAATGGTAATCAATAAAAATCTCTTAATAAAGAATAATATAATATAATTATAGTGTCATATATTTTTATTTGAATATTTTGAAATTGTATTATATCAATTTTTTAAAAAAGATGAAAGTTCTGGATAAGAATGAGAAATCTCACCCACTAAACATTAATCCTTACTCTTAATTATTATTATTCGAACCGAGCAAAACATTTTCTTCTCAGTTAAGCTGCATTCGTGATCTGTACTATAAATTGAATGTGCCCCAGCTAAAACAATTTTTCTGATAGTTCGCTGAGCACGTATCGGCAAGAGAACGCAGCGCGCAGTAAAACTATTTATACTTTATTAGTTCATAATGGCGGCCTTTGCCTGGGGTGACAGGACCAGCTAGCAAGCAGAGATTCGAGTGAGAAGTTCAGGTTTCACTTCACAAGTTGCCAAAGTTGTACCGGGTCACAATTACGGGCAAGATCAAATTAGTTAAACGCCAAAAATTGCATTCATATGTATGTACATGCACGTTGAAGGGTCACTGCAAGTCTCACACCCTTTTGTCCCCATTCCTTTCTAATTAAGGTGGACTCTAAACTACTATTAAGGTAATTAATAGAAGGTATGTTATCATGCATTTACGGTCATGTGTAAATGCATCAATTTGAGTGCCTATATTTGGTGTAAATATATCAATCTTAATTATTAATTAGAGGCCAGATTTTTCTAAAATGAAGTTAAATACAGATATGCCAGTGGATGGTAGAAAGATAGGTGTGGCCCAGTTATTGATCATCATATATATTCTACGGCCCTGCAACATAATGAGATGGTATGGTTTTTTCATCTCTCAAGTAATATTTAAAGCTGAAAGTGATCTAGATGCTTGATGAAGATTCAAAGGTAACAAAAAAGTCGAATTCAATGTGGCCACTCGCCTCCCTCCACCATCATTTTCTATTCTCCATATCGCCCAAAGTTGCGTCTATGTTCACTGCCAAAAGTTTTATGCCCTAGATTTCTCTTCCGTGCGCGGAACAAAACCTATGAACCCACATGAAAATAACCGAATTTCTCAGCTCTGATCACTATAAATACAGGGCCGGTGCGCGGCAATTATTAACATACCAAGCAACGCGAGCAAATCAAACAACAAAAAATGACTGCACATGCATCAGGTGTCCCCTAGAGTTCCCCTGAGCACTTCACTGGGGACTACTTTTAACCCTACTGAAGTGTTTGGGGGAACTCCTGGAGTCATTTGATATTACTCATGAGGTAGATCGATGTCTATCTAATACTTAATTATTAGCCCCTTATTGGGTTTTAACAATGTTTATATACATGTATTCATTATTAGTTAAAGGCATGCAGTTGAGATTATAATTTATATATTGCAATTTGCTTGTATATATGGATAAGGTACAGTATCTGGTTTGACATGCTTGGATTTTAATCCTAGCTAGCTTTGTCAATGTCTTGCAATTAAATTTATTAGTATCTTACATTATTTGTCGACTAATGAGATCTCACAGGTTTGCAGCTTCACTTGGATGAAATTAAAGCGTCCCAATTCCAAGAACAGTTGTTGTTTATGCCAGGCATGGAGTTCGAAGAGGTAGACTAGTTAATTATGATATATTTTGTTTGTTATTCAAATTAAAATTGCCGGGCAAGTCATTGATCAAATCATCTTTAGTTGTATTAATGGTTTTTGCCTTTTCCAACTCGATCTTATCAGATTAATTAATATCTCCCCAGCCAGACTAGGGTTTTTCTTGTGTTTGCATAAGTACCTTTGTAATTAAGCGAGTGTGTTCATTGTCTTTGGTAAACGTTCATGCGATAATTAATATATGAGCGAACATTATAAAAAATGAAGAGAAATGCTTGAGTACTGCAGTGGACAGAACAAAATTTTACATACCGCAAACTAAAAATTATCAGTTGACCACAATACATATAAATTTTGAGCCGAGCTAGTTAGCTTGACATAAGTAGTGCGTATACCAAATATCAAGCACAAGCATGCTACATTTTATAAATCTTCTTACAATTAGAAAAAAACTGTAAACAAAAAACTATGAGAGTACTCTAATTAATTAGTAGGCATTTCGTAGGCCACGGCGGCAAACTGAGCATTAGTGGCTCCCCACCCATCTTACAATACAGTACTTACCAAGAAACTGTGATGATTACAATGCATGCCTGTCTTGTATAGCCCTCCAAACATAAGGCGCAATTCTGAAATTCATGACCTCGATTTCAGCTCCTTCAGCTTGTTCTCGATCATAGTTTCTTCTCTCTAATTCAGCCATGGATTCACCCACAGCAGCTATTCAATATTCATCATCAAAACCCTGTCTTCGTTCACATTCACATAAATTGCCTGTTTCTCACCCGAATCCACTTAGTCCAGTCGTTAACCGATTAATTCATTCCTTGAGTTCTTCAGTATAAATTCTTCGACAAATTGTTGGTCGTTTGATTCCAAGGCCTACTGCATGCGTGCTCAACCGAGTTCTGATCATAGCCTATTAATTTTTCTCTCCACAGCCCTAATTAAATTGCCGAGAAGAAGAAAGCGTCCGTCTTCTAAAGTCGATAAATGCGCATTCGATGTCATAGACATTATGAAGTACCTGATACTAATTAAATTTGTGTATATTTTGGATTAATTCACTAAGTAAGATCCCTAAATTTGTACATTTTCATACAAGTTGTACCTTACCCTTTTATATCAAATAGGCGATTGACAAGTGACTCAATTACTTCTTCTTCAACCTTCCATTTCAACAAAGTTACTTAGCAAGGGATATACTTGATATAATTTGACAAACCTCATTTGTAAAAAGGGATATTATCATCGTACTACGTAATATTTTAGACATATCACTTTATCACTTAAAATATTCTAATAATTACTTTTTCTCACTTAATGTTACACTTTTTATCATTTTACCACCAAACCGTTAATAATTTTAATATTTAGAAATTTCTCATGGTATAATATATAAAATTTTATCAACTAATTATTTTAGATATATAAAATAATAAATTGCTAAAAATATTATTTCTTTGTATATAATTAATTATATTCTTTTTAATGTAGATGGTTAAATTACACTTAGATGGTTTAGGAGTAAAATAGATTTTCACTATAATTTCTGTTAAAAATTATGTTAACTTTACCGATTTGGTAGTAAAATGATAAAAAATTAAACATTAGGTATGAAAAATTAATTGTCAGAAAACTTTGGTCTTAAACATTAAGTATAAAAAATTAATTGTCAGAAAACTTTAGTGGTAAAGTAACATGTCAACAAATATTAGGTGATAAAATGATAATATTCCTTATAGAAACATTAAATTTTATAGACCTGCATTTTACCACAATATTACTCTCTCTTATTGTTCATGATTTAATCTTTAATTGACGTCGCTCTCTCTAAATCCTTCATAATAACTAATTTTTATATACTATCAATTTATTTTGTTTCTTAAGTATTAATCAATCAAGATGCAGACCCAGTATGTGATGAATCCCAACTAAGGTCTCACTTTAGTTATCAAAACAATTTGATAGAGTGTAGATGTTTAATCTATAGATTTTTAGATTGTACTACAAATTTATGTATCTAAACTTTTAATAAGATTTAAATTGTAATATATACACAAGTAGATTGTAAAAATAATAATAATAATAATAATTCTTGTGCATGAAATAAACTAACTGCCCTACGAATCTATATATATATCTTTCATAATAACTCATTTATATATATATATATATATATAATTATTGGTGCATGAAATACGTTATGCCAGGACAGGACACTATCTGTGAACATTGATTGTTAAGTCACTTGAGTGTAAATGTAAATTACCACTGGATTAGCAAGCAAAAGCATAACCATTAGTTAATGACACGTTATGCCACCTCAAAGTGATGTGGACCGTGAGAGTAAATTCCATAAGTTTCACAATTTTCCATTTTTAGTGTGCATTTAAGCATTAACTAGTAATTAAGGATTTTGGGTAAATTCAAAAATAAAAATTGAGTCATGAATAATGTTATTAAAAAAAATTTAATTAAGAAAAAGGGGCAATCGGGCTAGTTTTGGATTAACAATAGTGCTTTTAACACCCCTTCAATATTTTTATAAAACTCATTTTCCACCAAAATTATATTTAAAGTAAACAAGTCTAATTGTACTATTCTTTTATGTGGGTGAGACTATTTTCTCTCTAAACTCTCTATTTAAATTAAATTTTTATTTTTAAAATAATTTTGAATAAAATTACTTAATTAACCATACTTCTCTTTTTCTCTCAGTTTCTCACTTTTACTATTAATAATTCAAATTTTTTTCTTTGAATTTCAAATAAATATTGATACTTGGTTTTCAACTTGTCAAAATGAGTTTCACACTGGCTATTACAAATTGGAAGATAGAGAACTTACCGTATGAAAAAAAAAAAAAGAAGAAAGAAAGAATATCAATCATTTTTTTATCAGCCATGAAAATCATAAAAGTCTCTTTGAGTTTCACGTTTATACTTGAAACGACAACTCTAAAATGAACAAAAAGGAAAAAAATGTTAATAGGAAGAAAATAAATAGAGTTTAATCTATTCAGAAAAGAAAAGAATCAATGACCAAAATAATTAAACTTTCACATGCATAATGAGATAATATAGAGAGAGAGAAAATATAAATATTAAAATAAAAAGAGAAAATGAGTGATGGATAATTTTGAGATTTTAAAATTTTTAATTTTAATAATTAATATATATTTTTGATAAAGAGAAATTTGTTGGGTCCAAATAGACCCCCAACATCACCCCCTTCCCCCTCTTCTTCTATTCATATTCTAGCATCTAAGTGAGACAGATTTGAATACCCCTAATTAATTTAAATAAACATATTTTATATTCTAGTTTAAAACTATCGAAAAAAATTATAGTTTAAAATCCTAAAAAATTATAGTTTAAAATCCTTCGTGTATTGAAATAATGTAATTTTGCAAAGAGGAAGAAAAATAGATGACTAATTATATTTAAGGATAAATAAGTCTAATTGATGATCTTTTTCTATTCTATTCTAACTTCTGAGTGAGATAGATTCAGATGCCCCTAATTAATTTAAATAAACATATTTTATATTCAAATTTAAAATTATCAAAAAAAAAAAAACTGTATTTTAACACATGAAACTTTCATGTAATAGAATAATGAAATTTTGCAAGGAGGAAGAAAAATCGATGATTACAAGTTTGTGCAAATCAATTAAATCCATTGTTGATTTTTTTTTAAAAAAAAAATTATATAAAGCTTGTTTTGTTAGAAGATCTTTTTTTTTTTTCAATGATCTTTGAGTAAATTTAGGAAAAAAGGAATTGGGCCATTATTAGTGTTGTTAGATAACGTTAATTGAAAAGGAAGGGTAATTCGGCTCCAGCCCATTGAAAAATGATAGTCCGATAGGGAGTTGAACTCCATGCCCAGTTACTATTATTATTATTATTATTTTGAATTACATGCCCAGTTAATTTAAATAAACATATTTTATATCAGAGTTTAAAGTTATAAAAAAAGTTATAGTTTGAAACCTCATATGTATTGAAATAATATAATTTTACAAGGAGGAAGAAAAATAGATGATTATAAGTTTATGCAAATCAATTAAATCCATTGTTGATTAAAAAAAAAAAATTATATAACGCTTGCTTGTTCGAAGATCCTTTTTTTTTTTTTTTCGCAATGGGATCTTTTGAGTAAATTGAGAAAAAAATAACTGGGTCATGATTAATGTATTAAATAACATTAATTGAAAAAGAAGGGTAATAGGGGGAACAGAAGGGAAATTGGGCTTCAGCCCATTAATCTGGGTAAGGATGGTTGTTAGGGAGTTTAACTCCAGGATGTCTTTGGGCTCGAGAGACATCGAGTTCTGACATGGGGCGGGTCATATGAAAAACCAACCTGATTGTGCCATCACGCAAAGGTACTAATCCATCCTGATAATATTTCAATGGGGATACTGAAAAATGGGCAAACAATACAATTGGGATTGGGCTCCAAGCCCATTATAGAAAACGGCTGTATTAGTTCCCACATGGGCGACTACGAAATAGGCCTAGAGGCCCATCAGATTTCGATTATGGCTAAGTAGTAGCAGCAGCACATATCTGACGGTCAATATTCCAACTAGGGGTGGGCAAACCCAATCTAACCCGACCCGACGGATCCAACCAAACCCAATTTACTTTTAACAGTTGAGGGGGTTATTATAGGTTAATTAGGTCAATTATTTTGAATTCAATTAATAATTGGGTTGGGTTAAGTTAATTATGATAACTTATCTAACCCAACTTAAACCACATAAATAATAATAATAATAATAATAATAATAATAATAATAATAATAATAATAATAATAATAATAATAATAATAATAATAATAATAATAATAATAATAATAATAATAATAATAATAATAATAATAATAATAATAATAATAATAATAATAATAATAATAATAATATAATTTTCAATTGTAAAATCCTAAAATCTATATAACTAATTTATTTTTTATACTCTTTTTATTCTTTTATAAAAGAGACTATTTTGTTCTTGTATCTATTACTTTAGATTCTAATTCTAAAACTAAAATTATTCTCTTCAATCTTAATTCTCAGTCGACTAAAGTACTTCTTTTATTTATTTATTTTATATTCTTTTAGTTTTCTTTATTGAATACTAGACTGTGAATATAATTTTCATAAGATAATATATTTATATTTGATTTCAATAAGTTTAACTTTAACTTTTATATATATTTTTTATTTAATTTTTTTAATTTTAATTTGACTTTAAATTTTCAACCCAATTAACCTAAGCCAACCCAACCTGATCCGATTATTTAAGAATTGGGTTAGATTAGATTAAACATGTTTATTTAATTGAATTGAGTTTATTTTATCTCAACCCATTCAATACTAAATTGAGTTGGGTTGAGTTTTCACAGATCCTATTTAACCCAAGCCCACCACTAATTGCAACCGTATCCATAAGAATTGTTTGTGCCTGTTTCGCCCCCATAAAAGAGGAAAGAGGAAGTTTCGGATGATGATAATAAGAGATTCAATATATATGCAATGATGTGTGATTAATTATCAAAGTAAAAGCATTAATTGTGTATCAAGAATCAGACATGCAGCAATTACATAAGAGTTTCAAGTAGAAAATCCGACAACGAATCGAAAGCAAAATCTTAAACATGCAACTGATTCTGATCAGAGGTGGGCACTTGATATCCGCAAACTGGGCAGTAATGACTCATTGACAGCCACCTGAAAATGGAGCCGCCATGAAACAAATGGGAACAAGGCATGCTTATAGCCGATGATCCAAAATCCCCTAAGCACAGGGTGCAGCAATAATTCTGCTTCAGGCTTATTTCATCATCACTTTCAGTAATTGTGGTCCTTCTTGAAGGATTTTCACTTCCACCCTCGTCCATTCTCACCCTCTCAAGCAGCTTCCCCAAGGCTGGCATACTCGCAGGCACCGTGCCGCAGTCTGTACGTTCGGCTGTTGATTCTCTGAGGGTAGCCATATTCACCAAATACCTGCCGTAATGGAGATACACTCTCTGCTCTTTCTTGATGCTGACATGCAATGGCAATACTTTGCGGCCCCTATTTGCCACATGCTTGCGTCTATGGTGACCATAGTCGATAATCGCGTTAACAACGTCACGGAACACTGTTCCATCGACTCCCAAAGATGATAAATTCTCTGAAAGACCATGCACTCCTGTAAAGAAGTCGGTCCAATCACCAATAACAAATTTACAACTCCTTTCGTCTGACTCTGAGTTAGGAAAAGAGCCCAAGTCTGTTCTGCTTCCGTCGTGTAAACAAAATCTATTAACTTGCGCTCCACTTGGTAAAATATTTGTACAAGAGCGGTAACACCAACACAAGGTGATTCTGACTAGAGATGCTCTTAACTCCTCTCTGTCAACGACGGGCTGCTTTAGTTTAACATAATACATAAAATCACCGTAAACTATAGCCATCGTCAAGATTCAGCAATAGACACCTGGTGAATATTTTGTCGTCTTTGAGTAGTTTCCAAATAAGTGATTAATTCCACAGTTTTTATTTATAGGCCCTGATATTGTTGCTTTGTACTCGGATTTCCTTGCAAGTGCTGGAAACCGATTCTAGTAAGGTAAAAATAAATCAACTTTGACAAGGAATTCATGTAAAAGGAACTACTGCTTCTCTCTCTCACTGAAACTTACCCTTTTAATTTGTTTTGGAGAAACAATCACATGTTAATCATTATAGCTTTGGAGCAGAATCTTGTAGCTTTTAATCTCTACCGCGTGATTCAGTACCTTTCCAATTTTCCAATTTCAATGCCCCATGAACATAGCTACAAGGGACGCTACATTAAAAGAGAAAGATGAAATCACCCAAGGAAGAAGGGAAAAAAAAGAAGCAATCCCGCAGCAGCTGCTTAACCGTTAACACCAAAGAAAATTCTGGTAAGTCAGGAATGAGCCCAAATAAATATTAGATTATTCATTTCAATACATGTTCCCCAGAATCCAGCAAAACTGATAAAGAGAATTTTTTAATTCAGCACAAAATAAAGCTTCTATTTACATGAACAACTTATTGGAATTACATAAAAGTTCTCACCAATTAGTCCAACAAAGTCAAGGATGCAGTTAGCATTAGCGCATGCTTGAATCAGTGTGCTGAGCGAGTAGTAGCAGTCTTCTTAAAATCAATTTTGTCAACCTTTACTTCACCCTCAATTAGTTCGTATACATAAACCACGACTCGCAGACCATCAATGTCCATGAGTACAAAGCTGGGGTTAACATCAAATGTAAAACTACTGTAGGCACCAGTTGCAGAGCCAGGATTTATAACAACACCACCTTCATGTTTGTAGGCTTTGAACTGATGGGTATGACCAGTCACAAGGATGTCCACATCCAACTGCCTTTGCAGCATTGCTAGCGAATCCAAGTCCCCCCATGGAATAACCTTCAGATAGTGGACACAAAAGGAGAATTAGTGCAAACACTATCAAGTTAAACAATGCAATTTTTATTGCTATCACAAGCAAAATCTTCCTCAAGTTTGATTTCTGTGCTGACTAACTTTGACACAACTATAAGAAACCAACTTGGAGCCCGAATATAGAGAAACAAAAGGGACTTTAGTGTGTCTGTTGACTGCACAAGTTTCCACAACTATCAATCCCATTAAATCCCCACACCTAAGATTTCCCTTCAGCTGGAGAGAACATAACGTACTTGTGACCCAGAAAAAAAAAAAAAACTAAGATCAATGATTCTAATTTACACGCTCTGCGGACAAAAAGGCAAACCAAGGACAAGCAGAGCGCCATACAAAAGGCAAACCAAGGAAAAAGCAGAGCACTATCACACTATACATAAGCCCTTGCCCTAAGCCCCTATGCAATTTACCAGCTCCAACATGCAAAAAAAGAGGTATGGGCATACGATTGTCCCTCTACTTGTGGATGAAGAACTATAAGCTAAAAGCGTTAGAGAATTCAGAATGAAATGCATGCAATTCAAGGTAGAAGACTAGAGGCAGATAATTTCACATTAGACAATATGATTACGTTAACACACCGTGGCAAAGACAAGGAAAAACCAAACCTGATGACCATGGCAGACTCCAAGCTTGAATTGCCCAATGGTAAGTGTCTTAGTTTCTGGATAACGTGAATCTTCATCATATTCGCCTCGAGTGACATGCAAATCAGGGCAAAGACTCTTCAAATAATCATGGACTTCCTGCCCATTGATGGCATTCATAAGAGAAAATTTAACAAGATATTCTCGAAGCAAATATGTAGGAGAGTGAGTGAAGCAAAGAAGCCAAGGAACTTCAACTGTTTCTACAACACATTTATCGAAGTATCAATCATAATATATAAATCTAGAGCAGGGAATCAACAGCTCAAGAGAAGTTCTCTTCAGGGTGTGAATATCAGTTTATCACAACCAAAAAGTAATGAAGGTAATGATAATCTGGCTCATCAATATCAGAATAAGCTACAAGTCAATGTCAATGTAAAACAACAAGAATAACCAAATTTATTTTAATGCTTTCTTTTGGATTCCAAGGGGGCTGCCGTAAGTTATGAACCATGAATTTAGTTATCCATAATTTTTGTCCATCAGTGGGCCATCCGGATCAACAGCTAACATCTGGATTGTCCAGTCTAAGTAAGAAACCATTATGCAGTATGTAGTATATGGTTACAATTATCTATCAACCGGCAGGTGGCAACAACACCACAGTAAATATTGAAGAAAGTGGGACAATATCAGCAAATTATTAGTTCTTCAGATGTTTCCAATCTAAAATTTCTCAATGCCACTCATAACAAGAACAAGTAATGGTCTCAGGATTCAAATGCTAATTTTTCAAGAGAAATTAAGAATGAATGTCAAAAGCAATTTCAACATCTTGATAAACACTACCAAGAGAACAACCCCAATCAATTATATCACATACCATAACTAAACCCAAAAGACAAGAGAGAGATTTACTTTGATAGAGAGATTGCCAGTGCAAATGATGTGCTGAATTTTTCCAGGGACGAGCATAGATTTGAACTTTGGGGGCAGGTCAGATGCACGGTGAGGAATGTGAAGGTCTCCAATTGCTAATACTAACACCATCTTCAACAAAATAAACAATCTCTCTCTTAATATTGACCCATCACCATAATCTGCATAAACCCAGATCAAATTTAGCATTTTCATCAAAACCCAAGATTACACAGATCATAAAAGAATTAGATATACAAAAATGTGTCTGGAAATTACTACGTCCACTCTACTCCCATAAGAACCCTAAACGAAAAGATAAAACTGAGAAACAAGATTGTGATTTGACAAATTCAGTTACCTGTTATTGTCTGATTAGTTTAAGGAACAAGAGCAATTGATAATTAGCAACCGGCCGAAGTAAGGATGCAAGGCTTCTTAGTTTAGTTCGTAGATCATAGCGCCAAACGTTTCAACTTAACTAAACGCGATGCAGAAAGTCAGAAACTGGGGTTCGGTCGTTTCGCCATTGATTTAATAAGCCGGGTGTTTGGGTACCGGACGAATATAATTCCCAATGGGAAATAAATAAGCTCTTTGTAATATTCTGATTCTACTGTTATCTAGAATTGTTGACTCGTGTAATACATCAGAGTCCCTAAATTTATTATAATTTCTTCAAAGAAAAATTGTTTTTTTCCATTTGTAGCAGTAAATACGTTCCAATTCCAGATTTTTATTTTTATTTTTCACTTTTCAATACTACATTTATAATGCATTAGAAATGTAAAAACATTACGCAATACAGGCTTAGTTAAAGCCTAGCCTAAAAGTTTATCCTAATAAAAGAGAGTTCTGCTTTCAAATAATTACTTTCTCAAGTCTCGACTGATATAAAAATATTTACAATTTATAATTTAATAATAGTTGAGGATATTTCCTTAAAATAAATAAATAAATAATAGGTGAGCATATGACAGACACTAGCTAAATAGTATTAATTATGTCTTTTTATGAAAAAAAAATTATCGACATTCATTTTCTAATTTTTAAAAAAAATTATTTTACTAGTTAAGCATTCAATAGCGAACAATCAAATATTTAATAAAGCGATAAAAATGACATGATGAATGCGCAACAAGTTGGTAATAATTCAAACATCTTTGATTTAACATAGCATAAATAAGTGCATCAAAGTCGCGAAAGGGCAAGCGAATTTATTTTGTCAAAGCAAAGATTCATTCATTCATTCTACGAATTTGCATCCATCAACATCTTACAACTGTCTTTTAAACATTGAAAAATTCTCCTTCTCACATCTAGTTTCAATGCGCGGGTTTCATTGGATGGCTAGGATCAATACAATTTTTCAAGTGAATATGCATCACTTTTGGTTAAAAGTACAGTAATCTTTACGCTTTGGAAGCAACGTTAAAGAAGGTTTTGTCGTCGTCATTTATTGCCTAATAGTTTCTCTCCAAAGCCTTTACATAGTTAGCTTCACCTCATCGTCTTTAAAAATGCCTCAAGGGCTTGTGAATTTTTTTGTACTTTTTGTTATTATTTCATATTCATTTTCAATGTGTTTGTTATACAATTGGTAATGGGAAATTGTCTAAGGAAAAATCCTCAAGACCCCAATCGACCACTTGACATTGCTCAACCTCCTGCTGGTTTATCTTCATTGCATCAATTTCTTCATCTCTGTTATTGAACACGTGCACCTGCATGTGCATGTGCGTGCATGAATTTCTTAGTGCCGAACCTTATTACAGGTTTTTATTATTTTCTTTTTTAATTTTGTTATAGGAGTGATTCGAGTTCCTCGTCAGAACCGAACATCTACAGTCGAACAGAAAAAGACTCCATCTGTTTCGTCAAATGTTGTACCAGGTAGCCGTATGAACTGTACATATGATTATGTGCATCTTTATGTTTTCAGCTTCCAATCTTCCATGGAGTTTATGTTACTCAACATAAATTCATTGTTGCAGAAAATCATCCTAAAAATCGTAGACGTGACTACCAGCGCCGAGAGTGGGAAACTTCTGTCTTCTCAAGTTCACAGAAAGGCATACATTAGTGTTTTAATTGATTTTCTAACGAAATAAAATAATATTGGTTGCCTTCCTAGTAACGTAATTCTTGTTGATTGTTTAATTTCTTTGCATAGAAAAGCGGAGTAAGAAGTACAGAGAGCATACCATGCCGGAGAGGGAGAGTTTGCCTGTTGCTGCAAGAGACCTCCCCGCTGTGTCATTCCACCGGGATGAAGTTATTCATGCTTACAAGCTCAAACAGTTTTGCCATGGACTGTTGGAGGCTGCCACCCGTAAATTTAGTGAAAAAAATTTGATTGGTCAGGGCGGTTTTGGTGATGTTTATATTGGATATATCAATTCCTGTACAATGACTGCTGCAAAAAGAAAAGATGGTGGTTTTGCTGTTGCTATCAAGAGACTCAGAAGAAAAGGATTTCAAGGCCAGGACGAATGGGAGGTGGTGTTATCTTTTTGACTCTCAAATCTTTGTTCACTTTGCTGCCTCCATGAATTCCCACTTTATCTAAGATTACGCTATGCCTGCAGAATGAATTGAGATTTTTGAGCAGATTAAATCATCCTAATGTAGTGAAGCTGATGGGATACTGCTGTGACGATCAACACAGATTGTTGGTTTATGAGTACATGACTAGAGGAAGTTTGGAAGATCATCTCTTGAACGGTAAAGCACAAGCTGCATCCATCAAGTTCTGTGAATATGTTTGCAGTGAGAGCACTGATATATACAAACTAAATTTTGGCTTCACAGAAGATGATACAGAGCTAAACTGGGAAAGAAGAATCAAAATAGCTTTAGGAGCGGCAAGGGGCTTAGAACACCTTCATACTTACTGGAGGCCAGTCATTCATCGTGATGTCAAAGCTTCGAACGTCCTGCTAGATGACGTGAGTTTCTTAAATTTTCTTACTTGTCACAATGCTTTTGAAAGCTATGTGCGTTCTATTGACACTCTACCTAAATCCTTCATGTAACAAGGTGTTCTTTTTGTAACTATCATCCGCAATAAGAGTAAATATTGCAGGATTTCAATGCCAAAATTTCAGACTTTGGACTGGCTAAGTTTGGACCTCAAGGTGACAAGTCCCACATCTCCACAAGGGTCCTTGGCACCAGAGGATATTTCGCTCCTGAATACATCGCAACAGGTATAATATTCAACTATTAGCACCTCTCATCATATTGCTAGTACCACAATGGCATTAATAAGCTGATATTTCCCTACTTTACAGGGCATTTGACCCTAAAAACTGATGTATACAGCTTTGGAGTTGTTCTCCTAGAGATACTCTCAGGCAAAACTGCAGCCATGAGACATACAAATGGGTTGGCAGGAAATTGTGCAAAGCTTTATCTTAGCAACAAGCTGGCACTGCATCATATTATCGATGAGAAACTAGGAAGGAACATTCAGATGGAAGAAGCTCAAGAGTTTGCTGAAATCATACTCAGATGCCTTAATTCAGACCCTAAGAATCGGCCAACAATGAGTGAAGTTGTAGCTGCTCTAGAGCAACTACAGCTAAACATGGGCGGCTGCTATCAGCCCACACTTAGACCATCTACACACGCAACAAAGACTCTCTCTTTTGAACAGCATCTACTAAAGCAAAGAATGTCAAATCTTGTAATCTAATTTTGCTATTTGAAATCAAGTTCTAATTCACTTCACGTACATTCCACAGTTATTCTGGTCAATTGAAAACAAAAACAAGCGTCACGATGTATCGTATATGTGTCCAACAAATTCTTTGTAGTGAGATAAGATTCTACTAGCTTCCTAGTGTGGAAGGCAAATAAGAGCACATGAAGCTTCGCTGTCTGACAAACGAAATAGCTTGTATTCTGCCATCTAATGGGTCAGCATCACAAGCAGAAAAATCATTTGCTCATTCAAAATGAAAGGATGTGTAATGCCAGCAAAAAGAAACATTTATATCTGGGCTATTGATACATATACAGCAGGAAAACAACATATCATCAAGAAACAAAAAGGCCCATGACAATTCTCAGTACGATTCATTCAAAACTGCATCAGAAGACACATCCATACAATATTTATTATGGCAACAGGTAAGGAGGCATTTAAGAAATTTATAAACAAGATGCTTCTCGGCTCATCTTACTCGTGGAGATTGCCGGTGTGATGGTAATGGCGATGCACTTGGTGTCATATTCAGGGGAGAACGCTGCTGCCTCAATGGTGACTTGCGTACAGTAACTGGGCCAGTCTGTCTATGCGGTTCAGAAGGGGACAGTTTGGCTGAATTTTTGGGGGCTTCAAGTCGCTCTAGTACTGCTAAAACCTGTGACATGCGAGGCCTAAGTTTAGCTTCAGTATTTAAACACTGTAAGGCAAGGGTAGCAGCTGTATGGGCTGCTTTCTGGGGGTACTGGCCTCCCAACTTGGTGTCCATGATGCGAAATAATTTCCTTTTGTCAGACAAATATGGTTTTGCCCAGTCTACTAGACTCTGCTCAATACCAATTTTTGTTTTATCTACAGCACATCGCCCAGACAATACTTCAAGCAATACAACCCCAAAGCTGTAGACATCACTTTTGGTTGTAAGCCGACCTGTTTACCAATAAAAGCTTAGTTACTTATTTAACTTTAAGAACAAAAGATATTAAAAGAAACTACTCAATCAAGAGGAATAATCCTAATTTCTTTTTTAATAAATGCATTGTACATAGAAGAAGCCAATAGTACATGACCTTCACATTTAGACATCCTACTGAGAAACAATTTAAAGAATGAGATCATCCAATATGAATGTGGTACAGATACATTTTTCATTCTATTTAACCCCACTAATAAATCAAATGGTGAAAATTTCATTAATCAAATGTTCATCATCATTAGATTCCACCTCAGTTCAATTTTAATCCATTATAAGAAAACACAGAATAGATTAAACATTTTCTGATTGCTAGAAAATGATTGATTTACGTTGAACATCAAAGAACTAACGATAGCAGATTGACATCAGTGGAGAATTCACAAACTTGATTCAGAAGTAGTAACTAGCAAGATAAATAGCATGGGAATTTAACAAACCTGTAGCAACATATTCAGGTGCTGCATAGCCATGAGTACCCACAACTTGGGTGGAAACATGAGTCCTATCACCAGTGGGCCCAGCCTTGGCCAAACCAAAATCAGAAAGTTTGGCATTGAATTCCTACATCCACAATACATTATTAATGCCGGTAATATGTATGAATTTAATGATATGACATTATTTATACAAAAGTAACAAAAAGTTTTACGAATTAACAGCCTACCGCATCTAGTAGAATGTTAGAAGCCTTGAAATCACGATATATAACTTGTGATTCTGCATCGTGTAGGAAAGAGAGCCCTCTAGCGGCACCTATAGCCACTTTCATCCTCACTGCCCAGGACAGTGGCTGTGGTCCTCCTGAAACCATACATAGAGAATCCAACAACTCAGATTTAGCCACCTAAATGTTTCAAGAAAAAGGTATTTTAATTTTCCAGCAACAATTACTGCAAATTAGGAAGATCACTAGATACCCATATTCTAGTTTCTGGCAATTACGTGAGCATGAGGAACATTATCCAGGGAATGCACTAATACAGCGATATGGACTGCAGTAATGCTTCATAATCAAATTCTTAGAATGCATTACTTACTTCTAAACAAATGATTCTCTAGGCTCCCTTTGGGCATGAACTCATAGACCAGAAGCCGATTCTCACCCTCCAAGCAATACCCAATTAGCTTAACCAGATTTGGATGATGAAGCTGGCCAAGATAATTAACTTCTGTCTGAAACCAATTAGCTATCAGTTAAAGAGACCTAGCATGAAATTGTGAGCAAGAATGTAAAAAGTTAAAAAGAAACATACCAACCACTCCTTGTGTCCTTGGAAACCTTCAGGTTTAAGCTTCTTGACAGCGACAACCATTCCTGATCCAGGCTTAGCAGGTGAAAGTGAGTGTTGATCAATCCATCCTTTGTAAACAAAACCAAATCCACCTTCGCCGAGAAGACTGTCAGGACGGAAGTTTCTGGTGGCATTCTTGAGCTCATTGAATGTGAAGGCTTTCAAATTTGAGGATGACAATATTTCACCCTCAGACTTTGGAGTTGGAAGACTTTCAGAATTGCCTTTTTCATTTGAAGGTGGAATGGGAAGGGTGGAAGGAGCAGAAGAACGACTAGATCTACTGGAAATTCTTGACGCTCCTGATGTCAGAAGAGAAAATTGAGTTCCGGAATTTCATTTATTGCACGACTAGCAACATCTTCCAAGCTACAACCTACTTAGAGTCTACTCCAGAGAGTATTATATTTTGCACTAACATATTACAAGTGATCCACTGTTTTCATGTTCTCCTAGTTTTTTAGTTCCTCTTCCTAGAAAAATCATAACAGTGCCTGTATATACATATCTGTATACGAATGCTCTCCTCTCTAATTAAGTTACAAACGCAGACAAACAAGCCGTAGCTCCTCTGTTCTACTGTAACTTGTAATTCATCATTGCCGTGCCAAACTCACATACATATAATTTTGCATGCAAATATGCTATCAATCAAAACTAGCAACACGCAGCTCCCGTATTCCTCTCTTTCTGACGGCCTATTATTAAGCATGATGTGAAAACTCACTTCAATAACTCACTTCAATAACGCACTTCAATATCGCATTCACTGGCTGAGTTCTGTCAATTCAAATAACTCATTCACTCGCACATATGAAATCCAATTTGTTAATACAAAAGAAACCCATAAACCAAATTTATAAATAAACTAAGTTAAGTGTTTCCAGTCAAGCAAACTTAATTTTTGTAAGCAGAGCTCAGCTCATTAGAAAAGAAGAAAGAAAGGAAAATATATGTACATATAAATATCTTAATTATACCACGATACAAACAAAGATGGATCAAATACGAGGCATACAGCATAAAGTTATGAATAAACAAATTGAACAAACATTCAAAGTGGGAGACGGTGAGAATAATTCCAAGCATCTCAATCCGAATATCAACAAAGAACGGGACTTATATAGTAAAATCCCAAAAACAGGAGAAATACAACAAAACCAGCAGAGAATTCAGAAATACAAAAGCCCTTCGTTATATAAAAAGTTGAAGCCATGATTGATTCACTTACCAGAAGTAGCGCGGGGACTCTGGGTGGAATCCACTCTAGCTGAAGAATGCCGTACACAGTTTCCCATGTTTCTTCTTTCTTAAATTACGTTTTGTCTTTTCGGAAAAACAGAAAAAAAAAAGAAGGAAAAATCTATTTCTTTTCTTCTTTCAGTTGGTTTTGATCTTTAAATAAATGTCGCACCAACTAAAACGATTATGAGTAAGAGGAAACTAGCTGGAAATTTTCAGGTGTCTTTGGCTTCGAAGTTGGTTTTTCACAACGTGTAGTTTGGTTAGTCAAGTGGGCCAATGATGATGAGATAAGATTAGGCAGATAAAGGTAATAACTGAGGTTAAGGAAACGAAGAGGAAGAAGCAAGAGCTTGCGAACGTGAGGGAACCAAGAAGAAGAGAAATGGGAAACGCAGTGGAGAAAACAAAACAAAACAAAAATCGTTGGTTTTGGTCTGTTAATTTGCTTTCGCTTTGCTTCCACTGACGCGTTCAGAATTGGGGCTTCGGTAGTTGGACCCCGCTTCTGACGTGTGCGCCATTTCTTAACTTCAAGTGAATTTACTTCGATGCCCCTCTATGTCTTTTCGTATGTTATTTAGTATATTTGTAATTGATTGTTTTGTGATTTGACTAATCTAAGGCTGGTGACTCGTTAGTCGTGATAATGAAATACTTTCTAATTTCTAATATTTTCTTCTTCACTTTGTGATTTAGATATGATTTTGTGTGTTTTTTTGAAAGTGAGGATGAAAATTAAAATAAAATGCATTTCGCTCATTTTTTTAAAAAAATTTATTATTTTTAGATAGAATCTTAAATGTCATTTCAATTTTAAAATAAGATAAATAGTAGTTACCCTTTTCTCTTTGTTTTATTTTATCCAAATCAAATTCAAATATAAATTATTTGAGATAAAAAAAATTCTTCATTTCTCCAAAAAAAATTAATAAAGAAAACAATAACAATAAATAAATATACACATGTTAACTTACCACTAATTCGTTATAGTATCTTGACATATTTTATATTTTTTCTCGAAATATAAGAGAAGGAAAAAATATAACATATTACCAATAACAATATCCATTAAAACACATATAGAATGAACATGGGCTTCTTTTCAGTTTTTCTTTTAATGAGTTTGCTTTACTTTGAACGTACCTTTACTTGCCAAATTATTCACGCAATGATCTGGTTGACAAAGCAATGAAATATTGTACACGTGCTTTAGTATCCTCTTGCTCTATTCATTTGACATGGATTTATAAATTATAATCACCGGCCGGTTGCTAATTTACACAACCAACCCAAAATTAATCTCCAATAACTTCTCAATTGTTTAATAATTAACAATTAAATCATACTAAAAGATTGATTTTAAGTTGATATAAGTTAATAGATTATACAACTTAACGGGACCTTAGTTATTGATGGGAACTAGCATGAATAATTGAAACTCATGAGTATTAATCGTGCTAGGGATAATTTGGGAATGGAAATTGCTACGTCATGTCTTGCGAAGCACCCGCATCAACCGAGCAATAAGGAGCATCTTTGCTTCAGATAAAAAATTCACTCAATTTGAAAAATATCAACACAGAATATTGTATTATAGTATTGCATTGACCAAAAAGATTTCTTTGAAATCCTCAGTCCGTTTTCACATTTGGACCTTCTGTTTGAGCTATGGATCGGATCAGAAGCCCCCTAGTTTCTAGGCTGAAAGTTACTTATAAAGCCACACCATGTTGCAATAATTAGGGTCGTCCTAAGTTATATTTATAATAATTTACAAATCAATTAAATTAAAAGGTGACTCCATCTGTTGTTTCTGTGAGTTATTTATATTTGTAATGATTTGACTGTGAGTTATTATAAATATAACTTAGCAAAACCTAATAATTAACAATAATATTTTATTGTTAGTACGCGAGATGAACAAAGTCGGTCCAAGAAAATGATACTTCTGGAGTTGATATTTGATGAGCCGCTAATTATGTGAACGCGAGTGTGGTCATGGCGCAATAAAGTCGCAGTTGAATGGACTTGGTCTAAAAGTAAAAGTATTGGATCCTCTTATTTAAAACAAGTCTGCATCAAGTAATTAAGTAATGTCACGATCATCTATATGGTGAAAATTTAATTTCATGTACTCTGGATTTTGAAGAATTCCTAATAAAAAAAATCGTATAAATAAGTCTGATTTCCGTTCTCCAAACATCGAAAAAAAAATTGATTAGTGCCGTAAATTTTAAATTTTCTTTTCTAAAAAATTATATCTAATAATGTAACATTAATCAATTAGTTAATGAAATAATATAATTAATTCACTTGAATTTTATAAATAATTATCAATCACTTAATGAATAACACATCATTTAAGATGAAAATTTTACAAAAATTTGATAAATATAATACTAGACTACAACTTGCGCCTTGAGAGTTAAAGGATGTGGATTCGAGTTCTATAATCAATAAAAAATTTGTATTAGAGATTAAAACTTTGATTCTCCTCCTATTAATGAATAGGAAGGACTAGCTAAGAAAATTAAAAAAGAAAAAAAACAACTTAATTCATTTCTAAAAGTTAGATTCGATCATTTGAAAATTTCTTAAACTATTAAAACCGAGTCAAACTCGATTTTCTGGACTCTCAATACTTATGATTTGTGAGCAACAAATACACAATTTATCTCATTCATCACAGTATATAATATAACATCATATAATATAATAAAGTCCAGTGGCAATTGACGCATAAAGAATCACATTTTCAAGTCTTCAACAGAAAAAATTTGGAAGTGGAGGCTCTACGCAAGTGCGAGAACATTTCAACCAGATTCTTCCGTATAAAAATAAATAATAAAGCAATGGGGCCAAATTAGTGGGTAAATTTTGGAGACCCGTCTCGTAAAGATGGGGCCCAGGAATTGTGCTGGCTCACAAATTGTTTAAAAGTCAAACAGCTCGCACGATATTTGTTTATTTATTCATTCATCTTTTATTTGATTGTTATTATAACTCTTCAAATAATTTATAAATAACCGAGAAGAAAATATACAATTATGATAGATTAGAAACAGTCGTTAGCTGCAATTGCTAGTTACTGGAGTCTACTTATCCGGGACGGACACGTGCCAAAAATCGATTTGGCGGCACGTGGCGATGACGGCTTGGTTAACGGTTGCAGCAAATGTTCTGCCGGGCCTTTTGGGTCCGGGTCCAGTCCGGGATAGTGACATTGCCAGATATTTTTCGAAACAAGAATCCGGAGAATTTTTCTTGGGTCACATTGATGGGCCACAAAGTTTGGTTCTTGGGTCACATTCTCAAGTCAAGTCAAGAAGACTAGTTGACTCAACCTGGCCCAATACCCCCTCAATGACGGCAATGAGCCTGTCCCCCATTGACGCTTTCAATTCAACTTCCTAAGCTCGTGTCATTAACATTAATGTTATTTTTTTAATTTTTTTTAAGTTCTTAATATAAGTTTGACGTGGTTACAAATTTGAGGTACAACATTTATATCTAAGTAACGTGGCACCAATTATGTACTTAGTAATAAATGATTTTATAATTTCACACTATCAATAAATTAATGACATGTCAAGTGTCCTATCATTAAAAAAAAAAATAAATCTTATTCCATAAATAAGGCAATATTTCCCCATGCTTAAGGCGAATAAACAATAGTTGAGTTATCTTAAACAATTTGTTTTATTTTTTCGTAACTAACTAGTTCGAATTCTAATATAATTCGAGCTGAAAAAATAAATTTGAGTTTCGTCATTCCTATTTAAAAAATAAATAAATAAATCTAACCTATTGATTTAAATTGGTAATATCATTAAAGATAATTTACTCAGTGCTTATTTATATATAGTAGTGTATTGAGTGATGTCGATACTCACCCTATGATAAGATATACCATCTGATTAATTTGTAAATTTTAATAGTATTCATCAAGAGTCCTAAAATTGTATCATGTATCTAGATGATCACCGTATGGTTGTTGCTAGGCACTGTTGCCGATATGATTCATATACTACATGAGACTATGAGAGTACGGTTGTAGTGGCACCAAATAGTATCCAATTGTTGAATTTAGTCGATATTTGTTTATTTGTTCATGTTTTTCACTTGAAAAAAAAAAAGAAAAAGAAAAGAGCGCGTCCGCGTATGTGCAGCCAATCAGAATGGCAAGGTGGAGTGAATAGACCAATAAGAAACAACCACGTGGAAAACCCACGTAGCTTCGCGCTCCTTCCGTCTATAAGCCACCAACATTTCTTTTGGGGCCCTTTACAAAATTCACAATTTGGCGTTGGCCGTTAAAACATCCCGCTGTTTCCAAACCAATATCAATTAAAATTAATAAACAAATTCAGCAGCGAAATTTTAATATTTACGCCGGCGACGTGAAATGGAAAACCACGGCAGTGGTTTCCGGCGTGTGTTACTGTTGGCATTTTGCGTTGCCGGTATTTGGTCCGCTTACATTTACCAAGGCGTTCTTCAAGAAACTCTGTAAGTTTTTTTTTTTTTTTTAAAGTTAAGTCTAATCGAGTTTCATTTTGATCTAAGTTTCGACAACTTAATTCGGTCTCTTTTTTGTTGCTTTGTTTCGGATCTGAATGGGCAATTAGAGTATGGCAGAAATTTAACAAATTTTGGGCTTATTTATTAGGAGTTATTATTATTGTTGGCTTACAATTGCTCGAATAGGAAATGTTTTATAGGTATTGAATTGATTGGATTATTTACCGGATTTAGTTAATTGATCTTAGGATAAACATTGAAAAGTCTTTAAAATTATTCTTCTGCAAGTACAATACTACTGTTATTTGAATGTTTACATGTAGCATTGTTTCTCACATGGACATTGGTTTCTTTATTTAAAAAAAAATTATTTAGGTCCACGAAGCGATTTGGCCCAGATGGGAAGAGGTTTGAGCATCTGGCATTTTTAAACTTGGCTCAGAATGTGGTCTGTTTAATTTGGTCTTATATAAGTGAGTCTGCTTGTTACCAGTTACATCTTCTTGCTGTCTAATTGTACTTCTTGTTGTCTAATTGTAGAAAAAGATGGAGTCTAATATTGAGCTTTTTATGGGTTTAATGAATGAGCAGTGCTTAAGCTTTGGTCTAGCAGTGCTGGCGGTGCTCCTTGGTGGACCTACTGGAGTGCTGGCATTACAAATACAATTGGCCCCGCAATGGGTATTGAGGCTTTGAAGTATATTAGTTACCCAGCTCAGGCATGTTGAACCTTCTGTGTGCTAGACATTTTTGTTCTATTATTCAGGAAATTAACTATTGCAGAGTGTTTTAGTTGTTCTTCTCTAACTGCTTGATTTGTTCAGAATAGATTGAACTCATGGGTTAGTATTGTTGTATGATTGATTAAAGGAGTAGAATGGTGGCTCCATTGATATTGCTTAACCATTACTTTTCCTGTCCATTTATCCATGTCATGCAAATATTTAATTGGTATCCTTGGTTTTCTGTAACAACTTACTAGGAATTAGCTAATTGGTTTTAAACATTTGTTCTATTCCCTTACTTGCAGGTTCTGGCAAAATCCTCAAAAATGATTCCAGGTTAGTTATAATATATCATTTTAAACATGATTCTTTGCAGCACAAATTCTAATCAGAAGTTTTATGTTTTCAACGTGTGATTGTAAAAAGGTACCTCGGCTGTTAGAATTTATTATGCACATTTAGGCCAAGAAAATTATGGTTTTGATGGTTTTCATGATTGCTGATTATATTTTTCACCTCTATGCAGTAATGCTGATGGGTACCCTAGTTTATGGTATACGATACACTTTGCCGGAGTATATTTGTACATTCCTTGTTGCTGGAGGAGTATCTTCCTTTGCGCTCATGAAGGTGAGAAATAATTGGTGGAGAGAAATCGTAGTTTTGTTTTCTCTCTTAGCTTGCATGACTTATTTTAAGCATAGGAATGCATTTATGTTCTTAATGTTAGGATCTATAATATTTCAGCTTATGTTTTTGTATGCGCCTGTGAATTGACTTCAGACTAGCTCAAAGACCATCAGCAAGTTGGCACATCCAAATGCGCCTCTTGGATACGGGCTCTGTTTTCTGAACCTTGCTTTTGATGGATTTACAAATGCTACTCAGGATTCAATTACTGCACGGTATGTCTACAAATGCAATCCACAAAATTTCTCAAGATTTCCTTAAATCTTCTTGATTATCTTCCCGATTTTGCATTGTTCAGTGATCGAGACTGGAATCTGTGAAGGCATGGTATAATTAAATTAAGCTGTGCCCACGTCCAGCACTGTTTGGAATAACAACATATGATTTGTTTTGCTTGCTTACACATTTTCACTTACATATGATTTGTTTTGCTTGCTCACACATTTTCACTTTATGTTCCATCTAATTTTGTTGAATATTGCTTTTTGGATGATTTTTTAATTTTTATTTATTTCTTTTCTTATTGCTTTGATTGGTCTTGCTTAGGTATCCGAAGACAAGTGCTTGGGATATAATGTTGGGAATGAATTTATGGGGAACCATATACAACTTGTTCTACATGTTTGGCTGGCCGTATGGAAGTGGATTCGAGGCTATCCAGTTCTGCAAGCAGCATCCAGAGGCAGCCTGGGATATTTTTTTCTATTGCTTATGTGGTGCAGTGGGTCAGAATTTCATCTTTCTAACTATTAGCCGATTCGGCTCCCTCACTAACACCACCATCACCACCACGCGCAAGTTTGTCAGCATTGTGGTGTCTTCCGTGCTGAGTGGCAATCCCCTGTCATCAAAGCAATGGGGATGCGTTCTCATGGTCTTCTCTGGGCTGTCATACCAGATCTATCTGAAATGGAGGAAGCTGCAAAGACTACAGAAGAAGAGGAAGCCCATGTGAAGAGGGAATGGATAATTTTGAACTTCACATTTGACTTTTCTTTTCCTTTTGCTTTTCCGTCTTGTTAAATCTTCACTGTAACCACAAGGTTCAGTGGTTCCATATCTAGATGATACTTAGAAAATCTGTACTTTGGTAGATATTTTAAGAAGTGAACTAAAAGTTAGTGAGAATTGGATTTTGGTTGTGTATTATGATTTTCAAGATTTATTGTGTGCCAAGTCAACCAGTGGATTGGTGGCTGTGTTCCAAAGTGAAAAAAGTTAACAATATTTTATTGACAATCTACTCAATGAATGGGACATACTCCATGTTTAAAAAGCAGCTTTCTTATTGGATTAAACCGTAAAGACGATGCGAGTTCTGCCATACACGTTCTGGTTTAATTGCCATACACGTTCTGGTTTAATTGCCACTATTACTTGTGATATTATGGGCTCTATCAGTATATCACATTAAACCGCCAGTATGATTCGAGTGCTGCCTCTGATATACACTTTCTGATTTAGTTACCAGTTATTACTTCTTGACATTATGGGCCAAGTCACACCAAAAGGTTGCTGCAATGTCAATTCAAATTCATTTTGCACGGGAATAATGGGTCAAAACGGTCAATACCTTCCCTCGAGAAAGTTATATGCAACAGGGGGCACTTTAATTCGTAAGAGGTTCCCTCCCTTCTTTTACCATTAGCTTTATGCTTTGCTCATAATTACACTTGTCTTCCACCACCACCACCGCCTTGACCTTCCTAAATAGCTGAGTTCTGATCCTTCTTCCGCAGTCAAAGAATTGAGAGAGCAGAGCAGAGGGGTTTCCACTCACAGCCAAGTTCTTTGGAGTCTTCTGTAAGTAAACTATTTTGCTTCTTTAAATCCTTCATTTCTTTTCTTCTCTAAAGTGTCATTACTTTGCTTTGGTTACTTTTGATAATGCATTGATTCAAGGCAAGAAGGAGTGGCTAAGAAGACAGATATATGCACACCAAAACCAGAACACATTTCCACTCAAATAGCATATAGGTTAAATTACATTAGATATCAGAGGAAAAATTATAAGGCAGAAAAACTTATTCTATACCCTTGTCACACCCAAAAACAACAAATAGGAATCCAATCACCTGGTTGATCCTCTTTAACTTTTTTCTGTTTCTTTAATCATATATTGGCGAGCTGCCGATGTATAATTACACTCTGACTGGGGGGTTTTATATAGCAGGTTCTGTACAAATAAGAAATCAAGTCCAAAAACTGGGTTGGAAGAACAAGGTATGCCCAGAATCAATCCCATGAAAAGGCAAACGAAAGAATGACACACATTAATACTAAACACACATGATTTCAGTGAGTATTAAGGTAGTACTCTCCTAGGAGGGAAAAGAAAGAAAAAGAAAATGTTTAAAAGAAGAAAAGGAGCTCAGAACATATTGTTAGATGGTTCTGAGATTCTAGAATGCCCAACATTCTAGATCAGCGGGTTTGGAATGCAGATCTTATAGATGCCCTATTTGAAAAATTTTAGGCAGAGATGGCTGCAATCCTAGGAAACAGAACTCAAACAAGAGAAGAAAAAACTCAATATATGCTACATTCCCCTGGGGAATGAAAGATGAGATATAATGGCTTTCAGACTAGTAAGTTTTTGTAAGTGACAATGTGAGATGGATCAGAGAAGTTGGTTATAGACTTTGGAGTAGGGCTCTTTTGCAGGGAGGTGGTTGTGAAGGATTGGGACTTGGATTGGTCATAGGAGACTCAATGCCAAGTGTTCTTAATAAGAAATTCCGCTCCTGAAAATATGCAACAAAAATGGAAACATGAGTTACCATCATGCGAAAAATTGAAACAAATAATCATAAATCACAACAACATGCTGTGTGAAATTTGATTGCACTCTTGTTTCCGCTTCACATGCGCACATCTTGAGGCAAAGAGAAGATGAAAATAGAAATAGTAGGAAAAGTGCAGAAGAAGATTCATGGAAATTTATGAGTGCATAGAAGTAGAAAACAACATTGAAAAGTGGTTATCATCTTAATTAGAAAATCTATTTCATTTCATTTTACAAATTATCATGGGATCTTATTGTTTGACACAAGCAGAAATAAGCTTTAGTTAAACTTCGAACCAACCTTTAGTTTTGGATCATCAAGAAGCAGTCTGATCACAGCTAGCTAAGCAACTCTAGGATCCCACCGGCCATGACAGTGGAGTGATTGATTAGATAGTAGAAAGGACATCCAAATGCTAACTCCTACAACAGTTTTGTAGTTGTTCAACTGTGAGTACTTGGTTTATGTTTCATAACCATCTTTACTAGATGTTTTAGCTCCTAATGATTTGACATAGCCATGTGGGACGAGTCATTGGGTTATTTGTTAATTAATGAAAGTAAAATTGAATATATGGCTTGAGGGAAAAAAAAAAGAAGATTGGTGAGAAGATGAACTCTTTGAAACTGAGGTTTGTCAGAGGAAGAAAAAAGAGGAATAGAAATCTGGTATGAATTAGTTTTACAACTAGACAGAAGTTACCTTTGTTTGATCAACTATTTGAAGTTTGACATTTTATGATCGGTATGTATGCTATAAGGTTTTATTAGATAGAGATGAAAAATAAATTTCTTTAACTCTATTGCTCTTTTTTCAATTAGTATTTTAACTCTCCGAAAGACAGATTAAATTTGACCCTACTTTAAATTATGCCCAGCTGGATATGAAGTTACCATTGAAGTTTGTAGGAGTTGACTGAATTCTGGAACCAGAATATAAAATTTATTCTAAAGTTTTGGACTCTGAGATTACATTGGATTCAAGCTATATTGTAGCATAATTGGTCTAAAAATTAAGGTTTTAAATTTGAATGAAAAACAATGCTTGATAAATACTAGATGTTTCCAGTGTCTAGATGATGACTTAAATCATTGGTAGCCCCTAGAGTCCTATGAATCGATTGATAAATAGCAGGGATAGAGTTGTAACTATCACCGCCATCCTTATCACAGCTTTCACCAGTACAACTCGCTGACAGTACATATCCAGGCTTCACAAGCTTTCTACAAGCATTACTGCTACTAATTCCGCCTTAGGCTGATAATTGTCAGCCTCGTTACTTCTACTAATAAATTCATATCTAGTGAACTCAAAGATTAAAGATGACTTACACTTTCTGAAAATTTTGGGCTGGGGATTCCTGCCGCTAAGGATCTGAACAGCGGGGTAACCTGGAGCGGGGAACTAAACTCCATACTTGATGAGGCAGAGGCAGCTCCATCATTGTTTGTGTCCTCGCCACCAGAAGGAAATAACCCTAGTGCAAGAAAATTAGATATTTCATCGGAAAATGTAGTATTATAGAATTTATCTTCAATAATAAAATATGAAAACAAGCATATATAAGATTTAATTACCTTGCTTTGTGTCTGCGCTCCCTTTATCCTGTTCCACTAAGCAATGTTGCTTAGCAATATCAATTGATTGTAATTCTGTCCCAATACCCTGATGCAATGCAGTTAACTCAGCTTCAATTTGATCTGTTCTATCACAAGCTGGATGAGGGATCAGAGTTGATCCAGTACTATATTCAGAACTATCTGGAGAGTCCACAAACAGATCAGGTTGCCTGCAATATGTCGACCATCAATTACAAATGTTAAGGTGAGTAAAACATTCTTAGATCTAGATGTCAGTACATATCAGTTTCATTACCTCCAAGATGATCTACTTTCATCATTGTTACTCCTCAAGTCCTCTATCAAGTCTTTAAAATCTTCCAATTGCAAATCAATATCAGAGATTTTGCATCGTAGGATATCATTTTCTTTGCTTTGGTTCAGGAAATCTTGGAGAACCTGAATTCATATTCAATAAAATATAAGAATCCATGCAGCATCACCATTCAAATTGTTCCACAAGTGGAATTCCAGGATCTGTATTAGTTAGGCATTGGAGTAACATCTACTCCCGATATATGTATTGGTAGATGATGCACTTACAAATAACAGTCATAGATGGCTAAAAGAAAGGAGCAAAAAAGAAAAAGGAAAAAAATTACCTTCCAAGCATTTTCCAAACTCTGTTCTGTGTTCTCTGTATTAACTTTCTGAGCAAGTGAGCTGAGAAGTTCTGCTTGTTGCATCAAAGCAGTTATCTTTGGATCATCCTTCTTAAGAAATGTTCCTTGCATTTTATTGTTCTGAGCTGCTACCAGATCAGAAAAATAGATTAATCTTCGGATTTCAAGATTTCAAATATAAGACTTTTTTACCTTAAGGTGCCTTTCAGGCTTAGCTACCGAAATCTAGTAGACATACAGTTCCAAAAACCTTGCAGCAGGGGCTTACCATCATTTGAGACCTCCTTAACTTCATGATGCTTGGCAGGCAAATTGGTGATGCTGGGGAAGTTCTGAGGCAACACGGTAAAAGGAGATCTTAGATGCTGATTTGCAGCTGTTCCAGATTGCCTATGTGATCTGTTCTCAAAGTTGCAATTTTCTGTAAGATCAGGGATGTGTGCCCTCCTGAATTAGAAAAAGAACAAGTTTTACTTGGTGAATTAACAAGAATGAACTTGTGAAATGCTATTATTATTGGTAATTGTATTTTGGCATTCGATCTTTACCTCACTCTCTTAGCGGGTGCTGCATTTTCTGGAGTCCCATCTCTACTAAACCCATTTTGGAATAAAACTCTCTTGTTGTTTGGGTTTATATATGCATTGTTATTCTCTTTTGCTAAGGCTTCATATTTTGCTCTCTTCTTGCACAACGTGGAGAATCTGTTCTTGACAGCATTATCCGTTCTGCATAAACAGAAATATGAATAATATTGATCATATAATCTCAAAGATAAAGCTGAGTGCACAAACAAGGGTAAAAGAACAGCGTTCTTATATGATTTTGTTTCTTTTTTTTTCCTTTTTTTTTTGGAAAAATATAAAAATTGTATACCTTCCTGAAACCACCTTAGCTATTTCTGTCCATCTATTACCAAATATCTTCTGAGCCTGCAGATCAGTTAGGTTATCAGATTATAAACACATTCAATGATTGAATAATATTCATTTAAACAGAAGTGCACCGTGTTCTTTTTGGCTTAACTTTTGAGAGACAGGAAACATAGCAATTAGTTATAAGTCTGGCCTACTTTCATTAATTTTTCTGCTTCAAAAACTCAACACCTACCACTAACAACAACAAGGACATGTAATGACCAAAAGTAAAATCTAAGAGATGAAAGTTTTGAAAAGTTTTTGCCGCAATTATTGTTGAACTAACCTTATCCTATGGTATTGAATGTGCAAATAAGAGCGTCAAATACCTCACATAATAGCATATCTTCCTCCGGTGACCATCCCCCTTTCTTGAAATCTGAATTCAAGTATGTGTACCATCTGCCATTTCAATATCACTCACAATATCAGATTAAAATTGAAAACAAAAATTCAAAATTGTGTAATAAATAACTTGAAAATTGTCAAACAACAAAACAGAGGATCATTGATTCAATATCAAAATGATCTAACTTCACCAACCTTCTTCTACACTGTCTGGTTGTTTTATCCTTGAATTTGGACGCAATAATTGACCAACTGTACAAATATCAAAACCAAAACCCTTAATTTCAAATTACCCACGTAAGTGATCAAACACAAGAGCACTTGCATAAGAAAAATAAAAATAAACAAAATCCTCACTTCTCAGTTCCATGTATTCTGATTTGTTCACGCAATATATCATCTTCCTGCAAATTCACACGAACCCAGATAAGATAACCCGCCAAGAAACTCACAAGAAGCAACAAACTTCAATTTTTCCATAAAAAGATCCCATTCTGAATAAAAAAAAAAGGCTAATAAAACAGAAGAGACAGAACCTGCTGAGTCCAGGTGACAATATGTCTTTCTTTCTTCTTGGATTCTTCATTAGAGCCAATCTTCTTCTTGGGTACTTGCATTGTTTACTCACTTAATTATTCACTCTCCTTGTGGCTGTTTTTATCTTGGACGCTCCTCCCCTTTATCAAAACCAACACACGCATGCTAAAGCCAACGTCTTTATAATAAAAATTCTCCTTTTAGATGGAGGGGTCTTTACAGGGAAAAAAAAAGAACTATTTAGTTCAAACGGAATCGTAGGCAGCTCTCAAGAACTCTATGCTTGCTATGCCTCGGATTCTAAAAAGTGACTCCAAGAAAATGAAAATGATTCAGAATGGAGACTATAAATGGCAATGCTTTGATTCCTATTCTTGATCTCGTTATTCGAGTAATGGCTTTGAATACGTGTATAGACGATCATATGATCTAAAACTAAAGTACACTGAAACTTGACACCACATCTACATACATCGTAATAAAAATAAGATTCGAGAAAAGTTGGAGAGAAGAAGAAGGAAGTGAAGAAATGATGAGACTGTAGAGATTGGAACTTGTTAGATGTTGATGTGTGTCTGTATGAATGATGCTGTATTGTTTTGGTTCAATTGTTTCTCTCTCTGTGGAACCTTTTTGAAATGCACCATCTTTCTTGCAAGATTACAATATTTTACTCCATATTTTGGGTTGCCTTTGTTGTTTTGATAATTTAAATATGCGGGTGAAAAAAATATTAATTTAAATCAACGGATTCTTGCTTTAGTGCGCGGGTATGAAGGGCGGTTTGAAAATAACGCTGAATTCCATGACATGGCTTTTAATGAATGGTGGCGTGGACTCTCACCACCTCGTTCCGCACTTCCACTATACCACACCCTACCAAATAAAAACCCTAATACCAACCTTATTTTCCAACAAGAAAACAAGTCATTTTATTTTATTTTTCTTATATTTAGAAACAAATTTGACTTGCTTTAAGTTTAATCTTCCAATTGAATTAACACAGAGTTAATCTGAGATAATTTGTAGCTAACTGCAAGTATTAGTAATTTTACATATAAAATGACTTCACGACTAGATTACATTTGATGTAATTTATGATCAATTAGGCTTCACTTTTTTACAAAACACAACAATACAAATGAGCAAATGAGTATGATGTGATTATTTAATAAGATAGAGGATTGAGTCGAGGATAAAAAGTCAAAAAAAGAAAAAACAACCAATAATATCGCTCATAATCATAGATTATGATTCTCTTATATTAGGATTCTTTTCTAATTTGAGCTAACATTCACAATTCTGAATTTATTAATTATCTATCAGCACATGAATTTATGTTCTTAGATCAAAAGAGATCTTAATCCCATAATCATAAGTTTACAAATTTTTGCATTTTCTATGTTTTTTTTAAAAATTGTTTTGATTTTGAATGTTACTGTTTTCAAATATGGCGTGACGAAATCCGTGACCTAACCTCGACAATTCATTATTCCCATTTAAAATTTTGGTTATTTTTTCAATTTTTTCTTCTTGGCCAATCATGCAATTTGAGCGACTTCAAAATTTAGGCAAGCGTAAAGCCACGCGCACGACACAGCAAGTGGAATGATTGGTAGTTTTTCTATTGGCTAGGATGTCTCGCGGTTGGTGTTTACTTGAATTTGATTGGCGAGTGGCAGCAACGTGAATTGCGGTGAATTTTCTTTTGAGATTTTTGTTACGAAGCTCCGGCTATTTTCTGACAAGTCCCAATTCAACTTTCTTAAATAGTGCGTGTGAAATGTAGGCGTGAGGGGTCGAGATCATTTTTTGAAAAATTGAAAGTTTTCGTTTGCTTTCGCATTAATGGTTTTATTCGCTCTGCCTCATGCTTCAACTGATTTTTTAGGTTTTTTTTTTTTTTTTCCTTTGTGATTTTCATGTCAAGCATCATATTATATCGATATTATTTAAGATAAAAAAGAATCTCCAAATAATTTTTTGATATTTGAATAAGCTTATTTGTTGAAAAATACTTCTTGGTGGCCAGCAAATAGTGGAGCCTAACGTTTAACAACAGTTACTTGGACATCATTGTTCATTGAATTTTAAACATTAATTTTTTTTTTTTCAAAAATTTTGCTCCAGTTTCATCGATTTGCACGTCTGATCTGATCTGTCAAGTTATCGCTAGTGTTACGGAGAATACATAATCTTTTTTTTTTTTTTTCCTAAAAACAAAATTATTATTTTTATAGCTCCTCAAAAATAAAGTATTAATTTTTAAAAGAGGGAAATTATATGCGATTCCTTGATGATGGTTCAGTGGTCGGTTAAATTCCGACTGCTCCCTTTGTTGATTGTTGCGTTCACAGAATCGAGTGTTCTAATTGTTTAAAGTTGATAACAATCCTTAATTTCCAACCACAAGATTTTTCCTTGCCTGGTTTCTTAGAAAAGAGTTTTTATCAATTTCAAGAGAGCACTACATTTTTGTTCCGTACTTGGAACGTTTCTTATTCTTAGCTTGAGGGCTGCTCTCTTATTGTATGGTCCCTTTACGTTAATTAACAATATTGTGTCCCTCTAAAGTATTCTTCTATTATTAAAATGTTCTTCGAAGAAAATATATACTTAAAATACAAACTACATGAACATCGTATGTAAAAAAAAAACATGATTATCTAAAATTGCCCATCTCTATTAACCCATGTGTTTTTCACGTTTTTATATGAGCTCAAGATATTAGCTATATTTCTTACAAACATGATCATTCGATGCTCGCTCTTCTTATTCAAATTGCAATGTTTATATATATATTCACTTTTTTTTAGTATATTAAATCATATGGTATTCGAATACCACATTGGACCCCGACTAATTCAGTTCGAGCCGGATAGGATCACTAGGGTGGCAAAATTCTCCGAATAAATATTTAATACAGCTGCATTCTAAGTTTCGAACCAATGACCTTGATTAAAGTAGAACAACCCAATGCCAGCTGACACGTTTGTTGATTTATATAAAATTTTATCAATATGCGAACCATCCATCTGCTTTTGTGGGATTTCGAAAAGGTAGACATCCAATCATAAAAAATTCAAAGTTCAGAAAAATCAACATTTTTTCTGGCCGAGGTAATTTGATTGCGGAAAATTGCACCCTTTAAATTTGTGAATGTTTTCGTCTAGTATTAATTAGTAGGTTATCATATATGCAAGTTGGGGGTGGGGGAAGGAAACATTCAATAGTGTGCAAGTATAAATCAGGGTCAGCAACTGCATATCTTTCTCTATATCAAAGTTCCCTAAAACACTCGACGAAGTGACTCAAACCTAACATTATCTATTAATAATTAACATTGTTGAATCAAAGACAACATTGTTATAATTAATTCCAATTTGCAATGCTCAGTTAGTCATGTGGGTCTCACTCTCTAGCCGGCCAGTTGTATTAAAGTTCAAGAAATCGTAGCATCATACTTTTGAAAAATAATTTCTTCGGATAAAAATTAACCTAATGAATCCTAATCTTCTCTTAGAGTTCGAGGCCTACAATTAACAAAGAAGGGGTTGTCATACTTAATATTCTCTCCACTTAATACTGTTATCTTTACTTAAAACTTGATGACACATGGGGTTGATTGTAGGGAAAGATCAGTCTTGTCTAGCTTTTAGAATCTTTTATCTTGAAACGGTGGAGCCATTTATTTAAGCCTTAATTTGCCAACGCCATAAAACTACAAACATGGCCATCTCATTCTCATTCGTCTCTTTCTTGAGTCTTGACAAAACAAAACTCCCGCCAAAAAGGATGCCTTTATTCAATTCAAGTAAACGAAGCAACATTTTCGTAAAATCTAGTTGATTAATGATTATTATCTTCCCTTTTTTTTTTCTGTCAAATGATACCATATACCCAAAAATGTACACGTAAAATGTAACATGGTTGCCGTAACATTTTTCAGCCACCTCCTTTGGCTTTGGCACTGTTCCCACGTGTAGCTTATGGGCCAGGAGTGATATCAGTGGTTGGCGATGCAGCTCGTAGGTGCGCCGCGTGTGTGCACTCCGAACCTCCTCTGGTTCACTCATAGCACAAATAGTTATAGATGAAGAGCTTTTGTGCTGCCATGTTATACAAGAAAAAATTATATATAGTCACCCTAGCAAGCTAAATTTTTGGAGCAAATTTGTTATTAATTTAAAATTTGGAGCAATTTTTGTGCCGAATTAGAGTGAACTCTTTATCATTACTGGTTATAGAACTTTTAACTTGATCATCACAATGTCGCTGTGCACATTAATATCAAAAGAGATTTATTTGTGCATTAGATTGGGTATGAGAAAAGGTAGTGTGGCGTACAAATTAACATAAGCTTTATGGAGAGAGACGAATCTCGTGATCATCTGAAAAATGTACGTGCGAAAGGGAGTTTAAAGTGACGAGAATTGAATGAATGGTGGACGACACTGGCTAGAAGAGGTCGGTGACATTTGTCCCACCAGCAGCCATCAAAGAGCAAAACGACCCAGCAAAAGACCGACGCTGTGGAACCCTATGCCAAAGCTACCGCAATTTCCTATTGCCATATAAAAACTCTTTCTCTTATAACCTTTTAAAAGCTTCCCCCCAAAAAAAAAAAAAATCCCATCAAAAGCATTCACCCCATCACCATTTTTCAAAAAGAAAAATCCCTACCATTATGCCTTAATTTTGTCATTTTTCGGCTCTTGATTGACAGTGAACATACATCTATCTATCTATCTATCTATATATATATATATTATATTAACGTTAATGATCTTTGGTCATCTCTCTTATCCTTTTCTTTTTTGGTTCCTATACACAGCATTGTGATGTAGATCATCAAGAAAATGGCAAATAATTTTTAAATGTAATCTTTGACAAATAAGAAGAAAAACAAAAGTCGCATGACCTTTTTTCAAACCTATCAATCTCAATTCTCAGGACTACATGCATGCCTTCGTTATCAACATCAAGATGGTCCTATTGGCCATACATTTTTGTACCTCAGGCAATCAGATTCTTGTTCGTGAGCAATACAAATGAATTTCGTATTGATTTGAAACAATCAATTAACAAATATGGCCAAGAGGGCTCTTTTTTAATGTACATATATATGAAAACATCCCACTACTGCGTTCTATTAATTGTAGCACTGTCCATTATATATATATATATATATATGTTTAAATGTTCTTTCAAAAATCCTGGCCGGGGAGAAATTTTATTTTAAAAATAGAGATATTAATTGCACTTGTCAATACCAAATTAATAAAAGGCAGTATATGTAGGGGTCCCTAACAAAAGAGACCGATTGATAAATTTAAATTTCTCAGGCTATGGCCAGCCTCTTAGACTTTGGAGAATAATTTTAACGCGTTATCTATCCGTATTAGCTTTCCCCCACCTCCGCAATGAAACGAAGGAAAGAGATATGCATTAATGATCGATGTTGATTATTTTTCTACTTGATGTAACTTCATAAACCTAAATATATTGTTGATATTATCCTCTTGAATAAGTACCTTTTTCTATTATTATCTTTTTTTCCCCATTGTGGGCGACTGATGAAATAGATGTATAGAAGCACTTTTACTGTAAAACACTTGTTGCTCGAGCAAAAGCAACCAAAACCATGCAATATTTATTAAGTGGAAATTAAAGAAAGTAATAAAAAGAGAACACGCAATAATAGCGAATGCGCTCCATTAATGAAAAAAATCTTAACCAAAATACGATGCATGATGATGAGATTGGAGGAGAGGCCCAAGTTCCCAAAGAGATTATTGATTTTTCATGAGATGGGGGTGGGGCTTTTTATAAATAGAGCTCTTTCATCATACCAACTAGAGCGGCCGTTTCATCAATTACAATCCGCCATGTGGCTCTCCTCTCTCAGAACTTTTCCTTTTTTCTGTCAAAATAACAGGGCAAAAACACGTGGGCCTTTTCTAGGGTAACCATTCACCACAAAAAGGAAATGTGAAAAATGATTCAAGTACTAAGTATTCAATGAGCTTATGATAACTTGCTTTTGCTTTGCTCTAATCCGATCTGACTATTTGACTGCTTAAATCTGTTGGGGCTCTAGGCCATTCCACTTCAAACTATTTCTGTAATCTCTTTTTTTTTCATTTATTAACCGCCCTTTGTTGTTTTAATATGCATTAGTGATCATGAATATTTGGCTCGCGTTTAATTTTCTAGATTATCTATAATGATGATCTTGATTCTTTCAGCTGTATCATTATGGTATTAAATCAATTCCGTAGCCATGCATGATTTCAGAAATTGAAAATAATTTGGGGCATATTTGTGATTAGTCTATTTCCCTCCATAGGTGAAAAAGTATACTTTATACATATACCATTTTATTATCTTCTTACTAATTATGTTTCCTTTATCATCTCAATTTTAAAATGGATCAAAGAAAAAGAATAAGAAAAGTAAAGAAAAGGATCGTCTAAAACCACTTAACTTTAACTAATATTTTTAGTTCGTATGTATAATGCGTATACAGTACATGAAATAACTTGCATTCACTAAAGCATATTTTAAAGTTATCATTTGAAGATGAACAAAATAATTCAAAAAAAAAATTATGCAATATTTTCTCCTTGGATCTCACTATTTTCCGGAAAGAGGCCATCAAATTGTCTGGGACAACTTTATTAGGCGAACTGCCTTTTCAATAGAATACAATGCAACTTATTGCTTAAGTACTTCATGTTTATTTTGTCTTGTTGTTTGTGCATCGTCCCATAATCTGCCTATTGATTAGCTATTTACAAAAACTAATCCTTACTTTTCTTAGCAAGGGTCCCAATTTAGGAGGTTTGTTTGGGCTCCCTAATCATATCTTTTCAACTAAATCAAAGTGGAATTAATTTATCATAAAGAGTGCAGGAAGGTCCAAAAAGAAGGCAAAGAAGAAAGATTTTGTGTTTTTACCATACAAATAAAGTTCCACGTTGAATAATTAATCAACAAGCTTAAAGCGCAGATGCACACAACTTTCTACATTTTCTTTTCTTTCTTTCTTTCTTTTTTTAATAATAATAAAAGCTGAAAACTGTGGAACTTTGTAATTGCAATCTAGGGCAAATATCTAATTCCTATTTAAAGACTCTATTGGTAACGCATTTTAGAACTCGATTTCATATCCTAGCCTTGTAAATCATTTTCAGATCATTAATTAACCAGATTTTAATTATTTTTTTTTAATGTCAAGGCTAATTATGGCTAGTAGTTATCAGTAAGAATGACAAGTAATCAAATAATTACACTTGAATATACATAAAATCTCTAAAAACTCAGCAGAAATTAACTAGATAAGCATGTGGAATCCAATTTCAAACAATTCACCTCCTTAATTAATCATTTACATATTGCTTACATTTGGAGTCATTGCAGTCCCTTTTTTTTTTTTTTTTTAATTCACCAACATCAAAAACCCATTTCAATCTTTAAATCACGGGGTCAATGGTGATCATGAAGTCAATATCAACTTTGTTCAAGATCATAATAATATTTAAGGTACAAAAAAAATCTTGTTCTTTGTTCTCTATATAAGTTTTCCTTTTTCAATATACTTTGTGAAATGACAAAATCTCGTAGATATTCAATCAAGCATGTTTATAAATCTAAGTGGGAAAAATATTCCATTGATCCCATGTCAAAAAGAAGGAGAGGCTAGTAGTTAAAGGACCCACGTGTGGAACAAAATTTGGAGCATACTTAGCAAATTTTTTAAAAAAATTTTTAATATCAATCCCAATTTAGCTTTATATATGAATGTTGGGGTTCACTTTGCCTGGGATTCCTACATCCCTGTGGGCTCTCCCTTTTGATATTTGAGCCAACTTTTTAAGGTCTAGGGCAGATCTTCACTTCACAATTCAATCGCTTTCCCTTGTTATCTTTTCTACAAAGCACGCTCTCCTGTTAAAGAGAATTTTTTTTCCTTTTTTTTTTTGTTTTTGGGAATCCTATGCCTCCTCATACTTGTGTTTAATTTTATTGCTATTTACCCTTTTTTCCATGTGTTATCATAACTTTCATGTATTTTCTTTCTAATATGTGTAGCCTATACCTTCATCATTTTTATTACCATAAAGATACTGAAGCTTGCCAGTAGTAAAACAATTGAAACGGGCAGTTCAATGATGAACTGTTAAAATCATTGTTATGATTTGAATTGTCTGTTTGAAATTTTTTTGTTAGAAAAACAAGAATAATGGAATAATGTGTTTGAATTTGTGCTTGTGGCTAGTGATTGAAATCCTAGCTTCTTAGATTAAGGGGAGTCAACAAAATATCGTTTGACTTGATTAATTATTTTAGTAGGAACATGATTTTCTGTGGGATGCCCTTGGAAATTATTAAATACGTTTTGTGTTGATATGTTCAACTAACCCGTTAAATAAAATTGTTCTGCTAGCGATATTAACCCACACTCGATGCTCAAATGCTAATAATATACGACTAATTAATAAATAATTAAGCGGTCCCATAAAGATTTTATCAAAAGATTAAGAGTTCCCATTTCTTAATCAAGGATTAAAAGGCGATTCAAATCATGTCTTGAGATGGAGCCTTCCTTTTTCCCGCTAGTTTAACAGTCATATTCATTGTTGGCTCTATTTCTCAAACGTGGTTGCACAGAGAAAAGAGTAAACCCGCTTTTATGCAGCATAATGTTTTGAGTTTGATGTCAGTTTTAAGCTGCAGTTGAACGTCTGAGCACAATGTAAAGTTTTACTGTTGGATTGAGTGAATCTAATAGACGCAAAATTAAATCACACTAATAAACAGACACACTTAAATTAAAGAAACCTTATCCATTATTAAAAGGATGACACTATCTGCTTGTTACAAAAATGCACGTGATATGATTTTTTATGAAGACCATCTCAATTGTGAGCAAATATAATATGATTATTTTAAGTATACTCCCAATTTTTGAAAACCAACAATTGAGTCATTAAAAAAAAAGGGAAAAATTGATTTTGGATTTACATAAGTTAGAGATGATGTAAATGAGTTTGGAGTTGGAATTGTTTATTTCTTACGAGTCTTGAGAGCAAATTAATAGCTAGCAAATGAATTAATGAACAAAAGCAGTGCAATTTTAAGTGTTAAATTTTAAGTGTTAACATCCATGCAATGGTATACCAAAAAGAGAAAAATTTACCAACGATAAAGAGTGACTTTTACGATAGCAGTATCTGCAGAGTGGCAACTGACAAAGGGAAGTTAAGGATGAATTTACAATCTGTCATTCCAAAATGGGTCTGCATCTTTAGCATCTTTCAATAAAGATGGTGTGTTCATGAAAGAGCTCACCTAATTTTACCAGTGACCCTGCAGCTCAATATCAAGAACCATGACATGACACCAAGCAGGCTGCAGGCTGCAGGCTAAGCTGCTTAATTATGGGTCCTTGCTTTTTCTAAGGAAACCAAATAAATAAACAAAGCCTGGTCAAAAGTCCTTATGAAATTGAATTGGTAACCCCAGCTTTCAGTTTCTTTTTGTGACTAGTTTGCTCCATTATTCTGCCTTTTTTTTTTTTGCCCTCTTTAACTCTGCCCAAAATCTGTATTCTGTTGTGTAGGGATCACAAGAGTAAATTTTGTTAGCAAAGCATTAAGCATGCGAGCATAAATGGGACTCAACTCAATGGGTCAGTTCCTATATATTATACCATTTGAACCCACCAATATCCATCACACCAAGCACCGATGTGATATTTAAGCAATAATCTTCATGGCCCGCCTCTAAGTTCTTTCTCAATATGTCAATCTATGATAGTTACAGAATTGATCTCCTCCTTAATTAGATGAATGATGGCGAAGCGGTAATTACAATTATGTAATTGATCATATACAGATAATCACTCTTGTCGGTTTCTTTAATCCACAGTCCCTTTCAATTATTTTTTGTCCTGCTTAAACTTTTGTGTTTAACGATTACTTTTATCATGCACATTAAGTAGAAATGCAAGCCCTTGATAAATATTCGGAAACTTCTGCGAAAGTCTCGCCAAGAACAGTTGATCAAAGTCTCTCAGTCCCACTAACAGTACAAATTTTTTTCGTGAAGTTTGATTTAATTTTTTTTTCTTTTAAAGGAGGAGATTTTGTACACTTTTGAGATGCCAGTGCAGGCATGCTCAAAGAAATGAGGCTGGAGTAGGACTCACAAAGAGTGAGAAGATTAACTGTTTTTTTTTTTTATGATTGCTCACTTTTTTTTTTTTTTTGTTAACAGTTAAAGTTTTAACATTTTTGTCAGATTCTAATGAGTAAAAAGCTCATAGTTCCATACATATATGCATCATTGTAGCAGCTAAGCTGTTTTGATTGGGGCTCTAATAATTTCTTTTTAACTGAAGTTCATGCCTGTCAAATAAATACAATGGTTCATTTTCAAAGCCCCATTATATGGGACCCCGTTTAGCATCAATTACAAATACAAGTAGGGAGCTTATGTCTTATGCTTACTTTTTCTTCATCGCTACTTGAAAGTTTTGTTGGTTGGTTTGAGCCACAACTTGAATGGAGCCAAGGGAACAAGAACAACTCCAGGTGTCACCATTCCTCAATGGTACTTTTCTTTATAGAAATTTCTGGGAATTTTAATAGTTAAATGTTAATTTTCCCCAAGATCAACCCCTTAAAACATACAGGTAAATTTTCATGATAACCTCTGATGAAGACTAGAAGATAAACAGTACTCATCGACCCTACTAAAGATGAAAGCTTACAAAAGAGACATGAATGCACACTGAAGAGGCAATTTCAAACAAATGAGAGTGACAGAAATCAAGCTTTAATTTGGAAAAAGAATAAAAATAATATGAGAATGCATTAATGTGATTAGGCTATGGACCTGCGGGGACCCATCAAATACTTTAATTTGGGAAATGATAAGAGCTGGGATCAGCAGCTTCGGTGTTAATCTACAGAACATGAGCAACAAAGATTGACATCTATGAAATTTCTTTAGTTTTATTTTCACCATAAATAATTCGACTCAGAAGTCTAGCTAGCTTCCTTAAGCATAAAGAAAGACACTCAGAACTCAGAACTATCTCATTTCTTTTCATATTTGGGTTTAAAATATAATGATGCTTTTGTTGATCATGTTTCCTCACTTCACATTGATCTTGAGTCGATGTGGTATGCAAAATGAATTCCTAATTGTGTTTTTATAATTCCTTTAACGCATCCTAGTCCCGAATATTCAATCTTAATTTATTGTAGAAGCATCATGCTGCTAAGTAGGTGAAAAGCAGAAACTAGACATTTTAGGAGAAAGATAATGAACAAATTCATCATTTGTGATTGCACGTTTAACCGTTTGTGACTCATTGGCCTTATTTATTGGCAGCGTCAGCAAAGCACCGTCTAGAGCTGGCAGGAAGGAGTATTTTGGACATGAAACATAATACTATATATACTATCCATTTTTAGTTGATTTTGGTGTATGTGAACGGAAGCTTTAAAACTAAACTAAGAACAATAAATTTATTTTTTGTTGGGAGCTAGGGTATCTTGCTTGGTTGGGGTGTACGGGCTGTTGTAATTTTTTGTTGTGAGGAATGAAGAAAATGAGAGTGATGGATATGGTGGAAGGTTGGGATCCGACCTTAGAAAACTCGCTTAGTCGTCTTAGGCGTGCAAAACAAAGAAAAAAAGGTCAGAGGTGAAGCCGGGGGTGGCCGGCGACCACACTCCGACGCTCAAGTCAGAGTTGGGGTATTTTGAGTTAGAGAGCTTATAAGTTCTCTGTAATGGTGGCTGGAGGAAGAAGAAAGCTCAGCCCCCTTTGTGTGTGTGTTGGTTGTTGTCATAAAAAGTAAAACATGAGTATTTTATATGGGGTACCCTGGCTACCGTGCCACCTAGCGTTATTTAATTGGCGTCTTTTGCTGTCATTGCCAGAGATTTTTTCATCTTTTACACGTGTGATTACTGGAGTATTCAAAAATATATTTGGAGAACAAGTTTGAGGCGCATGCACGTTTTAGGTGTAGGAGGATGGTCCCGCGTACCTCTACTAAAGCTGTTAGGAATCTGCAGGTGTAGCAGGAGAGTCGAAGTGATCACAGCTGTCTTGTAACAAATTTTGGCCTGTCTGTAGGTGTGGCAGGTCGCTGTCTCCTCCTCCTCAACACAATATTCCCTCATTGATTCCTCATTTTCTGCTAGAAAATCAGTTAATCCTTTTTGGGAAAATGTTTCTTTTGTTTCTTGACACATCTTTAACATTTTTTCTGACTTTTTTACCCTTGCTCGGTATACTTCGGGTACCCCTTAGAACACCTAGGGTACCCGGTGTAGACCAGCATCCTCTTGATGACTTTAGCTATAAAACTTCATATCGACACGTGACATTCTTTTATTTAGCCTCTCATTTCTTCCCTAAACACTATCTTTTATGAGAAGTGATGTAGATTGGTTGTGTGGGATGAGTAGAGTATTTTCCGAAGGTTATAACTTGAGTTACATTTGTCTGTTTTAGGCTTATAATATGCTGTTTCAAAACTTGCGACGAGGTAAAAAAATTTCAAAACTACTTGCATTAGTCAGCCATGTCATCAAGCTGAAAATTATGCTTCTTTCCTTGTCGTTTTTTTGTTTAAAATATTTTCCTATTTTTTCTATTTTTATGATTTTTATCGTTTTTTTTAGAGATTGGATTTAGACGCTGTTTGTTTTGTTTTGTTTTTTTTATTTAGATTATGAGAATTTTATTATAAAATAATATTTTAAAATTACATATTTTGTTGAATTCGCGATATTTAGGGTTCCTATATAAAAGAATCGAAAACCTTAATTTGTTAATTCAAATGTATTGAATAAACCTCATTATTTAAGAGCTTTTGTTTCGTCTATCTTTCAACCTATTTCGTCGAGAAGAGTACTAATTAGGGATTTCTGAAGTAGCTTGTGATATTCAAAGCTGCATGAAAAGATCATGGAGTACAGTTGGTTTCTGAAAGAGTGAAGATACTAAACTCCTAAAACCATCAGGTTCTTCCTGCTTTCTAGCCCAAATTTGTCTACATTGGACATTGGACATTCCAGAGTTCTTGTATGTAAATATGGACCATGTTCAGTCATCAATCCCCATTGAAGCCCACATTCAACAAAAGAGAACATGGTTCCAAGAAATGAAGAAAATCAAGTAGAAGGGAAACAGAGCGAAGCAGAACACATTCTGTCCACTATTGAGCAAACTGCAAAGCATGTTCCACTCTTCATGCGTACAAAGTTACAACACATTCTCTCTCCTACATTGATTCTCATTTCTCATTTCCTGGTGGTCATTTTTATGAATGTTAGATAAAATCTGTCAGACAAAATATACGCTTACATCATAGACATGAAGGCACAGTGAGTCTATGACTGTTTGTTCCAAGTGCATGAAGATACAAAGGAAAACAGATAAGCAACTAGTATGACATGTAGAAATCCAGCAGAGACATAACAATGTGCATCACTTGTCTTTCATAATACACCAATATACATCTGTTTGACCATAGTTTTCCACTACACCGAGATTGCAACCTTGCAGCAATATCCAAGCTAATTCTTGATCTCCCATGTACTCTCTTACCAAATGGTCACAATCTCCCCAATCAATCAATTCAGTGTCTGTTGGCTCGGCCTCAAGGATTGATGTATTCTAACTGAACTTCAAATTTACTTGCTAATTTGTTAATTTCCCATCCAACAACCTCCGAATACAACATTCAGACAGGAAAACGTACATTCAAGTTCCAACCTGATAATAATTAAAAAAAGAAAGTTTGAACCTGATAAAATTGAAATTTGTTTACGAAATTCATAATAAGTCCCCTTCTCTTTGACTAGTCTTGCTTGGAATCATGAAATGTAACTGAAATGAAATGAATTCATGACAAAATAAGCGAACTTGAACGATCTTTACAATGAAAAGTACTATAAAACATGGATTCCAACATTCCACCAAATTACCATAAACAAAATTTACACATATTCAAAGGGCAAAGGAAAAAAAAATGAAATTAAAAAACTTTTTTTAACCAAACTATTAATCCTCAGAAATCAGAACCCTTTAGGGGCAGTTTCTTGGAAAACGACAGGCTGCTCAGCCATGGAGACACAATATTTAGCAATCTCTCTAAACTTAGGCACACTTCTGAGATCAACCTTAGTACCATCTTTCAATGTAATGATAATGTCACCCCACTCACCAATAAGCCTCGGCACTACTTGCACGTCCTTGATCACTTTGTAAGAGAAGTCGCTCCTATCCTCACCCGTCAGTCCTGAAATAACCGTCACCCGCAGGTTTGTAAACCTGTATCTCAAGTTAAAAGCTCTTGAAACTGCTGCTAGAGTCAAGGGTAGCCAAAAAAGAGTGAAACCCAGAAGCAGGTTGGCTAAGAGGTCGCCGTAGTGTGCTCCACCATCGAAGAACACGGTTTCTTTAGTGGCGGTCGTGGTGGCGGAGGTGGTGGTGGCGATCGGGGTTTTGTTGGGAGGAGAGGACACGTTTAACTTGGTGATTGGTCTGTTATGTGTGACTGTGAAAGGGGGGAAGGAGGATGGGGAGGGCAGTTTGGAGAAGAGATAGAAAGGCTTGTGGCCGACACCGCCGGTGGCGGCGTTTGGTGAGAGAATTCTGGTGGAGGCCATCGCGGGCGCCTTACTCTATCCGTTAATCAAACAGAGGGTGCAGACCTCTTCGTTGGTTGATTTGTGAAGAGAGATTGCATGCAAGTTTCGGTGGACGAGTGCTTGACACGTGGCAAGTCAAAAACAACCCATTTTTATTGAGCGGCCCCATGGGCTGACAAGCAGAAGCCTTAGCCTAAACCCAATACAGGCACAAAAATTTAGAAAAGATGACGCTATTGACACCCCTAAAAAAATCCTGTTACCACCCTTTTGGTACTAAACTTACTAAAAAATATTGACCCAATACTGGCGCAAGGGGGTAAAAAAAGGAGTGGCGCTGTTGAGGAGAGAGAGGATTAAGATTAACAAGAACTGAAGGAAAAGTAAACTCTAGACTCTTACCAAGTTAAGACTATTTGATTTTTGATTATAGACTGAAGGAAAATAATGGAGAGAGTTGATGAATTTCCAAAGAAGCTATGGAACTAAAAAAAGCCAAGTCATTGTGTAGATTTGTGGTTAACTGGTTATTGGCACTTGCCCGTGGCACAAATGATGGATAAAACAATGCTCCGGTGATTTTGAAGGAGTCAGACAATGGGCAACGGTTCTTCGCTCATCAAAAGAAAGCATATTACGAATACAAAGACAAATGATAACAGAATTTGTCACTACACACTTTTTCCATTTTATATATATATATATCGAGGATATGCTACTTTGTGGGTGCATAGAGTTCGCAACGCCGAAGTCTGCAATTCGTGGGTGTTGTTAGAAGTTCTGTCGGGTTACACGTAATTTTAAACATGGGCAAAACTGTAAATTCATAGAGGGGATTCATTAGGATATAAGAGGAGTGCGAATAGTACTATGCTATTAGTGAAGCCCACCAAAACAAAACCTCAGAAGTCAGGATGTTTGTTGTTTGCGTACCCAAAAAAACAGATTCTCTCTCTCTCTCTCTCTCTCTCTCTCTCTCTCTCTCTCTCTCTCTATATATATATATAAACAAGGGAAATTTACTATTCAATTAACGTCGGAAATTTACAGTAATTATCCAAAATTATGATTAATCTACAAAAATAATTCACCTTCTTTTTTTTTTCTTTTTTGTAACTCTAGTAGAAAAATATATTTTTATCAATACAGTCTTACTTGCAGGTGTTATTATCATCCAAAATGCTCCTTTCTGTCTCCGAAAAATCGAAAATAAGAAAAATGGTAAATGAGTTATTATGTAAAATTAACACTAATATCAGACCATTTTTTAATAAATTTCCCAAATGTAAAACAAGGACCTCTTTGGAGGCCCAGCCTGGACATCAATAATTCATCAGCATCAACCTCGAACTTTGATATATATTAAAAAAACAACTAACAATAATAATGAAAGAAAGCTTTGATTTTAATATTATGTTAGTGCATGGATGAGTAAGATGCACTTTCAAATCTAGTTTGTTTCAGCTGAAGTGATTAATAAAAGTTGCTGGTTATTATATTTTGTTAGCCGTTGACACCAACCCAAAAATAAAAATAATCCAGTTTATGTGTTATTGGCATTCACGTGTAGGCTTTAGTTTAAAAGTAGCAATTATATATCTCAAACATGCTGGGAACTGAACTGTCTCATTACTTCCGGGTTATTTTTATTCTAATGTTAATATTAATATAGTCTCCTAACTGCTTACTTAAAGGAATTGAAACCACCATGCATGTGGCCGCTTGGCAAAGTCTTCGCAGACAACAATTTTTAATATGGCCACTAAAACTACCATCAAATGCCAAAGTTTCCAGCAACGTTGCCGCGGATTACATCAACCTGCAGCGTCACATGATTTAGAATAAACAATGTGCATATACAACGGCTGAGCTCACCTGCTTGATCTTCGTTTTTCAATATCTCAAGATATTGGCAAGGATTGATTTGAAGATTCTGTCACATGCTTATAATTTGGGTTATATGTGTGTGTATTTGAGTGACAGGGTCCAGTTATTATCTGTTATGACAGTTAATGCCCACAACTGTAAAATCTGATAGCGAAAGGGATAACGCAAGCTCTTTTAGCTTCCATTCCGCAGTGATGGATTAGATTTGCTAGTTGTGAAATCTCCAATTCTCCATGCTCATGCGTGCAGATTGATTCCTGGTGGGCAAAACATTAGTTTATCTGAATATGGCATCGAGTTAAGAAAACTTTGAAAACCCAAAAAAAAAAAAAAATGTCAAGGCAAAGAAACAATTAATCCTCAAGGTTATGAGTTTAGAATCCCGAGATTTATGTCATTATAATGTCGGTAGTTGTAGTGTTTTCTTTGATTTGTAGCTTCTAATATAATGCTTGTACAAATGAACGAATATTGATACAGGGCGTTGTGTATCGCGAGTAAGATATTTTTTGGAGACTATAATTTAGGTTATAAATGTCTATTAATATACCGTTTCGAAACTTGCGACAAGAGGAATAAAATCCAAAACCGCCTAAGCTGTTCTGCCCCGTGATCGAATAAGAAATTCTGTTTATTTCTGAGTCATTTTACAAATTTAAGATTTTTTCTTATTTTTTCTTATTCTTCTAGGATTTTTATTTTTATTTTTTAGGACTCGGATTTGTGCACCGTTTTCTTTTCTTTTCTTATTTTGACTAGGAGAATTTAATTATCATATTATATTTTAGATTTACCTATTTTAATAAATTCGAAATATTTAAACTATTATAAAGGGCTTTCAAAACCCTAATTTCTATTAATTCTTATTTTTAATAAAATTTATTAATATTCAGAAATCTAATTTCTTCTACTTACAAAATCAAAGCGTTTCCTCTTCGTCAAATCAATTCCCTCTGCATATTTTATATAGCATGTACAAAAGCAGCGATTTAACTTAGAATTTTAAGCGAGTAAATGCGCATTATTTACAGTATGAAACACTGAATTGTAACCACTCTCAAAGAGAAGAGAAACAAGGAAATGGAGTTTGTGAAAAGTGACTGGATGACAATGACATGATGATATGAAAGTGGGACGCTAGGGAGTGGGTGGCAGTGGGTCACATGAAAGAAATTTTAAAGATAAAAAATGAGAGAGCAATGTAGACTGACAAACGACTGAGTACTGACTCTGCTCTCTGAATCTGATTGCCATAAGTTGGGTTGGGTGGAATGAATAGTTTAGTTAGCTTTTGAATTGGATGAAAACCATTCAATTCACATTTCCACTTTCTTCATTTTCAAATTTTTTGAGGAAAAGAAAAGAAAAATTCTGTCAATGCTGTGCCCAATGTCATCTTCGCGAGAACGACCATTTCCAACTCTCTTTGATATCTTCTACACTTCCATATATCTGTTTGTCGTCTTCTTCTCTTGGAATGTGTGTCCGATACCTCTTTCACATTACATACTTTTTTCATTCACATGCTTTCATAACTTCTAGTAGATTTTGTTCACCATTTGGGTTACCGTGTAGCCCTGGATGATGAAATCAGCACCCATCATTACAAAAGATTTCCCCTCAGACCGCTACCAATCAATTTTCATCAACAGTAAAAAGAAAATGAGAACAAGTCATAAACATACCCATGCATACATGTTCCAAACCAATTGAAAGGGTGAATAAACAATGAAAGATTAATAAATATGTAAAGAGATGGAGAAGCGTCTTTGTATTTCATGGCCCATGATAGCTAATAGCAAGTAGCAAGAGGCTACAGCTGCCACAAGGACTACCAAAATGTAATTGTCGCTTTCATTTAATTTTCGGTGCCCATGATCCAAAAACATTGTATTGAACTCAAAAACACATACCCTTTTATTTCTTCATAGCAAAGACCTTCAGCCCTCGTGAAAAGTACTCAACTTGATTATATTCTACTTGATAAGCCACTCTAACAAGCAAAAAAACATGGACTAGAAACTCATACAGAAACTAGGGTAAGCAAATTGCCACAGAATGTGCTGGGAAATGGGTATATTACAGTTTGACACTTAGCTTAATTGGATTTGATGATGATTCATTTCAACTGAAATTGTGTTGCTCCAACCATGGCCAGAATCCAGATTGATCATCCATGCCACAGAACATGCTGCTAAGGCTTTCTTGATCTTTAGTACCCTGCATATTCTGTTCCATCTTCTGGCATTGAAGATCAGGCCTCGACGATGATGAGTTATGGAAAAGTTGTGCTGCTACTGTTGGCCTCACCGACGATGTTGATGTTGTTGGAAACAAGTTTCTGCTCGTTGGATGAGTAGACAAAGGGCTGTCAATAGCTGGCGTCCTTGAAATGTCCAACTTGATATCAGAACTGTTCTCACTTCTATTGCTGCAAGACCCCTCAGTTTCTTTATTGAGGTTGATAGATTCAGTCACTTCCCTGCTTTTCAGTGCCATTAGCTGCCAACATAAAATTAACCATTCAAAGCATGTAGCCAGAGATAATTTTAATTTTCCCAATAGACATAATATATAAGAAATTTAAACTATGACAATTATGCAAGAGAAAAGTTGTAGCCAAGATTACCCGTAATTCGCCTTTAAACAGTTACCAATCAATATATCAAAAGTTAAAGAAATGATGACGGAGAAAAGAAATCTTTATGAAAAATCCTCCACTACTTATTAAAAGGTTCTGAAAATCATGATACATGAAAAGGTCAAAAATTATGAAACCATACAAAAAAGGACATGATTTCCAACTTTATTCTACAGATTCAACGCAAAAACATGCAAATAATTATTAGAAGAACATACACTAAATCATCACTCTGCATCCCACAAACCAACAAGATATTAATATTTCTAAAATAAATCAATAGAATTCAAGACAAACCTCTGCATGAAGCTTCTGGTTTTGAGCTTGGAGTGCTTCATGATCAGCTTTGACTGCTTCATATTGTCTCTTGAGAAGATCATAGTCTTTCTCGAGTTGCTTGGTCTTCCATCTGGCTCTCCTGTTTTGGAACCAAATAGCAATCTGTCTTGGTTGCAGCCCAAGAGCCCGAGCCAACTGCATTTTTCGCTCTGGCTCAAGCTTGTTACCCAATTCAAAGTTCTTCTCAAGAGTCTTCACTTGTTCCATATTAAGCCTCCTCTTCTTCTCTCCTGCTTGTGATCCATCATCAGAAAAATCATCGTCCCCATTTGCCTCTTCTCCCGCATCAATCCCCGAAAATGACATTGATCGCTTCCCTAAGAAAGATGCAACCCCTGGACACAAACATAATTGATTTTATTTCAAACCTGCAGTTATAAGACAAAAGTTATATATATGTTATAGATGTATATCAATGAGTTAAATAGAGGATACCATGAAAGTCTTGGGGAGCACAAGAGGGAAGAATTGGATTGAGAGAAGTGGGGTTCTGATGTTCATCTTCATGGGGAGTTTGAAGCATGAAATTTGTTGGGAAGAATGCCATCCCATTGCAAGACATGACCTTAGCTAGCTCTAGCTTAGGCTAAACTCGTGCCACCAATATGCTTAACAACTGTGGTAATGATCTTACTGTCATGTTCAAACTTGAGAAAGAAGGATGAGGAATTAATAGAGCTAGACTTAGAAAAATGCAAATGTAGGCTCTTGACGAATCTTAAAGAAAATGAAACCTTCTTCAATTAATATATAGGAATGAGATGCAGATGCAAATATTGGTGGGAGGGATTGCTTATATACCTTCAAGCTAGGAAGAGATCTTTCAATTTGATGTGAACAAATAATTACATTTTATATGAGAGATAGCAAAGGAGGGATGGGGGAGTGTTGGGGGTTGGAGGAAGAAAAATTTCTTTAGTTTGTTTTCTCTTTTTATGAAATGGAATTATAAGTTATGTTTCTCTTTTTCTTTTTAGTGCGATTTTGGTAAATATTGGAAAATGTTATGCTATTCAACCCCTCTCTGTACCTAGAGGATAAAAGAAACTTAAAAATTATTATTTAATTTTCCCCCTGCAAACCCCACTTAATATGGCAATGACATAAACCAAATGACCATGTGTTGAAATGAAAACGATACAACTAGGTAATTATTGCAAGGTTGAAAACTTGCGGTGATTTATATAAATATAAATAATGTTTTTGTTTTGTTGCTCCCTCAGCCTTGAGAGCAAAGTAGTGGTGTTATCTCAATAAAGACAGTTGTCTTTTAACATAAATAATAAACTTTAAAATAAGAA